>OU612047.1:108285629-108987361 GCA_914767935.1 Coremacera marginata
TTGAAGTGATGCTAAGCAACATAACGAGAGAGCTCAATGGTTAACAGAGGAAACCAGCTACTACGAAGACGTAGCGGAGATGCAACATGAGCCAATAAGCAGCAGCGAGGTTAGTGACGCTATCTCGAAAACCAGCAACTGGAAAGCTCCTGGTGTAGATAACCTGCAGAACATTTGGCTTAAAAGGCTTACCACCGCTCATGAACAAATAGCGAAATGTTTCAACGAGATGCTGCTTGACACAAGTTTAGTCCCACAGTTCCAAACGACAGGCCGGACGTTCTTACTCCCTAAAGTATTACCTTCCAATGATCCTTCAAAATACCGCCCAATAACATGTCTCTCTACAACATACAAACTGTTTACAAAAATTTTAACAAACAGGATATACCAACATTGCTCATCAAACAACATCATTACAGATGAACAGAAAGGGTGCAGTAGACAAACCATGGGCTGTAAAGATCAGCTTACAATAGACACAGTAATCACTTGTTCAGCCTTTAAGAAAAACCGAAATCTCGGTATCTCGATACCTAATTAAGATACTTGAAGTTTACAAAATTGATTCACGCATAGTCAACTGCTTAAAAATATTGATGGAAAAGTGGAAGACGAAGCTATGGCAAAACGGTAAAACTAGCAACCCAATCCACATTAGAAGAGGTATTTTTCAAAGAGACGCTCTCAGCACTCTATGGTTTTGCTTGGGACTCAACCCCCTCAGTAGAATCCTAGCCCAGATGAAGTCAGGATTCTCTATTAAAACTGAAACTTATGATCATTCATGCAACCACTTACTATATGTCGATGACTTAAAACTATATACCAACAAGAGAGAAAAACTGCATGGAACACATAGACCAAAAGGCCTCAAACATATGGCTCACACAAGGAAAGCTTTTCTCAGAGACGGAAGGGTTTGTAATGGCAATACAAGACAAAATAATTGCAACAAAAAACCACCGTAGATATATATAAGATATATCCCTGTAGATAAACTGGGGAAACATTCGATCACATAACATCAGGATGCAGTGCGCTTGCTGCTGGCGAGTATACGGCCAGACATAACAATGTTGCTAAATTCATCCATCAGCAATTGGCGCTGAATACTGGTCTTTTTCAACACAAAACACCTTACTACAAATACAACCCGATGCCTGTGCTGGAAAACTCAACCGCAAAACTCTACTGGGACAGACCTGTAACAACCGACCAACATAATTTACTATAATTTACATAACTATAATAATTTTCTGCTTACCTACAGCTTAAGACCTTTCTAATGATATATCAAGTGTTGCTGTAGCGCTTGTAGATTTGCTGGAATAAGAGGACCCTTACCGGAATAAATATATAGATTAAATTAAATTGTCTTAATTTTAAATATTGTTGGAAAATACCACTTTTTTCCAATATAAAGGTGTATTTCGAATGAAGTTTCTCTTTGCGACACGTCTAAATATTAATATTTTTTCTTGAAATTAAAAATTTCTAGTAAGATATGTGTAAGTTGCCGTGTTTGAAAATTAAATTTGTTGGTTTTTGGGATTTTTTGAATATTTTGTACATTAGGGTCCGTATGTTGGCAGCCCTGGAACTCCAAAATTTTTTTTGAGTTAAAATCAGAATTTTTTTTTTAAATTATTTAAGTCATTTTAAAATAGAAATATAGTTTTTTCGATTTTTTTTGTAACATTTTTGGTGTTCGAAATGCTAGAAACAGGCACTTTAAAGATTTTTTGAAAAAAAGTCAAGTTTCAACAGCTATAACTTTTTTTATCTGATTTTTCGTTTTCTAAATTTTTTGTACGATATAGCTAAATACTATGCTTAGTTTATTTCTTGTTTGCATTTTTCAAAATTTGAGTATTTGGATTTTTGGGAATTTTTTTAGTAAAATACTCAATACTCAAATGTCCAAATAGGCATACTAATAGCAAAAAATCTCGTGACGTCCATATTATTAAACGTAATCGCACAGTTTTTTGTACCTGCATTAGGTGTAGTTTTGAAAAATATTTTCATGACATTTCATTGCTTTTTTTTCAAAATTTGAATTTTTGCGATTTTTTTAATACAACAAGAAGAAAAATTAAACTTTTTTCCCAAAGTATAAAATATAGAAAACGAAGTGCTTATCAGCTTTTTGAAAATTTATGTTTAATAAAATGTAATTGGGATTTTTTGGAAAAACGGCACTTTTTCCAATATAAAGCATTTCGACAGTCTTAAGAAATTTGCCTGTATATATACGCCAGAGCATTTTTAACGGTAGTATGCAAAAAAATAATTTTTGATTGATTTGTTGCTTACAACTTTATTCACGTCGCAATAACAGCAATAACAGAAAAATATACACTATTTGTTACCATTCCAATAGTTCGGCCAGTGATTGGCGATGCAATTAAAGAAATTATTTCATTTGAATGCTTTTACCATCAAAGTCTACTAAACCGCATCTACTGTGTGGCACGTTCACCATGCTATCCTTAATTTTTTTTTATTTGTACACATACACTTTATACACTAAAATATTTATTTTTTTTTTTTTGATGAATAAAGTTAATGTAATTTTTTTAAATATTATTTCATGGTTTTTGTATTATAAAAAATGTTTTTCTAGCTTAAATCTTGAATAATGATAAGTATCGATTTTAGTACTGAAAATTATCAAATTGAAGGTACAGTAGGTAAAGCAACGACACCATTAGAATTAAGAACTGTTGTCAAAATTAGCTTAAAAGTGTAATTCTCAAAGATGTATAATTATATTTTAAAAACCACTTATTTATGAAACACCATAATCAATTGGCAGCCGTGGCATACTATTTAAGTGCGTACTCAGTAAGCTCAGCTCAGTAACTCAAGTTCAACCCCATCTGACACAGAATGTTTTTTTTTCAATTGAACTTAATATTCCGGTAGGCCATCACCGCTTTGCGGACAATGGCAAACCGCAAATTGTACTCACTGCCATGGAAAGCTCCTTGAGAACATGAGCATTTTGGAGTCGACATAAAGCTTGTAGGTCCAGTTCCCGATCATTTGTGTACAAACATTATTATAACACGCACAACACAATTGATCAAAAGAAGCTTGGCCAAAGCCCTTCCAAGGGCTGAAATGGCAAATTAGTTTTTTTTTATCAGCTGCTCAATCTGAATATTCTATTTGAGTGTAATTGAATTTTTGTGCAAATTATTCATTAGAATATCAATAGAAAACATATCTGGTAGCTTACCTTGTGATTGCCATAGTGGCCTCGGCTTGCAGATTAGCTAAGGTATCTAAAGCTGATGATAATTCCAAGGGAAGCTCCTTTATTTTTTCAATGGCAGGATCAATCGTTCCTTGCTTTACATAATTTGATTGTATTGAACGCAATGCAGAGTGACTATCGTCGGAGGGGTCTAACTGACTCTGTAAGTTAAGTTCCATCTCTGCCATGTGTAATAGGGCTGCTGCGTCATGTGCTGTTAATGGATGTTGTAATGCTCGAATTGAAATAGGGTTTCGGCGTGGTATATCGTAGTCAGGTATACTGGCAAATGACAATCTGTTGCATGATGATGAAAACGAGCAATCAAAAGTCAAAAGAGAAGAGTTGGATGTGCTCGGTGTTATAATTTTCTGTTGATACACAATACTGCTAAGAGGGCGGGGAACATCATAAGAATCCTCTTGTACTGCTGTGAAGTAAGTATTTGACAATGTTGATGCCTTTTCGTTACGTGTTGAAGGTGTGAGAGACAATGGAGATCGACACAAGTTTCTTGGATAATCGTAATTAATAGCCGTTACTGGTTTCGGGATGTCGTATGTTTTACAGTAGTCATTATCATTAGGAATGAACATTATTGTAGCGTTTTGATAAATTCTTTGGTTGCTGTTGACGTTTTGTTGCATGAGCTATTGTGTTTGTGGTTGATAGAAGTGTGATGGAAACTCTGTATTTGTCGAAGAACAATTGTAGGCATAAACACCACCATATCTTTGGGGTGTTATATCCTGGAATTAATAAAAAAATACAAATACGCATGATTATTAAAATTGAGGCTAATTCATAAATCGTTAGCAATTACTTTTTTCAAAATTTCAAATTTTTAAATTTTCAAGAAATTGCTTTAATATGATGTGAATTAAAGCTCAAACAATTCCTTTTCCTTCAAGATATACTTGCGTACTTCTCTATTAACGGGAATTTTTAAATGTTCGTTACTTCTGTAAGACATGGCTTTAAAGGAATTAATATACCAAGGAATTGTTTTTGAAACAAAGTTTTTTTACGCCTCGTCAATCAAATCACAGAAATTTGCTTGAGTGAAATCTCAAAAACGACACTTCTTTTTTTCAACACCGTTTTGCTTAGAAATTTATGGTTTCTTTGTTGCTAGCGTTTATTACAACAAGAAAACTTAATATCAAATAAAAAAACATTTCTTCATCCGCCGTGGGGATCGAACTCGTGCTCCATCGATTCTTAGTCCTATACACTACCCAGCGATCCAAAAATCTTTGTTACGCAAAGTCATTAATTCAATATTAAGTAAAACTGAAGCAATATTCCATATTAAGTAGAAGCAAGATTTTTGTTAGTTTTTGTTGTTTGGATAGCTACTAAACTACTTGCTACAAGAAGTCATCAGTGTTGCCACTTTACCACATTTTTAATTTTTTTCGTTTCTACCACTTTTACTACCCACTATTTATGTATATTTTCGAAATCTATCACTTTTTTTATTTCAGAATTTTTAAATGACAACACTGGTCATCATCCTCTATCTAAGATTAGATTATTGTGATCTGCTGCAACATAGAATGAATGGCTTAACGTAACCAAGCTGTTTGGATCAGTGGGATTAGTGTTGAACTGTAAAACGATGGGTTCAATTTTGATTCCCACTGCGGGCTAAGTAATTTAATTTTTTTTTCATTTTGTTGATTTGAATGCATTTGCGTTATTGTTGGTACGTTTTTGTTTTTTTTAACATATCGCTAAGGAAAAATTAACAATTGCCCATAAGTGCGTTGAAATAACAATGAATGTAATATATAATAAAATAAATTAAATAATAAAATGAAATAAAATTTACTGGAGTGAATATAGACGAGCGTTTTTGTAATTTACTTTATGTAATATTAAATTTTTGAATTTAAAAATTACAAACAAAAACTAAATTAAATTTAAGTTAATGTAATTAATTTAATTAAATTATAAAATCTATAAAACTGTGAAAAAGCTTCGCTCTCTCGTGTGTCCAATGATGCACCTGTATTTTTGGAGGAGTTGCTTAGGATTTTTCAAGCTTGAAATAGTTTTTCTTATCCCATGCTTGAAATATTTATTTGATGTTAGCTTGCATTGGTTATTCGCTGCATTCTAGTGAATAGAAACATAACTACATATTACAGTAACGTTTGCAATTATAAATAAATATAATAATTATAAATAATTATAAATATTCAAAAATTAAATTTTAAATAGTTTACCGCTTTTCCATTTAGTCAATAAATACCACTCACCAAAGAATTTTGGTTCGGCACTGATCGGTTGTAGGCCCTGAGGCAAGCCATGAAGTATAATTGTATTTTCGCTTCTACCAAAAAAGTTTGCATTTTCATTGCCCTCTCCTTTTTCGTGTTCGATTGTAAAATAAGCGCAAGCGGGCGAAAATTCTGTGTTCGTTTCTTAAAATGAAATATTTAAATAGGGCAAAAAAGGCACATTTTCTGCCTTACAGTAAATGTTGAATGTGAACCACACCTAAACGTCAAGTTTTTTCTGCATTTCATTTGACATTTCTCAATTTCAGACTAACTCAGGCTTATCAGGCTTATTATGAAAATGGGCGCTCAAATCAAAATGCATATCGTGCACTTCGTGGTTTTTTCGGTCAATTTAATCGTTCAAATGTGCGTACAATCGGAAAAATCGTGCAAAAATTTGAGCAAACCGGGTCTGTAGGAGATGTGAAAACACCAGTGCATGCTTGTACAGCTCGTACTGCAGAAAATATTGCTGCTGTTCGCGATAGTGTGGCTGAAGAGCCGTCCACCTCAACTCGTCGTCGTGCCCAACAATTGCACCTCTCACGCTCGTCGTTGATGGCCCGTATTGGAAAATATGAATGTGGACGATATGTGGTTTCAACAGGACGGTGCCTCTTGCCACACAGCTAACGAAACAATGGCTATTTTGCGCCACAAATTTAATGGCCGTGTTATCTCACGTGGTGGCGATGTCAATTGGCCGCAAAGATCATGTGATTTGACACCGTTGGACTTCTTTCTTTGGGGTTATTTGAAAGAAAAGGTGTACGTCGATAAGCCAGCTACAATTCAAGAGCTAAAGGATGAGATAGTTCGGCACATTAACGGCATAGAACCTCACTTATGCCTCAGCGTCATCGAAAATTTTGACTATCGGATGGAGGTGTGCCGCCGAGGTCGCGGCGGCCATTTGGCCGATATTTTGTTCCATACATAATTGAACCATACCAATATTATCAAAATAAAATGAGATGACAATAATTTCCTAAATAATTTGTGTTTTATTCAAAATCAGCATCGGCCCTTAAAATTTAACCACCCTTTATATATATTGTAGTGGTACCGCCACTGCACACTGTTTCAATTAAAACTCAAGTTCAAGTAATAGTATCAACAAGTAATTTTGTTTTGTTTTGTTTTAAATTTTTCTTTCAAACATATCATATTGAGTCGCAGCGATCATGAGCGACGCGCTTGTGGTTATGATAGCCCAGTTGTTGTATAAACGCAAGCGCAGCATAATTCCGATTGGCGTTGACGTACTATGAGCACATGAAGAAAAAACATGTGGAAGTAAAAATTGTAATTCAATAGCTTAACACTATTGAGTGTAGATGAATTTATAGGAGGAGTTAGAAAAGTAGGGGACAGAGAATAAGATTATTTTAAGGTATTAATAGTAGAATTTTTGGAAAAATAAATACAGAATTAATCAAGGACTAAACAAGTGTGTAGATGAATTTATGGGAGGAGTTAGAAAAGTAGAGCAAATAGACTAAGATTATTTTAAGGTGCAAATAGTAGAATTTTTGGAAAAATAAGGACAGAACTATTCAAGCACTAAACAAGTGTGTTTATATCTAACTTCCAACAAATCTTTAAGAGTGGTAGATTTGCTATCCATACAGTTTGCCGAAGTTGGCATTAGGGTACATACCACATGGCGATCCTGCGGACAACGGCAACGATCGTGTGAGATTTAAAGAGCACGACGATCCTTCAAAAATTAAACACCTAGCACTGCAATACTGCAAGGCGATCCTGATAACCGATCCTGCGGACGACTTGGTCCTACAATCCTTTCAACAAGAGCAACGCTGGCCAAATTTCATGTCGGGTGAAGAAGATGTCGACAGCATCTTCCTGAGGGCACTGGAGAACGCACAAAGATTCCAGGAATACATGCCACAACCGCTGACACCGCAAAGCGAGGTTCCAAGTTACGTACCAACATCGAAAACAGCCGGACCAAAACCACTCACCATCGAAGAGTTAAAGGCGTGACAAGGCAAAAAACCAACTAAAACTCAAAACAAACCGGTGAGCAAAGAGTGTTTAACAAAAATAACTAGGGGAGGCACAGGGTGCGAGCATGACAAAAAGTTGCGGAATTATACAAATTGCGGCAATAACGACAGACAATAGCCTGAAAAAGCAGCTGATAGAGAAAATCTCGGTGCACAAACGGTGCATTACGGACCAAATTCAGTGAAGAAAAACCAACATGGGATGGTTTGGAACTAAAGAGATTGTTACCAATAATAACAACAACAACAGCAACAGTAGCAGCACCACCAACATTGACGTTATTGGATTTATTTCATTAATTATTATTTTTATAGTTATAATATTCTGGATAAATTATCACTATAAGACTAATGTAAGAAAACAATTAATTAGGAATATAAATATAAATAATAATGTTTAGATAGTCAAAAATTAAAGCATTGAAAATAAATGAATTAATTTAAAATATTTTAACAATAATTTCAATTTAAAAAAAACTCAAGTCAGTCATGTTAACTTTTGGAACTATTTGCAAATACCAAGGATGCTATGGTATTCTTTTTAAAAGCATTGCCTAGCATGTCAAAATAAAATAATTGACATAGGCAAGGTCATTATATATCATAAAAAGAAAAAAATTACCATCGCGAATGTTTTCGATGCAGTATTTGTAAGGCTAACATTGCAAAAGTAGGATTTATAGAGAAGAGATCTCAATTAGTATGCCAACGTTGCATCAATAACGTTTTATTAAAATAAGAGATAATGGTATAATTATAGTTGATACTTTGAAAAATTTTTGAATTTTTGAATAATTCTAATAAAAGCATTAAGGAAATTAAACCAAGAACGGAAAGACAAATATACAATCAAGACGCATAATCATGATAATCACGACAGACAATACTTCAAAAAACTTATTATAGAACTAAATTTAAACCAACAAGCTGAAATAGAACTAAAAGACATTTTCAAGAAATATCAATCTATTTTTCATCTTGACGGAGAAGAACTGTCAACCAACAATTTTTACGCCCAGCAAATAAATTTATCGGATCCAACTCCAGTCTACATAAAAAATTACAGATTACCACATACTCAACACAACGAAATACAAAATCAAGTGACTGAATTAATAAGCAACGACGTTATTGAACATTCAATTAGCCCATACAACGCACCGCTATTATTAGTACCCAAGAAAAGTAATGACGAAAACAAAAACGGCGTTTAGTGATAGATTTTAGAAAATTAAACGACAAATTTCCATTAACAAGACTAGAAGACGTTTTAGATATGCTAGGAAGAGCTAAATATTTTTCAACATTAGAAATGACAAGCTGATGGACATTATCAATTTAAACGTTTGCCATTTGGATTACAAATTTCGTCAAATAGTTTTAAAGGCATGTTAACTATCGCGTTAAGTGGATTAAGTTCGGAAGCATTTTTGTAAGTCGACGATATAATTGTGTTTGGAAGCTCTTTGAACTATCACAATCAAACTTTAATAAAAGTCTTTGAGCGCTTGAAACAATATAACTTAAAACTAAATGCAAGTATGTGTCATTTTCTTAAAAATGAAGTTATCTATTTAGGCCACCTCATAACAGATGCAGCCATAAGAAAAGATCCCTCCAAATGTGAAGCAGTCATTAAGTACCCATCACCAAAAAATGCAGTTGAAGTAAGAAGATTTGTAGCATTTTGCAATTACTACAGGCGTTTCATACCAGATTTTGCAACAATTCTAAAATTTTATTAATCCGCCAGTACTGCAATATCCAAACTTTGAAATAATCTTTATTCTCACTACAGATGCATCTGATTTTGCGCTTGGAGCAGTACTATCGCAAGGAGAGATAGGACACGTTTAACCAATATCTTTTGCAAGCAAGTCATTGTAAAAACATGACATTAACAAACCCATAATAGAAAAAGTATTGTTAGCGATACACTGGGGCATAAACTTTTTTAAGCCACATCTATTCGAAAGAAAATTTATTGTGGTAACTGACCACAGACCACTAGTATCATTGTTTTCACACAAGAATCTTTCATCAAAAATGACAAGGATAAGATTAGATTTGTCAGACTATGATTTCGAGATAGTTTTCAAACAAGGAAAGATTAATACAAATTCCGATGCATTATCACGCATAAAAATACCATAGATAGTGAAATTCTAAAAACAATGATTCCCTTATTAGAAAATAATATACAAGTAATTACAAGAAGCAAAAAGAAGCTTAAAGGTAAAAACAATACAGAATATAGGAGCAATGAGAAAGATAAAACGAGTAATAATGCGAGTGAAAATAAAGACGAAGGCGCCCACCACTTTAGTCAACACCTACAAGGAAGTGTTAAAGAGAATAACATATCTCATAAGGAGTCTGATCAACTCTGTATTTGGGAATGTACATGCTTTAATGACGTAAAGAATTTGGTGAAATTAAAATTTATAATTAATGAAAAAGGTAACGCTATGAAAATAAACAATAATGAAGTGCACATAACATGTAGCGATTCGATGTTGGAAACTAGATTCGATGTTGGAGAAACTACATTGTTCATTGAAGAAATCACATATAAAGGAGCTAACCCTTTGTGAAAAAGATCATATGTTTGAAATTATTGATATGAATGCCAAAGAGTATATATATTTAAGGAAGAGAATCTAATTCGCTCACTCAATTTTACTCGCTCAAAATAAAGCATACAAATAAGACTCTTGGGGAAGTGTTTTCAAAATGTGATATTCGAAAACATTTCTGCCGGTATTTGTGCAGTCGCCGTTGTTGTTGTCAGATTCTATACATTGGCTGAAACTGGTTTGACTGGTTTTTATAATAAATTCTGCACAATGTTTACATTTTGTATTATTATATTCTATACTGGTTTGACTGGTTTTTGTGTTATTGAAATAAATTTTCACAATGTTTACATTTTTGGCTGGACGGGCTTGCATGGATTTATTTCAATAACACAATGAGATATTTCAGATATTAGATATTATTTTCAGGATATGTATGAAAATAAATGCTTTTTTCCGAATTTCTTTGTTTTTAATTTTTTAGGTCAAATAGGAAATTTTTTATATAATTCAATTTATGAAATTTTCCTATAAATTTCATAATTGAATTTGTTCAGTATGTACAATGTTACATTTTTTTGCTTCTTTTGCTTGCATAGATTTATTTCATTTCATTTCATACTTATTTCAAGTTGAAGTATGAAAATACGAAATGTTATTTTTTCAAAGTTTTTAATTATCTCAACTTAATGGAATTTATTTTATTTCTTAAAAAAAATTGGAATAAATAAAATTTTTTTTACCACATTTTTTGCCTGCTTGCTGGTATATTGCATGCATTTATTTCAATATGCCAATTAGATATTTGCAAGATTCAGGTATTTGCATGAAAATATGAAAGGATTTTTATATATATTTTTTAATATTTGTAATTACCTACATAACATTTTTTTAGGTCAAAAAGAAAATCTAGCATTTAATAGCAGCAAATTTAAAAAAAAAAAAAAATAATCAATGCGCCGCCGCCACCTAGCCTCGAACCCGGGCGTTTTGCGTACAAGGAAAACGCGTAAGCAGTCGGCCACAAATCAATAAAATAAATTCTTTCTTCACAACAAATAACAGCAAAATGCATGTGTGTGGGTAGCTGAAATGGAAGAAAGAAATTTGCATGCATCATTTGCAGGAATTCTAATCAGTCGGCTGGTTTGACTGATTTTTTTTTGTTTTTGCTGTCTGCTTGGATTTTTTTGCTGCTTCTCAGCTGCTTTTTTTTTATTTTTTTTGTAGTTTTGGTCGAAAGTCAGAAATGCTATTTTTATGATTTTGTCCATTTTGAAGTATGAAGGTATAGAAAAATCGCTATAACTTCTTCATTTCTGATTAGATTGAAATGCACCCAAGGACAATATGCTAGCAAATTTTATTATCTTTAAAAATAATATTTTTTTAATTTTTTTTTACTAAATTTATTCATTTCTTTTATGTGTATATATTTATTCATATATTTATATGTTCTAGTTTCTATGTTTAAACTATGCTAACTAAACTAACTAATATCTAATAAATAAAATTTTATTATGCTAGCTAAACTAATGCATATATATGCCAGAAAAGGGCACTTTAAGGATTTTTTAAAAAAAATTCAACTTGCAACAGTTATAACTATTTTATCCGATTTTCGGTTTTTTTAATTTTTTGCACAAAATAGCTGAAAACTGTCCTTTGTGCATTTCTTGTTTGCCTTTTGAAAAATTTTAATTTTTGGATTTTTGCGAATTTTTTTCGTAAAAATATTCAAACTCGAAATTTACAAAAAGGCGTACTCTTGTTGTTTTTGTATCTATATTAGATATAGTTTAAGAAAATATTTTTATGATATTTCACTCCATTTTTTTTTTAATTTGTATTTTTGCAATTTTTTTTAATAGACCACTGTACTGTGCATACTTAATTTGTTTCTACTTAAATATGCATGCCAACAGTACAAGACTTTCTTCCATTCTAAAACATTATTGCGAATAAAAATAAAAACAAATAAAATAAGGAGAAAAACATATATATAAAATTTTTATTGTTTCAAATTTCAATGTTTCATTTAATCCAATGTATATTTATTCAAATTTTAGAGAATTAATCCGGATAATATATAAAAATATGTATATTTATTATTATATAAATATTATTAAATATAATATTATTAAATATTATTAAATATATAAATATTATAAAAAAATAATAACAAGTTCTCGACACGCTAAGGAAAGCGAACCTAATTTTGTAGAATTTATAAAATTATATTCGTTCATAATTTCATAATGGGTTTTTTATCGAAGTATATACACCCAAAGAAGTATTTCGTCTTTTTCACGTTTGCATTGTAAATTTGATAAAAACATTTGTCGGTATGAATAAAGAATTTTTCATCATAGAAAAATGCTTTTCTGTTGATTACATATTTTCCACCAATCATATAAAAACGTTTTGTTGTTCTGATAAAAAATATTTTGTTATTTCAAACAATATATTTTGTTGAATTTACAAAAAAATGTATTGTTTTAAAATTTTTTTAAGCATATTTTGCAGTTTTACAAATATTACAAAATAAAAGAACATAAAAATAATACAGTAGTATTAAAAAGTAGTAGGAAATAATATGAGGTCAGAAAATAGTAGCAGGAAATTGTAGTAGAAATAGCTGTGGAAAATAGTAGAATTATGTAGTAGTAGATATAGAAATTTCACTTACAAAAAGACTTCAGAATATCGGCCACCGTCATTTACATATATACATTCACACTAAATACAAAACATTCACAGCTCAAAATTTACAAATTTTTACTTTTTTATGTAAAACTGTTCGTAGTTTTAAAAGGAAATGGTTCTTTTGACTGTCAAAATTGTGTGCACATCTTCTTTCTCTATAATTTTAAAAAAGTTTTGTCTCATTGTTTTGTATGGAATTCCTTCAAAAATAAAATAATTTTGTATTAAGTGGGCGATATGTTCCTTTTTTTGTCGATATACTATCGTTAAAAAAATAATTTTTTAGTCTGATCGAAAAAATTATCGGTCGATGATTGATTTTTATTTCAGATGCAAAAAATATCGACCAAAAAAGAAGTTTTATTTCTAATCGGAAAAAAAACGATCACAAAATAATTTAATTTTATTTTGTAATTAATTAATTTTATTTTGTAATAATTTTATTTTGTGATACAAAAAATATTGATCAAAACACAATGGCTATGAAATGTAAAGAAGACATTGAAGATATTTAAATAGTTTTTATATTAAAATAAATATTGTTATATTTAATGGCAATGTAAAAGTAATGCAAATCGCCAAGGTGCCCTATCCTCCAACTGTGCAAAAAGCAGTGTGCACTAAATATTGTGTACATATACAGTTTCCGATTGACTCGCATTATAAATTGATTTTTTACCTATAAAAAAGAGTACGCAATTAAAAAACTTAATTGCTTCAAAATATTAAATTTTTAAACACTTTAAGTGAACATGAGGTTTTCAATTTTGTTCACACAAATTTGGTACACACTTACCAAGGAGACCCTTGGTAAAAAAAAATGGAGTGAAATATCATGAAAATATTTTCTGAAACTATATCTAATATAGATACAACAACAACAAGAGTACGCCTTTTTGTAAATTTCGAGTTTGAATATTTTTACGAAAAAAATTCGCAAAAATCCAAAAATTAAAATTTTTCAAAATGCAAACAAGAAATGCACAAAGGACAGTTTTCAGCTATTTTGTGCAAAAAATTAAAAAAATCGAAAATCGGATAAAATAGTTATAACGGTTGCAAGTTGAATTTTTTTTAAAAAATCCGTAAAGTGCCCTTTTCTGGCATATATATGCATTAGTTTAGCTAGCATAATAAAATTTTATTTATTAGATATTAGTTAGTTTAGTTACCATAGTTTAAACATAGAAACTAGAACATATAAATATATGAATAAATATATACACATAAAAGAAATTAATAAATTTAGTAAAAAAATTAAAAAATATTCATTTTACAGATAATAAAATTTGATAGCATATTGTCCTTGGGTGCATTTCAATCTAATTAGAAATGAAGAAGTTATAGCGATTTTTCTATACCTTCATACTTGAAAATAGACAAAATCGTAAAAATATCATTTCTGACTATCGACGAAATGCACTCCAAATATAGCAAACAAAAAAACAGCTGAGAAGCAGCAAAAAAATCCAAGCAGAAAGCAAAAACAAAAACCAGCCAAAAAAAATATAAACAAGCCAGCCAGCCCTAAGAGTAAATTTATTCATATTAAAGATTGTAAAATTTGCCAGTATTTTGTCCTTGGGTGCATTTCAATCTAATCAGAAATGAAGAAGTTATAGCGATTTTTCTATACCTTCATACTTCAAAATAGACAAAATCATAAAAATAGCATTTCTGACTTTCGACGAAATCCACACACAAAATAAAAAAAAGCAGCTGAGAAGCAGCAAAAAAATCCAAGCAGACAGCAAAAACAAAAAAAATCAGTCAAACCAGACTGATTAGAATTCCTGCAAATGATGCATGCAAATTTCTTTCTTCCATTTCAGCTACCCACACACATGCATTTTGCTGTTATTTGTTGTTAAGAAAGAATCTATTTAATTGATTTGTGGCCGACTGCTTACGCGTTTTCCTTGTACGCAAAACGCCCGGGTTCGAGGATAGGTGGCGGCGGCGCATTGATTATTTTTTTTTTTTTTTAAAATTTGCTGCTATTAAATGCAAGATTTTATTTTTGACCTAAAAAAAATGTTATGTAGGTAATTACAAATATTAAAAAATATATATAAAAATCCTTTCATATTTTCATGCAAATACCTGAATCTTGCAAATATCTAATTGGCATATTGAAATAAATGCATGCAATATACCAGCAAGCAGGCAAAAAATGTGGTAAAAAAAATTTTATTTATTCCAATTTTTTTTAAGAAATAAAATAAATTCCATTAAGTTGAGATAATTAAAAACTTTGAAAAAATAACATTTCGTATTTTCATACTTCAACTTGAAATAAGTATGAAATGAAATGAAATAAATCTATGCAAGCAAAAGCAGCAAAAAAATGTAACATTGTACATACTAAACAAATTCAATTATGAAATTTATTGGAAAATTTCATAAATTGAATTATATAAAAAATTTCCTATTTGACCTAAAAAAATTAAAAACAAAAACATTCGGAAAAAAGCATTTATTTTCATACATATCCTGAAAATAATATCTAATATCTGAAATATCTAATTGTGTTATTGAAATAAATCCATGCAAGCCCGTCCAGCCAAAAATGTAAACATTGTGAACATTTATTTCAATAACACAAAAACCAGCCAAACAAGTATACAGTGACACATATTCGTATAAACGCACTCTTAATTTTAAATTTGCTACCTTCTCTCTCTTTTATTAATGTATTACTCAAAATAAATTCCCACTCATATTGTTTACTAAACTAACGGAAATTTGTATTGAGTGCAAAAACCTGTTTTCGTTGTTGTTGTTTTATTTAAATCATTTCAGTTTAAATATTTTACTAAAAACAAGTACATATTCGTTTAAACGCACCTGTTTAAGGAGGTAGAAAACATATTAGTGGTTTAAAGAAATAAGTATTTGCTTGTATTAAATTGGTAAGTTTTGTTTAATTTAAATGTAACATTTTTTTCTTAATAATATTTTTTTAAGATTTTATCAAAATGCCAAAGGGAAAATACCTCAATGACACAGAAAAAGTCCAAATCAACCTGTACCATAAAGAGGGTTATTCAAATCGGGAAATTGGGCGGAGACTAGGAAGATCAGAAGCAGTCATGCGCTCTTTTTTAAAAAACTGTGTTAATTATGGAGTAAAAAAAACCCACGAAAGGCAATCGAAAACTGAGTATTCACCAAGTTAATCAGATTAGGAAGGAAGCCACCGAAAATTTTTTGAACTCAACTCAGATAAAAGAAAAATTAGATCTTCCAGTGACAACGAGGCATATTGCACACATTTTACGTAACTCAGATAACGTTAAATGGAAAAAACCGGTGAGCAAGCCTGTGTTGAAGCAGCATCACAAAAAGGCGCGCTTCGCCCGAAAACACATGCAATGGTCAACTGAGTGGGATAATGTTGTGTTTTCCGACGAAAAAAAATGCAACTTAGATGGCCCAGACTCTTACAGCTGTTATTGGCATGATTTGCGTAACAATGACGTATGTATGTCAAAAAGAAACTTTGGTGGTGGCAGCGTTATGGTGTGGGCGGCATTTTCATCGAGAGGTAAAGCAAATATTTGCTTTGTGCCGCCCAAAATTAATTCAAAAAAATACACGGAATTGTTAGATGATGCTCTCATTTCATTTTTGGATGATAAAATGGATGAAGACAGTATTTTTCAACAGGATAACGCTGCCATTCACGTTTCTAAAGAGTCATTAAAGTGGTTTGAAGAGCACAACATCCCACTTATGAAATGGCCTGCATGCAGTCCCGATTTGAATCCGGTAGAGAATCTTTGGGGATGCATATCACGCAAAATCTATGGTCAAAAAGCCCAAGGACACCTTTACAAAACTGTGCTAGAGCTCAAGTTGGCCATTAAGGAAGCTTGGGAAGATTTGGATCATCAGTTGCTGCAAAATTTTGTGAAGTCAATGCCGAATCGTATGTTTGAAGGCTTAAATAAAAATGGTGGACCAATTAATTATTGAAAATTTAATAAATATTCTTATTCTCATTCCTATTGAAAATAAAGATTATGCGTTTAAACGAATATGTACTTGTTTTTAGTAAAATATTTAAACTGAAATGATTTATATAAAACAACAACAACGAAAACAGGTTTTTGCACTCAATACAAATTTCCGTTAGTTTAGTTAACAATATGAGTTGGAATTTGTTTTGAGTAATGCATTAATAACAGAGAGGGAAGGTAGCAAATTTAAAATTAAGAGTGCGTTTATACGAATATGTGTCACTGTATAATATAATAATGCAAAGTGTAAACATTGTGCAGAATTTATTATAAAAACCAGTCAAACCAGTTTCAGCCAGTGTATAGAATTTGACAACAACAACGGCGACTGCACAAATACCGGCAGAAATGTTTTCGAATATCACATTTCGAAAACCCTTCCCCAAGAGTCTTATTTGTACGCTGGATTTTGAGCGAGTAAAATTGAGTGAGCGAATTAGATTCTCTTCCTTAAATATATATACTCTTTGTGAATGCATTCAAAGAAAAGTATAACAAGAAATTGAATAGATCCTAATTGACGAATTTCACACTTCAAACACATCGGGACACGTGGGAATAAGAAAAACTGTCCTTAAATCAAAACAAAGATATATCCGGAAGAATTTGAGACAGATGGTTAAAGAATTTATAAACAATTGCTTGAAATATACCCAAAATAAAGTAACTAGGCACATTTAAGAAAAAATTATAATCACTGACACACCACAAGCAAGTTTTGAACAGATAGCAATTGACACTGTAAGACCACTTAAGATTTCAAACGGCTTTGGATACATATTAATAATGCAATGCGATCTCACAAGATGTGTTGTAGCGCATCCTATTAAAACTAAACACGCCAATACTATAGTTAATACTCAAGTACGGATGTTTTAAAACACTTAAGTCTGACAGCGGGACAGAATTTACAAACGACTTAATGTCAAATGTGTGTAAATTATTGAACACGCGTCAAGTGTTTTCAACTCGATATCATCATCAAACGATAGGCACACTTGAAAGAAATCATAGCACACTTAATGAATATTTACTTTCTTTTGCGGATGATTTCAAATGGGACAAATGGGTATCGTATTACACATTTGCATACAACACTACCCCACACGTCGACTCATCGTACTCACCATACAAGCTTGTGTTCGGAAAATTACCGACCCAGCCGACCAAAAAAAAATTTTTTAAATAAAATAAATCTATAAATGTAAATTTAAAAAATATATATCATACAAACACAACAAAAACTATGTTTCAGTATGTAAATTTTAAAAATATATTTCATATAAGCACACCAGATACAAATGTCAATAATATAATAAAAATGTTACGAAATTTCCCAAAATGTAACATTTTCCAAACTCCTACAATCTTAAAAAATCATTCCAAGCAATAATTTTTCGCTTAAGGGTGAGGATGTAGTGGTACCGCCACTGCACCCTTTTTCAATTTAAACTCAAGTTCAAGTAATAATATCAACAAGTTATGTTGTTTTGTTTTAAATTTTTCTTTCATTCACACGTGCTCCAATGCTTTATGTATGGCACTAGGTCAAACATATCATATTGAGTCACAGCGGTCATGACCGATGCACTTGTGATTATGATAGCCCAGTTGTTGTATAAACGCAAGCGCAGCATAATTCCGATTGGCGTTTACCTACTATGAGCACATGAAGAAAAAACATGTGGAAGTAAAAATTATAACTGTGTACAGTATATAAAACATGTGGAAGTGTAGATGAATTTATAGGAGGAGTTAGAAAAGTAGGGAAAATAGAATAAGATTATTTAAAGGTATAAATAGTAGAATTTTTTGGAAAAATAATGACAGTGGATATAAAACTTAAAAAATTTACTTAAAGAAATTAAAATTAGTTTTTTTCTTTTTTTTTTTTACTCACTGTACGACAAAAAAAACGCAAGTGTTTTAAGCTTTAAATATAAATTGAATGATTTTATAGATAAGTCAGCAAACGTAGACACGACCTTGCATAATATGTGGTTGCAGCAAAAGTAAATTAAAGAGATTTAGTAAATGAACAAACGAGCGTCAACTTGCGTTGAGCAGATGACCCGCTAATTCAGCTATTAAATCTTAGAGTATATTAAAAACTGCAAATCTATAACATTAAAATAAAACAGGTTTTTTCTTGTTACAGGGTGAGGTGTGTTTACGTTTGAAATATAAAGTTAAGTAAAATAACTAAATTAGATTAACCATATGATGCAAAAGTAATAATAAATATAGATAAAATATTGATTGTTCAAATTATGAGAACATTCTCCTCCCCAAGAACGACTGTTCTTCAACCAAGTCTAAACCTGAACGGCCTATCGTTGGGAGTAATATTTATTTAGCTTCAGCTAAGCTACGCTCCGACTCGCAGTCTGAAGGGTAGGCTCCATTCAATTCAGTGGATGAGTCTTCAGTATCTGCGGCAGCCGTATCTGAGGAAAGAAAACATATTTTAGAAATAGGTCTTTTAATGATTTTATTTTTAGTAAAAATAGATATAACGCGGACATGTCCGTCCGTTCCTGGATGCACTTCATGTATTCGGCCTAACAGCCACTGACCAGGTCCACAACATTCATCCGCCACGCTCTCCTACTTTAGCATTCCGCTTGCACGACAACCAATTTGGACGCGCTTGTAGACGATTTAGGTATTCTGAGTGCCATCGTTTCCAGAAATGTTGCTTAATTTTTTCTATGGCCTTCCAGCGCGAGATGTAGTTCATGTTCAAATCTAATAAAGAGTCTTCAGGACTACAATTAGTTGGCTCTCCAATTAAAAAATGACCTGGAGTCAAAGCATTGACATCTCTGGGATCAGAAGACAAGGGACAAAGCGGTCTTGAATTAAGACAGGATTCAATTTGGCATAACAAGGTTGTCAGTTCTTCAAAAGTGAGCAATTTTTAACTCATAGTACGCCGTAAATGGCGTTTAACGGATTTTACCCCTGCTTCCCACAGGCCACCAAGGTTGGGTGAAGCTGGTGGAATAAAATGCCATTTTGTGCCCTGAATAGACAAACTGTCCCGAATATCGTCATGCAACAAGTCAGCCCTAGAAAACAGGATTTGAAGTTCTCTAGAAGCACCCACAAAATTAGTGCCACAATCAGAATACAAATCAGTACAACAGCACCTTCTAGAAATAAATCTTCTATATCCCTTTGAAACAGTAGTATGCCTCAAATTACTATATCTTATATGAATAGGACCTGCGTAGTCCGCTCCACTATGTTTAAAGGGTCTCGTAGCATTTAGGCGAACTAAGGGTAAGTTTCCCATGATTTGCTGGGACGTACGAGCCATATATTTAAAACAAATAATACAGCTGCTAATGACTTTGTTCGAAAGCTGTACTCCAGAGAGAATCCAGAATCTTCTACAAACGTAAGACATAGTTAAAGAAAGTGTTTCATGTAGCGTGCGATGGTGTGCATTTAAGATAATAAGCTTAGAAAGAGGATTGGTTTTTGTTAAAAGGATAAGATGCTTTGAATCCATTGAAATATTTGAATTTTGCAATCAATGTACACTAATGGCATAAGTTTGAGTAAAGACTTATTTTTAAGCTGCTCTGCAGCTTGAAGTTTTGTTATTTCAGACGAAAAATCAATACTTTAAGTTATTTTGACAATGGAAATTAATGTGCAATCAAGATCTTGAACAGATAAGGGATCTTTTTCCCGTTTTTCTTTTTCAATTTTACAGTTCTTACAAAACCGCTTACAATAAGTTAAGACTCGTAGCATTCGAGTCAAATTAGAAAATCTAGCAAAGAAATTTGCTTCAAAATTTTCAGTGATGTTATGAGATGAAATTTTGATTCTTTTCTCCTCTAAATTGGTTTCGAAATTTGTTGGGTTTGACGGCCACAACGAATGTTAATGCTTAAGATAAGTTGGTCCAAACCACCATATTTTTAAGTCTACAAGATCTCCAGGCATGATGCCTCTTGACGTGCAATCTGCTGGATTTTCAACTTATGGAACATATCTCCATTCAGTTATATTAGAAAATCTTTGAATTTCACCAACACGATTAGCGACGTAGACTGATCATTGAGATGGCGGTTGGCGTATCCAACTCAACACTGTGGAACTGTCACCCAATATGAGCAAGAGGAAATTAAAATTTGTCTAAAGGATTTTTTACAATATTAGCAAGCTTAACTAAAAGTGTTGCAGCGCACAGTTCTAGGCGTGGTATCGTCACCGTTTTAACCGGAGCAACTTTTCTTTTAGACTGCAAAAGATTAACAATGATCTGATCTTGTGAATATTTAATGCGAGAGTACAACACAGCAGCGTAAGCAACTTGTGATGCATCAGCAAAACAATGCAATTCTATTTGAAGGTCAGAATTATAACCAATATAGCGCGGTATTTTAATATTCTCAAATAAATGTAATGAATTTTTGTATTTTTCCCAATCAGAGACAATATCAGGAGGAACTTCACTATCCCAATCTAGATCAGCAAGCCATAAACGTTGAAAAATTATTTTTGCTATCACCGTCGAAGGTGTAAACCAACCCAAAGGGTCAAAAAGCCTAGCAGCATCAGATAAAATAGTGCGTTTAGTCACTTTCCTAGATTCTGAAAGCTTAACTTTGAAAGTGAAAGCGTCAAGTACAGTATGCCACTGAACGCCAAGAGCCTTAACGGGTTTGTCGGTGACAAAATTGAAAGTCACATAATTTTCTCTGAAATCTTCAGGAATTTGTTGAACTAATTCTGGTGAATTTGAAATCCACTTGCGTAAACTAAATTGTCCTTTTTTAAACAAAGAACACCAATCCCTTTGAAGTAAAATAGCTTCTTCAAGCGTATTTCAACCAGATATAACGTCATCGACGTAAGAATCAGAAACTAAAATATTTGATGCTCTTGGAAATTCAGACTTGAAATCCTCTGACAACTGACGTAGCACTCGAATCGACAGAAACGGCGCAGGGGTTGTACCATAGGTGACAGTATTTAATTTATAAATAAAAATAGGAAATAGGAAAAATAGGAAATAGGAACTCACGCCATAAAATTTGCTGATATTTATGATGACCCTTAGCCACAGTATCTGATGAAACATCTTCTCAATATCGGATGTAAATGCAATTTTGTGTTTGCGCCAGCGGCAGATTATTTGTGACAAATCATTTTGCAAAGCTGGACCTGGACTTAGTTCCTCATTAAGTGGAGGATAATATGCGTCCTGTTGAAGATCGCACGGATATGAGCCTATTTTTGTCATATGATTTAATTGCTCATATTCATTCCGAACGCAGAAGGCAAGGTGTTATGCGAACTTGATGGCGTCACATCAACAGTAGCGACTGAGGAAGCAGTTTCTTGGAAATGAAGTATTGAGTGGTGAGGTTTCTTGCATATATTGCAACTAAAAGATGATTTACAATCCTTTGATTTGTGTCCAGGGGTAAGACAATTGAAGCATATATTTTTATTGCTTAAAAACTCAGTCTTTGATTTATGAGGAATAATTTGAAACACTTGTACAATGAGGGAAGTTTCTCACACAGTAAGCAAATTAGGTTATGCGAAACATTATTTGAACAAAAAGTGTTGTTTTTTAGGTTTCAAATCTTGACGTTTAGAAGGTTTAAATGTTGTCTTTTGTGAATTGCTCACTGACTCGAGTGCACGAAAAGTATTTTCTAAGAAGGAAAACATTTCATCAATTGAAGGAACTTTAGTAGAAGATTTAATAGATTGCTCCCATTCTTTACGCGACTGACTGTCTAGTTTTTGAGAAATCTGATATCAATGAATATATATATAGAAGAGAATTTTTTTCGCCCTGGAGTTTTAACTCATTGCAAACTTGACACAAAAATATCAGTCCACGAAAAATCTTCGAAAACAGCGCTGTCGGTATTTGTGCTTCGAAAAATTTTATCTTCGAAAACAGCGCTCTCGGTATTTGTACAGTCGCCGCCATGACTGTTGTGTGCTCTCAGAATCTATGAAACTGGTTTGACTGGTTTTTTTTTTTTTTTGAAATAGATTCTGCACAATGTTTACATTATTGGCTGGACGGACTTGCATGGATTTATTTCAATATGCCAATTGGATACTTGCAAGATTCAGGTATTTGTATGAAACTATGAAATGATTTTTTTTCAATATTTTTATGTAAATTCGTTTTTTTTTATGTCAAATAGGAAATTTTTCATTCATTTCTAGTTTAATTTAATCAAATTTAATTTGAATAAATTTTTCATTTAACCCAATTTATATTTTCAAATAATGAATTTTAATGTTACATTTTTTAGCTTTAGATAAGTTTTTAATTATCTGAACTTCATCGAACTTATTGTAATTTAAAAAAAAATGCAACAAATAAACTTTTTTTGACTACATTTTTTGCCTGACTTGCTTGTTTGTTGCATGCATTTATTTTAATATGAAAATATTGAGTATTAAAAAGGTTTTTTTTCCCAATATTTCTAAGTAGTTTCATTTTTTTTAGGTCAAATAGAAAATGTGGCATTTAATACAATATATATTTTCAAATAAATTAGATTAAAAGAATTTTAATGTTACATTTTTTAGCTGCTTTTGCCAAATTTTGCTTGCATAGATTTATTTCAATTGAGTTAATTTCATTTCATACTTATTTTAAGTTATATTAATTTAGGTGTGAAATTTCATTTATAACAGAATAAGTTATAGCAGCAAATTTAAAAAGAAAAAAAAAATGCGCCGCCACCGGGCTTCGAACCCGGGCATTTTTATTTCAAGGCAAACACGTTAACCAGTATCCGCCGCAACTTAATTGAAGGATTTCTTTCTTAATAACAAATAACAGCAAGTTTGATGAAATCAAATCTAAATTTTCCTAAACAAATTTAAATACGCTGAAAAGAACGTGTTGTAAGGAAAACATTTCCTTTTTTTCAACTTCCCAATTAGATATTTGCAACTTTCAAAGTTTTTCAATTAACTTGCAGGTATTTAATTGGCAAATTGAAATATGGAAAAATAAATATTATTTTTTTAATGTTTCTAACATATATGTTATATATTTCCAGTCAAATAGAAAATGCTTCATTGAATGCAATTTATTAGACCTTCAAATAAAGTGCCATAAATAAAATTGTTCAGCATAATGTTAATATTATTTAGCCGCTTTTTCCTTGCATATATTTATTTCAACTTCCCAATTAGATATTAGGTTTTGAAATAACTTATTTTCAATCCACTTGCAGGTTTGTATGTGAAATGTTTTTTTCCAATATTTCTAATTAGAAAATTTATAAATTTATTTATTTACAAGTACTAAAATATTTTATCTACGATGATACAAACAAAAAAAGACAAATTCATTGAATAAGTTTGTTATTGTTTTGTTCGCATGCATGTGTGTGGGTAGTTGAAATGGGTAGTTGAAATAATGCAAACATTGTGCAGAATCTATTTCAATAAAAGAAAAAACCAGTCAAACCAGTTTCATAGATTCTGAGAACACACAACAGTCATGGCGGCGACTGTACAAATACCGAGAGAGCTGTTTTCGAAGATAAAATTTTTCGAAGCACAAATACCGACAGCGCTGTTTTCGAAGATTTTTCGTGGACTGATATTTTTGTGTCAGGTTTGCAATGAGTTAAAACTCCAGGGCGAAAAAAATTCTCTTAGATATATATAAGTTAGCAGGTGTCAGCTAGCTTTGCCGTTCCACCTAAATTTATACACGCGCATCCGCTCGAAGTCATTTCAGCAGCGTAAGCGTCTGCTACCGTAATACTATCTGAATTGCAATAAGCAGCAGTATCCAGCCAGCTCATTCGCAACAACAACAACAACAACATCAAAAATAAGCAACAACAGCAAAAGTTAGGGTATTTTAATGATGAAATTATTATTGATAAGTTAGTCTAAGATTTACCTCAACCCATTACTGGCCGGTATAATCCGGTAATAAAGTAAACTTAACTCAAAATTAGCTGCATTCCCGTGGCAATGGATCAGATCAAAACTCAGTGGAACAGTTTTAGTTCAATTTTATTATAATTTGGCATCACTGGCGATGAAGTGCCAAAATACGAACGCAAGCAGTGAGACGAAAATTTGAATAAGGGTAATTCAGATTTGCCAACTATGTTCGTTTTAGTTTAAAGTTTAAAGTGCTTTAAACTTGGCAGCATTTTAAGATCAGAAATACAGCCAGGAAAAGAGCTGGTTCTAATATTTGTTTTTGCATTGCGAATAAAATAGAGCCACGCTCTAGATCAACGACCACGGGAATGCAGCTATTGTGTTTTATTTATTCGGACATATAAAAGAAAATTAACTGGCGCCCAACGTGGGGCCACAAACATATTTTTATATAAAAATAAAAGTGGCCGTGAGTACGAACTGACAAAAAAATAGAGAAGAAACTCAAAATTGCTTTGTAAATAGTGAAAAAAGAAAGTTTTAAAAATTTTCACATAGTGAAAAAATCAAAACTAAAAAATAACTAAAAGCTGACAATTTAAAGTTTGAAAGAAGTGAACAAATAAATTAAAAATATTGTTTACAGACAATTTTTACAAAGTGAAAAAAAAAATCAAAACTGATAAATAACTAAACTTTGACAATAAAGTTTGAAAGAAGTGAACAGATTAAAAAATTGTTAACAGAAAATTTTCACATAGTGTAAAAATCAAAAATGGAAAATAACTAAACGGTGATTATTTAAAGAAGTAAATAAATTAAAAAGATTGTTTAATTGTAACAATTACAAGTTAAAAAAAGAGAACAAAATAATTATTTTATTTAGAGTGGAAAAAAAGAATAAAACTTTACAAAAAATAAAAACCCGACTTATTCGGGCATCAACTAAAAAACTTACCAGGAAAAATAAAATTCTTACCTGAGTGAGACCATACGCTACCTGAAAAAAAAGAAAAAACATCAATTAATTCACGTTGGACTAAGGACTACAAGAAAGAATAAACACCCTGCACTTGACACCATGGATGCTGTTATATTTATGTAAATAAAATGCTCAGCAAGTGTAGGCAGGAATTTTTAAGTGAAAGTTATGTAAATTGGATTCTTAAACTTATTATACTGTTGGAAATTAAATTAAAACTAAATAATTTAGATAATTAAATAATTTTCTGTTCAACCTAGCATAAGAATATGAAATATAAATGAGTTCCTAATGAAAATTAATTCTAATAAATAATTGGTAAACCAAAGTCTTAATAAAGTGTTCAATTGAAACAAAATTTACTGTGAATAAAAATTATTTCAAACTTATTCAATTATTTGATTTGTGATAATCGATAATGGATGCTCAAGCATTGCAAGGCCTATTAAATGCTGCTATCAAAGCAGCCACAGAACAGACAAAACGAGAATTTCAAGGGAAGCTAGACGAATTAACGAACAGGCTCACTCAAATAGAAACACCATCGCAAGTCGAGGACTTTAAAGAAATAACAATAGTGCCAGGTAGAGAATGCGACGAATCACTTGACCTTGTTAAGTCTCTGCCCGAATTTTCCTGGGACCAAGCACGATACGTGTCCTGGAGACAGGCGGCCCACACCGCCTACAAAATTTTTGCAAATCATGATGGTAGTTCTAAACACTACCAAGCGGTTGCGATAATTAGAAACAAAATAGTGGGTTCTGCAGACATGGTCCTATCATCTTTTAACACCACTCTTAATTTCCAAGCAATTATCGCGAGACTGGATTTTACCTATGCAGATAAAAGACCTGTCTACCTTGTCGAACAAGAAAGGTCGACAATGCGACAAGGTCGATTATCAATCGTCGAATTCTATGAGGAGGTAGAAAAGAAGCTAACACTTCTAGTGAACAAAACAATAATGACACACAGTGGACAGACTGGACTTATTGAATCTCTGAACGACAAATACAGACAGGACGCACTAAGAGTATTTATTTCCGGATTAAATAGACCTCTATGCGATATTCTATTTTCGTCCAGGCCAAGCGATATGCCTACGGCCTTGGCCCTAGCCCAGGAGCTAGAGGCGAACCACGCAAGGTCTCTGTTTGCGAACTCGTTTAATAACCGACCAACACTCATGCCACAAGGGCCAAATAGCAGTTTGCCGCAATTCCGTAGACTCCCTATGGGTCAACAGTGGCAATGGCCCGTTCCTACGGAAATTGACCCTACCATGTCGCATTTTAGGCAGAACAGACCAACACCAAATGGACAAATCTATACCCAGAATCAAAGACCCCGAGGCATAGTACCAAACAGGCCTCCGCATATAGAAAGAACTCGGTTTATTGACCATAGAGTGAGACCACCTAAAAGGCAGTGTGAAAGCGACAGACAACCTGCTACGAAACTTAAGCGTGTTAACCATCTAACCAATCAAGACCAATTAGACAACACAGATGAGGAACAATACTACGCCGACTACACTCACGATGACTATTATAATGATTACGATAACAATTATCAACAGGAACACTATACTAAGGATACTGAACAAATAGATGAAATTAATTTTTTAGAGGAAAATCCTCTAAAAACTTCCTGCCGTACGTCAGCAGGAAATTCGCAGGTAAGGAATTAAAATTTTTGGTAGACACTGGTGCCTCGAAGAATTATGTTAAAAACCTTAGTTTCCTTAAAGGCATAAGGAATTTAGAAATTCCTTTTACAATAAAATCAATACACGGTACCGATAAAATTCTACGAAAATGCATTATCAATATTTTCAATCAAAAAGCAAATTTCTATATTTTACCAACTCTCCAAACTTTTGATGGGATTATAGGTTTTGATCTCCTTAGAGATATAAATGCTCTTCTCGATATAAAGAAAGGAATTATAAATTACAGGGACGGAAATGAGAAGTTGTTGTACTTTTATTGTAAAAATGTTAACAACATAATCTTGGGATCCACTAAAAATAGACAGTTATCACAATTAATTAGAGAAAAATCGGAAGTATTTGCCGATCCAAACGAGGCGTTGCCATACAACACCAGAGTTATTGCAACTATAAGGACAACCGACAATGAACCAGTTTATTCAAAAACGTATCCTTATCCAATAGCAGCTGCGGCTATTGTAAATAAAGAAATAGAAGATCTCTTAGCCAATGAAATAATTAGGCCGTCGCGCTCACCATTTAATAACCCGATATGGGTAGTAGATAACAACGGTAGTTGTTGTAGGTATTTGTTGTATAACAACAAAGTTAAAACTTGTCCCGAAAAAATTAAAGACATCATAAATTACGAAGTGCCAAAAACTCTCAGAGCATTGCGGTCATTTTTGGGCCTAGCGGGATACTACAGGCGTTTCGTAAAAGTCTACGCGAAAATTGTGAAACCGTTAACAAAATTCCTAAGAGGAGATAACGGTCACAAAGGATCCAACCGTTCTAAGAATTTCAAAGTAGAATTCAATAACGAGACACTATCGGCTTTTAGTAAAATTAAAAAAATCCTTGCATCTGGGGATGTTCTCTTTCTCTACCCAGATTTCGAAAAACCCTTCGATTTGACAACGGACGCTTCTTCTCACGCAATTGATGCCGTTTTATCGCAAAATGGCCGACCAATTACAATGATATCGAGGACACTGTCGAGTACTGAAGAAAACTACGCTACGAATGAGCGTGAGTCACTAGCTATAGTGTGGTCATTACAAAAATTGCGTAACTATTTGTATGGGACCGGACAACTGAATATTTTCACAGATCATCAGCCTCTTACGTTTGCAATATCTGATAATAACCCAAATGCAAAGATTAAGAGGTGGCCTTTGTGGAAGAATTTTCACCGAAATTCTTCTATAAACCAGGGAAAGGAAATTATGTTGCGGATGCCTTATCTAGGCAACACTTAAATGCGCTAGAAGAATACTCTGACTCAGAGGCTGCTACTATGCATAGTGAAAGTTCTCTGACAAAAACCATATCTACCGTTCAGATCCCACTGAATTGCTTCAGAAATCAAATAGTCCTTTGTAAGGGAAAGGAAACCGGAAAAAAAACAAAAATAATTTTTAGATCAAGAATAAGACACACAATCACATTTGCAAAACTAGATGACCTTTTGATAATTCTTAAAAAGGTGGTTAACCCCGATGTTGTAAATGCATTATACTGCAATTTATCGACTCTAGCTCAAATTCAGGATAAATTACTAGCAGCATTCCCCTCAGTCAAATTCCGCCATACAAACCAAATCGTAATTGATGTTCTAAATCGAGATGACAAAACGGAAATTGTGGTAGCTGAGCACAATCGAGCTCATCGGAATGCACGAGAAAATGTGCAACAAATTCTGAGGGACTACTACTTCCCAGAACTTAGACAAATATCGAAAGAAATAATATCAACATGCAAAACATGTCGAGAAGCAAAATACCAAAGGCACCCCAAAAGAGTCGAAATAGGCCAAACACCCATACCCTCCCACCCAGGAGAGATATTACATATCGATATCTACTCCACTGACAGACAGATAGATTTGTTGTGTTTAACGTTGACACCTGCCGTGAAGGCTTAATTCAACGTTGTTCCATAACAATTGCGACCGATACAAAGCGTCGGTCAGCGCCCATTTGAGGATTCAAAGGTACCAAATTAGCTCCATGTTGTGATGACACTTCGCAACCCTTGGTGAGGGTGGAGGCCTATCTAAAACCTCTTCCATACTAAGGGGTATGGCGCCCGGTTTTAGAGTGCAAACCACACCGAGCTAGATAGCTCTGCCCGCGATATGGGTAGTAAACCACAGCCACCACGAAGACTCCCCGAAGGGCCAGCCCAATCCAGTCAGCCCAGTATATGCCAGCAGAAGCCAGACATACACCGGGGGCCGCTGACTGCCCGTGGTACCAGTTTTAAAGTCCTTGATCAGACCTCGTAGTTTACACCCCAGCTACTCCCAGTTTTAGCCCATCACAGCTCTGGACTGGTCACCAATCAAAACAAAAGCTCACAAAAAGGTGAGCCCTGCCCCACACTCACAAAACAGACAATCACACTCTGGACCATAGCCCACACACATGCACACATTCACAAGTGAATACCACAACTTATGACTGCCTTAGGCGCCGCCTTGAGAGGCACACACCACATGCATACTGATTCAACCTGTCCACTGACATACAGTATTTCCTAACCTTAATAGAAAATTTTTCGAAATTTGCGATTGTAAGCCGTATTCAGTCAAGAGCTACCGTTGACATAAAACAGCCGCTCATAAATATGATTGGTTTTTTTAAGAATACAAAAACCATCGTGTGTGATAATGCACGTTCATTTAACTCTAAAGCTATAAAAACAATTTTGAAAAATACCTTTAACATTTCAATTTTCACTACACCCCCATTCCATAGCGTCAGCAATGGACAAGTAGAAAGATTTCATAGCACCCTCACAGAAATAGCTAGGTGTCCCAAACTAGAAGAAAACATTTCTGATACATCTGAGCTTATATCATTGGCAGTTAGAAAATATAACAGAACAATCCATTCGATTACAGGTTATAGACCCATAGATATAATTCACTCAGCACCCCATACACTAATAGAAGAAATTAAAAAAAAATTGCTAAAACTCAAGAAAAAAAAGTTAAAATACCATAATAAAAATCGTCATGAGCGAAACTTCAAGCCCGGTGACAGAGTTCACGTAAAAACAAACAAACGAATAGGCAATAAATTCACCAAACTCTTTATTGAAAAAGGCATTCAGGCGGACCTGGGAACCAAAGTTCTAATTGATGGAAGGGAAGTCTATAAAAACAACCTAAAGTAAATTTTTCCCTTTCTCTCTTTATCATTCCAGACTTATACTACTAACAATAACCCGGTGGACTCAAACGAAAATACTTAACTACACCTGCTCATATTACATACCAATAACTGATGGCATGGTAGCCACTTACGACCACTATGAGTTTTTATTACACATAATAAACTTAACAGAATTCGAAAACATAGCCCAAGACACCGAGAACATACTTAACCATTTTCCACAATCCCACATGAGGAAACTACTGACAGCAGAAGTTGACCAAATCACTACCCTATTGAACGCAGTAAGGATCAACCATCGACACTCCAGAAGTGTGAATTTTTTAGGAACGGCATTAAAATACATTGCTGGCACTCCAGACTTTGATGACTTTAACCAAGTGGTCACTAAAGAGGAGGCCTTAATAGAAGCCAACGATCGACAGCTTGTCATTAATACTGAACTACAGATTAAAATAAACCAATTAACAGAAACCGTTAACAAACTACTGAACACATCAAAACAAACTCAAATAGACACAGGACATTTATTCGACCTAGCCATTGCTAGAAACAGGGCCATAATGGCAAGTATTGAGCATGCCATTTATTCGATTACTCTAGCAAAACTGATCATTGTAAATCCAATGATACTAGATAGCAAAGAAATTGATAATGTATTAATTGCTGAGCATTTTGCCAACGTCAGTATTGGAGATGTCTTAAGCGTGTCAAAAATAAAAGTTTTTCAAGACAATGATAATATTTATTTTGTAATTAAATATCCAAAGATTTATAAAATATGTAATAAAATTAAAATAATGCCATTAATACGTGAGCACAAAATACTAAATTTAGAAACTCACACTGTAGTCGAATGCAATAAACTACACCAACCGTTAGATAACTGTAAAGATGCGACTACAATAACATTTTGCCAACACCTAAAAGAAAGTCCCTGCATACAACAATTATTGAATAATCACATGGCGTCTTGCAAAACAACCTCATCTTTTCACGTTTCTTCGATCGAGGAAATCAACGACGGGGTAGTTGTCATTAACGGTCAACTAGTGGAATTGCGCGAGGAGAATAACTCAACAATCCTAGCACGTGGTACATTTTTGGTTATTTTCGAAAATGAAATTACTATAAACGGAACGAAGTTCACCAACTGGAAAATAATCAGTCGTTCTCACCCAGAAGCTACACCGGCCCAGTTTGTTAATATCACTGAGCATATTACACTGCTATCACTCCCGTATTTACATAAAACTAACATTAAAAACATTGGTCACATCGCCAGTCTGAAGGAATTAATTCACCTGCGTTCCAGGCAATGGACGATCATTTTCATCATAGCACTTTTTGTAGCGGTTTTTGTGGGACAACTGATTGCCAAACAACGTAAGAACAGCAACAACATCATAGTCCTCAATAGAGTTCTTAAGGAATCCGAGGACGACTTCACTTCAAGGGGGGAGTAGTTAGCAGGTGTCAGCTAACTTTGCCGTTCCACCGAAATTTATACACGCGCATCCGCTCGAAGTCATTTCAGCAGCGTAAGCGTCTGCTATCGTAATTCTATCTGAATTGCAATAAGCAGCAGTATCCAGCCAGCTCATTCGCAACAACAACAACAACAACAACAACAACAACATCAAGAATAAGCAACAACAGCAACAGTAGTTTAGGGTATTTTAATGATGAAATTATTATTGAAAAGTTACTCTAAGATTTACCTCAACCCATTACAGGCCGGTATAATCCGGTAATAAAGTACACTTCACTCAAAATTGTGTTTTATTTATTCGGACAAATAAAAGAAAATTAACTTATACTCATTGCTGATATACTAATATTGCATCCCAAGTGGATATATCTATTTCCAAATTTTTTAAAGATTGTAAAGATTGACAAAGTCTGTCAGATGTCGTGTAACGAGTAGACGTGTTTTTTTGGTGTCCGCAACTTATCTTTGATTTTGTTGATACTATCGCATATTGAGTTTACAGTTTTGTGTCCACACGAAATAAAAAGCATCTACTTAGTTGCTACAAATATATTTGGTCATAAATCGTTGAGTTTTTTCCGTGTTTAAAATTTTAATTTTAACATTAAAACAATGCTGAACAAAAACACTCGAGGTGCTGCTGCTGCCCGTAAACTTGCTGCTCCGACGACTCCACTTGCGGTCAACGGCGAACGAATAGATGGGTTAACTGCTACAACAACGCCCTCGTCTGATGCTGCTCGTAAACCTTCTGCCCCGAAAACTCCTCTTACTGTCAACGTCGAACGTATGGATGGGTCGGCTACTACAACAACACCTTCTGAAGCCAGTCTTAACACTAAATTAAACTGCATCAAGGAAAGCATAGTAGCACAGCTAACTAAAGCAATAACGGAATCGGAGAGCAGAGTGATGGAGAGAATTGGTGAGGTATCAGCAGAGCTCGCCAACATGAAATCTTCTTTGCGGAGCGTAAGCGAAAGAGTGACTGTGGTGGAAAAGACTTGCAATGAACTTAGTTTGCTGAATGAGAGGGTACAGAAATTAAAACAGACAGTTGAAACCCTCCCTACCGCCTCCTCTGACAATGAAGAGCTTAATGCAATAAAATCTCAGTTGAGTAAATGGGAGAACGATGCGGCCTCTTCTGATGTCATCATTAACGGAGTTCCCTTTTGTGCAAATGAGAACCTTGGAAGTGTGTTTGAAAAGTTTTGCACAGCAATCAAGCACAAAACTCCACGACTTATAAATATATTTAGAGTGAGAGCAAACAAAGGCAAAGCAGACTCTGCTATCATTGCTAAGCTATCTTCTGCATATGATCGCAACTCTTTGTTTAAAGCTATTGCGTTCTATAGAAAAGCTAACAAGAGATTGCCCACATTAAATGATATCGGGTATAGTGGAGGTGAAAAAATGTATGTACATGAAAGCCTCACCAAAACAAACCGATCGATCATGTTATATGCTAACAAATTAAAGCGTGAAAATCGATTAGTTGCTGTGTTCTCTTTGCGTGGGAGAGTTTTTGTAAGAGTCTCTTGGGATGGTGATGCAAAACTGGTGCAAGATTATAAGAGCGTTGACTGTGTTGCTGGATTATCTGGATAGAGCTACAAACTTCTAACAGCCACTTATTAAGAGCGTTTGGTTATTATTATTTTTTATATTTCAATTATTACTTTTTATTTTTAATATATTCTTATTATTCTTTATCTATAGTTTTCTTTTCTATATTTTTCTTTTTTTCTATATTTTTCTTTTTATCTGTCAACTTTCTTTTAAAATTGTTTCTTCCGTTGTAATTTTTGTTTTCTAGCTGCATGTTTTCCTAACTTCATATGACAGAAATTAGTAATAGACTCTCCAATGGTGCTATAGATTGTTACAAAGCACTTATTCAAGTGCTTTGCAAGCAAGACAAGGGCTTCAATGTTATTCATTTTAATGCTAGGAGTTTAAATGGATTTAAACTGGACTATGCAAGATACATTTTCGAAAATTCGGATGTTGATGTGATATGTGTGTCAGAGACATGGTTTAAAAATGATGTACCTGATTATTATTACAGTTTTCAAGGATTTAAACTTTTTCGTAGTGACAGATATGGTAAAAGAGGTGGGGGCGTTGCAATCTATTGTAGGTCGTGTTTGAATGTTGAGTTTGTTAATAAAAGTAATGATGTTTGTGAGTTCTTAAATGTTGAGATTACTGACAGCTATTCTAAGATATTAATTTCTTGTGTTTATAACCCTTATCGTTGTAATTCTGTAGAACCTTTTTTTAATGACCTACTAAATAGGGTTACTAACTATGATTTCTTGATTGTTTGTGGTGATTTCAACATTAATTTGCTAAACAATGATACTTTGACAGATAATTTTTATGACCATTCCACTACTTGTGGATTGAGGGTAGCCAACCATAACATTCCAACAAGATATTCGAACGACTGTGAGCCCAGCTTACTTGATGTCTGCTTAGCTTCTGATATTTCTGTAGTGTTAAAATTTGATCAAATGACATTTCTTTCTGACCATGACTTGATTTTCTGTTCTGTTAATTTAAGCTTTAACCGCACCTCTCAGTCGTCTTTTATGTTTCGTGATTATAAATCCTTAAATATTAATGATCTGTGTGATAATTTGTCCAGAGTAAATTTTAATGACTGTCTTATGTATGACTCAGTGGATGAGAAGCTTAGAGTATTTATGGATAAACTGAATGTTGTTTTCGATCAATATGTACCTATACGTACTATAAATGTCTCTAATACCCGCTGTCCTTGGTTCACAAATCGAGTTTTGGGTGCTATAAGATTAAGAAATAAACTACACTCTAAATGGAAAAATAATCGTTCTAGTCAAAATTGGGAAAATTTTAGAATATCTCGTAACAACGCCTCAGCAATATTAAAACAAGAAAAGATCAATTTCTATAACTCCAAGCTCAATCCCACTTTAGACTCAAAACAACTTTGGAAGAACATTAAAAGTTTGAAAGTATTTGGGAAAGAGTCAAATGAATGTTATTTAGATCCTGATCTTTTTAATGATTTTTTCCTAAGAAACCCAAGTACAAATAGTAGTTGTGTAGATTCACCTTTGATCCAAAACGACTTTATTTTTCCTTCGTTTGAATTCACGCCTGTTGACGAGATGTTTGTTATAAAATGTTTAATGCAAATAAAATCCAATTCAGTTGGCGTTGACGGGATGCCAATTAAGTTCATTAAAATGGTTCTCCCTTTTGTAATAACGCCAATTACTCACATTATTAACTATAGTTTATCTAATTCGCGTTTCCCTAAACTGTGGAAAGCTGCCACAGTGACCCCGGTACCCAAAACTGTTAAAGCTTCTGACTATAAAGACTACAGACCAATAAGCATACTGCCTGCTTTAGGTAAGGTGCTCGAAAAAATTATGGCTGAACAAATTACTCAATTTCTTAATGATAACAAACTATTGTCGCCTTTTCAGTCAGGGTTTCGAGCTGGACACAGCTGTTCGACAGCGTTTTTAAAAGTAACTGACGATATTAGATTAATGTATGACCAAAACTTTGTAACATTGCTGTGTCTCATTGATTTCTCGAAAGCATTCGATACTATAAATCATAATTTGCTCTGCGATAAACTTGAAAAATATTTTAATTTTAGTCAAAATGTAATATGTTTAATAAGACATTATTTACAGGAAAGAATGCAGAGAGTTAAGATAGGCAATAATAATTTTTCATCTTTTAAAACCATAAAAAGTGGTGTTCCACAAGGATCTATATTAGGTCCCCTTTTGTTTGTAATTTTTTAAAATGATATTTTTAAAGTGTGTAGAAATGCTTCTATTCATGCATATGCTGATGACATTCAGCTCTACCTGTCTCGACCCGTTGGGCTGCTTGAAGACTTAAGCTTTAGACTTAACTCTGACTTATTGTCTATTAATAATTGGGCTGTTGCAAACTCACTAGTTATAAACCCTCTAAAATCTAAAGTTATGGCAATTGCTAGGAATTCCACTAGCTTTGTAGACATTCCGCCATTATTTATTGGATGCGAAAGATTAGAAATCGTTGAAAAGATTAAAAATCTGGGCTTTGTAATGAACTCGAAACTAACTTGTACCGATCATATAAACAATACCATCGGGAAAATATATGGAACCCTAAGAACCTTGCGACTCTCCTTTGCTTATACCCCAGTTGAAACTCGTCGTAGGCTTGTTTTGCAACTTATAATGCCACTTATATCTTACGCTGAAACTGTTTATTGTCAACTTGATTCACAGTCATTACATAAACTTATAGTAGCGTTTAACAGTGCAGCTAGATATGTTTATGGTGTTCATCAATATGACCACATTTCTGCCAAGAGTATAGATATCTTAGGATGTGACTTAGTAGACTATCTTAAAATTCGTAACATAATTTTCTTGCATGGGCTTATATACAGTAAATGTCCAGAATATCTTTATAATAAACTTGATTTTTTTCAGTCCACGAGATGTATGAACTTTATTGTCCCTAGGTGTAACTATCTGAACACTAGCAGGTACTTTTTTACTAGCACCATTAGAATTTGGAACTCCTTACCAAATAATATCAAACAAATAACTAGGAAAAACAATTTTAAAAACGAAATCTTTAAATATTTTGAACATTCGAACTAATGTCTCTTAGCTATCTTTTTCTTACTACTTTCTGCCCTCTATATTTGTTACTTGCACCTCTTTTCCTACATCTTAAATAAATTCAATTATTTTAATTTATTTTTAATTTAATTTTTTATATGTTACTTACTTTTACTTCAATGCAGCTTTCATGTTTATTTTTTATAATTGTAATCTGTATAAGATAATTTTTAATAATTTTTTTATAATTGTAATCTGTATAGGATTAACTGTTAATTTAAGTTATCTAATTTTGTTTTTATTTTGAAATCATATATCTACTGATGTACTATAAAAGACTAAGTCTTATTGTACGAATTAAATTAATTAATAATAATAATAATAAAAATTCCTGAAATGTATTTAAAATGCGTCAAATTCCACCTGAAGTACCATTGGATTCTGGAACAACAAAAAGTTTTTGCAAGAGCGCATCAACAATTAACCTTTTTGTGATACCTGCTTTCTGATGGTAAATTCGTAATTGTCAAAATTTCATCGTTCATTTGACACACCAAAAAAGACAAATTTATTTCAACACACACAAATTTTATTCAACTTGCTATTTTCTTTCCTACCACGAGTAAAATGTTTTTTTCTCACTTTTTGGATGTGTCAAAAATTCACTTTTCGATTCCCTGAATCGAAAAATTCGAATTATATTCACCTCACAATTGCCAAAAATTGCTCTACTAACTGTCAAAATTTCATCATCAGAATGAAAAGTTTCCGATTAACACTCTAAGTAAGTAAACTCTAAGTAAACAAACAAAGGTAGCTTCAGAGAATAAATATCACAAAAACCAGAAGTTCCATTTACTTTTAATTTGGTAGTTAGATCAATTAATTGTTTGTTTTTCATATCAACTATTATTCCAAATTTTTCTAAAAATTAGCTCCAAATTATTGGATAAAATATTGAATGTTTAATTGGAGAGAAGTTTACAACGTTACTAATTCAATTTGATATATATTATATGACAAGGATTAAAACTAATTATTTAAATTAATAGTAATAATGATAATAAAACTTAATAAAGAATAATTACAATAAAGATATGAACTTATCGTATAGATTCCAATTTTGTTGTTGTTGGTTATATTGTTGCTGCTGCTACTGCTGTTGTTCCTATAATTGTAGTTATTTTTGTTATTTTGTTATTGTTGCGTTATTACAAAATGCGCTTAATTTTTTAAAAACGTGTGTAGTAGGTTGATCTTCCTGTTGATGCTGAGGCTGCTGCTATTGAATTTGATGAAGTCTGTTCAATTGCAGCTTTGTTGCGGCTGCCATATGCTGTTGTAGCTGCAAGATCTATTCACAGAATAGTGAGATTATAGGAGAATTCGGCAGTGTGTGTTAATGTCTCTAGCTGCGTCTATTGTTGTAATTACGCCAGTAGTCGTTGAGGTGGTGGTGGCGGACTTGGACTTTGCTCAAGTGGTGGTGGTATATTGCGCACGCACAGAGAAAGCGGTTTGTCTTGTGTTATTAACCGCTCCTGGTAATATCGCCAATTTTTGTTGCATAGTTTATTAAAATTTATTTTTATAATCATTTTAATTTAACATCAATGTTTAAATTATTTGATAAAATATCCGAATAATCTTTTTTTAAAATTGAAAATTATTGAAGTTTATTTATTTTAACATTTTAAAATTCCAAAAAGAACGCACAGTAAGATGAATGAAAGTATTTTATATATATATGTATATGTATATGTATATGTATATGTATATGTATATGTATATGTATATGTATATGTATATGTATATGTATATGTATATGTATATGTATATGTATATACGCTAGACAACGTACACCCTCACATACACCTCACTCCATCCCATATACACCTCACTCCATCCCATATACACCTCACACCGGTAGTGGTGAAAATTAAATCTTCTTGGTAACGAATCCTTTCGCTACCCCTCTTGAAATGCGCGTCACCGCAATAAAATTACCCCGTTTTTGGACTTACTGTCCCGAAGCATGGTTTGCACACACTAAAATTCAGTTCCAAGCGAAAGCAATTTCAGAACCAAATATGAATATCTAGTAACCGCATTACCGCAAGAAGTAATCGTTACAGTATTGGATTTCATCAAATACCCACCGTCCACAAATCTGTACGAAGGACTTAGAAGAACACTAATTGATAGACTTTCATTGAACGAAAACAAACGTCTCAACAAAATAGTTTCGGAATCTGAGATGGGTGACCAAGAACCATCTCAGTTCTTTCATTTACTACTTTTACTTTTACTAGCTGGTTCCTCAGTCAGAAGCGAACTAATCTATAAACTTACTTACTTACTTAGGTGGCGCCTGCAACCGTAAGTCGGTTTTCGCCTGGTGTAAGAAATTGCGATAGCCATTTCTGTTTTGCGCTTGCTGGCGCAAGTTGGAAGCTCCAAGTTTCATCAGGTTGTCCTCTACTTCGTACTTCCAACGGAGACGCGGTCGTCCTCCTCTGAGTTGACCGCCGTTGGGTACCGAATCGAATATTTTTTTCGCTGGAGCGTCGTCTTCGCTCTACATGACCTAGCCAGCGAAGCCGCTCGATTTTTATGCCCTTTACTAAGTACGCCGTGCCCTTTACGGCGTATAGCTCATACAGCTCATCGTTCCATCGTATCCGGTACTCGCCATTGACGCAGATTGGTCCTTAGATTTTACAAAGGATCTTTCTCTTGAACGCTCCTAAAGTCTTTTCATCAGAGCTGCTCAACTTCCAGGTTTGTGCTGCATATGACAGGATGGTATGATAAGTGACTTATAGAACGTGACTTTTGTTCATCAAGATAGGGCTCTACTTCTACTACGCCAAAAGTGACACCTGTTGGCAAGAGTTATTCTTCATTTTATCCCTCTACTGATATCATTGGTGGAGCTTATGCTGGATCCGAAGTAGACGAAATCCTTCACAACCTCAAATGTGGTGTTGTCAGCAGTGATGTGGGTGCCAATACGCTGGGACTGTTTGTTTGTTGACACCAGATATTTCGTCTTATCTGCGTTTACTGCAAGACCCAAACTACCTAATACCAAACAACATGACACAAGATCCAACAAACTAGGAAACTCCATTGCAACGGCAAATGATGGAAGTTAAAGAACACTCACATGCCGTTTATTTATATACGATAAGGAAAACAACACTAACTTTTTAATAGACAGTGGTTCAGAAGTTTCGGTTCTACCTACGTACAAATTCAAAAATTATAAAAACTTTAATAAAGACTTTTATGTATCCGGATACATTTAAATAAATATTATAAAGACTTTAATAAAAATTATAAAGACTTAATATTGACAGCAGCCAATGGAAGCAAAATTTCGAATTTCGAGCAAAAATTACTTAAAGTGAATCTAGAACTCAGACGAGAATTTCCATTCATTTCATTTCATTTCATTTCATTTATTCATTTTTTATTTTAATCTTTGGATACAACTTCCTTATAGATTAAAAGAATACAATAAATATTAACTTAAATATTATAAAAAACTAATTTTCTCTTATATGTAAAGATAACTATAATTAAAGAATTCGATTTAATAAGTGCCTCATAACTTCCTTCGAGAAGTTCACCTTTATTTTGGCAGACATAACAAGACCTATTATAGGAGAAGGCTTTCTAACAAAGTACGGACTACTAATTGAATTAAAACACAAAAAACTTATGGACCCATTGACAAAATTATCGGTCAATGCAATCTCAGCATACTCCGAGACACCATCACCAAAATTATTTACACTAGACAACAAATATACTCAGTTACTAAAACGATTTCCCTCACTTCTTACAGAACCAGATTTCACTACACCTGTCAAACATAAAACTAAACACTAATTTACAATACCAAGACGTTCAGACTTACAAAAATTAAAAATCGCGAAACAAGAATTCCGGAATTTGTAGACCGTCCGAGGACAGCCATAAGAACACCTTTCGGAATGATTGAATTTCTACGAATTCCTTTCGGTTTGAGAAACTTGGCACAAACATTTCAAAGATTCATACACCAAGTGTTACATAGACTCGACTTTATTTTTGTTTAAATCATCAAACCCAACAAATGTATTTTCGGAGCGACTGACATACATTTCTTAAGTTATAACATTTTTAGACAAGAAATCCGACCTTCAGAAGAACGAACACAATGCATACGAGACTATCCACAACCAATTACAGTAAATCAAATGCAAAAAGTTATCGGTATGACTAACTACCAACTTGCACACATGCTAGGTCCATTTTATGACATGGTCACCGTAGCATCAAAAACAAAAAAATAAACACTTTGTACTGACACTACACTACAAGCCATTACAACAATTAAAGGTAGTTTTGCAAAGCAAACACTACTCAATCATATTAGTAGTATTGCAAACAAATTCACTAACACGGCCTTACATACCACGAACATTACGGAAACAATTCTTCGAACAGTTACGCAACATTTGACACCCATGAACACGAGCATAAGGACTTTTACTAACACGAACATATTTCTGGCCCAAAATGAATACAGAAGTTAACAAATGGTCACAGGAATATGTGAGATGTCAACGTTCAAAAATACATAAACACACTAAATCAACACCATATAAAATCAACTTACCACACGGTAATTTTGAACACATCCACATCGATATAGTGGGTCCTCTACCAATATCAAAGGGGCATATATATTAAATCACTGCAGTTGACAGAAACACACGTTGGCCCAAAGCATATCCGTTAAAAGACACTAATGCCGATACGATAGTTGACACCCTTCAGAGGGATACCAACACATAACTACTTCAGTTTATCGTCAACAAGCTAATGGCATGGTAGAGCGTTTTCACAGTAAGCTAAAAGCTTTCCTTATCGCAAGTAACAACCAGACAAATTACTTACTTACTTTACTTAGGTGGTCGTAACAAACCGTGTCCGGGTTTCGGCCGACCTCATTAGCTCTCGCCAGGCGCCTCTGCTTTGCGCGTGCCTTCTCCAATCGGTTACACCAAGTACGGTTAGGGCTTCCTCAGCCTGGTCCATCCATCGGAGGCATGGTCTCCCTCGTCGTCGTTGACCAGCGACCCTCGCCTCGAGCACCTTTTTCGCTGGAGCTTCGTCGTTCATACGATGGACATGACCCAGCCAGCGTAGTCGCTGCACAGTTATACGCCGAACTACTTCAATGTCTTCGTAGAGCTCATACAGCTCGTGGTTCATTCGGATGCGATAGTCATCGCCGACTCGAACAGGACCGAAGATTTTGTGAAGAACTTTTCTCTCGAACACCCCCAGAGCGGCTGCATCAGTTTGCGAAACTACCCATGCCTCAGCGCCATAAAGCAGCACAGGTAGAACGAGTGTTTTGTAGAGTGTTAGTTTTGTCGATCGAGAAAGGGCTCTGGAGCTTAGTTGCTTACTGAGCCCGTAGTAGCACCTATTTGCTGATTTCGTTGTTGGTATAAGTGGCGGTGCCAAGGTAAACGAACTCCTTGACTACTCCAAAGTTATAGCTGTCGAATGAAACGTGGGAGTCTAAACGCCGCGCTCTCTTGATTGTAGACAGCACATACTTTGGTTTACTCTCATTTATCGATAAACCCACTTTGGCTGATTCCTTTTCGATAGCGGCGAAAGCAGCGGTAACATCTCTCTTGGTTCTGCCGACAATATCAATATCATCAGCGTACGCAAGGAGCTGGACACCTTTATAGAAAATGGTGGCAATACGATGCACACCGGCCTTTCATATGATCCCCTTCATGATAATGTTAAATAGATCGTAAGACAGTGGATCGCCTTGCCTGAAACCTCTTTCAGTATTGAAGGTTTCGGAGAGGTTATTTCCTACCTTGACGGAGCTGCGTGTGTTGCTCAACGTCATTCTGCAAAGTCTAATCAACTTTGCAGGTATACCGAACTCAGACATTGTTGCGTATAGGCAATCCCTTCTCGGGCTATCGAACGCAGCTTTAAAATCGACAAAGAGATGGTGTGTGTCAATTTGATTTTCGTGGGTTTTCTCCAGGATTTGTCGTAGCGTGAAAATCTGGTCTATGGTGGACTTACCAGGTCGAAAACTACACTGATAAGGTCCAATCAGTGTTTTTGTAACAAATTAGCTTACAGAATTACCGCTAGTTCTTTTAGGTCTCAGATTTTCGCTCAAAGAAGATATGAAGGCGTCGCCAACTGAAATGGTTTTTGATCAAACACTCAGACTACCGAAACAATTAATAATACCTAAAGACGAAACATTTAATCGTTCATATATGCTCCCGAAAATCAAAAAGGTTATTGAAGATAAGCAATCACACATTTCACATCACAACACGAAATTCCAACAATACATCCTACACCTACGATACAATACACCTAAATCTTTTAAAATCAATAGAAATAATTGAATCGTTTATTTCAGGAACAGCATTAGTAATTTTTTTCCGAACATAGTTTTTGTCATAGTTTTGAAATCGTTGGTTTCTATGCCCAACGTAATACTTAAGCCACCGTGCGAAGCAGGCGTTGCAATGAGCTGATGTGAGCACGACATAACGGCCATTCTCTGTTCGATAGTGTGTCGCCAAAAATATGCGACTACTCTCATCGTCTCCATCGGGTTCGTAGCACGGTACCTCTTCGGTTTTTCAAAAATTGCGTAGAAGCATGTCCAAGCCCTCCTCTCCTCCCTCGTCATTAGGTGCGCGCTGAATACGTGTATTGATTTCGTGGGAGAGGGCGCTGTGGATGCTGAACCAAACACAACCCAACCTAACTGAGTAAGCTGCGCTGTTGGCTCTTCAGGTCGCCCTTTAACCACATCTCCTTCGACGATGAGACCCCAGACGTCAGCACCGATGAGCATGTCGATGCCTCCAGGTGTTCCAAGCTGAGTATCTGCTAGTTCAACGTTCGTTAAATGCTGCGTTATGTCAATATGCACTTTTGGAGTGTCTGACGTTATTGACGGGATAACCAGGGCGTTAATTTTAAATGAAAACCCAGAATGTATGGAATTTATTGTGAGCGTTACGCTGCTGCTTGTTTGGGTATGGATATGTGCACCGATTCCCTCCACTTGTATTTCCGATTTGCACCTGTGAAGATGTAAATGATTGGCTAAACGATCTGTTACAAAGCTTACCTGCGACCCAGGATTGCAGAGAGCACGAGCTAGGCGCTGCTGGGTAGATGAGTCACCAGAGACATAGACTTGCGCCGTGGCCAATAAGACGATTTGTTGCCCTTTGGCTAGGCAGGTGACCATCGAAGTTGATAGTCACAAAGATGATTGTGTTGCAATGCGGGTTGGATGCGATGTACTTGTCCACTGACTGGTCGGCTGCGATGTGCTTGTCAACTTTGTTAGCTGTGTCGTTACTGAGCTTGCAGCCTGTGGCGCTGAGTTTCGACAGAAAATGGTGTTGTGCTTGCGTCCGCACTGTCGACATCCTCCTGAGGAACACTGCTTAGATGATGAATGCCCACTCTTTAAACAATTGAAGCACATCCCCGAGTTCTTTAAGGCTTCGAACCGCTGCTCTGCTTTGAGAGCCATAAACGATGGGCACCTCATAAAGCGATGTGGGCATTGACAGTGGGCTCATATCCAAAGAGGCCACATTTGACTTCATTAGCCTAAGAGCTGGTCGCGCTTCGGGACGAAGCCCATGCTTTGATATTTTAGAGGTGGTTGGTCATGATGTAGATGCAATATTAAGACTCTGTGATCGCTTCTCAACAAACTTTAACAACTCTTCCAAACTAGGTATCTCACAAGGGGAACTACTCAATGACCACTCTCACTGCGTTATTGCAGGCAGCTTCGATACTACAATTGGTACCACCAATGCATCCCATTGATCAACTGGGAATCCCATAACGCGCAGGGCACGTAAACACTCACGCACTGTATCCACAATAATTAATAAAGAGCTTGAAGTCTCCTCTAATGATGGCTTAAGGTCAATAAAACGGGTGATATGAATCTCAGCTAACAGCTTCTTATTATCGAAGCGATCTTTAAGAGCCTTCCAAACTTCTGCATAACCACCAGAGTAAACGCACCTTATGAGTGGCACCGCACTAACATGTACCGCTTGACGTAGTTTGCCAAGCTTATAAGCCTCTGGGAGGTCAGTTTTGTCCACCAGCGTCTCAAAAGCCTCTTTGAATGCCAACCATGTGTGCAATGTGCCATCAAAGGTTGGAATAGCCAAAGGGTCCAACTTTAAGTTGAATGTTCGCTGCAAAGCTTCAGCCACTGGCAGTGTCTTAGTACAAGCTATCAATCTATGGAGCATCACGCTTGCGCTATTATAGATATCCTCTACTTCATTCCACAACAAATCATGTGCAGCCACTTCATCATTTTTTTGATTCGGCAACCAGGCGATTATGATTAGTCACAAACCGATCAAAGTGTGCAGAGAGCGATCTAAGCTCTAGTTCCAACTGAAAAATGTCGTACGTTCCTGGCTTGACTAAACGAACACGTTCGTATATGCGTCGAATCGTAGTTATTGAAGAGGGGCGCACTTTTAATTCAGCCATATCCAATATTTTTAGCAAAGACTGAGCAGCGCAGTCAACACACGTGCTAAACTCCACGAATGTTAACCTCGAAATATATGTCTGTGTTCTTTGGAGTTCGTTCTGCTTGCAAACGGCTAGTTCCGCGAAGCGTCGCTGCTTGTCGGCTGCTGTCTCCGCGAAGCGTCGAGTTTATTCAATGGTCGTCAGTTCCTCACAGAAGGCACAAAAACTATGTTGAGGAAAGAACTAGAATCAAAGGCAGTAAGATTAATTAACTTTACTATATTGGTTTATAGCTGTTTTGCCGTATAGCTGAATTTCAAAGTTAATGTTGATTATGAATTAAGTCAGGCTTTGAACTGTCCGCTTCGAGTATACAAAGGCAAGAGCGCAAAAAATGTGACTTAACAATGAATAAAAATTTACATATTATATATAAGGTTCACAGCAGGAAGAGAATAAAGTGAATTATTAAATGTCAAAATGATAGAAAGGCGTTGCCATATGGCATTCGGCAAAAGTAAGAAAAGGCACTTTCACAGTGTAGCGACAGGCGTTAACAATTCTTAAACACCATCCAATTGGTTTTGTGTGACTAGGATTGGGTCCTTTGATGTTTCATAGGATGTACCTTCACCAGGGTCGTATTCTGAGAAGAAATCCATGGATGTAGCAGCGGCGGTTGTAGTACTGATATCTGTTTGAAGATCAATACTTCGGTATGTTGGTACTGGAACGAATTCTGAGTGCGGTAATGGTAATTGGGCACTTGGCACTACTACATAAGTTTTATTCTTTGCTTTCCTTCTATTCCTTCTATTCTAAAGTTTTATGGTAGTTGATACATCTATAGCAATTTTCTTCTTGATGCGGGCTGTTGTCTAACTACATCATTGGTATACCAAAAGGCATAGCCTTCTTATTTTTACTTTTCCATTGCATAAGAGTTAAATAGCAATTAAATCAAACTTTTTTAGGGGCATAGTTTACGTCAGTGATAAACTCTTGCGAGAAATATTGTTTAAAGGCTTCCAAAACAAAATCACTCGCATTGCCACATTTTTCATCGCTTGCTATGAAACGTCTACAAACATTACAAAAATGGTCCATTTTACATTTTGGTTCCGACATTTTTAATGCAATATATATTATACAATGTTTTCTTTGTTATTTTTATAAAACCGATGCACTTAACTTAAATCACTCACAAAATGAAATAAGTTCCAAAAAAATTAATAGCGAATTGTATCACGACCGAGCGAAAATTAAAAGACATCAGCTTCCGCTGAGTTTCGAGTCTTTACTGAATCTTTATTTTTGAAATTAGTTCGCTTGTACGAAATAAAAAAAATCGCTACCTGTGCAGTGGTTGAAAACAAAATAGTTGTTTTACTAATTCCTAATTCTTGGAACTTCAATTTTTAATTACTTCTACCTAAATCGCTATTTATTTAATGGTTTTCTGATTTTTAACGCAAATTATCGACTAAGACCATTTTCTTTTCAAATGAAATTTATTGAAGAAACTGAGAAGCATATTATAGATCAAACAGAAAGCAAAAAAGACTTTTTGTGCCACAAAATATTTTCAAAAAGCATGAATTAAAAATAACACAGTGCAACAAGAAAAAAAAACCATAAACGGACACCACTTCGTGATAAAAGTCCAAAAAAAAAGACCCCTGTCTCGCAGTTTTGCCCAAAGTCCTCCAGGTTTTTTTTTATGGGCCCCCAAAGAAGTGGGGCCTCGGTGTCATTTTTGGAAAAAAGTGATCATTTTCTCAAGCTCATATCCTGCAAACCGTTCGGAATTTTGATTTACTCTCTGAGACAAAGTTGTAGCTCTTGTCATAAAGAACAAAAATTGTTGAGATATAAAATAAAAAAAAACTTCATCTTCAAGGTCAAAATCGCAAAACACTTTAAAAAATTCAATTTTTTTTACCTTTTATCCCCTGTTCAGGTCCATAAGTAGCAAACTGTTTAAAGTTCAAGGAAACAATCAACTACAAAAATGAACCTAAGATCTCAGTAAACAACTTTTTAGAACATATGAACTTCCTAGGAATGATTCTTAACACCGTTTAGGTAGCGCTTAGGTAGCCGCAAAAGTGAAAAATTTCCCGAAAATTTTTTAATTTCATTTGCTTTTTCTTTACTTCAACATTGAGATACTATAAAGCCTTCTCCCGTAAGTGAAAAGGCATGTTGCAGGTTTCATTGTTATACTATTACTGATTTTATTAATCTTAGTTCTGAAGTGGTATGGGTTGACATTAAGAGTTGGGGTTCTAACAAAGAGTAGTAGCATGGATATTTAGTAATAATGATTCAGTGTTGTAGGGGTTAGTAGTCTCAGCAGGGATGGCACTACAATACTATGCTATCTATTACAAAAATTATAAAAAAAATATTCGTATTATGTTTATAATGTTGATGGCCCTGGACTTGCAAATCGTACTCTTTTAAGTTGTGGATCCAAATCGTTGTCCGAATCGTCCGAATCTGACTCTGATTCAGAACTTATGGTGCCCACAGGCACGTTACTTCCAGACTGCCCTCCATCATCAGCTTTTTCTTCTTCAGATACTTCTTTAACATCATACACGGTGATCTTGCGACTCCACTAACATACCTGAAATGAATTAGAAAAGAAATATAAAAAGGAATGCAAAACAATGCATCAATAAGAATGATATTACCTCTGCAAGCAATGCGTCGAGTTTTTTGCCTTTGTACCGTTTTTTCATGGGCATTGTGGTTTGGTGAAACCGTTCTCCGTGCTCATCGGATTCGGTAGGGAGTTGTTTGATAAAATCGTCAAAATAAAAATGAAGAAAATGCAGCTTTAATGTCATCCATGTGCCGATTTTCTCAAAATAATACAGCATTTCTTTCACCCATTCTCTTGATCCAACCTAAGATCTCAGTAAACAACTTTTTAGAACATATGAACTTCCTAGGAATGATTCTTAGGTTGCATTAGCATTTCTTTCACCCATTCTCTTGCTTCCGGTTCCGCGTCTCGATCCCCTCCCAAGAGTCTGGTGCATACACGCTGAAGGTAAGTCCATGCCATTGAATGATTATAATCATGAAGCGATGATTCAAAGTTGCTCTTGAATAGCTTCCTAATGTCAGGGCCATTAAGTACGCCTGTTAAATGAAGACAAAAAATAAAGACAGAAAAGAAAACATTAACAAAGTGAAAATAGTACAATGAGGTGAACAAAAATTCGTTTTAAATTTACTACAATACCTCTTTTAATTTTGTCATCGCTACGCTTTGGGAAAACGCTTTTCAAATAGTCGAATGCGTTTGGACAATTAACAACGGCCCCTTCGATGAATTTTTTAACAATTCCCAATTTTATGTGGAGCGGTGGCAGCAAGATGTCTTGAGTATTGTCTATTAAAGGTGCATTCCTCAGTTTATGTTGTTTCATTTGTTCCTCCATACTTCCTCTTAGTCTCCACGAATTACATTGGACCTCTGAATCAGGTGAGCGCGAATCCCAATTATAAAGAAAACAAAAGAATTTTGGAAAGCCGCCCTTATCGATGATCCCTTGCAACATGTTGATGACCTTCAAATCACAGCAAATCTTCCATTTATTTTCGTAGTATTTGATTTTTTCCATTATATCTTTCAATGTTTCATAGCTTTCTTTCATGTTTATACCCATTGCTAGCGGAATGGAAGGTTTTCGGTTCGACACATGCAACAACACTGCTTTCAAGCTTGAAACAGAACCATCTATAAATAATCTCCCCTCACTAGCGATGTAGTATATTCCCATTTTTACCACCAAAGCTTTTACATCGTTGCAGTAAGCGAACGAATTGTCATCATTTAGAGTGTAGAGGCTCTGAAATTCAGCTTGCGATTTAGACCACATGTGTAATTTACGCATGCATAGCAGCTGGTTTCATCATGATCACTTGGGAGATTAATCCAGTTTACCGGCTTACAATACGTCATACTATGTTTGCCTCCACTCAACCATGCCATGAGATAGTTATAACATTGGCGACACACTGTATTAGGTGTGTAATTTTCACCGGTCAAGTCTTCTTCGTCGAAAAACAACTTATATGCTCTCTTGAATTCACTAGTTAAAAGATTATTTTCCTTTTGAAATTTTGTAAAACTTTTTTTTCTGATTTGATGACCGCAAACGTAGCAAAATAAAGCAATATTTTCACACTGCATATTTAAATTGTCAGTTGCCAATGTTGTGTGCGAATTATGCTGTAGCACTTTCACTTTTTTTACTTTCACTTTCACTTTTTCACTTTCACCGCTGAGCTCTCGTTGACGTCGCGCTGTGTAATGCCTCGATGTGAGCGTCGTGTCGCTTTTATATTGTGTGCTGCGTCCCTTGTTCCGTGTGCTGAGCTTACTTCAAGTAAGCAGAATTCAAATGCAGATGTTTGCTTCCAGGTAGTTGTTTGATAGTTTGGGCACGGGAACTCACCCACCAGCTTGCGAATTTTTATTAGAATGCACTTACTATCAGTGAAGGTACAGTGCACTCACACACTCGGCCTCCTGACTGACAATTATTTACGTTCAAAGTTTTGAAATCAACATTTTTTTTAAGAAATCGCTTATTTTCTTACACTTCAATTGTTTTTAAGCGAAATTTTGGCTCCCAGAAAGTACTTTTGTTAGAAAAACCTCACTATCTCCGGTCTTAGAAGGGTTAATGCGGAGTATTATACCTTAAAAAAAGCTTAAAGTGTTGTCTTTTACTGAGTTTAGGAAGAAATAAGTTTACTAGGGCTGTTTTTTGAGAAAATCAGATTTTTATTAAAAAAGTGAGGTTAAAAAATCTTTTTTTTTTTAATTTGCCCCAATGAGTTAATAAAAAGTAACATATTTATATACAGATTTATAGCGTTTTCAAAGGTCTCTCAATGATACCCATCTCAACCAGATCGGATAAGAAATGGGTGAGATATAAGCGATTATATACTCAAGCTATAAAGGCCTATATCTCAAGAAGTTGGATCTGCCTCCTTAAAAAAACTTTGGGGTTTTAATCAACCGCTGTAAGCCCTACCAGGCCAAGGAAAATTGGCTCATTTTTCATAAAGTAAATTTGTTCGTAAAAGCGGAAAATAAAAAAACGCTTTTTCGGCCATTTTTCGCTCTTTTTTTAAAGTTTTTTTGCGATTTTGACCTTGAAGATGAAGCTTTTTTTTATTTTATATGTTAACAATTTTTCTTCTTTATGACAAAAGCTACAACTTTGCCTCAGAGAGTAAATCAAAATTCCGAACGGTTTGCAAGATATGAGCTTGAGAAAATGAGCACTTTTTTCCGAAAATGACACCGAGGCCCCACTTCTTTTGGGGCCCATAAAAAAACCTGGAGGACTTTGGGCAAAACTGCGAGACAGGGTTTTTTTTTTTGGTCTTTTATCACGTAGTGGTGTCCGTATATGGTTATTTTTTCGTGTTGCACTGTGTTATTTTTTATTCATGCTTTTTGAAAATATTTTCCACAAAAGTAAGTCTTTTTTGCTTTCTGTTTGATCTATAATATGCTTCTCAGTTTCTTCAATAAATTTCATTTGAAAAGAGAATGGTCTTAGTCGATAATTTGCGTTAAAAATCAGAAAACCATTAAATAAATAGCGATTTAAGTAGAAGTAATTAAAAAGGGAAGTTCCAAGAATTAGGAATTAGTAAACAACTACACTCAGTTCTGTTTTCACACGACTTTTTCCACAAATTTGATTTTACACGAATTAAAAATAAATCTTTATTTTGTTTTTACACTCTTTATTTTGATTTAACACGATTGACCCAAATTCTGAAAATAGCAATTTTTGTACTAACAGTTTTCACCGCTATAAAGTTTTTAATTTTTATTATACTCCCGTGTTGCCGCGTGTAAAGATGCATGTCAACAGTCGTCCCTATTGTATTGTATGTGTACTATAATGTTTTTTTTTTTATTCTTTTCTAAGTTTCTGAAATTGTTTTTTTTGCATTCTTTTATAAGTTTATGAAATTGTTTTTTTTGCATTCTTTTATAAGTTTATGAAATAAAAATATACGCAAATATTAGCTAAAACGCTCCAATATGAGTTTAAAATGGTTTATTGTATTATTTCTACAGATTTGTTAAATTTCCATTTCCATATTCCACTTTTCCATAAGTGCAATACATTTTTTTACACGATTTTTTTTGCACGAAATCTTTGGGAACGTATCTACCGTGTAAAAACAGAACTGAGTGTATTTTGTTTTCAACCACTGCACAGGTAGCGATTTTTTTTTATTTCGTACAAGCGAACTAATTTCAAAAATAAAGATTCAGTTAAGACTCGAAACTCAGCCGAAGCTGATGTCTTTTAATTTTCGCTCGGTCGTGATAAAATTCGCTATTAATTTTTTTGGAACTTATTTCATTTTATGAGTGATTTAAGTTAAGTGCATCGGTTTCATAATAATAACAAAGAAAACATTGTATAATATATATTGCATTAAAAATGTCGGAACCAAAATGTAAAATGGACCATTTTTGTAATGTTTGTGGACGTTTCATAGCAAGCGATGAAAAATGTGGCAATGCGAGTGATTTTTTTTTTGGAAGCCTATAAACAATATTTCTCGCAAGAGTTTATCACTGACGTAAACTATGCCCCTAAAAAAGTTTGCTTTAATTGCTATTCAACTCTTATGCAATGAAAAAGTAAAAAGAAGAAGGCTATGCCTTTTGGTATACCAATGATGTAGTTAGACAACAGCCCACATCAAGAAGAAAATTACTATAGATGTATCAACTACCATAAAACTTTGAATAGAAGGAAAGCAAATAATAACACTTATGTAGCAGTGCCAAGTGCCCAATTACCATTACCGCACTCAGAATTCGTTCCAGTACCAACATACCGAAGTATTGATATTCAAACAGATATCAGTACTACAACCGCCGCTGCTACATCCATGGATTTCTTCTCAGAATACGACCCTGGTGAAGGTACATCCTATGAAACATCAAAGGACCCAATCCTAGTCACACAAAACCAATTGGATGGGATTGAAAAAAAATCAGAACTAATGGCTTAATTTTCGAAAGGAAATAATTTACTGGCGAAAGGTACCAAAGTAACAGCATATCGAAAACGCCAAAAAGAGTTAGAAAAGTTCTTAATGTGAATGATGCCAAAAATTTCGCTTATTGCAACGATATTGAAAAGTTAATGGAGACGATAGGGTTAGTCTATAAAAAAGATGATTGGCGTTTATTCATCGATAGTTCACTAATCAGCTTAAAAGTTGTGCTTTTGCACAAGACATATAGAATGCCTTCTGTTCCGATTGCGTATAGCACTGACACTAGTGAAAATTTCGATAATTTGAAACCCATTCTGAAAGTAGTCAAATATAACGAACATCAGTGGTGCATTTGCAGCGACCTCAAAATAGTTTCATTGATTACAGGCTTAATAGCATCTGGCCGTCCAAAATATTCGTGTTCTTTGTGCGATTGGGATTCACGATACGGAGAAGGTATTAAAGGAAGAAACCAGTACAAACAGCATAACTGGAATAGTCGCATTGGACGGAAATGGCCTAAAGACAATAGGCTAAAAATTCCACATTAACCACATAATAATACCACATTAAAAACTCCACATTAAACTTGGCATTGCTACAAATTTGTTGAAATGTATCGCAAAAATACCAGCAGTATTGAACCGCTTAAAAGACAATTTCCCAAGGCTAAGTAACGCCAAAATTCAGGAAGGGGTTGTTAATGGTCCCGACATACGGAAACTAATGAGTCGTCAAGATTTTGACCAAGTTCTGACAGACCGAGAATTAAATGCATGGCTCGCATTGAAAGCAGTCATTAAAGGACTTTTGGGTAAAGAACGCAAAGACAACTACAGGAAATCTGTTGCAAACATGTTGGCAGCTTTCGATGAAATTGGGGTTAATATGTCGTACAAAATGCATCTCTTGCATCAGCATCTTGATCAACTCGCTCAACAGTTGCCTACTGAATCTGATGAGCAAGGCAAACGTTATCACCAAACTGCGCTTCCATTTTGTGTGCATATTTTGAATTCCTAGATTTTTCTAATATCTTTGTCAGAGTGCACAATTTAAACATGTTAACGATTGAAAACTATTTTCGTTTCAGGTACAGAGGAAAGAAATCTCCAGATGCAATACTCGCTGAAATTTGTTGGTGGTATAAAAACACCTTTGAAGAAGAGGAAGACGAGGAGAAAGAGGAAGAAGGGGAAGACAAAGATGAAATTCCAGAATATCTGTTGGACGAAATTATCCACCTTTCTGATTATGATGACGATGACCGAGATATTAGAGAGAGCAGTGATGTTGATCCAGAGCCGCCTGCTAAACGGCAAGTGGCCAAATCATTAAGTTAATTTATTTAACTTTTTTACTTAAAACTTTTCATAACTAACATTCAAAATTATATTTTTTCCATATTTTTATAATTTCTTTTTTAATGTTTCTTCAAAACCAACACTGAACAAAATTGGTACATAAAAAATGAGAAGTAAATTAATATTAAGCTGGAAAATGCAAGTTTTGCATTATGATTGTTTTCTTTTCAAATAAAATTTATTGAAGAAACAGAAGCATATTATAGATCAAACAGAAAGCAAAAAAGACTTAGTTTTGTGGAAAATATTTTCAAAAAGCTTGAAAAAAAAATTATTTCTCCAACATTTTGCTTCGTAAGCACCACAAAAATTTTCTAAATCAATTTTTTAAAAAATTTTAATTGTTGCACAGGTCTCTAGCATTAATTTGGCTTTTACGGTTAGAAAAAATATCAATTAGTCGACGAATTATAGCCAAAAACCATAAAGGTCGATTAAAAAAAAATTCGAGCTAACATACCCAAACGCCGCGATACGGGTCTTCTAATTTAGCCTCTATTTTCACCCCTCACTCTCAGAATCGACCTAACTTTTACCTGAATTTGTTCCACAGTGTAAGTTTAACACTGCAAAATAAGTTAAAACAGAGATTATTTTTTATTTTGGAATTCCAGGGTTGCCAAGATACCATTTTCTTTTCTTAAGGCTTAAAAATAATAACAAAACTTAGAAACTTAACAAATTCAATCGGAGAAGATCTCAATATTGTTTATTATATAATTTTGTCATATTTTAAGACAAGAAAATTGGAATTTGGCAGTCCTGGAATTCCTAAATTGAAAAAAAATCTTTGTCGTTAATTGTTTTGCAGTGCAAATTTGAATACAAATTTGGTATTTGGAGTAATATATACCCTAAAACCTCGGACTGATAGCTTGGCAAACCTGGGATTACGAAATTTCTTCGAAAAAAAATGAGCAATATATTTGAACAAAATATTTTGTTCTCACTCTTCGATTAGTCGTTCATCTGATTAGTCGTGCTTTCAAGTCAATGCTCGTTTTAATATAAAAACAAGAATTTTAACATACATTTACACACATATTTTTAAATTTTCAAAATGTCGGAACAAAAGTGCAACAAGTGTTGCCGTTTGATATCTGAACAAGACAATATTCAGTGCAGTTCGGGTTGTAAATTAAATTTCCACCAAAAGTGTGTTGGAATTGACAAAAACTTATTAAATATTCTTAATATTAATCCAAACATTTCTTGGGTTTATAACTCGTGAGCAAGCATTTATAATCTAGGTGTCTTGTCAAAACTTAGTGCCATTGCCGAACAAGTGGCAAACATTTTTAAAGAAATAAATATAATTAAAAACACTTGTGCTCTTAACTTAACTAAAGAGTTTTCATGCAGTTCAACAACCGCAGCGAACCCGGCAAATGCCGAAGAAGTGATAAGCATAGAAATAAATGCAAATAATTGAAAGTGTGCTCCTAATTTAACACAAGAATCTTCTTGCAGTTCAATAACCAAAGAAAAACCGGTTTCTAATACAGCGGCAATTGAAAATAAAAACAAAAAACATGATAAAAAAATAAATTCTGCTGTGCTTAATGTTCAGCACGAAACAGTTAACAACTTACAACAACAACAACAACTACATCAGTAAGAACAATCTAATTTAAATTAGCAACAAACTCTTAAAAACAGACATCAAAAACGTAAACAGCAACAAACTAACAACAAAGTAAATGAATAAAATCAACAGCAGGTGGCAGGCAGTGCATGTGAGGCAGCACACTTCGTGCCGCACCAAGTAAAATTAGTGTCCATGAATCCAAATTAAATGTGAAAACAAATGCGGATGACGTCTTGTCGCACGTAGTAAAAACCTTTTCCGTGCAAAATGCTGATGTACAATGTTACACTCTTATAAAATGTGATGTCGATTTGTTCAAGCTAAGATCTGTTGGTTTTCTTGCCATCGTACCATCAAATCTTTTTAATGATATGATAAATATTAAATACTGGCTTCCGGGAGTTGTGTAATAAAATTTCATCATAAAAAAAACGAAGTAGCAACATTGGTCGCAGCAGGAACCTAACTTCATTATCTTCTTCAAATATCGTTGCACGCTTTTCATCTTTACAACAACAATAGCGTACAAGCAGATCCAAATCTTTATCTACACTTTCTCTTAACCAGCAAGCATCATGTTATGAACCTCTGCCTAACACTCGCTCTTTGCAATTAAACTCATTTCATAATCAAAATAGTTCTCAAAAAATTAGTTACAAAACTTACTACCAAAACGTTAGCGGAAAGCGCATGAAATCGTCTCAGTTTATGCTTGAAATGTCATTACATGAATATGACGTTGTGGCGTTAACAGAAACTTGGCTTCATAAAAACATTTCAAATAATGAATTTTTCGACTCGTATTATAATGTTTTTCGTTTTGATCGGGATCAAATTGCAACTGGAAGAGAAAGAGGTGGTGGTGTTCTGCTAGCGGTCCGGAGTGATTTAAATAGCAGATTAGTATCTTTTAATAGTAATAATAGAAATATTGAACAAATTTGTGTTAATATCGAATTCTTAGATAACTATTCCGTATTTTTCTTTGTATCTTATATTCCACCAAATAGTTTTTAGATATTTATGAAAGTCATTTAAATAATATTGAGATTATTGCTAATAATTTAACTCTAAAGCAACAAATGATTGTAGTTGGAGATTTTAACCTTGGAAATATAACATGGATTGATAATGATAAACTTTTTTACCTAGTAATATTTAAACTGAAATAGAATCAACTTTTACAAGCTTTTTTCTTTCAAATAGTTTTCATCAGTTAAATAGATTTAAAAATGATATTGGTAGATTAGTTTTAGTTTTTGCTACTGATGAACTGAAAGCATCTTGCGAACTTTGTATTAGTCCGATTTCTAAAAATTGTGAGCATCATAATGCGCTTGTATTACATTTTGAGTTTTATGATTTTGACAGAAAAAATTTGAACCACTTGAAACATTTAATTTTCCCAAAGGAATCTATTCAGCTATAAATAATTTTCTAGACTCTATTGATTGGTCAATCTTAAACTCTGAACCAAGTTCTGAGGTCATTTCTTTTTTTATTGTAAATAAATTCAAAATAGGTATTTCAAATTTTGTTCCGGTAACTCATCGTTCAGAAAGAATGAAGCTGCCTTGGTTTAATAAAAAATCTTGAAAATATTAATAATAAAGCTTATAAAAAATATAAAAAAAATAATAGTGAGGCTGACAGATGTATGTTTATTCGAACAAGAAAGGAGTTTGATTTTCGCCATTGCTTTTTATGTAAACAATATATTTTAAATATAGAATCAAGTCGTATAACAAATCCAACCGTGTTTTGGAAATTCATTAAAGATAAACGAAAAACAAATGGGTTTCCTAGTAGTATGGAATACGAAGGCTTTAAATCAAACACTACTTTAAATAGTTGTAACTTATTCACAAAATTCTTTCAAAAGGTGTACGAAACTGTGGTGACTCAATACCACCACAAAATAACACGATAAATTCACAAACTGTTTCGTCTCTAATTTATACTCTAACGCATTCTACTTTGTTTATTCTTATTATTACGATCAAGTTTTCTTCGAATTGAAAATTTTATTATTCAAAAATTTTAAAATATTTTTTGAGTTGTGAAAATTTTTTAAAAATAAATGTATAAAAATAGAGTTCCATAAAAATTAAATGTTGTATAAAAATAGAGTTCCATAAAAAATAAATGTTGTATAAAAATAGAGTTCCATAAAAATAAAAACTCATTCGTTTGTTACCACCAAAAATTGGCGATCCTGCCAGGAGCTGTGAAACCAAAACAACATCACCAACAAGAGCAGCAGTAGCAGCATTGGTAGAAACTCCTGCGTCACCTCCTCCACCGCTGCCATCACTGACGAAGATCATTCACTTTTAACTGCACAGCCATCGACCTACGTGTACGTTCAAAAGCTGTACGCTCAGTAGCTGCCTATACCAACCACAGCAACCGGTGTCCACACATTGGCCAACAATCGCTACACCAACACGTAAGCGTCCTATTGGTACACCCCAACATCAGCGACCAAGCCAGACACGACGACAATATCCGTGCCCATACAACAGCAGTAAAGAAGCGCCAACACCATTACTGCCACATAGCAAAACAGCAACAACCAGGTCATAGTTACAACAAATTGTGCCAAAAGTAACACTGGCGCTGGATACAACAGCAACACCATCATAGTTCACAACCACCACGACATCATTTGTCCAACGGAAAGCCGAAGAAACAACAACATTAGCAGCGATAACAACAACAGCATTGGCAGTAGCAAGAACAAAAATAACAACAGTATTAGCAGCAGCGAAGAATAACATAAGCAGCGACAACAACACATCAGCAGTAGACACGGTCGCTGCCTAACAACAACGACAACAACAGCAGCGACAACAACACGGTCGCTGCTTAACAACAACAAACAACTGTAAACAACAACAACATAAGCAGAAACGACAACAACAACAACAATACTAGCAGCAGCGACAACAATAACAACAACATCAGCCTAAATTACAATTGCGTTGCACAGCAAATACGCATATATATAAAAGAACAACAACAACAACAACAGCAGCTTGTTACGCTACAACGCAGTCAGCAACACTGCCAACGTCAACAGCGCAGTCAACGTCAACAGCGCAGCCAGCGACACAGCCAGCGTTGCAGTCAACATCTTTAAAATTTTTTTATATAAATTAAATTAAAATTTTAAAAATTATAAATTGTAATATATGTAATAATTGTAATAGCTTATCACAAGGCACACACTTAGCTTTATACACGGTTGGCAAACGATCGGGTTGGAAGAAACCGATCGTTTTACTCCGTAGGCACTGCACTACACCTAGGTACAAAAAATTGTTTAGGTACATAAAATATTACACAGTAATATATCAGAATGAGTATGGAGCACAGCCCCACCCAGCCCTCTCACACCCCTACCCCCTTACACATTCCCAACCCACTTACACAACCCCCTCATTGCGGAGAAGGTGACCATCACCCGCCTCTAATTAATATACAATCAGAATTTGTCAACCCATTCGATGCACCAATGCATCACGAAATACTTGCGACAGCAGTGAAATTACATGGTTCGCCCATGCAGAGATACAATTTCAAGTGAAAGGAATTTCAGCTGACAAGACCAATTACGAATATCTCGTAACCGCTCTTCCTTAAGACGTTATAATAACAGTGCTTGATTTTATTCAAAAACCTCCTTCATCAAACTTGTACGATGGGTTAAAAAGAATATTGATTGACCGACACTCTTTGAGTGAAACCAAGAGGTTCGACAAAATTTTTTTGGAACCGATATGGGCGACCAAAAACCCTCTATTCTACAGGTCATATCATCAGTCGATAACGACTTAATACATAAAATTTGGCTTCGTAAGCTTCCCAAAAGTCTTAATATATCTTTGACCAGCTCGAGTCACAGAGAACTAGACGAACAACTAAAACACGCTGACAACCTATTTGAAGTCATTTCAGAATCCGAAGTCGCTTCAGTCCATCGCTCGACGAAAGCATTCCTACAGTCAGAGTTAGCGATGATTACACAAGCTTTCACAGAGACAACTTCCAAAATTTTGGACAATTTCAAGACGTAGATCCCCATCAAGAAGTGTACCTCGACAACGTCCTGCCAACTGGGTATGTAGATACCATTTTAGATTTGGTAGGGCAGCCAAACGATGAGAACAACCATGTTCATTCAATCAAAACGACACACAACATAACACAATACCACACAATACGACAAACTAAGTGATTCCATCATTGCGACGGCTAATGATGGAAGTCAGACAACATTTACACGCCGTCTATTTATTTACGACAATGACAATCACATTAATTTTTAGATCGACAGTGGCGCAGAAGTTTCAGTACTTCCAATAAATAAATTCAAAGCCAACAAGAAAAATTCAGACTTAATTCTAACAGCTGCGAACGGTAGCACCATTACAACTAAAGGAAAGAAATTTTTAAATATTAACTTAAAACTGAGACGCGGTTTTCCTTTTACATTTATACTGGCAGACATTACGCGACCTATCATAGGAGCGGATTTCCTCTCAAAATATGGTCTCTTGATAGATTTAAAACGTAAGAAACTAATCGATCCACTTACACAATTATCAGTTAACGCAATTACAGGATTCGCAGAAACAACACTACTCAAATTATTTACACTTAACAACAAATACACGAATATACTTAAAAACTTCCCATCTCTTACATCGGAACCAGACTACAACAAAACAGTTAAACACAAGACAGAACATCACATAAGTGGTATTCGCTCTTTTGTGTATTAGATGTACTGACTGTAATTGTACCGATAAAAACAAGGGAAAGAGTGAGTGACTTCTTCCACAGCAGTGTATCTACTATTGGCTACACTGGTGGCAATTGAACGTTTTTTCCTTATTTCAACATTTTCCATTACAGATGGATTTTAAACATTTCTAATTAGAAAACGATAAGATGTGCCGAGCTAGCGCGAAATATTATGGCGAACAAAGGACAAGAAATGGTGCCAAGAATGCTGCCAAGTAATGTCAAAATGATACAATTAACACATACAACTACATTACAATCATCTTTTGATGTTGTAAAGAAACACATAAAGTGCTTCAAAACTTCAAAAGCTATGGTATTTGTTGTTGCATGTGTATTTAGTGTAATTTTTTGACAGAAGTACACTAGTGTATTCATAAATACACAAAAGAGCGAATACCACTATAATTACAGAAGGACAGTTACCTTTTTCGAAACCAAGACGTTTAGACACAAACAAGTACAAAATTGCCAAGCAAGAATTCGACTTTCTAGTCAAAGCAGGCATCTGTCGTCCATCAGACTCCATGTCAGCTTCTCCTCTACATCTTGTACCTAAAAAAGATGCAAACGACTGGAGACCCTGTGGCGACTATAGAAGACTTAACGCCGTTACAGTTCCAGACCGCTACCCTTTACCACACATACACGACTTAGCTATTAACTTACACGACAAGAACATTTTTTCTAAATTAGACTTAGTAAGAGCATACCATCAAATTCCTATGGCCACTACAGACATACACAAGACCGCAATCACAACACTATTCGGAATGTTTGAGTTCTTGAGAATGCCGTTTGGATTAAGAAACGCAGCTCAAACATTCCAAAGTTTCATAAACGAAGTGTTGAAAGAACTCGATTTCGTTTTCATATACCTTGACGACATACTAGTAGCAAGCGAGACAGAAGAAGAACATCTCAGACATCTAAATTTAGTTTTTGAACGTTTAGACAAATATGGACTTAACATCAAACCTAACAAATGCATTTTCGGCGTAAACACAATTAATTTTCTTAGTTACAATATTTCAAACAAAGGCATACAGCCATCTCCCGATAGAATTCAATGTATTGTTAACTACCCAAAACCAGAAACAGTTAAACAAATGCAGAAATTTATCGGGATGATAAATTACTATCACAGATGCATACAAAAATTAGCACACACACGCACACACATTTACGACATGGTTACATCAGCATCTAAAACAAAGAACAAACATCTTACATGGACAGACAACACAATAGAAGCATTCGCAACAATAAAAGAAAGTTTTACTAAGGAAGTGCTACTTAATCATTTTAATAGCAAAGCAAAACTTTCTATTGCTGTGGATGCATCTAACACTGCTATCGGTGCAGTTTTGCAACAAAAACATGAACAACAAATAGAACCACTAGCTTTCTTTTCTAAAAAAGTATCACCATCCGAAACAAAATACAGTGCATTTGATCGCGAACTTTTAGCAATTTACCTCACAATTAAACACTTTAGACATTATTTAGAAGGACGAACATTCACAATATATACAGATCACAAACCACTCAATTTAGCATTACACTCAAAGACAGAGAAGCCCAAGACAAACACGACACCTAGAATTTATTGCACAATTTTCCAATGACGTCAGACACATCAAAGGTACAGACAACGTCGTAGAAGACGCACTTTCACGAGCTAAGATAGAGGCTTTTACAACCTCAGATATCAATCTCAGAACTCTACACCGAGAACAGACAAAAGATTCAGAACTTCAGGAAATATTAAACAAAGATACTTACAATTTCAAGCAAATACACATTCCACTACTTAATATTAAAATTTGGTGCGAACAAACAAATACAGAAACACGTCCATACATACCACAAACATTACGAAAACAGGTTTTTGAACAATTACACAACATTGCACACCCAGGTACACGAGCTTCTCGACGACTTATTACACAGAGATATTTTTGGCCAAAAATGAACACACAAATTAACGAATGGTCACAGAAATGCATAAGATGTCAAAAAGCAAAAATACATAGACACACAAAAACAGTTCCACAGAAGATTGACATTCCACACGGTCGTTTCGAACATGTTCATGTCGATTTGGTAGGCCCCTTACCAATATCTAATGGTTACAGATATCTGCTCACCCTAGTTGATAGAAACACACGTTGGCACGAAGCGTATCCACTCAAAGATACCGACGCCAGTACTGTCGTTGACACACTTCATAGGGAATACATTTCACGTTTTGGAGTTCCTCTGGAAATTGTTTCTGATCGAGGTCCTCAATTCACGTCCGCAACATTTAAAAACTTTGTCGAAAATATAGAAAGCAAACACATTACCACCTCTGCTTATCATCCACAAGCTAACGGAATGGTAGAACGATTTCATAGACAGCTCAAGACTTCTTTAATAGCGACCAAAAATCAAACAAACTGGTACACAGAGCTGCCACTAATTCTTCTGGGACTCAGGTCCACGGTCAAAGAAGATATTAAGGCTTCACCTGCTGAAATGGTATTTGGTCAAAATCTCAGGTTACCCCAACAAATAGTAATACACGACAGTAAAAATTTTAATTCGTCGGACACCTTGTCCAAGCTTAAACAGGTCGTAGAAAATAAACAATCAAACATTGCACATCATAACTCTAACTTCCAATCATATATACCTCGAGCACTCAGTACTTGCAAATTTATCTTCGTTCACAATGACACAATTCGCAAAACTCTCCAAGAGCCGTACGATGGTCCCTTCGAAGTTATTGAGAAAACACCAAAATTTTTCAGAATACGCAAAAATAATACTAACATTACAGTCAACATAGACCGAATCAAACCCGCCTCATTAGACACAGAAACAGCACAAACACATACAACCAAAATTAAAAACACCAAAGTACACTTTAACCTTTTAGCCGACATGACAACATTTTTTTAAAAAAGGGAGTGGGAATAATGTTGTGACTCAATACCACCACAAAATAACACGATAAATTCACAAACTGTATCGTCTCAAATTTATACTCTAACGAATTCTACTTTGTTTATTCTTATTATTACGATCAAGTTTTCTTTGAATTGAAAATTTTATTATTCAAAAATTTTCAAATATTTTTTTAATTGTGAAAATTTGTTAAAAATAAATGTTGTATAAAAATAGAGTTCCATAAAAAATAAATGTTGTATAAAAATAGAGTTCCATAAAAAATAAATGTTGTATAAAAATAGAGTTCCATAAAAAAAAAACTCATTCGTTTGTTACCACCAAAAAAACTCATACAAATACTCATACAAATACTCATACAAATATAAATACTTTTACCGATTATGATTGTGCTAATATTCAGAATATTGAGAGTTTAAATTTAGTAGAAACTGATATAGAAATAGCAATCTCTGGTTTGAAAAACTCTTTTAAAATTGGAATAGATGGATTTCCGCTTAAGTTTTTTAAACGTAGTTCTAAAAGTATTATAAACCCTCTTTTGATCTTGTATAAAGCATGCCTTAAAAATGGTGATTTTCTTGATAGCTGGAAGTTATTTGTAATCGAACCCATTTTTAAATCAGGTAATCGTTGTGAAATAACGAGCTATTGTTAAACGATGTATATTCGCAAAAATTTTTGATAATATTCTTAAAAAAAATTATGTTTACATATTCAAAACGTAATAAGTGATTACCAACACGGTTTTCTACCCGGAAAATCAACTTGTTCAAACTTAATGATGATTACAAATAGAATATCAAAAGCAATGGAAGAGCACTCTCAGTTAGACGTTATCTATACTGATTTTTCTAAAGCTTTTGATAGGATTGATCACAATATATTACTTTACAAACTTGAAAAGTTCGGTATACAAGATCCGCTTCTAAAATTTTTCGGAAGCTACTTACGTAACAGAAAATTATTTGTTGAAATAGATTCATTTCGATCAAATTTGATCATAAATGCAACCTCCGGGGTTCCTCAAGGCTGAAATTGTGGGCCGCTTCTTTTTTTGATTTTTATAAATCATCTTCCACAAGTTATAAAAGATTCAAAATGTCTTATGTTCGCGGATGATGTTAAGATATTTCATCAAGTGTGTAATACGTATATATCTGATTGTTTAAAGCTACAAAATGACCTTATTAATCTGCAAAGCTGGTGTAACAGAAATAATCTTTGTTTAAATAAAAATAAATGCAATATGATTTCATTTACCATGGAGTCAAATCCAGTAATTTTTATTTATTGCATAGAAAACTACATTTTACATCGTAAAGATGAAATAAAAGGCTTAGGAGTTATATTTGATGTTAAGTTAAAATTTAATGCTCATATAGACTTCATTACTTCAAAAGCTTATTCAATGTTAGGTTTTATAAAAAGAAACACAACGGACTTTAGAAATCACTTAGCTATTAAAGCTTTGTTTATGTCACTTGTACGAAGCGGATTAGATTATAGTTCAGTTGTATGGAATCCGTATTATAATGTTTCTTCAAATCGCATTGAACGAATTCAAAAAATGTTTACAAAATATACATTTTCAAAAATGCAATGGACAGATAGCATGCCCTCTTATATTGCCAGGCGCAAGCTTCTTGGTTTGCAATCCTTAGAGGATAGAAGATAATTTTTTTATATAATGTTTGTTTACAAATTATTAATGTTTGTTTACAGATTATATTATATATGTTCTGAGTTATCTGACCTTTTTAACTTTATGTTGCTAGGGATTCCTAGGGATTTGAGAGTAAATCGTCTGTTTTGTGAGTCAACGCACGCGACATACTATGCATATAATGAACCAGTCGCAAGATGTTTACGGTTGTGTAATACAATCTCTCCTATTCTTAATTTTAATGTTGATGAAAACCGTTTTAGATTAAACTTATTTATACTTTATAATTAATTATTTAATATATGTGTGAATTAATATTTGTAATAGTCTGTAAGATATATAATCAGTAGACTAAATAAATATTCCTCTATTTAAATGTTAAGATATTAATGCTTTTTTGTTTTAATTATTATAAGTCGCGGAAGCATTGATATATATTGAAGATTAAACTGCTAAGTTGTTGGACAGGGGGCGAACCTTCACATGGCAACGTGTCTGACCGCCTCAACCTGGCGAGGCCAGCATTCAAATCGTCTCAAGTCGACTCAAACCTCCACGTGGTGCTCCCTGGGCAACAGCAAACTGGCATCCGTCAGTCTGACGGGTAATTTGAGCGGCGGGTCACTCCATAGACCTTAAACATGGAATGTGCGCAGGGTTTGGGTTCCGCCACATTACTACTGCCCAATGAAAACTAAACCAGCCTCGGATAAGAACCCCAATTACGTTGACGACCACCGCAAACGAAAAACGGACAATGATTTAAGGATATGCACCTGGAATGTCCGAACCCTTTATAGGGAAGGTGCCATTATCCAACTGGCGGAAGCCCTCAAAACAATAAAGGCTGACATCACCGCCATCCAGGAAATGCGATGGAAAGGGCAAGGCTGCTCTAAACAAGCACACTGTGATATCTACTACAGCTGCCATGCGGAGGGGCGCGAATTTGGATGTGGATTCGTTGTAAGCCGGAAACTACGCCACCTTGTTTCCCGGTTCACACCTGTGAACGAAAGATTGGCCACGATCCGCATCAAGGCAAAATTTTTCTCCATCAGCCTTAATTGCGCGCACGCCCCGACGGAGGAAAAGGACGAAGCCGTCAAAGATGCTTTCTACGCTAGTCTTGAGGACGTATACGACCACCTTCCGGTCCATGACGTGAAAATAGTCCTCGGCGATTTTAATGCGAAAGTCGGAAGGGAAGGCATCTTTGGCCCCACTGTCGGTCAGTTCAGTCTTCATGAGACCTCCACGAACAACGGTCTAAGACTGATCGACTTCGCAGCGGCGCGAAACATGGTAGTAAGTAGCCCCAGATTTAAGCACCTCGACATCCACAAGGCCACCTGGCTGTCCCCGGATCAAAAAACGCGAAACCAAATTGATCATGTTGTAATCGACGGAAGGCATGCCTCTAGTGTTCTAGATGTGCGTACATTTCGGGGGGTCAACATTGACTCCGACCATTATCTTGTTGCAGCCAAGATCCGCATGCGATTATGCAATGCGAAGAACATACGCACAGGAATGCAACGAAAGCTAGATGTCACTAAGCTGCAATTACAACGGACTGCCGAAGCCTACTCCGCTCAACTCTCGGTTAAGCTCAACCAACCAACCTCTGGACTCGACGACGCCGGCGGACTTTGGGCGCATATATCCCACTCCATGCCCGCTGCCGCTGAAGAAGTCATTGGTTTCCGGCGCCCGAAACCTCGGAACCAATGGTATGATCAGGAGTGTCGCGTTGCGACTGCAGTAAAAAATGCCGCATATAGAAAAACGCTGCAGTCAGCTGAAACACGAGCCGTGCGAGAAAACTACCGCGAAAAGAGGAAGGAAGAGAGGCGCCTTTTCAGACGCAGGAAAAGAGAGCAGGAAAAGCGTGAGCGTGAGGAACTAGAGGTATACCATGGCAAGAAGGATGCACGAAAATTCTATCAATAGGTTAAGCGTCTAACCCAAGGTTTCAAGCCCGGAGCATCCACCTGTAGAGACGAAAATGGAGATCTGAATACGGATACGCAATGTGTGCTGAGATTGTGGAGACGGCACTTCTCCAATTTACTTACTGGCGACGATTCTTCCAATGCCGCCCATGGAGAGCGCAGTTCAGAGCTACCAATCAACAATGACGGAGTGGAAGTACCACCACCTAGCCATGAAGAGGTTCGAGTTGCTATCCAAAGACTCAAAAACAATAAAGCAGCGGGTGCTGACGGCCTGTCAGCTGAATTGTTTAAAACCGGCGGCGATGAATTGATATGGCGCATGCATCAGCTCATCAGCAAAATATGGCTAGAAGAAAGCATGCCCGACGATTGGAACCTCAGCGTACTGTGCCCTATACTTAAGAAAGGAGACCCAACAATCTGCGCAAGTTATAGAGGTATCAGTCTTATTTCCATCGCATATAAGGTTCTCTCAAGTGTACTGTGTGAAAGATTAAAGCCGATTACAAAAACACTGATTGGACCTTATCAGTGTGGCTTTCGACCTGGTAAGTCCACCATAGACCAGATTTTCACGCTACGACAAATCCTGGAGAAAACCCACGAAAATCAAATTGACACACACCATCTCTTTGTCGATTTTAAAGCTGCGTTCGATAGCCCGAGAAGGGATTGCCTATACGCAACAATGTCTGAGTTCGGTATACCTGCAAAGTTGATAAGACTTTGCAGAATGACGTTGAGCAACACACGCAGCTCCGTCAAGGTAGGAAATGACCTCTGCGAAACCTTCAATACCGAAAGAGGTTTCAGGCAAGGCGATCCACTGTCTTGCGATCTCTTCAACATCATCATGGAGGGGATCGTACGAAAGGCCGGTGTGCATCGTAATGACACCATTTCCTATAAAGGTGTCCAGCTCCTTGCGTACGCTGATGATATTGATATTATTGGCAGAACCAAGAGAGATGTTACTGCTGCTTTCGCCGCTATCGAAAAGGAATCAGCCAAAGTGGGTTTGACGATAAATGAGGGTAAAACAAAGTATATGCTGTCTACAAACAAGGGAGCGGACTCTCACTCCCACGTTTCATCCGGCAGCTATAACTTTGAAGTAGTCAAGGAGTTTGTATACCTTGGCACCGCCATTAATACTAACAACGAAATCAGCCTGGAGATAAAGCGAAGAACAATAATTGCTAATAGGTGCTACTACGGGCTCAGTAAGCAACTAAGTTCCAGAGCCCTCTCTCGATCGACAAAACTAACACTCTACAAGACGCTCGTTCTACCTGTGCTGCTTTATGGCGCTGAGGCATGGGTAGTTTCGCAAACTGACGCAGCCGCTCTGGGGGTGTTCGAGAGAAAAGTTCTTCGCAAAATCTTCGGTCCTGTTCGAGTCGGCGATGACTATCGCATCCGAATGAACCACGAGCTGTATAAGCTCTACGATAACATTGACGTAGTTCGGCGTATAACTGTGCAGCGACTACGCTGGCTGGGTCATGTCCATCGTATGAACGACGAAGCTCCAGCGAAAAAGGTGCTCGAGGAGAGGGTCGCTGGTCAACGACGACGAGGGAGACCATGCCTCCGATGGATGGACCAGACTGAGGAAGCCCTAACCGCACTTGGTGTATCCGATTGGAGAAGGCGCGCGCAAAGCAGAGGCGCCTGGCGAGAGCTCATGAGGTCGGCTGAAACCCGGACACGGGTTGTTACGACCACCTAAGTAAGTAAGTAAGTAAACTGCTAAGTTGCCTAATGTTTTTTATTGCCAACATCTACTAACCAAAAATAAAGAACGATACAAACTTATGTAATTGGAAATAATAAGGATCTACGGATAAGACAAGTTTTGATTTTTCAGTGTATATTTTACAAGTTATGAAAACTCTTACCATAGCTGTATATTAAAAAGAAGTACAAATGTATAGTTTAAGCCCCTTATTAAAGAAGCCTTATTGTTTCATTAAACTCTTAAAATAGCTGAATTTAAATATACAAAATCTGAACTGACAGTATGAGAGGATACCGCTAGTTTTAAAACGAAAGCTACTATTTGCCGTCTTATTCGATATAAGGCAAGTTTTTATATATCAGATTTAAAAGGCACATGCTGTACCAATAACAATGATTTCTCACTATCAACTTAGTTCGTGTCAGAGTGGATAAAACGAGTTTTGAAATGGAACCACTTAAATTTTTTTGTGTTCCATATGCCAGAAGAGGACACTTTAAGGATTTTTAAAAGAAAAAAGTCAACTTTGAACTTCTTTAACTTTGGCTTGAGAATTTTGGTTTTTGTAATTTTTTGGACAAAATAGCTCAAGAGAACTTAAGCACACGGAACGTTTTTTTATAGTTTTGATTTTTGGAATTTTTTTTCGTAAAAATACTCAAACTCGAAACTTTTAAAACGGTATTCTTCTCGGAAAGCGTTCATTTTCATCAAGCTATTTTACGTAATCGCACAATTTTTTGTGCCAATATTAATCGTAGTGGCGGCCGTGGCGTAGTGGGTAGAGTGTGTGACTCTTACGCCAGAGAACCCAGTTTCGAATCCTCCATCTGACACAGAAAATTTTTTCATTTAAGTAAATTTTTCTGTTCGGCTGGCACCTCTCTGCAGACAATGGCAAACCTCAAAGAGAAAAAACTGCCATGGAAAGCTTCTTGAGAACATACCTTCGGAGTCGGCGTTAAACTTGTAGCTCCAGTTCTCGATCATTTGTGTGCAAGCATTTCACATCGCACACAACACACAATTGATCATAAGAAGCTCGGTCAAAGTCAAGGGCTGAGATGGCCATTTCGTTTTTTTTTTTTTTTTTTTTGTTAATCATAGTCTTAGAAAATGTTTTCACTGCAATTTATTGAAATACTGTCAAATTTAGATTTTTGCGATTTTTTTAAAACTAGAAAAAAATAAGATATCTTCCGAAAAGGAATAAATAAGATTTTTTTCGAAAAGTAAAAAATAAGGTTTTTTAAAAAGTTAAAATTAAGATTATTTTCGAAAAGTTGAAAATAAGATTTTTCGAAAAGTAAAAAAATCACAACTCTGGTAGTTTTCTCCAAATTTTCATATTTGATAAGTCATTTTAAGTAAAAATTAAACAAAAAACGAATTGCATACCATATTTTTTAAAAACTAGAACTTAAAAACTGTTATTAAAAAAGTGCCAAACAAGCTGCTCACATTCGTAGTTTATTAAAGTATTCACAAATATCTTGGACCTCTTGGTGAGTGATAACAAAATCAAAAAACACTTTATTTGCCTCTTAATATTCTGAAATGACTGCACGTTTATTGTCCACTTGAAATTGTTGCTTTTTAATCGTTGTAATAGATGTAAGGAAACTTCTTTCAAATTCAATTCAAGTACGGGTCAGGTTTAAGCAAGTTTCGTTAAATGGTGTAAAAGAACAATGGCTGCATTCTCCCAAGGCGAGCGCTATTGTAGCAATGGATCATTTTACGCTGGATTTCTCTTAATGCGCTGCTACGTCGAACGTCAGATCTGTTGACAACTGACGTTTGATGTAGTTTGTTCGCTTGTTTTGTTTTATTGAATTTAAAACCTAATTTCTTTCTGCTAAGAGGTTTACTTAATGCAAAACGTAGTGCTAGAGATGCTAATGGATGATGGTCTTGATATGACTATTAAGGAGCACATTTCGGACCTCATTCAACTATTGCAAGGAGCAAAGGATAGTTAAAAACATTAAAAATAGCACAAGCCACGAAATTTTGCATTTATTTTAAACGTTTAATTTGAGCGTTTGCTAATTCATGCAAATTGGCGCGCAAACAGCTGTTAAATGACATAACTTGCAACTGTTGAATAGAAGGAGCATAATTTATTTCGCTAGGTAAAATGCACATCACTCGAGCGTAGACAGCTGCCAGCGCTGTCAAAAGTGTAGCCATTCACCCGGATTTTCTTGAGCGCTAGTGTTGGCGGAATGCAGCCAATATAACGTAGAGTAGAGTGAAGAAGAAAGAGCACATTGATAAAACCACTATCGAAAATCCTGTGATTGTGCATACAGCATTTGTACACACCTTCTAAAGTAAAGATCCACATGGTATGAAAATAGGTTTTTAGTAATAACTTATGTTTGGAAAAGAATATTGAGATATTTTTTCCAAATAAATTATTTGAAGCTATTCTCTTTTATAAAAATTATAAAAAGAACATTTTTAAAAAAATTAAATTCATCATAAAAATCGAAAGGGTATACCCTTATTTTTTTTTATGACAGAAATAGTAAATACTTTTTTGTTTAAAACTGAATCAGTTTTTGCTAATAAATGTCATGCGAAAATGCAATTTTTAGTTTAAATTATTTTTACAACAAAAACAAATTTAACGTAATTTTTTGAGGAAACATTTTTGAAAAAAATATTTTTTGGGAAGTACTTTTATTAAACACTTTATAATAAAAAAAAAAATTGTGAAATATGTTAAAAACTAATGGAGTTATTTATATAGAGTGTTATATTTTTAAATTTCCGATGGTTTTTTCTCATTCCTTCGGACAAACAAGTTAAAGGCACAAAGTTGTATAGAAGCCCTGTTAAATATAAACTTTTCCGATCAAATATTTACACATACGGAAATTTGGAGAAAAAACAAAATTTTTGATACCCATATTTTGTGGTCTTCATCTCTAAAAAAAATTTTTTTTAAGAAAATAAATGCATATTTGAATATAGAAAATTTTAATATAAAAACTTAAAAAGTTAGAAAAACAAAAAAAGGTCACTTTTAGAATTCTTTTAAATCAAATAAAAATGAAAATGAAACAATTTCGAAAATGCGCTCCTTATGATATCGACTAAATACTGTTAAAAATTACATCAACAAAATTACAATGAAATTTATTTCTCCAAAATGGATGCCATCATGTGTGGCCTTAAAATACCTTTCGTTTGATACCAAATTTGTGTATATTTTTATGGAAAATAGTGAAATTGTGGCAAAAAAAGAAATTTTCGCTGATTTTAAAACGTCATTTTGAAACCGTAAACTATCGATTGAGCACGTATAAAAAAATACGTCGACCTTAGATTTTTGCCCTCTATCACATATCCAAAAATTATTCAAACCGGTGAGTGACACCTGTGGACCTTTCATTGTGAGTACTTAATAAACTCCTGAATACTCAGGAATCTGCTGCATTGACCTGAATAAGAATCAGGTATGTTGGTATTTCCCCGCAATAAGTTTTATGTTATTCTTAATGCATATTTGTGTTATCTGTTGTTGCATATTCGCTACCTTCGATACAAAAAACACAAAAGCTGTCGAAAATAGTTTATATCGTCCGAACTTGAACTCTTAGAGGGGTCAAATATATGAGCTGGTCCCATTATTTTTTGCTCCTCTACATTTCTCCCCAACACACCTACCCCCTATCTAGCACCCTTCTTTGGCTCACCATACAATAAACACAAAAGCTGTCGCAAATAGTTTATATCGGCCGTAGCTGAACTCCTAGAGGGGTGAAATATATGAAATGGTCCTATTATTTTTTGCCCCTCAACATTTCTCCCAAACACACCTACCCCCTATCTACCACCCTTTTTTGGGTACCAAAAAAAAAAAATACTTTTCGTTCTACGAACGAACAAATAAAAAAATATTCGCTAAATATTCTGGGTATGAGCACTGATATTTTTGTTATTTTTTATTGCTTTATTTGCTACCTGTTGTGGTTAGTAAAGCATCGTGCTCTTATTCTCTTTGTTTCTTATACCTGAATAAAACAAAGAGAGTGTAAGATCAGGTATGAGCAAAGCAGAAAAAGTATAGAGGAAATTGTTTATTCTTTAGCAAGAGAATTTATTCAGGGAGGCGAAGAAGCATACTCATGCAGGGCTCTAATATACAGGGAGTCCCGCAATTCAGTACAACTATTTATGGAGCTGAAAGGTTATGTCAAGCTGAGCAAAAAATCGTATGGGAGGGGGGGGGAGTCTATTTTCACTGTAATTGAAAATAGACCCCTCACTGAATGAATTTTGTAATATATTCAATTTTCTTTTCAATGACACCAAAAACATAAACATATTATTGTAATACTACAAATTATAATTATTATAATAATAATAGTAAATATATTATTATATATTATTATTATAATATAATTAATTATAATATAATAATAATAAGAATAATATTATTATGTATATACATAATAATAATATAATAATAATAATAATAATAATAATAATAATAATAATCCAAAACCAACCAACCTCTGGACTCGACGACGCCGGCGGACTTTGGGCGCATATATCCCACTCCATGCGCGCTGCCGCTGAAGAAGTCATTGGTTTCCGGCGCCCGCAACCTCGGAACCAATGGTATGATCAGGAGTGTCGCATTGCGACTGCAGTAAAAAACGCCGCTTATAGAAAAACGCTGCAGTCAGCTGCAACGCGAGCCGTGCGAGAAAACTACCGCGAAAAGAGGAAGGAAGAGAGGCGCCTTTTCAGACGCAAGAAAAGAGAGCAGGAAAAGCGTGAGCGTGAGGAACTAGAGGTATACCAGGGCAAGAAGGATGCACGAAAATTCTATCAACAGGTTAAGCGTCTAACCCAAGGTTTCAAGCCCGGAGCATCCACTTGTAGAGACGAAAATGGAGATCTGAATACGGATACACAGTGTGTGCTTAGATTGTGGAGACAGCACTTCTCCAATTTACTTAATGGCGACGATTCCACCAATGCCGCCCATCGAGAGCACAGTGCAGTGCCACCAATCGACGATGACGGAGTGGAAGTATCACCACCTAGCCATGAAGAGGTTCGAGTTGCTATCCAACGACTCAAAAACAATAAAGCAGCGGGTGCTGACGGCCTGTCAGCTGAATTGTTTAAAACCGGCGGCGATGAATTGATAAGGCGCATGCATCAGCTCATCAGCAAAATATGGCTAGCAGAAAGCATGCCCGACGATTGGAACCTCAGTGTACTGTGCCCTATACTTAAGAAAGGAGACCCTACAATCTGCGCAAGTTATAGAGGTATCAGTCTTATTTCCATCGCATATAAGGTTCTCTCAAGCGTACTGTGTGAAAGATTAAAGCCAATTACAAAAACACTGATTGGACCTTATCAGTGTGGCTTTCGACCTGGTAAGTCCACCATAGACCAGATTTTCACGCTACGACAAATCCTGGAGAAAACCCACGAAAATCAAATTGACACACACCATCTCTTTGTCGACTTTAAAGCTGCGTTCGATAGCCCGAGAAGGGATTGCCTATACGCAACAATGTCTGAGTTCGGTATACCTGCAAAGTTGATTAGACTTTGCAGAATGACGTTGAGCAACACACGCAGCTCCGTCAAGGTAGGAAATGACCTCTCCGAAGCCTTCAATACCGAAAGAGGTTTCAGGCAAGGCGATCCACTGTCTTGCGATCTCTTCAACATCATCATGGAGGGGATCGTACGAAAGGCCGGTGTGCATCGTAATGGCACCATTTTCTATAAAGGTGTCCAGCTCCTTGCTTACGCTGATGATATTGATATTGTTGGCAGAACCAAGAGAGATGTTACCGCTGCTTTCGCCGCTATCGAAAAGGAATCAGCCAAAGTGGGTTTGACGATAAATGAGGGTAAAACAAAGTATATGCTGTCTACAAACAAGGGAGCTCGGCGTTTAGACTCCCACGTTTCATCCGGCAGCTATAACTTTGAAGTAGTCAAAGAGTTTGTATACCTTGGCACCGCCATTAATACTAACAACGAAATCAGCCTGGAGATAAAGCGAAGAACAATAATTGCTAATAGGTGCTACTACGGGCTCAGTAAGCAACTAAGTTCCAGAGCCCTCTCTCGATCGACAAAACTAACACTCTACAAGACGCTCGTTCTACCTGTGCTGCTTTATGGCGCTGAGGCATGGGTAGTTTCGCAAACTGACGCAGCCGCTCTGGGGGTGTTCGAGAGAAATGTTCTTCGCAAAATCTTCGGTCCTGTTCGAGTCGGCGATGACTATCGCATCCGAATGAACCACGAGCTGTATGAGCTCTACGGAGACATTGACGTAGTTCGGCGTATAACTGTGCAGCGACTACGCTGGCTGGGTCATGTCCATCGTATGGACGACGAAGCTCCAGCGAAAAAGGTGCTCGAAGCGAGGGTCGCTGGTCAACGACGACGAGGGAGACCATGCCTCCGATGGATGGACCAGGCTGAGGAAGCCCTAACCGCACTTGGTGTATCCGATTGGAGAAGGCGCGCGCAAAGCAGAGGCGCCTGGCGAGAGCTGATGAGGTCGGTCGAAATCCGGACACGGGTTGTCACGGCCACCTAAGTAAGTAAGTAAGTAAGTAATAATAATAATAATAATAATAATAATAATAATAATAATAATAATAATAATAATAATAATAATAATAATAATAATAATAATAATAATAATAATAATAATAATAATAATAATAATAATAATAATAATAATAATAATAATAATAATAATAATAATAATAATAATAATAATAATAATAATAATAATAATAATAATAATAATAATAATAATAATAATAATAATAATAATAGTAATAGTAATAATAATAATAATAATATTATGTATATATTAAAATATGATAATATATACAATATAACAATAATTATATTATTATTATAATAATAACTATCTTATCCCCTAAAAGAGGGCGTGGCTTTAGTGAAGCCATGCTTTTATAGTAAGTTCGTACCGAGTTTCATTGATGTGTGACTTATTTCGAAAGCTATACCGAAAATTTTGTGTGCTGAAAAAGTACCACACTCCTCGTCCAACGCCCATAAAATTTTACCAGCGAAACGGCATGTGTAAATTGAGGTCGAATACTGAATTCCGAGGCTTTGCGACCTTTAACTCCAAAACTGTTCGAAATCGAAAATTTTAGGTGTATTTACGATCGGCACCAGACTTCACAGGAACCCTCTCAAGGCTTTGGTACAAAAATTGTCTAGCGGTTTTGGAGTCTTTACCTGATATACACATATACCCACATACTTATATACATTAAGTCGCCTCACGCTCCTTAGAAAAAAAAGTTGCTCAGTCCGGTTCTTCAAAATAATGCATGGCTTATGTTACGATGATCCCCAAAATAGTTCGACTAAAAATATTGGATGGTATGGTAGTTAAAAAAAACAAACGGTTAGAAATAAGAGTGATGAAAAAGTTCTTTTGCATCAAAAAATCTTAAATTTTTTCCGTTGGACCAAAGATAACGCGGATTTTTATGGATTGTTTTAACTTGTTTCGTATTATTTTCACTAAAATTCAAATTAATTTTTTCCATACTACTTTTAGTCAAATAAATTACAAAATCTAGAATATGTGTAAATTTTTTTGTAATTTTATTCAATTTAATTCTTCACTTTACACTATATTTTACAATCAAAAGATAATTTATTTGACTAAAATTAACATGAGAAGACAGAAAAACAAAATTATTTTGAATTTTAGTAAAAATAATATAAAAAAAAGTTAAAAAATTAATGAAAATCCGCATTACTTCGGTCCGACTGTAAAAATTAAAAATTAAATGGTGCAGATTGGAAGAACTTTTTCATAACTATTAAGTCTGGCCGTTTGTTATTAAGAACATGAGAAGATCGGTCAAAGTCTTTTCAAGGACTGAAATGGCCGTTTCTTTTGTGATTTTTTTTTTATTTCAAACTATTCCAGCTTATGGATGGCTATCGCTACTGTCGAAATATTTGGGAAGTCATCATAATATAATGCGTTATTTTGAGGAACCGACCCGAATACCTTTTTTTTTGTGAGGAGCCTTAGTATACATACATACATTTTTTACTGATAGATAGACGAGCAGAAAAAGTAGGCATGGCAAGATTTATATAAAGGGTGATTTTTTAAGAGCTTGATAACTTTTTTTAAAAAAAAAACGCATAAAATTTGCAAAATCTCATCGGTTCTTTATTTGAAACGTTAGATTGGTCCATGACATTTACTTTTTGAAGATAATTTCATTTAAATGTTGACCGCGGCTGCATCTTAGGTGGTCCATTCGGAAAGTCCAATTTTGGGCAACTTTTTCGAGCATTTCGGCCGGAATAGCCCGAATTTCTTCGGAAATGTTGTCTTCCAAAGCTGGAATAGTTGCTGGCTTATTTCTATAGACTTTAGACTTGACGTAGCCCCACAAAAAATAGTCTAAAGGCGTCAAATCGCATGATCTTGGTGGCCAACTTACCGGTCCATTTCTTGAGATTAATTGTTCTCCGAAGTTTTCCCTCAAAATGGCCATAGAATCGCGAGCTGTGTGGCATGTAGCGCCATCTTGTTGAAACCACATGTCAACCAAGTTCAGTTCTTCCATTTTTGGCAACAAAAAGTTTGTTAGCATCGAACGATAGCGATCGCCATTCACCGTAACGTTGCGTCCAACAGCATCTTTGAAAAAATACGGTCCAATGATTCCACCAGCGTACAAACCACACCAAACAGTGCATTTTTCGGGATGCATGGCCAGTTCTTGAACGGCTTCTGGTTGCTCTTCACTCCAAATGCGGCTTTGGAAGACAACATTTCCGAAGAAATTCGGGCTATTCCGGCCGAAATGCTCGAAAAAGTTGCCCAAAATTGGACTTTCCGAATGGACCACCTAAGACGCAGCCGCGGTCAACATTTAAATGAAATTATCTTCAAAAAGTAAATGTCATGGACCAATCTAACGTTTCAAATAAAGAACCGATGAGATTTTGCAAATTTTATGCGTTTTTTTTAAAAAAAAAGTTATCAAGCTCTTAAAAAATCACCCTTTATATAGTGACCGCCCCTTGGTCCCATTGCACCTACATACCAAGTTTCACTATCAAAACATGTACAGCTCAGAAATTACAATGATTTCTGAAAAATGGGCGACACGCCCATTTTTTTAAGGGTTCTGGAAATAACCATAGTTCATATGGTTCTATGAATCTATGAATCTACCAAATTTTATTCTTTTACTGTAAAAAAATTCTGATATATATACTTTGTATGGATTTGTGAGCGTTAAAAGTGGGCGTGGCAAAATTTAAATAAAAATTGACCGCCACTTGGACCCATAGCACCTACATACCAAATTTGACTATCAAAACGTTCACATCTCAGGAGATAAAATTATTTCTAACCGATAGCCCTGGCAGCTAGTGTGTAGTGTACTTATAGACACTCTTACTGTCAACTAAATCTACTTAGTTCTTTTCCATACTCGCTAAACCAACAACATAAAAACAATAGAATCAATATCTTAACGCATAGTATTAATCCCAAAATTTTCCATTCAATTTTAAAGAAAACAACTTCATAATTTCAATAGCAAGTTCTTATCCAATGCAATGTAATATCAAAGTCTTATACAATGCACTTGTACCGCACAATCATAAGCGCGGTAACGCGTATTATGTTTCTCACACACTGCATAAAGAAAAACAACAAACACAACAACAACAAGCATTAAGTGCGCTAGTGCCAACGACACTTTTAAGTCAAGGCCGTAATTCCAGTTGTTTTGTAATTGTTGCTATCTGGAAACATTTTACAACAAACATTTGATTGGTTATTAATTTGAAAAGTAAAACTGAAGGAGGAGTTATGGAAATAATGGTAAAATAATGTTAAGAAAATTACTTGTAAAAATTATACAGGGTGTCCCGCAATTTAGTGCAACTATTTACGGAGCTGAAAGGTTATGTCGAGCTGAGCAAAAATGAGCTACACGGATAATTACTATTTCACGACTTTGATTCACGTCATTATTTCTAGCAGAAAAACTAACATACATAAAGCCTTTGTGGCTAATATGACCAAAAGCCTTGCGGCTGATTAAAAAGGCGTGTGCGCCTCTAGTACACAAGCTCACACTAGTCCTGACACACATATCGTTCTTGCCGAAACCAACCTCCAACACTACATGGCAATCCTGCCAAACCGAATTTGGACTTCATAACTCTAATTTGCAGCACAAAATTTACTACTACAATCGAATTATTTTAACATCCGATGTATGATTTCAACGAACGCTTTAATAACCTTCTAGAATTTATCAAAACGATACAAAAAGAAATTGAAGAACTAGAAGACAATCTTAACAAAACAACTGAACTGCTACTGAACCATCGACATATATCCAAACACCAATTCCGAGACCACCAAAGGTAACCATTCCTGAATACAAGGAACGGCAACAACAAAAGAAAACGTTACTTGCTGAACATCAAAAGCCACCCAAGCGTCGAACCATAGCTGGAAAAAAGTAAAACAACGGCAACAACTGAACGAGTTATATCGACTAATAAATATTACCAAAGAAGAACAATAATATAACTAGATCAGACAACTGAAGTATCTAAAATTCATCTTTTCCAATAAATAAGTAATTATTATATTTTGTTTCGTATGCGAGGCCAGCATCTCAGAAGAGGCGATGACCCAACATTTACGAACACATAGAAATATATTTAAGCAAATTAAAAAAAAAAGCTATAAATATACAGGAAATAGAATTACGAAATTCTACAGAATAATAAATGAAAAAGATGTTCCCCAATTTGACTGATGCTTGCTATTATCTCAGTATGCTGAACAACAAGAATGATGGTAGCGTTACCATCAACGAAAACGTTGGATCAACAGTAGCAACATCGGATATTAAAACAATTTCGTCGACAGCAATTATTACAATAATCATCATTATATTATTAATATATGCATTCCATAAACTAAATAATTATTACAAAAATTATGTTTTAAAACATATTAATAGGGTACAGAATGTTTTAATAAAAATTTCAACAATATACTAAAGAAGAATTTATACATGGAAATATAAACAGGAATTTACAAGGAAGTCAAAAACATAAAATTTAATATACAGAAAACAATAAATAGAAAATACACACTATCTACCCTAAAAATCAAATTAAAATTGATCGACAAGTACAAAAAAGACATCGGCCAACATAAACTTACACTAGAAACAACTCACGAACAATTAAGACTGACAGAAGAATTTTACATATGAGTACACAAATCTAGGTCACTATTAGAGAAGATGACAAGTAATATAACAAAAAATAAGGTGAACATAAGCATGGAAGATATCAATCTTGAGTTCCCTATTTTCACTAACCCTATTAAATCCATATCCTTATTAAATAGAGAGATACTATCCCTATTTTCACTGGGAATTACAAAGATTTAAACACTTTTCTGACCATTATCAAATTAATACGTGATACTTGTCCAACAGACAACCAAAATAAATTAATAAATCTTGTAATAAACGTTAAATTAGCTACAAACGTTAAGGGGTTACATGACATTGGTAGTTTTTTTAAATCGACTTTTTTTTAATAATTTTGTATTTAAGTAAATATTCTTAAGATTCTAAGAAAATAAAAAATTTTATGAAAAAATTTCTAAGGGTTCAAAAGTTACAGCCGGATAAGTGAGAGCGCATTTTTAATTTTTGCGCTACTTACGTATGGCAGCTGGTATATACTTGTTTTACTTGCTACCTGACTTTTGGTATTTGTTATTTCGTACCTACTTGAAGGGTGAAGGATGAAGCCCGAATTGCTAAACGATTGCAAAAAACTATTAGAAACAGCACAACACAAGATTAAGAAGGCAAACAGTACGAAGCAGGCATGGCATATTGAAGGTAACCTTTTTTTTCTTTGTTCACAAACTTTGAACGCGTTTATCTCGAAACCATGTTTTTCGTACGGGTTGCGGCACTAGCGGGTTAATTTTTTGACGAAATTTTTTTTTTTGTATTTTTTTAAACTTGATTCGCTATCGTATGACACGAGCTTTTTTTTTAAATTTTTTTCGATTTTTTATTAATTTTTAAAGTCAATATTTTTTTCGAAAAAACACACTTTCAAATTTGGAACATCACCAAAAATTGAAAAAAAATTAAAAAAAAGCTCGTGTCATACGATAACCAATTTTGTTAAGATTTAAAAAAGTCATTTTTTTTCAGATCGGACAATTTTTGCAACTCCCAGCGCTGCAACCACGAGGCCCCGTTTTTTTCTCTGCTGCCAGTTTGGAGCTCTATAAAACCATGTTGGAGTGCAAAATATATTTTTTTTAATTTTTTTCTTGTAATTTGTTCAATAGTAAAAAAAAATTTTGGAAAAATGTTTGTTTTTGACTGAGTTATGAATTTTTAAAAAAAGGTATGTTTTCTCTGCCGCGAATGTCATGTACCTCCTTAAGACAACGATAGGATACACAGAAAACATGGACACTTTTGCGAAATTAAATACAGCTTTAAATACTTCTTACAAAAGCAACCTTATTACTTCACAAATTCATACACAACTTTCCTCACGTACACAACGAAATGGAACAGTGACAAACTTTGAAGGCAAACTTTTAAATTTGACATCAGAGCTAAATAACTTACAAATAAACGATCTAACAACTGGAGCTAGTGAATAGCAAAGAAAATTAATTTTAAAAATAAATTCCAACAAGCTATGCGAACGATTGTGAGCCCAGCTTACTTGATGTCTGTTTAGTTTCTGATATATCTGTAGTGTTAAAATTCGATCAAATGACATTCTTTCTGACCATGATTTGATTTTCTGTTCTGTTAATGTTAGTTTTAACCGCACTAAATCCTGTTTTACATTTCGTGATTATAAATCTTTAAATATAAATAATCTTTGCGATGATTTGTCCAGGGTTAGCTTTAATGACTGTTTTTTTTTTTAAGACTCAGTGGATGAGAAGCTTAGTGTTTTTATGGATAAATTAAATGTTGTTTTTAATCAATATGTTTCTTTACGTACTGTGACTGTCATTAATAACCGCTGTCCTTGGTTTACTAATCGTGTTCTAGGTGCTATTAGGTTAAGAAATAGACTGCATTCTAAATGGAAAAACAATCGCTCTGGCCAAAACTGGGAAAATTATAGAATATGTCGTAACAATGCCTCAGCAATAATAAAACAAGAAAAGATTAATTTCTACAATTCAAAACTTAATCCTAATTTGAGCTCGAAACAACTTTGGAAGAATATCAAAAATCTCAGAGTGTTTGTGAAAGAGTCAAATGAATGCAATTTAGATCCTGATCTTCTTAAAGATTTTTTCTTAAGTATCCCAAATACAAATACCAGTTACGATAACTTACCTTCAATGCAAAATGATTTTAATTTTCCTTCGTTTGAATTCACTCCTGTCGACGTTGACCGTGTTACAAAGTGTGTAATGCAGATTAAATCCAATTCAGTTGGCGTTGATGGGATGCTAGTTAGGTTTATTAAAATTGTTCTTCCTTTTATAATTGAGCCTCTGACCCACATTGTAAACTATAGCTTAACTAGTTCGCGATACCCTAACATGTGGAAAGCTGCCACAGTGACACCTGTACCCAAAACTACTAATGCTTCTGACTGTAAGGACTATAGACCAATAAGCATTCTTCCTGCCTTAGGAAAAGTGCTCGAAAAAATTATGGCTGAACAAATTTCTCAATTTGTTAATGAAAATAATCTGCTATCGCCTTTTCAGTCAGGGTTTCGAGCTGGACACAGCTGTTTGACAGCATTATTGAAAATAACTGATCATATCAGGATAGAATATGACAAAAATTTCATAACATTGCTGTGTCGTATTGATTTCTCGAAAGCCTTCGATTCTGTAAATCATTTTTTGCTTTGTCACAAGCTAATAGAATACTTTAATTTTGGTCAAAACGCAACTAGTTTAATTAGACATTATTTGGAGGGAAGAACGCAAAAACTTAGGGTAGGCAACTATTTTTCATTTTTCAAAAACATTAAAACTGGTGTCCCACAGGGATCTATCTTAGGCCCCCTCTTGTTTGCCATTTTTTTAAATGATATTTTTGAAGTATGTAAATATGCTTCTATTCATGCATATGCTGATGACATACAGCTATACCTGTCTCGTCCTGTTGGTCTTTTAGAAGACTTAAGTTTCAGACTTAACTCTGATTTATCATCAATTAATAATTGGGCTATTGCTAACGCACTTGTTATAAACCCATTAAAATCGAAAGTTATGGCAATTTCTAGAAATTGCACTAGTTTTGTGGAAATTCAACCACTGTTTATTGGATGTAACCAATTAGAAATTATTAAAAAAGTTACAAACCTGGGTTTTATAATGAACTCGAAGCTAACTTGTACTGACCATATAAATAGTACTGTCGGAAAAATATATGGAACTCATAGAAACTTACGACTCTCCTTTGCATATACGCCAGTTGAAACTCGTCGTAGACTTGTTGTGCAACTTATAATGCCACTTATATCTTTCGCTGAAACTGTTTATTGTCAACTTGACTCACAGTCATTACACAAACTATTCGTAGCTTTTAACAGTGCAGCAAGATCTGTGATCTATTTATGGTATTCATCGGTATGATCATATTTCTGCTAAAAGTAAAGATATCTTAGGATGTGATTTAGTAAGCTATCTTAAAATTGGAAACCTCATTTTCTTGCATACACTTATGTATACTAAATGTCCTGAATATCTCTCCGATAAACTTAACTTTTTTCAGTCCATGAGATGTATGAACTTTATTATACCTAGGTATAATTATCTCAATAGTAGCAGGTACTTTTTTATTAGCACCATTGGGATTTGGAACTCTTTACCGATGAATGTTAAGCAAATCACTTCAAGTAGCAGCTTTAAAAGAGCGTTTTTTAAATATTTCGAGCCATCTAACTAAATCTCTTTATCTTTCCTTATTTTTCTTAACTGATTTTTCTATCATTTATATCATTTTTGTTTTTATGTCTAATTTTCACCAATTCTTATCTCAACTTATCTTACATTATATTAATTTACTTTTTTCAATTATTGCCTACAGATATTTATTTTTTAATGATAATTTAATTCAATTTTGACTTAATTATATATAGTTTAATGAAGCTTTGATTTTTACTTTTTTTATTTTTAATACTGTAACATTTATTACACTACATTTTTTTGATTAATCATTACACAGTACAACACATAATTTTAGGACTCAATTCTGACAAATGCACGTGAAAGTAGGCCCAAAATGAAGAACTTATGCATCATTCGTTTTGTCTTCTTGCCTGCCAAAATATTTTTAATATCGATTTGAACTTAGTAACAATCGTATAGGGGAATTTTTCACGTTGTAGGCTCTTTTGTTTGACATAACTCGAGAACCACTAGTCCGATTTAGCTGAAACAAATTTAGAAAAATTAAAAATTACAATTCCTCTAATCTGTTCTTATATCGTTTTCCTATGTGTGCAACACTTTCGAAGTTAAAAATGTACGTATAAAGGGTAAAAAGTATTTTTTGCCTAAAAATTAAAATTTTTTTTTTTAAAAATTCATAAGAAATCCAAAATGGAAAAAGTGTCGAATCGAATTCCTTTCACGTAAAGTCACATAACCTATGAGCAAAATAAGGCATAGATCATGAAAATCGATGCACGCGTTTCTCATTTATTCACAATCAAGTAAATGCATAAATAAAGCCACGTAACCAGTGAGTAAAGTGAGACATTTTTTGAGAAAATAGATGAATAAATTTATTTCAATTCCAATAATGTTATAAATGAATATACACAAAACTTAAAATAAAAATTCCGATTTGTATTGCAGCTATTTTTACACAGAAAATATGGAATCTATGCATAAAAACAAAATTTAGAACATTTTCAATTATAATTATAATTATTGTCAATATCCATTCTCGTTGAAGTTGACGCTTGTGGTTCTGATGATCTTATTCTCTTCGTAGGTTGTTGATATTCGTGGTCTGAGTTTGCGTCGTCATCCGAGGAATCCATAATATTCAAGGGCTCGTTTTTTCCCATGGGTCCACCAATTTCAATGTCATCTTCTTCGGTGCTTTCATCTTCATACTGCATAATTTTTGAACTCCACCAACAAACCTCCGCCAGCATCGCATCTAATTTTTTGCCTTTGAATCACTCTTCCATTGGCATGGTCACCTGGTGGAACCTCTCTCCTTGTTCGTCTGATTCCTGAGGTAATTGTGCCAAAAAGGTATCAAGGTGGAAATGCAGGAAATGTAATTTTAATGTCATGGATGCATTGATTTTTTCAAAATAATACTGTGTTATCCATATGATGTTTAGAATTAGACTGCTTTATTCAAAAGTAAATTACAAGCTGAGAGATAAACTAAAAGAGAGGTACAGAGTTACCATATAACTGTTATACTATACATACATATATATGTATATATAACATCTCCCCTTTTAAGTGGATTTACAAAATTATAAAATTTAAATTCAAATTACAAGATATACATATGTGATTTAAATCAATACTAGGTCAGATCTATATTCGCCTGCGAAGGTATCTTGAATTTCTGCTATAAACAGTTCCATCGTCTAATTGAATCCAGTATGAGCGTGGTCCACTGTGAGTATTCATAATAGTGGCCTTCGTCCATCCCTTCAGGTTATGTTGATACCACACCTTTTCTCCCTGTACAAAAGATTGCTTACATTTTGCATTGCGATCGTAGTAAATTTTTGACTTTCGATTTTTGATTTCGATATTTCGGCTTATATTCGGCACTATCTTCGGCTGAAATAATGCTGTCTTTGCTGGTATAAGCGTGCGTGTTTTTCTACTCATTAGCAATTCTGCAGGCGATGCATTGACTTCTTTTAGAGGTGTGTTTCGATACTCGAGAAGTGCGAGCCAAAGCTCTCCATTGCTTTCGTGCGACTTTCTTATTAGATTCTTTGCAATTCCAACATATCTTTCTGCAAATCCATTTGATTGTGGGTAATGTGGGCTTGTTGTTGTTAGTCTAATGCCGGCTTCTTCACAAAACTTTTTGAACTCAAACGAATTGAACGGCATGTTATCTGAAACCAATTGAACGGGTATTCCATGGTGTGAGAAACATAATTTTAACTTTCGAATGCATTCAGCTGCGGTTTTCGATGCCATTGGGATTATGTCCAAATACCGCGAATAATAATCGGACACAATCAGATACGGTTTTGAGCCAAACTCACAAATGTCAATGCCTAGTTTGTTATATGGCAGTGTTGGTACGTCATGCGAGATCATTGGCTCTTTTACATTGGAGTTACGATTTTTCTGACATATGTCGCATTTGGTTATAATTTTTTCAATATCATCATTGATCCTAGGCCAATAAACTAAACTTCGAGCTCTGCTTTTCGTTTTTTCAATCCCGAGGTGCGATGAGTGTAACTGCAACTCTGTCGTTCAGAAAAATTAAATCGTTTTCGACGAACAAGTTATTTCGAAGTTTCCAATAAAATGCTACCTCTTCGCTTAAAAAGCGTTTATCTTTGGGCCACCCATTTGTCAAAACATTCTTTAGCTCTTAAGCTTTTAAGCATTTGTCGCTTATTAGTGATTTTCTGAAACTCTCGATTCGCTCATCTGTTATGTTGATCGAATGAACAAATTCATTCAAGTCGTCGATTTCTTGTGAGGTGTCATCTTTATCGAAATATCGAGACAAAAAGTCTGCAATATAAAGAAATTTTCCGGGAATGTAGATTAGATTCATATTATACTTGATTAAACTCAGTTTCATACGTTGAAGTCTGGCGGATGGAATTTTACAAAAATCTTTTTTCATTATTTCAACGAGGGGCTTATGATCGCTTTTCACTGTAACTTTGCGACCATATATGTAATAATGGTATTTGCGACATGCAAATACAACTGCTAACATCTCCTTTTCGACTTGAGCGTAATTAATTTCTGCATCCGTTAAGCTTCTCGAAGCAAATGCAATGGGCTTCCCACTTTGCATTAGACAACAACCAATGCCGTATTTTGACGCATCAGTTTCAATAGTTATTTCTTTACTTTCATCAAAAGTTTGTAAAGTGGGCGCATTCGCAATCATTTTTTTTATTAATGCCAAGCAATTTTCATGAGCTGTTTGCCATTTAAAAATAACATCAGTTTTCAGAAGTTCTCTTAGTGGTTGCGACACTTCAGACAAATTTGGAATGTATTCGCGAATATAATTAATCATTCCAAAAAGTTTTTGCAAATCTTTTTTGTCTTTGGGTTGTCCAATTTTTAATATTGCCTCTACTCGATCTGGATCGCACCTGATACCATCATGAGATATAATTTTACCCAAATATTTTACTTCCGGAACCTTGTACTGAATTTTGTCCATGTTAAATTTTATATTATTTTCCCTTGCGCGATCTACAACTTGATTCAGAATGCGATCATGCTCTTCTGCCGTATCCGCCGCTACCAAAATATCATCGATGAACACAATAACATTTGGGATATCTTCAAAATTTCTTTCATTATATTTTTGAAAGACTTCTGGTCCGATTTTGATACCGTATGGTAGGCGCTTAAAACGGTAACAACCTAAAGGAGTATTAAACGTACACAACTCACTTGCACTGCTGCTTAGGCCAATCTGCCAGAAACCCTCTTTTAAGTCTAAGACGGTGAAATATTTTTTGTTTGCAATGCGTGCTGATATAGACTCAAAAGTTGGAATTGTATAGTTTTCTTGTAAAATATCTGCGTTGATGTCTTGCGGGTCAATGCACAAACGGAGTTGCCTTGATTTTTTTTCAACAACCACTAAATTGGAACCGCGTTCTACTGGGCCATCTACCCGTTCAATTATTTGACGATCCACCATTTCACATAATTTTTTCTGCACTCGAGGTATTAGCGATAATGGTATTCTTCTTGCTGCCTTAACGACTGGAATAGAATCTTTTTTTACTTTGATTTGTAAATTTTGTACAAAACAACCCAAACCTTCAAATATGTCGCTATTCTTTTGAATAAATTGCTCTCTTGTCATGTATTCAATTGAATCAACTCGTTTAATTAAATTCAATCGCTCGCATGCTTCTAAACCTAACAGTGGCTCGTAAGTTGTATCGATTACTGTGAATGTCAGTAAAGTTACTTCGTTTCTACACATAACAACGCATTCAGCAAGGCCTTTATAATTTAAATCCGTGCCTCCGTAGCTTGTCGGTGGTATGCCACCTGCTTTAAACACAACATTTTTCATGTGTTTTAAATATCGATACGGTAAAACGCTCACATCGGCTCCAGTGTCCAATTTAAAGTTGATCAAACAGTTGTCAACACGAATTTTCTCATACCATCTTTTTCGTAGAACAGTTACATCAGAGACGTTGTGCAAAACAATTTCATCCTCCTCCGCTCTCGGAATCGATTAGGTTATCTCGTGCACTTTGTTGGAGGCATAGCAAGCAATACTGAAATGATTTAAACGACCGCAGTTATTGCATTTTTGCCCAAATGCTGGACATTTTCGGAATTGGTGTATACCTCTGCAAAACTTGCAATTAATTTTTCGCTCATCACTCCCTATCACTGTTGCTGTAGAAGTGTTGAAATGTTCTCTCCCTCTTGCTTTATTAAAATCATTTGCATTTTGTTTAAAATTGGCTGTGCGCTGCTCAAAACCTGTATTGACTGCATCGACAGAGCTGCATTTATTTTGTTGTTGCATGTCATTCATATGTTTTTCAACCAATTCTGAAGCTCGCGCAATTTCAATTGCTTTGTTTAAATTTAAAGACTCTGTTTCGAGAAGCTTTTTGCGTAGTTTATTACTGTTTGTGCCATTAACTATATTGTCCCTAATCATTCTTTCAGCGTCTGCATACCTACAGCTTTTAACCAATTTGCGCAAATCTAGCAAATATGATTCGAAAGGTTCGCCCTCTTCCTGCTTTCTGGAATTAAATTTAAAAGCTTCGTATACTTCGTTTTTTCTTGGCGTGCAATAATTTTTTACTGCCTCAACAACTGCTTCATATTTTTTCGTTTGCTCTTCAGTTAAACCTAGCGTATTAAAAATTTCGATTGTTTCTGCTCCGCACGCGTTCAAAAATATACCAATCTTCTGAGGCTCTTTTCTCGAGTCCAGTTCGGTTGCTATAGCATAAATATCAAAATTTTGCTTGAATACTCGCCAGTTTTCAGCAACATTTCCATCTAGTTTCAAAGGATCTGGCCTGCGCACATCAAAATTACTCGTGGTATTCATCATATCATCAGCTTCCCTATATTCGCCACAACTGTCGTCAGTCCCTGATTCGTCTTCAGTTTTTACACCACTTCTTGTCTTGACCATTCACTCCGATTTCGGCTGCGCCATGTGTTATCCATATGATGTTTAGAATTAGACTGCTTTATTCAAAAGTAAATTACAAGCTGAGAGATAAAGTAAAAGAGAGGTACAGAGTTACCATATAACTGTTATACTATACATACATATATATGTATATATAACAAATACAGCAACTTGTCCACTTGTTTCTGTATGTCATCTCGCTGTACTCGGTTCTTTCCTAAAACGCCTTCGATGGTTCGAAAGCACATTCGTGAAAGATTCGCTTTTCATTAATTTCCTTATATCTGGTCCATTGAGAATACCTGTTTTAAATAAAAAAAAAAAAACAAAAAAATGATTGGTAATGCGAATATATCGAAATGAAAAATTTTATATATGACAATATTTAAATACAGACAAAGATACTTACCTTTTTTAATTTTAGCGTCACTGAGTTTTGGAAAGATGGATTTTAAACAGTCATAGGCGTCCACAATATCCTTGACTACCACTGCAGCGAATTTGCCAGCTATTCGTTATTTTATGTGGAGCAGTGGCAACAAAATATCATCCAGGTCCTTCATCATAGGTTCATTGCGTAATTGTAATTGTTTCTTAAGCACGGGAGTTCTTGCTTCCCAACCTTTACGTTGATATTGATTCCCTGTGTATCGTGAATTCCAATTACAAAGGAAGCAGAAGTATTTTGGATAGCCGCCCTTTTCTATAATGCCTTGTAGTATGTTGACCACCTTCAGATCGCAACAAATCTTCCATTTTTGTTCATCGTATTTGATTTCCTTCAAAATGTTGGCCAATGATTTATACGTTTCCTCCTTGTTTGTGCTGAATCCCAATGGAATGGATGGTTTTTTGTTTGTTTTGTGTAACAGCACAGCCTTCAAACTGAACCATCGATGAATAAACGCCAGTCGCCAGCGATATAATCCATTCCCAATTTTTTCACTAAACCTGGGATATCATGGCAGTACGTGAACATATTTGCTTCGTCAACGGAATAGAATTTCTGAAAATCAGCTTGGCGTTGTCTGTATGATGTTGCGCTGACATTTTGCTGTGTGAGTTTTCTGCTCTTCAAAAATGATGTCAACCATTCGGAGTTTTGTTGTGATAGTCCCAGCTTGGCCACAACGTAATCCATTTCGATTTCTGTTATCTGTTGTGGTGCATTATTTTCAATATTGGGTGTCCAATCTGCATCATTCACATTGGTCGGATTGGTGAAAACGGTTTCGGCTTGCAGGGACACAGTATCCATACTCGGAGGCTTAGGTGCATCGATATCAGCAGGGCGGTTAACTGGAAGTGTGGCAGTAAATGCAGCAGTGTATACTTTTGTTTTCAATTGTTGTCTGTTTAATCCAGGACGAAAATGTATGCATGCGTAGCACCTGGATTCATCATATCCAGTTGTGTCTTCCACCCAAATTACTGGCTTCATAAAAGACAACATTGCACCTCTTCCATGTATCCAATTTACAAGGGTATTATAAAACATTTTGCACACAGTGTTCGGCGTAAAATTTGAACCACTTAAATCTGCTTCATCAAAAAAATCACAATACGCATTTTTGAGTTCCTCAGTAAACAAATTTTTTCGATAGTGTTTGTTTTTTGTTTAGGACGATCTGACCACAAACGTAACAAAAATTATCCAATTTTGGGCACTTGTTAGTTTTCATATTTATATATTTTATGTTTTGTTGTTATTCACTTTTAAAAAACTGGAGAAAAATCCCTTTTACTGTTCGCGTTCGTCGGCACTGGCTGAATGACAAAAACTCGATCAATGCACATATATAAATACTACGTATTTTTCAATATTTTACTGGCAGGTACTTAGAAATGGGCGCATATTTTAAGGGTGCCTGGCTATATACCTGATTCACCACTTGTACGTTTCAAATTGTGCAAAACTTTCCAAATAATGACCACCCTTAAATGTGGGTGCAATTTCTGTAAAAAAATCATACAGGTAGTTATCATACATTTATTAGCGTTTATTGCTTCGCAATAATAAAAATCAAATAACCTTTTGCTTATTCCTATTTTTTTTAGTTCTCAGAATCATTAGCGTTTATTGCTTCGCAATCATAAGAATCAAATAACCTTTTGTTTATTCCTTTTTTTTTTAATTCTCAGAATTATTAGCGTTTATTGCTTCGCAATCATAAAAATCAAATAACCTTTTGTTTATTTCTTTTTTTTTTAATTCTCAGAATCATAAAAAAGGTGTCAATGTTTTCTCCAAATAATGTTGTGCATACTCGAGGAAATTTTTGAAAATCATACATTTACTTAATTGTGAATAAATGAGAAACGCGTGCATCGATTTTTATGATCTATGCTTTATTTTGCTCATAGGTTAGGTGACTTTACGTGAAAGTAATTAGATTTGACACTTATTCCATTTTGGATTTTTTATGAATTTAAAAAAAAAAATAAATTTTTAGGCAAAAAATACTTTTTTCCCTTCATACATTCATTTTTAACTTCGAAAGTGTTGCACACATAGTAAAACGGTATAAGAACAGAGGAATAGATAATTGGAATAGGGTAATGGGAATAGAGGAATTGTAATTCTTAATTTTTCTAAATTTGTTTCAGCTAAATTGGACTAGTGGTTCTCGAGTTATGTCAAACAAAAGAACCTAAAACGTGAAAAATTCCCCTATACGTAGTTACTAACTTCAAATCGATATTAAAAATATTTTGGCAGGCAAGAACACAAAACGAATGATGCACAAGTTCCTTATTTTGGGCCTACTTTCACGTGCAATTGTCAGAATTGAGTCCTAAGATTATGTGTTCAAAAATGTTGGACTGTGTTATCTTAAATCATCTTACATTGTTATTATATGTTCAATGATGTACTATAAAAGACCAAGTCTTATTGTACAAAATAAATCAAATTAATAATAATAAAAATAATAATAATAATAAATGAAATCTATGCTATCTATCTATAATTTTTAAAAATTGTCTAAACGATGATCTGAAAACTACAATATTTGCAGCTCAACCAAAAGCACTAGTTGAGGCAACAAATTTAGCGCTACAACTAGAAAAAATTTAAAAACTGGCAATCAATTAAATATACTAGCAATACTATAAAACAAACAATAATACGTACAGCAGACAACGAAATAACAGTAGTTCACAACGATACAATAAGAACAACAATAACAGACAAAATCGGAATAACTACAACAATAATAATAACAATAGCAATAACTCCAACAGTAATAATTATAACAAGAATAACGATAGGAACAATAACTTCTACAGGAGAAGTTCAAACTCCAATCCGAACTCTTATAATGGTGGTTGGAATAATAACACTAACCGAAATAATGGAAATAGGATGTACGTTGTATACGACAACGTTCAAGGAAACGAAGATCACTCGGAGATCTCGATAGAAGATCATCCGGGACAGCAAAATTAAAGATCGACAATATCTCGGATAAAAATACAAATTACATTATAGTAAAATGAAAAATTCAAAGAAAAATTTTAAGCTTTTAATCGACACAGGTGCAAATATTTCCATCTGTAAACTTGAAAATATTACAAACGACACGGAATTGATGATGGAACACAAATGTAAACTTACTGGGATTACAAGTGAAGAACTTTTGAAACAGTTGAAAGCGATTTCCCAATAGATACTGACGGAATTATAGGTAGGGACTTTTTATCTAAATACATGTGAAGGAAACACAGACGTCATAACATCATTATATTTAAAAAAAAATCACATATGACATCATACGAATACCTCCAAGGACAGAAATTATACACCCAATAGACTTAAAAATAGATCAAGATAACGTAATACTAAATGACGAAATTCAAACAGGTGTATTTTTGGCAAACGCAATAATACCATCAAATGGCAAGTGTCACGTAAAAATATTGAATACAACCGACTCAGAAGTAAAAGTTAGTAAATTAACAGAAAAATTTAAAACCACTACCAAACTACTTAACTTAACCTATTGAACATTAAAATATTTGAATAATGACAGCTTATATAATAAAATCTTCAAGGCGACCTGGTAGGCGAGTTTTCCTTTTTTCAGACAGCTGTTCATCACATGCTGAATCGCTGTTGACTCTTTTTAAATGTGCTATGGTCCGACGATATTTTTTGTTGCTGCTTCCTTCTTCAACAATAGCTTCGGAACCGTGTCTTTCAATGACTTTATGTAAAGTGGGTGCGAAGTTAGATGCCAGCTTATTTGTTTTTACCATGCGTTTAACAAGTACTTCATCGCCTACTTGAATGTCATTTTCCTTAGCATTTCATCGGATATCAGCATACACGTTTCCTTTTTCTTTTTCTTCTTTGTCTCTATCGCTAATTTCTTCTTTTTTTTCTAGTGGTTGGTGAATGCTTGGTAGGTTGTCACGAATGTTCCTTCCAAACATCATTTCTGATCTAGACCTCAATGTAGTTGAGTGTTGTGTTGACCAGTACATAAGTAGAAAAGTGTTTAATTCGTCGATCAATCTTGCCTGTTTGATGGGCAATAATGAGACGCTTCAAAATTGAACGATTCTGCCGCTCAATTTCACCATTTTAATATTGTTAGTTTCACAAAATGTTCAAAATTCTTCACTGATAAACTGTGGACCATTGCGTGCAGTTATCGTCAAAGGTAGACCGAGGCGTGCAAAAATGTTGCTTATCCTTTTGATCATTTCGATTGCATCAATTCTTTTTATAATTTCAATTTCAATGAAGCGGCTGTAATAGTCGACAATAACGAAAAGATTGTGACCAGTTGGTAAAGGTCCTAAGAAACCGACGGCTATGTGCAGCCAGGGTTCAGATGGTAGTTCTGTTCTCCTCATAGGTTCTGATGCTGATGGAGCGGCTACTAATGTGCATCCATGGCACTTGCTTACAAATGTATCCACTCGATTTTAGACCACCATACCTCAGCACCCTCATCGAATGTTATATGATGGTTTTTGTTACAAATCAAACGTGATAATTAATGGGTCTGCAATATTATTTTTCCCCGGTTTATAAATAACTTTGTATTTGTATGATTGTAAACGTAAAACCCACCTTTCGATGCGAGCACATGGTTTCGACTTTGACCCAAAAATAATTTCTAATCGTCCAAATAAATAAAAATGAAATCGCTCCAAAGACCATACCAGTGCAAGCGCTTCTTTTTCCGTTAGTGCATATCGCTTTTCTATCGCTGACAAACTTTTGCTTGCGTATGAAATGATTCTCGGGCTACCATCAGCACTAAATTGAACTAACACTGCGCCCAAACCAACTGTGCTCGCATCGGCATATAATTGCGTTTTATCCTCAACATCATAGTAGCCTAATACCATATCACTGGTCATTATATGCTTATCGAACGCGTTTTGTTTGTCTTTACCCCATGTCTATAACTGTAGCTAAGTTTGGGATGAATTTTCCAACATAATTAACCAACGCTAAGAAACTCCGAGTTTCTTCTGCTGTCGATGGCTCTCGAAATTGGTTAGTGGCTATTATTTTCTCTGTTACGGGTGTAATTCCATTTGGTGACAAATTATGACCTACAAATTTTATTTCCTCTGCCACAATATGTTTACGAAGTATCGTCAAAACTTTTTCGTTTCGTTTTTTATACATGCATCTGTCAACCTGAAAATCGCCATCGCTTCATTTCGTTAGTCATGCGATGCTTGTCAGCACACAAGGAGTATCCTTGTCGCATGTACATAAGCCATATATGTACTTTATACTCTAATAATTTTTATAAGCAGCCATCAAAACTATAAATTAATTAAAAGAAACTAATTGAATCGCAATTTCGTTCTAAATTTCATTAGGATGTAGGCGAGATTTGACAGAATGCTCTTCTTTTTATAGAAATTATCATATTCACAATGACTCACACTCATTAAACAGATTCGCTAATGATTTCTGAACACATCTTTTCTTTGCAAATTTCCGACGATTATTTCTCATCAACTCAATAGATGATTAAATTTAAGTGAATACCCTTAATTTTCTTTCGTGACTCCGAAAACTATTATGTCATCAATAAAATTTAGACATCCCTCACAACCAGTCAAAATACCTTCGATAATCTTTTGAAACAAGTCTGGTGCGTAAGTGATACCGAACATTAAACTCTTGTACCGAAACAAACCCTTTCTCGTGATAAATGTCGTGATTTCTATTGAATTCTCAGAAATTAAATCCTTCTTAAATACTTTCTTCATGTTTTTTTCCTTAATTAAAAATAAACTCATTTAATTTAATTATTCTTTTATACGTCTTAACGCAAACTTGACAGATAACTTAACACAAGCTCCTCTAAATTTTAAAATATCCTGCTGAAATTAAATTAATTACAAATATAGAAGGAAAAACTTAAAATATGAAATCTATCAAATAGTTATTTTCTGGTAAAGAAAATGCATATGTTGTTTTCTTTTCTGCCAATTTTCGATACTTTGTGGCCTTATATTTTGTTTTTAGTTTCCCACCTGGTGAAATGCGTTTTTAACATCAATCTTTGAAAACCATTTAGCTTTCCCAATATGTGGAAAGAAATCCTCCATCGTTGGCAGTGGATGATTTTCTCTTTCGAAGTTGTAAGTGGAACTAGAGTCAATTATCGCGTTGATTTCAACACCACCGATACAGCACTTTATTTCATTTCCGGGGCTATTTGATTTAATACAAAAAAACATATTCATTATCTTTACTGTTATCATTTTATAATTTCTTCTTGTTTTTGATTTTCTGGTAATGGTTCTTTAAATATTTTCTCATCTGATTTGAGTGGCAGACGCCGATTGGTATAATTGCTGTATGGTTTTTTCCTTGTATGACATTTTCGACCAAAATGATCGATTCCACCGCATTTAAAGCATGTCTTACCTTTTTCTGGGCACCGTGCTTCGTATGATTTATGACCTAAACTGCCACATCGATCACATTCTACTGCTTTGCCATCAGACGGTCGAGCTGGTTTTGACCAAGTCGATTTAAATTTAATCTTGTTTACTTCTTCTATCAATGGCTTTTTGAACGGTTTTCCTTGCTCATTTACGGCTTTAATAACCTGGGCAAAATCTAACAGTTGTTGAAGGCTTATCTCACGATCTATTACTGCTTTCATCATTTCAACTCGCATATGACTTGATCGGCAATTTCCAATCAGCAATTCTATGATTGTATTATCCAAAGCGTTTCCATAATTAAACTTTTCGCCTTGCAACCGTAATCTCATTGAAAAAATAGCAATCCGTTCGTCGTCACCCTGTTTTATTTGGAGTAACATGTGGTGGTCATAAGTGTTGTTCTTTTTTGGCAAGAAAACTCTATTTATATTTTGTTTTTAGCAATTCTAAAAAAAATAAATTTCTTAGAATTACACTTAGAGCTTTATGCCAAGTACTTTCATGAAGCAACAGGTTGCCACAACAACAATGTTCTTTACAGAACAACCACCAGCAGACTAGACAGCTGTTTTGTTGGTCGCTACACCAACTCATCAGTAATCTTCTGTGGGTTATGCAGTCCATTAACTTTGAAAATCTTATAAGCACACCTTCTGCTAAAACCAAAGCGGAATTGCAGCTGTGTGCTTTCCAATTTAAAAAGCAATGTTTTTCTACTTCTAAGCACAAAGCAAAGGTTCAAAAAATTGACTACATTAATTCTGCAAAGAATTGTTGTTGCGCTCTTTGTTGCGGAATTGCAATTCCGCTGTGGTTTTAGCAGAAGGTGTGCTGTCACCCACGTATATTAAAAACTACAGACTACCACATGCGCATGACACAGAGATACATAAACAAGTACAAAAATGATTACAGAATGACATAATCGAACATCAGTTAGCCCATATAACTCACCCTTTTTATTAGTACCAACAAAAAGCACTGACGACATAAAGAAATGGAGTTTAGTAGTTGGGGAACAGGGGGCGAACCTTCACATGGCAACGTGTCTGACCGCCTCAACCTGGCGAGGCCAGCATTATCCATGTCGAAATCGTCTCAAGTCGACTCAAACCTCCAAGTGGTGTTCCCTGGGCAACGGCAAACTGGCATCCGTCAGTTTGACGGCTAATTTGAGCGGCGGGTCACTCCATAGACCTTAAACATGGAATGTGCGCAGGGTTTGGGTCCCGCCACATTACTACTGCCCAATGAAAACTAAACCAGCCTCGGATAAGAACCCCAATTACGTTGACGACCACCGCAAACGAAAAACGGACAATGATTTACGGATATGCACCTGGAATGTCCGGACCCTTTATAGGGAAGGTGCCATTATCCAACTGGCGGAAGCCCTCAAAACAATACAATCTGACATCACCGCCATCCAGGAAATGCGATGGAAAGGGCAAGGCTGCTCTAAACAAGCACACTGCGATATCTACTACAGCTGCCATGCGGAGAAGCGCGAATTCGGATGTGGATTCGTCGTTAGCCGGAAACTACGCCACCTTGTTTCCCGGTTCACACCTGTGAACGAAAGATTGGCCACGATCCGCATCAAGGCAAAATTTTTCTACATAAGCCTTATTTGCGCGCACGCCCCGACGGAGGAAAAAGACGAAGCCGTCAAGGACGCTTTCTACGCTAGTCTTGAGGACGTATATGACCACCTTCCGGTCCATGACGTGAAAATAGTCCTCGGCGATTTTAATGCGAAAGTCGGAAGGGAAGGCATCTTTGGCCCCACTGTCGGTCAGTTCAGTCTTCACGAGACCTCCACAAACAACGGTCTAAGACTGATCGACTTCGCCGCGGCACGAAACATGGTAGTTAGTAGCACCAGATTTAACCACCTCGACATCCACAAGGCCACCTGGCTGTCCCCGGATCAAAAAACGCGAAACCAAATTGATCATGTTGTAATCGACGGAAGGCATGCCTCTAGTGTTCTAGATGTGCGTACATTTCGGGGGGTCAACATTGACTCCGACCATTATCTTGTTGCAGCCAAGATCCGCATGCGATTATGCAATGCCAAGAACATACGCACAGGAATGCAACGAAAGCTAGATGTCGCTAAGCTGCAATTACAACGGACTGCCGAAGCCTACTCCGCTCAACTCTCGGTTAAGCTCAACCAACCAACCTCTGGACTCGACGACGCCGGCGGACTTTGGGCGCATATATCCCACTCCATGCGCGCTGCCGCTGAAGAAGTCATTGGTTTCCGGCGCCCGCAACCTCGGAACCAATGGTATGATCAGGAGTGTCGCATTGCGACTGCAGTAAAAAACGCCGCTTATAGAAAAACGCTGCAGTCAGCTGCAACGCGAGCCGTGCGAGAAAACTACCGCGAAAAGAGGAAGGAAGAGAGGCGCCTTTTCAGACGCAAGAAAAGAGAGCAGGAAAAGCGTGAGCGTGAGGAACTAGAGGTATACCAGGGCAAGAAGGATGCACGAAAATTCTATCAACAGGTTAAGCGTCTAACCCAAGGTTTCAAGCCCGGAGCATCCACTTGTAGAGACGAAAATGGAGATCTGAATACGGATACACAGTGTGTGCTTAGATTGTGGAGACAGCACTTCTCCAATTTACTTAATGGCGACGATTCCACCAATGCCGCCCATCGAGAGCACAGTGCAGTGCCACCAATCGACGATGACGGAGTGGAAGTATCACCACCTAGCCATGAAGAGGTTCGAGTTGCTATCCAACGACTCAAAAACAATAAAGCAGTGGGTGCTGACGGCCTGTCAGCTGAATTGTTTAAAACCGGCGGCGATGAATTGATAAGGCGCATGCATCAGCTCATCAGCAAAATATGGCTAGCAGAAAGCATGCCCGACGATTGGAACCTCAGTGTACTGTGCCCTATACTTAAGAAAGGAGACCCTACAATCTGCGCAAGTTATAGAGGTATCAGTCTTATTTCCATCGCATATAAGGTTCTCTCAAGCGTACTGTGTGAAAGATTAAAGCCAATTACAAAAACACTGATTGGACCTTATCAGTGTGGCTTTCGACCTGGTAAGTCTACCATAGACCAGATTTTCACGCTACGACAAATCCTGGAGAAAACCCACGAAAATCAAATTGACACACACCATCTCTTTGTCGACTTTAAAGCTGCGTTCGATAGCCCGAGAAGGGATTGCCTATACGCAACAATGTCTGAGTTCGGTATACCTGCAAAGTTGATTAGACTTTGCAGAATGACGTTGAGCAACACACGCAGCTCCGTCAAGGTAGGAAATGACCTCTCCGAAACCTTCAATACCGAAAGAGGTTTCAGGCAAGGCGATCCACTGTCTTGCGATCTCTTCAACATCATCATGGAGGGGATCGTACGAAAGGCCGGTGTGCATCGTAATGGCACCATTTTCTATAAAGGTTTCCAGCTCCTTGCTTACGCTGATGATATTGATATTGTTGGCAGAACCAAGAGAGATGTTACCGCTGCTTTCGCCGCTATCGAAAAGGAATCAGCCAAAGTGGGTTTGACGATAAATGAGGGTAAAACAAAGTATATGCTGTCTACAAACAAGGGAGCTCGGCGTTTAGACTCCCACGTTTCATCCGGCAGCTATAACTTTGAAGTAGTCAAGGAGTTTGTATACCTTGGCACCGCCATTAATACTAACAACGAAATCAGCCTGGAGATAAAGCGAAGAACAATAATTGCTAATAGGTGCTACTACGGGCTCAGTAAGCAACTAAGTTCCAGAGCCCTCTCTCGATCGACAAAACTAACACTCTACAAGACGCTCGTTCTACCTGTGCTGCTTTATGGCGCTGAGGCATGGGTAGTTTCGCAAACTGACGCAGCCGCTCTGGGGGTGTTCGAGAGAAAAGTTCTTCGCAAAATCTTCGGTCCTGTTCGAGTCGGCGATGACTATCGCATCCGAATGAACCACGAGCTGTATGAGCTCTACGGAGACATTGACGTAGTTCGGCGTATAACTGTGCAGCGACTACGCTGGCTGGGTCATGTCCATCGTATGGACGACGAAGCTCCAGCGAAAAAGGTGCTCGAAGCGAGGGTCGCTGGTCAACGACGACGAGGGAGACCATGCCTCCGATGGATGGACCAGGCTGAGGAAGCCCTAACCGCACTTGGTGTATCCGATTGGAGAAGGCGCGCGCAAAGCAGAGGCGCCTGGCGAGAGCTGATGAGGTCGGTCGAAATCCGGACACGGGTTGTCACGGCCACCTAAGTAAGTAAGTAAGTTTAGTAGTTGATGTTAGAAAACTTAATGACAAAATTGTTAATGACAAATTTCCTTCAACAAGAATAGAAGATGTGTTAGATAAACTGGGAAGAGCAAAATATTTTTCTACACTCGACATGATAAGCTCTTTTCACCAGATACCTTTAGATAAAAACTCCAGACCTTTAACAGCTTTTCGACCAATGACGGTCACTATCAGCTTAAAAGACTACCTTTCGGACTGAAAATATCCTCAAACAGTTTCCAACGCATGCTAACAATAGCACTTACAGGTTTGAGCTCAGATGCATTCTTATACGTCGACGACATAATAGTTTTTGGATATAGTCTCCACCACCACAATAGCAATTTAATAAAAGTTTTTGACAGATTGTCAAAATACAACCTTAAATTAAACACAAGCAAATGCAAATTTTTACGGCCTGAAGTAGTTTATTTAGGACATTTAACTACACTAAACGGAATAAAAACAGACCCTGCAAAATACGAAGCAATAAAAAACTATCCTATTCCAAAAAATGTAGACGAAGTACGTAGATTCGTCGCCTTTTGAAATTATTATAGAAGATTATAAAAGATTTCGCAACAATAGCACAAAGTCTAAACGCGCTACTAAAGACAAATCGAATATTCATTTGGACAGAACAATGTCAGACAGCTTTTAATACGTTAAAATATAAGTAAAAAGAACCACCTATTTTACAATATCCTGACTTCTCGAAGCCTTTCATATTGACTACTGACGCTTCAAATTTCGCGTTAGGAGCGGTCTTATCACAAGGCGAAATATGAAAAGACCTACCAATCTCATAAGCAAGTAAGGCATTACAGAAACATGACATCAATAAACCTATAATAGAAAAATAACTCCTAGCCATACATTGGGGAATAATCTTCTTTAAGCCATATCTTTATGGACAAAAGTTTATTGTAATAACAAATCACAGACCACTAGTTTCACTGTTTAGTCATAAGAACCCATCATCAAAAATGAGGAGAATTAGACTCGATCTTCCCGACTATAATTTTGAAATAAAATTCAAACAAAGCAAAATTAATACAAATGCCGACGCGTTATCGAGAATAATGAATTCCGATATATTTAAAACGCTAATACCTAAAGAAGAAACGAACAATGCAAAAGTCTTGGTAACAAGGGGAAATAAGAAAAAACAGGGAAATCAAATTGAACAAGAGAACTGCACATATGAGAACGAGTCTGATCAGCTTTTCATTTGGGATTGTACATCTATTACTGACGTCAAAAATATAAAAAAAAATTACAATTTGATATAAGCATTGAAAAATACTTAACACACACCGATGACTTGCTTTGAAACAATTACTATAGATACATTCGGACCGCTTAGATTTTCAAACGGTTACCGCTACATACTGACAATGCAGTGTGAGTTAAGTAAATTTGTCATAGTACATCCAGTTGAAACCAAAGACGCGAAGTCAATTGCGACAACACTCGTAGAACAATTGATCCTTAGATACGGTTGTTTTAAAAAACTGAAATCGGACAAAGAGACAGAGTTTACTAATAAAGTGATGAAAAATGTATACACATTGTTGAAAATTGAACAAATTTTCTCAGTACCTTATCACGAAACGATAGGAGCATTCGAAAGAAACCACAGGGTACTTAAAGAGTATCTTCTTTCTTTCGCAGATGATAGTGAATGGGATAAATGGATTCCGTACTATACATTTGCTATAACACTACTCCACATGTAGATTCTTATTATTTTCCATATGAATTAGTATTCGGTAAACTACCAACTATTCCAGGTGATGTGACAAAAGACAATAGTAAAATTTATGACATTGACAACTACGCCAATGAGTAAAAAATTAGATTAAAAACGGCTATAGAAAAAGCAAAAGAAATGATCGAAATAGTCAAAAACAAACGAAAATTATATTATGACAAAAATGTAAATATATCTGACTTCCACGAAGGAGATCTTGTACTAGTAAAATTAGAAAGTAGAAAGAAGTCTCAAAGTCGATACCACGGACCTTATAAAATTTTTAGTAGAGAAGGAGTAAGCTCCATTATAGATATAAATAATAAAAATGGAAAATTTCACAATAACATGTTAAAAAAGTTTATAAATATATAAAAATATAAATTATATAATTTACATTTTAAGCAATTAAGATTTAAGAACTAAATAATATAGAATTATATAGATAATTACTTATCGTTCAAGTAATTTTTTTTTCATTTTCTATATATATACATTCGTACATTCTAAAAATACACTTATATTATATAAACAGAAACAATATTATAATAAATTTTGTATAAACTTTCGTACAGTCTAAAAATACACTTATATTATATAAACAGAAACAAAATTATAATAAATGTTGTATAAAATTAGTTACAAGTATATAAATATATTTAGTATAGCTAAAAATGAAAAGTTAATTAAAAATTAAGTTAACATAGTATTTTTAGTAATTTTAATTTAAGAAAAAATATTTATAATTAAATTCACATATAACATTATATTGTTAAAATTAAAATGTATGACATATTTTCTAAACTCCACCATCTTAAAAATGTATCTTTCACAAGAAAATTTTCGCTTAAGGGTAAGGGTGTAGTGTACTTATAGTTCACTTATAGTATATAGTGCACTTAGTTCTTTTCAATAATCGCTAAACCAACAACATAAAAACAATAGAATCAATATCTTAACGCATAGCATTAATCCCGAAATTTTCTATTCATTTTTAAAGAAAACAATTTAAAAATTTTAATAGCTAAAATATCAAGGTCTTATTCAATGCACTCGTCACCCCATTTCACTTGTACCGCACAAGCATAAGCGCGGCAACGTGTATTACAGCCTGAATAGATAGAACGGCGTCAGCGGCTTGCGTCAACAAAATTGAACAAAATGTATGAATTCAAGGTTAAACGCTTGACGCTCGCCGTCGGCCGCCGAAATAGAATCTATTTCTATTTTCAGTTTGCCGCTGTCTTTGAGCTCTCTTCTGAGCGAGAGCACTCGTTAGAAAAGTGAAAGTGATGCCAAATTTTTATGGCGGACTCGTTAGAAAAGTGAAAGTGATGCCAAATTTTTATGGAAAAAACATATATTTTTGACATTCCTTTTGGGTCTATTTAAATTTATTAATTCTAATTTGATTTCCAACCAGTTGGATGAATCTTTTATGATTGAACCAACAACTTCAGCAGGTCCGAAAAGGAAGAGTGAACTGCAGGCAAAATTTTCTGCTTTATAAGACATGGCTTCGACCAGCATAACGCAAGCTTGTACTCAGTTTAAAGAAAGACGCTCGATGCAGAAAGATAGCACGACGTTGCTTCTGGAATCCGTTAATGCGCGTATTAATGCAGCTAATTTGTCATCGGCGCAACTTTCAGATATGGAAAGTAGCATATTTGCTCTTGTTCATGCAAATCTTTTATCTTATGGAAAGTAATGATGAATTTTGATGAAAACTTATGAAATTTATTTATTCAAACGAAAAACTTTGGCATAATTTTACTTTAGGGCCCATGCTTAAATATTTCTTTTCTTAATTTTATTATATGTATATGGGCCTCTTATGCCTTTTGGTGCAATAATATTTTGTCAATAAAACCATTTATCGAATGGTTTAGGAGATATAATAAGAAAGAAAAATAAGAAAAGAAAGAAAAATAATAAAAGAAATAAGATTGAAAAATAAGAAATACTTAAGCATGGACTCTATAGTTAAATTATTCCATAACTTTTTATACTTTTATAAACTTTTATGAAATTGATGGATTTATTGAATTAAAAAAAAGTAATGTCAACCATAGTTTTAAAATATTGAAAAAAAGTTACAATAACTTTTGCTTTGATTTTTATTATAAAAATTAATTCCAAGTAAACATTCTATTTTTGTGAAATAAAAAATTAAATAGTTAATTACTCTTGGTTATTTAAATAATTTTTCAAAATATTTCTAAGTTCAAAAGCTTGCCCAGCAGATCTGTTGTATAGAGATACTCTTGCAGATAATAAATCATTTCTTTCTGATTCCTCAATGCTGGCATCATTTGAGTTATAATAGCTGCTATCTTTTTGGAGCATTAAAAAATTATACAGCACGAATGTGGCTAACACAATTTTGTCAACATTTTTTGGTGAAACAGATATGGTAGTGTGAAGAACTCTCCAGCAATTTGACAATATTCCAAAACATATTTCTATCCTAACTCTTGTCTTAGATAAAGTTTCATTAAATGTTGCTTTGTTGGAAGACAAGTTTCTTCCTGGGAAAGGGCGCATCAAATTATTTCTTTGTGGAAAGGCATTGTCACCAACAAAGTAAAATGGGAATATTGTTTCAGAACCTGGTAAAGCTTTTTCTTTTGAAACTGCGAGAGTGTTCTGCAATATTTTTTTGCCGAATCCACTTCGAGCAAATACTCCCCCGTCACTTTGGCTTCCTATAGCCCCAACATCTACATACGTAAAAGTTAAATCGGAATCACTAGCTGACAATAGTATTGCACTAAACGCTTTTTTATAGTTGAAGTACAATGATCCACTGCCTCTGGGACAAACGATGTTAATGAGCTTGCCGTCTATTGCTCCTAAGCAGTGCGGCATTTCTGTTTTAGAATAAAATCTTTCTGGCATTGTATTCCAATCAGCAACATTTGAAGGTGCCATATATATTCCATGGAGCTGATCCCAAATAGATTGACATGTGTCATATAATATTTCTCGAACTGTTGTCATTCCAAGCTTAAATGACCAGGCCAAAAACTGAAACTGCATCCTTGCGATAAGTACTTGCAAATATCCACAATCAGTACAACTACTTTGAAATAAATTATAAACTTGAAGAAGTGTGACCGCTAAGCGTGTTTCTGGTTTAATGCCTTTCCTATTAGATTTCCGTTGCAATTTTTCTTTTAATAATGAAAACAAGACTTCAAATTTTTGCACACTCATTCGAGTGGCTTTAAAGAAGTGTTCCTCATCCTTTGACTTTAGTTGTTTCACACAAGTTTCGAAAAAAACCCAATTCTTCTCGGCTGAGGTTTACTGGTCGGACCCACCAACGTCTCTTAGTTTTTATTGTATCACATGCTTCGTATGCTTCATGTAACACATACAAAGTATTTATTATTTTTAAGATGAAAATTATTAAATCAAACGCTTCCGACATTTATAATTGATGTTAACCTTGTTCAAAACGTTTCAACTATGTGAAAATTTATGCGAAAGTGGCAAAAGGAAGAAAGTTGAAAGACGGTGGCGGTTTCATTTCGAGCTGACGACACGGCAGAGAGCGACGCTAGCCGCTGACGCCGTTCTATCTGTTCAGGCTATTATGCTTCTCACACACTGCATAAGGAAAAACAACACACACAACAACAACAAGCATTAAGTGCGCTAGTGCCAACGACACTTATAAGTCAAGTCTGTAATTCCAGTGCACTAATTTTTATAGGGTGCGGAAAAATTCGTTTGCAATTGATGAAAATACGATCTTTGCGTTCATTTTTTATTGTGTGTGTGAATTTTTCAAACGAATAATTTAAAAGCATGCGAAAGTTCGCAATCGAATGAGGAACGCTCTGCTTGCGTCTTTTTTTTATCACTGATAAATTTGTCAGCTTGGTATTGTCTCAAACGAATTTTTCACACAACAACAAAAATAAATGTTAGTTTGTTATCGTTCATTAAAAATGAGCGTTTGAAGAAAAAATTCAGGAACGTTCGCTTGTACGTGGAGTTGTTAGTCAAAATTTAAGTTTTTTTTTGTATTTGTGTATACACGCTGAAACAAGTCTGAAAATTAAAAAGCTTAAAACGATCGGCAAAAGCATGTAAGCTCGCAATTATTCAATTATGTAATTGAATTTAAAGCAAGTACCCAAAAAATTTAATGAGCTTGTGTAGGAAAAGCTTCAGCGTATTGGGACTTTTAAGGCTTCTGTAGACTCTGTAGACTGTGGTTGGCATTTTTAGGGGATAGCTGTTTTCGGAATTGATGTCAAAATTTACGATTCAAGATGGCGGATTCAAGATAGATTGCCACCTAGACTTTTTTGTATATTTGCGAATTCTTGTAATTTTGAAATTTTTTTTTTTGACAACTGATTTTTTTTTATTGATGACAACAAGTTGGAAAATGCACTTAACCCATTTTCGTCAAAAGAGCACTTATCACTTTTGAGCGCTTAACCATAAATATATATGTAAATATAAATAAATATTTGACATGCTATAGCGTCTTCTTTCATACTTTTTCGAAGTTTAAACAATATTGTGCTGTGAAATAAACATTCGGCGTCACAAAACACCCTGGTACTCAGGTATTGAAAAGAAAATATTTTGAAGGTAATTACTTTTTACGGAGCCCCCAGAACCAAAATCAATCTACGCCACTGCATGCCATTATACCAGATCATACCGTATCCATAATAAAGGGTGGTTAAATTTTAAGGGCTGATGTTGAATGTAAACCACACCTAAACGTCAAGTTTTTTCTGCATTTCATTTGGCATTTCTCAATTTCAGACTAACTCAATTTGAACCATGGAAAGATACATAATCGAGCAACGCGTTAAAGTTATTCAGGCTTATTATGAAAATGGGCGTTCAAATCAAAATGCATATCGTGCACTTCGAGATTTTTTCGGTCAATTTAATCGTCCAAATGTGCGTACAATCGGAAAAATCGTGCAAAAATTTGAGCAAACCGGGTCTGTAGGAGATGTGAAAACACCAGTGCATGCTCGTACAGCTCGTACTGCAGAAAATATTGCTGCTGTTCGCGATAGTGTGGCTAAAGAGCCGTCCACCTCAACTCGTCGTCGTCCCCAACAATTGCACCTCTCACGCTCGTCGTTGATGAACATTATGCATAAAGACTTGCATTTACACGCTTACAAGGTGCAATTGACTCAATAACTAAAACCCCTTGACCATTTCAAGCGTCGTCAATGGTCAGAATGGTGGCAAGAAATGGCAACAGTGGATGATCAATTTTCGAAGAAAATCATCTTCAGTGATGTGGCACATTTTCACCTCAGTGGATTCGTCAATAAGCAGAATTGCCGCATATGGGCGAATGATAATCTAAGAATGATTGTCGAAAAACCAATGCACCCACAAAGAGTGACTGTTTGGTGCGGTTTATGGGCTGGCGGCATCATCGGGCCGTATTTTTTCTAAAATGGGGCCGGTCAGGCAGTTACTGTGAATGGTGTTCGCTATCGTGAGATGATAACGAACTTTTTATGGCCCGAATTGGAAGATATGGATGTGGACGATATGTGGTTTCAACAGGACGGTGCCACTTGCCTCACAGCTAACGAAGCAATGACTCTTTTGCGGGACAAATTCAATGGCCGTGTTATCTCACGTGCGGCGATGAGAATTGGCCGCCAAGATCACGTGATTTGACACCGTTGGACTTCTTTCTCTGGGGTTATTTGAAAGAAAAGGTGTACGTCTATAAGCAAGCAACAATTCAAGAGCTAAATGATGAGATAATTCGGCACATTAACGGCATAGAACCTCACTTATGCCTCAGCGTCGTCGAAAATTTGGACCATCGGATGGAGGTGTGCCGCCGAGGTCGCGGCGGCTATTTGGCCGATATTTTGTTCCATACATAATTGAACCATACCACTATTATCATAATAAAAAGAAATGGCAATAATTTTGTAAACAATTTGTGTTTACAATTTGTTGTTTTATTCAAAATCAACATCGGCCCTTAAAATTTAACCACCATTTATAATCCATTGCACCGTACCTGTCATACCATTTCATCATAAAACACCAATCTAACAAACCATCCTTTTTCATTTGAGTGGGCATTAAGTTTATTTAAGTTCATTAAAACATAATTTTCCTCATAGGCAGGTACATTCCATATCCAGTCCACATGTACTTTTGTTTCTTCTTAATTTTTCAGCGTATACACAAATACAAAAAAATTATATTTTGACTAAGAATTCCACGTACAAACGAACGTTCCTGAATTTTTTCTTCAAACGCTCATTTTTAATGAACGATAACAAACGAACGTTTGTTGCTTTTTGTTGTTGTGTGAAAAATTCGTTTGAAAAAAATACGAAGATGACAAATTTATCAGTGATAAATATAACGACGGCAGCGGAGCGTTCTTCATTCTTTCGTAAAAATATTAAATCACAGTTTTATGTAAAGAGCGATAATTGAGAACAATCATATTTCAAACGTTCTTCGCACCCTGAATTTTTGTTGTTGCTATCTGAAAACATTTCACAACAAATATGATTGGTTATTAATATAAAAAAGTAAAACTGAAGGAGGAGTTATGGGAATAATGGTAAAATAATATTAAGAAAAATACTTGAAAAAATTATATATAAACTTTCATATTTTAAAATAAAGAGAATAGATTTTAATGAATAGGCAAAGAGCTTAAATCAAATAAATCTCTTTTATTTAAAAATTTAGCCTTTGTGGCTTGATTAAAAATAAGCCTTTGCGGCTTAGTAAAACTAAACATAGCCTTTGTGGCTAGTATGACCAAAAGCGTTGCGGCTGATTAAAAAGACGTGTGCGTGTCTGACACACATAGCAATCTTGTCGAAACTAACCTCAAACACTACAAGTGCTTACTTAGTTATAATTGTTAAATTGTAATTAACTATAATGAATTATAAATAAATAAATAGATAAATTAAATAAAATTATTTCTCAAGAGTGGACACAAATACAGTGCTACTATGCACAATTTTTGCAAAGTTGTCGAGAGCAAGCGTATGGACTTAATTACCAAATTTTAGTAGTTAACGATGAGAATCGTCTGATTTATAGAAGTTCTACTGATTTGTAGGTAAAAAAAAGTGGCGGCCGTGGCGTAGGGGTAGAGTGAGTGGCCCACACGGGAGAGAACCCTGATTCGAATCCCACCTGACACAGAAAGTTTTTTCAATTGAATTAATTTTTCTGTTCGGCCGTCACCTCTCTGCAGACAATGGCAAACCTCACAGAGTAAAAGCTGCCATGAAAAGCTTCTTGAGAACATAAGCAGTTCGGAGTCGGTATTAAACTTGTAGGTCCAGTTCTCGATCATTTGTGTTCAAATATTCCACAACGCTTTCAACACAATTCATCATAAGAAGCTCGGTCAAAGTCCTTTCAAGGGCTGAAATTGGCCATTTCGTTTTGTTTTTTTTTTTATTTGCGGGTGGTACAAGTTGGCGTGGCAAATTTTATATACTATGTATTGACTGCCACTTAGAGCACCTGCATACCAAGTGTTACTATCAAAACGAGTACAACTCAGGAATAAGCATGATTTCGAAAAAGTGGGCGTAGATATGGTGCGACCAGGGCCATTTTTTAACAGTTTCCTACAGTGACCATGTGTAATAAATTACCAAATCTTAGTCTTATACGGTAAAAGCCGTCTGATATAAAGCATTTTTACTGATTTGTGGGCGATAAAAGTGGGCGTGACAACATTTATATATACATAGTGACTGCCACTTGGATCCTTAGCACCTGCATGCCAAGATTCCCTATCACAGTAATCATATAAACTAAATTATCATCAACTGCATTGCTACAATTTTGTATTGATTTTAAGAATTAATTTTTCTTCAATTTGATTTTTCTCATATTTATACCCCAACGCGTACTGCGTAAGGGGTACATTAACTTTCTCATTCCGTTTGTTACGTCAAGAAGGAGGCGTAGAAAAATAGAAGGTATAGAAAATATATATATTTTTGATCAGCATCACCTCCTGAGTCGATTTCCGTGTGTCCGTCTGTCTGTTCGTCTGTCGACACGATTACAGTCGTAATTTTAAAGCTATCGCGATGAAATTCAAAATATAAGTTTATATTAAAAAAGGAAGATTAAGTTTGAAAATGGACCAAATTGGATGAAAACCACGCCTACCTTCCATACAAAGTGACTTTATTTTAACCGTAAAATATTATTAAAATCCACAAAAATTAAAGAAATGCCTTGAAATTTGGCACGTAAGGTATGATCTTCAATATAAATTATAGCAATTAAATTTGGAAAAATCGAATGAAAACCACGCCTACCTCCCATACAAAGTGACTTTATTTTAACGGTAACATCTCTTCAAAATCCACAAACATTAATGAAATGCCTTGAAATTTAGCAAGTAAGCTTTGGTCTTCAATATTAATCCTCACAATGAAATTTGGAAAAATCGGATAAAAACCACGCCTACCTCCCATACAAAGTAGCTTTATATTAACCGTAAAATCCCTTCAAAATCTGCTCATATTGCAGAAATGTCTTGGAATTTTACACATAGGCTTTTATATACAATATAGACTATCACTATGATATTTGGCCAAATCGGATGAAAACCAGGCCTACCTCCCATACAAAGTGGCTTTATTGAAAACGTGAAATCGCTTAGAAATCTGCAAAAACTACAGAAATGTCTTGAAATTTTGCATACAATCATTGATGTTTAACATAAGCCACTCTTTGATATTTGGCAAAATCGGATGAAAACCTCGCCTACCTTCAATACAAAATGACGTCATCAAAATTGAAAAACTTTCGTAAATATATAAAACTGAATGACATCGTGTCTGTATGTACCCAAGTTCCGCCCACGTCGTTTATCAAACCCATACATATATTCTTCGGTAAAATGTGGAGTTTTATACTAGAAAAGTGGGTGCGGCATTTACTTTGTTTACAAATTACTCTATGTGGCAGCTGAGGGTAAAAGTAAATTAAGCGTATTACACAAATGTTTTTGCAGATTACACATAAAAATTTTATGGATGTGTAAAGACATCGGATATACTTTAGTACGGCAGCGGGGGGGGGTATTTTAGCTTCGGTACCCTGCCGAAGCTCCATTCCTTATTAGTTTGATATTTATTTTAATTTTTTTGACATTTAATTTTTAATATAAATTACAATTTATTCGCTTTTACTCGCTGTTTCTATTTTTTCGAGTTTTTTCAAGTATTTTTCGATATTTATTGATAAAAAGTTCGAAAAATCTTTGGAAAAATATAAAATGCTACATATATCGATGGGATTATTGAGATATGAAGTAATTTCTTAATTTTTTGTATGGGGAGCCATATCTTAAGCGCCATATCTCGAAGAAGAGAGAAAGTTCCTTATGCTTTCAATGGTTGTCACATTAAATTTAAAAAAAAAACAGTAAAATGTTCCCTGTATCGGGTATTTTCTTACGTCAGATCCCGGTGAACGTGCTATTTTAATTGCCCCCAGCTCCGATTGCAGCGTGCTGGTGCTCGGTTCTAACATGTAACTTTTTACATGTGTTTGCTGTTGAAAGTGCAGCACACTGTACAGAGCTCCGGTGCTGGGGCTTTTGGGTGCGCACCATTCCGAATCACGCTGGACAGCATCAACTACATAAGTGACAGTACAGCGCGATCAAGCATTTCAATACAAAAAATTAAAATTTGCCAAGTTTTCAATGCTGAAATTTACGCAAAAAAAAATCATCATTACAAACAATTTTCAAATTAATATTATACAGATTTTACCTTATATATTGATCTAGATGCAGTTGAGATTAAAAACTTCTCTTTTTATTTACTTGATTGGCACAAATTTTTCTCAAACAAGAAAACAATTCTAATTCACAAATGTCAAATTGTCAACCCACCATGAATATCTCAATTGGTGAGTTTCATGATATACATAAACACTTGTTATCTATCGGTAGAGCTTAGCAGAGTGATTGAGCATGACGTCATTACCAGTAGAGAATTTCTAAACTAAGTTACATGAACGCACCACTGTTCTCTGATGAACAAAAGCCAAAGTTTTGAAGACGAGCTAAAAAAGTTTTTTAGAACTGGTGGGCAGCAATAAGCAATAAGACATTTAAGCAATAAGAAATATTGCTTAAGTGGCTCGAATATTTTCAGCATAGATTTTATTGCCTAAAGATGAAAAACGCGTTTTTGCGTAACCCAGTAGCCGGGAAAACTCAACATCTGTAGATTCGCAGATAGATTTCAAGGATTCAACTCTCACGGTGTCAATGTATAAGAATAAACTTTAACGATGATAACCTCAATCTCGATGGGTAGCGGATCACAAGCGGCCTTAAGTGTATTGTGGACAATATGTGCAGCACATCTAATACCAGTAAGTGATGATTTCCACTACTTCAAACGATTAAGAACGTTATTTTTTCCTCCACGCTCTCGAGAACCAAACAACCGACAATTTTACTTTAAATATCGTTATATTCAGCGGCTCGGATGATAAGCGAAGAAATTACTTCAAACGTTTCTCCCTTTTCCGATGAAAATTGAAGCATTTTCAGCTTTACTCCAAGAGTTGGAATGAAGTAGCGCACAATTTTGACGTTTCCATGGTTCGAGGCATCTGTCGAAATCAAGACGTAGTGGCGCTTTACCAAATCTTGGTTTAAATCGTCTTTATCATAAGAAACCAACACATATGGATTGCAAAACATTCTTAAAAAAGTCTTGAGGCGCAATCAGTTGACAAAAAACTTTGATTTGACTTAACCTCATGGTACGCCCAAACTCCCTCCATGGCAACGGTTTCAGTTTTTGTAAAAAAATTTTCAACGCTTCTTGTGTCTGCAGCAGAGCTGCCAAATGGTGAGATTTTCCCCGATTTTCGGGATTTTTCGACTAAAACTGGAATGCGGGGAAAATAATGATCGAAACGGGGAAAGTGTAAAGCTAGTAATAAGCATTTTCAAGATATCTTTTAACTATCTTGTCGAACGAAAATATATCATCTTAATTTAACTTTATGTAAATTTGTTTGACTATTTAGAAGATGGAAAACTATAAAAAACTTTATACTTTTTGGAACTAATCTGTTCTGAAAAAAATTAACATTATTTCCGTTGGGCATGTTTGTTACACGTTTTTTCTCAGTCAAAATAGAAATCTTGATATAGAATGCAGGGATGGTATCGGTTAAAGTGATAATTGATAGTTGACAATCAAAATCGTCAACTTTTGCTTCATGTAAGGTGATTATCAAATAGACAATCACTTTTTCCTATTGATTTCATGCGATAGGTATTTAGGTGTCGTTTTCAAAAAAGGCAATCAAAACAGCGACTGTCAACTATCACCTTAGCCGATTTCACCCCAGATCTCTAAGATATATCTTTAAGATGATTTTGCTAAAGAGTTTTATACAACATTGATTCTGACGTTTACTTTAAAAAAATGGTTCCGATTTATTTCTGTGCCTTCCAATAACGGAAGTTATTGATTAAGTAGACTTATTTCGTTAAAAAACTAAAAAAAAAAGTCACCTCTAAGCGAGGAAGTGAAAATAATAACATGTTTGATTTAATCTGTGTTGAATCGAGCTTTGATTTAAATTTTCATAAAATTATTTTGTAAATAGTCAATTCAAAAACATATTCAACATGTTATTGAGAGGAGAATGTTACCCGTAGCTAAAGTCTTTCTCATTCTCAATCTTTTGGAAGTATTTCTTTGTGACCGATGAAAACTTTTGGGCAGCAATTGATTGTTACCGAATTTTCAGAACATAGCTGTTAGTGACAAAAAAAAAAAAATTATTAAAGATTTAAATACGGAATGTTTAAGTATTCATACTAAATAAATGAGTATATATAATATAATATAATATTAAATTTACATCTTCGCATCGAAAGCTACGGTCGTTCGCCTGATTTTTAATTTATTTTTGAAAGCTTTCATTTATAAATTAAAAACGGGGAAAAAAGCGGGGAAACTTAGACTTAAAAACGGGGAAAATAATTACTTTGTATACAAAAATAGGGATTTTTCTTCACCGATACCTGGCAGGACTGGTCTGCAGTGCCGCAAAGCTTTTTAATGTTTTTCTGTTTGTTGGTGCTTCGTTATTGCATATCGAATCATTAAACTCTTTTGTCCATCGTTTAATTAAATTACTGTTTGCTCAATTTATTATTTTATTAATATGAATATGAAATCGAAGCTTAGGGTCCATGGCAACTCCAAGATCAACGAAACTTTCTAGAGATTCTAATGTGTAATCACAAATTTTGTAAGTATTTCTAAGCAATGGCTTACGCGAGAAGGTCATGTGCTTACATTTTTTCATACTGAGATTCATGTGATTTATTTTACACCAGTTATGAAGGTTGTTGATGTCAGTTTGTAAGAATTCAGCGTCATATTCATTTTTAAAAGAAAGAAATAGTTTCAAGTCATCAGCATACATCAAGATATTTGAATGCATTATTACAGATCAGAGAACTGCAATGAGTATCCGACCGAAATCGGATACTCAAATCATATCCGAGTTTCTTGCTCTTTTCAACCCTATGCAGACTCAATGATACCTGTACAATACTTATAAGCATTCGGCTCATTAGCATATTTTCGGGTATAAGTACATTCTTATATCCGATTGCGGCGTGATCCGATCCACTTCGAGCCGTTTTCAATGAGTGCGTTGAGTGAGTTTATTACAAAGGCGCTCGATCCGAATGTATTTTGAGTGTACTCTGAGTACAGCTCAGTACAGCTCTCAACGTCTCTGAGCGTTAAGTAATGAAAGCTAAGGCTTTTTTTGAAATATAATGATATTAAAAATGCAACCTAATTTTTTGATTGGGTTTTTTAAATTTTTTTTTTTTGGAATTTAAAAATTTTAATGTTTACAATGCACAATAGATCGCGACTGCTGGTTATTCGTTTGCATGTTTTTTTTTTGCGTATACACTTTTCGTAAGCACTTGTCTGCAGGCAATGTCATCTCTAGTTTTTTTTTGTTTGTTTTTTCTCGAAAACTCATTTGCATTTTATTGATGCACTCTAGAGAAGAGAGAACAACAACAACCAACGCTTGTGATTTTTTTTTGTTACGCATAAACAAGACGAAAACATAGGCCGGCGCCAGTGACCGTTTGCTTGTTGTAGGTAAAAAAAGCAGCAAAGTAGAAGTTAAACTATGTGCATGTGGTTTGACAACTAAAGGTTACAGAAAAATAAAAAATAAATACTGTACAAATTTAATAATAATTACTGATTGCAGAAAATGAAATGTCATTAAATAAATGAAAGAATTGCTAATTAAAGCTTCAAGCTATCGAAGCTGTGTATTTTTTTAAGCCTCAACGACTTTACCTCATGCGCTGCTTTCACAGTATAAGATAAAAACAAAAGGCAACACAAGAAGAACACGTGCTTTTCTGTTGCTATCTAAATGCTCAGCAAAAAAAAAAAACGCACAAAACAATTACAAAAAACTCGCTCAGTTTTCACTGCTGCGCTCTACTGCGACTGCTTCATATCTGTGGCAGTTGAGCCGAGTGATTCGGCTGCTTGTGTCGATTATAAGTATTTCGGTAAGTAGGATAAGTATCAGCAAGACGACAACAACCATAAGAATTTATGAACAGTAAAAACCCGATCTCTTCCGATCCGATTTACGATTTAGGATACTCAAATTTATTTCAGCCGCCGCATTGCAGCTTCGTAGAAGAGAGTATGAGCATAGTTGCGTGCACTAAGGGTTGAGTCGGTTTTTGTACTTATTTTTTTCGCATATACTCAGAGTCGCAAAAAAGCTATCCGTTGCAGGTCACTGTTACAGATGACAAATCATTTATATAAAGTAGAAAGAGAAAGGGCACGAGATGTCTTCCTTGGGGCACTCCCGAGGTAACTGGACACTCGTATGATTTCACAAGTTTAAATAAAATGAATTGTGCTCTACTACTTAACTACGATTCAATTTACCACACCAACTGAATGGGAAATCCAACAAGAGATCATTTTAAAATTAAGAGTTTGTGCTGAACAACGTCAAAAGCTTTGCTGAAGTCCGTGTAGATAACATCAGTATGAAAATATTTTCCAAAATTTTCTATAGTTTTTGATGTAAATTCAAGTAGGTTAGTAACAGTAGATTTTCCAGAAAAGAATCCATGTTGGCATGGCGACATCAAAGACTATGTGATAATTGTGATGTAACAATTGCTTCAAAAAGTTTAGGCAAACCACTTAATTTCGCCATTCCACGATAGTTATCAGTTAAAGACCTGTTACCAGATTGATGTAACGGAATAATAAATGAGGACTTCCAGACAGCAGGAAAATAGCAAGATTTTAAAGAAGAATTAAAAAGCAAAGTTAAAGGGCCTACTAGTTCTTTGCAGCAGTATTTTAATATGCACGAAGGTATGTTGGCGGGACCGCTCTTATATGAAGTTTTAAGAATGATAAAACTGTATTGGTATCAACTATTGGGAGACAAATATCTCCAGATTAAACATTATGGGGATAGTTCCCATTATCAAAAGAAGATGATGAATAAATCGACTTGAAAAAGTCATCAAAAAGGTTACTAAATACTAAATAGTATAACAATATTAAATACTATTATCATTATTAGACTCAACATTATTATATTTCATAAAAGAAGGATTGGAATCAATCTTGCGTTTAGTATTTACAAAGCTCCAGAATGATTTTGAATCAGACCTAATGTTTAATTTTACTTTTGTTAGGTAGATATTATAGGATTGCTTTCACAGCTGTTGGTAACTGTATTTAGTCGAAGTATCACGACCAAAATCACATATGTTATATGTTTATTGATATTTTTTATAATATTGCGATTTAAACTTTCTCAATTTTCTTAATCCATTAGTATACCACACAGATAGATAGATCTATGAAAGCAATCAATGAACGTTGTATTAAACGCATTTACCACATTATCTAGATTCTGTGACGATAAACATTTTATTTATTTATTTATTTATTTATTTAGCCAAACAAGGCAATATACTTATTCTAACTTATTTTTCTAACAGGTTGTTGTTGTATTTATTTTTTTATTTTTTGTTTTTCTCTCCTCTTTCCTTGTTTTAGGTGTAGAAGATATGCAATTCTCAGTGGGCGTAATCCGCCCACATGAATCGACACATTTTCAAAAACACGTCAAAAAGAAAAGACAAGAAGAAGAACGAAGGGGGAACTTATATACTAAGCTTACATACTAACAGATTTTATACACATAGTAAAAATATGTACAAATTTTTAATACTATGCTAAAATATTATTAAGATGGAAAGCTGAGTGGGAGAACAACTAAATTTTGTTTAGGTATGGGTGGTAGACGGCAATGTAAGAAGAGGCATTTGGATATGGGAGAATAGGTTAATATTACAATGCGGTGTTTTACTTATTTAACATTCAAATTTTTGATTTACAATTTTTCTACAAATGCTAGATCAAGGAAATAGAAAAGGGGTCAGAATGGTGAAAAGGAATTGGAGAAGATTCTGAAGTAGTTATGTAAAGGAAAGTGATTTGGAAAGAGAACGCTTGAATCTGAATTTCGATATTGGCGGTGTATAATGCTCGCTGATATTATTAAATATTTTACAACATCTATTCAAGGGCTCGTTCAATGCGTAAATAGTGTTGCGATGCGATTCTTTTAACAATTTTGTATACCTTGTTCGCCTTATTGGTTCATTAAATAGTACCTTGCTCGAGATGTATTCGCTATCGATGTTACCAGTAATAACATCGAATGTAAAGCATGAGCAAAGTAATATTCTCCTTGATGACAGCGACATTAAATTGAGGATTTTAAGTCTACTCTCGTATGGTGGTAAATTTGTATAGTCACGAGGATCGTATAGGTCTCTCAATGCAAAAAGCAAGAATTGTCTTTGAATAGATTCTAGCCTTTCACTATGCACTACAAAAGCTGGGTTCCAAATTATGCAACAGTATTCTAAGATTGGTCGTACTAATGTGCAGTATAAGGTTTTAGTTACCCAAAGGTTTTTGAATTCTTTTGCACGTCTTTTTATGAATCCGAGCATTTTGTTTGCCCTGGATATGATATGATCGTAGTGAAGGTTAAAGCGCATCTTACTATCAAGAATTATTCCAAGATCTGCTATGTGGTTGACCCTTTTAAGTTCTACCTTATTTAGCATGTATCTGCTATATGTGATTACGTTTTTACGGGCAAAACTTATAACGTAGCACTTATTTATATTTAAATAAAGTTTATTTTGACTACACCACTGTTCCAGAGAAAAAAGCTTATTCTGTAAGAATACTGAATCCACTTCTGATCTAATGTTATAGTATAATTTTAAGTCATCTGCATATAAGAGATGGGGGACATCATGCAAAACTTCAGATATGTCTGCAATAAATATGTTGAAGAGAAGTGGGCCAAGATGGCTACCTTGAGGTACACCCGACGAGACAACAATCTTTTTAGACAAAGTACCCTGAAATTTTACATATTGGGATCTTTCACAGAGATAAGACTTGAGCCATTTCAGCACAGTACCTGATATACCAAATTTTTCTAGTTTCTTAGCTAGGATTTCGTGATCAACACGATCAAAGGCTTTACTAAAATCTGTATAGACTGCATCTATTTGGTGGCCCTTTTCCATTTTAGTACGAATGTCTGATGCCATGATTGCAAGATTTGTGGTTGTTGATCGTCCTTTACGAAAACCATGTTGCTGCTCGTTTAAACACGGATTAATTATGCTCGTGAGTTTGGAACATATAATTTTTTCAAATAGCTTTGGAATTGCTGACAATATTGCAATACCCCTATAATTTTCAACTGATCTCTTGTCGCCATTTTTATAAATTGGCGTAAGATGACAAGATTTCCAAAAAGTTGGGAATATACCTGTATGCAAGGATTTGTTAAAAATCATATGTAACGGCGTAATTAATTGGTCTAAACATTGAACAAGTGAAATTGGTGGTATAAGGTCTGGACCTGGAGATTTATTTGAATCTAATTCTTTAATGGAATTGGTTATGTCACTCCATGTAATATTTATTTCACAAACCAATGTCGTTCTACTAGTTATACTGGCAAATGTAGGTTGATTTTGGGAAGTAGTTGAACAAAAGACTTCTTTAAAATGATCCGCAAAGAGATTACAAATTTCCTGTGAGTTAGATGAAGTAACATTGCCTTTAAACATGAAGTTTGGGTATCCGGTCGATTTCCGTTTTACATTTACAAAATCGAAGAATTTTTTCGGGTCTTCAATAATCCTTTCTCCAATTAAATTGGTGTAAAGCCTATAAGCCTCTTCGGACTTAATGGAAAACTCCTTAGACAGCTCTTCGTATCTAACCTTTACCTCATCACTTACAATGACGCAATTTTTAATGACTCTGTAAAGTTTATTTCTTTGATTTCTCAAATTTCTAAGATTTGAATCAAGCCACGGTTCCGATAGTTTATTTTTTTTCTTTATTTTTGGAACATGAGTATCAAATACAGAAAAGACTTTTTGATAGAAAGACGATACAGCATCGTCCAATTCTAGTGCAGACAAGTGGTTCCAGTCCAAACAATTTAAGTCATTTTTAATGTTATTGTAATCGGCATTGAGGAAATCGTATACAATAGAATTATTGAATGACTGTATAAAAGTTATGTTGTTAGTACATAACTCAGTAGCAAAAGCAGTATGGTGGAGGGTATTGGAAAATATCTGCTCAGCCTCACAGGTTGGACTAACCTTTACATTGTCATATGAGTTAGTAAAAATCAAATCTAGCCAGCGATTGTTTCGGTTTGGAGCAGGAGCAACTTGCTGACAATCATTACTATAAAAAGTACTTAATAAATCGAAGTCGACCGCATTGGACAGGTTAATTGGAAGGAGATGGTTGTCATCATCATCGTGCACAAAAGTTATATTGGGACGGTTGAAGTCTCCAAAAATAATAATTCTATCATCTTCGTTTAACGCAGCTGTTATTGACGTTATGATTTCACATAATTCATTGTAGGAATTGTGGGTTGAATTCGGAGGAATATAAATAACACCTATGTATACGGAAGCTTTTTGATCTAGCCTTATTTTGATTATTTTGTGCTCAAAGCATTTGGAGGAGCAGGTTACAATCAATTCACTAGATAAGGAGTTATGTGTGGCAATTAAGACACCGCCTCCTCGAGACAGGCCGCAGCTTGCATAGTTTCTGTCATTCCGTATATTGTCCAGTTGCTATCTAGAATTTCTTCATTTTTGATAGCGTCATTCAACCACGTTTCCGTAAAGACAAAAACATTGAAATGACAAGATTTAGCTTCAACAAACAGTTTATTGAGTTTGCCTCTCATGCCACCACAATTGTGGTAGGATATATTAAAAGACGCAATTGAAGGTAGTGTATTTCGGGAGGCTGGATAATCGGACATTGCTTTAGGATGAGAGTTAGGGACAATAAAAATTTTTGAGGTTAGAACGAGCTCTTTGTAAATGCCATATATACTTTGAGCTAGTATGCGATGCAAATGCCGTGAGGTCGTTTTCAACATCAGTGGGTGAAATGTTGAGGCTTTCATGGAAGTTAATGAAAATTTTTTTCAGCTCGACAGGGTCGGTAGGAAGACCTTCTTGTTGGATGGATACCATAGCACTTGTTCTTGTTGTACCTTCAATACAGACTGAGTCAGACTTATTATGTAAATAAGACAGGTATAATCGAACATTATCATACAACCGACGGTCTCTTAGACGAGACATAACGAAACGACCTTCACTACTAACGTCAGCGAGATTTTTTGTGAGCTTCGCATTAGGTGGCAGAAGAGGATCCAGAAAGGCTGGTGTAGCATTAGTGAACGTTTGAGTATTAGTGCAAGTAATTAAGGGAGGAGGTGTATTATTGGAGGGTGTGATTGCTGGTGAACGTGTTGCAGTAACAGGTTGTGTAGAAGTAGGCTTAGGTATGACTATTGCGGGCTGTGGGGTTGGATTTAGTGTATGGGAATGGACGAAATTAGGATATTTATATGAATAAGTTTTATTTTTTTCGTCGTTATTGAGGTTAAACGAAACACGTTTAACTTTAGGATAAGGGAGTTTCGACGATTGAGTAATAGGAAATTTAGAAGAAGATAACAGTTGAGAAGATAGTTTTGACTGTGGAGAAAACTTTGGGAATAAATTTGTTTTATATGACCAGTTTTTATCTTGAGCTGGCTTTGAGGGTGTTCTGGCAGGTGGGCTTATATTATTTTTATTACTATTAATATTAGTAGGCTTAATAGATTTAATCATAGGCTTAGTGATAAGCTTAATACTAGGTGCCTTAACTTCCGTTTTTGGTTTTTCCGTCCATTCAGTTATACGAATGTTTCCTTTCGTTCGCATACCTGCACTAGAAAACATCCACGCATATGCCTTGGGTATATTAAATTTAAAACTGCTAACCTTGGATCGTTTTGACGACTTTTTATGGCAGTCTGAGATGGTTAATTTGTACTTCTTTTTGAAGTAATTTTCTACCTAAGTTGCATCTGTAGTTGTGGGGAAGCCTTTAACGAACAAAGCAAAATTTTGTATTAGGATTCAGTATAGATTTCCAATTTTTATTGGACAAACTATTTTTCAAAATAACATAATTAGTTTTCTTAAAGTTAAATTCGAAGACCGAGTGATAAGCTTGCTTGTGCGCAGATGGTTTAGGAAAATTTAGACTGATTTCTATGGTCGGATTGTGAGAATCTTCGGGAGTAACCAGAGGATCGAACCTTGACACTGAGGTAATATTGCTCTCATCAAAAAATACCAAACCGAGCACACGGGTATTTTTGTTCAAGTGACCGTTTAGTTGGAAAATACCATGACTTGAAACATAAACATCACTACGTAAGTTTAAATACTTTAATAATAATGCTTTGTTATAACGCATGCTAGTTCTTACGGCGCGTTTATAGTAAACGCTTATTGCTAAGCCGAGCGGAAAAACTCACTGGGGCAAAAACATGCATGACTTGATGTCTCAACGTTCGCTTTAAATGCGCCCATATGAATAATATTGCATATTGCATATAACAATTACACCGTTTTGTTTCTTTGCGTAAGTTTTCGATGTGTTCGTGGTTTTGCTTGATTGTGGCACATTTAAAATTGTCTTACTTCTTTAATTTTAGTATTTCAGTAAAAGCAATATCTTTAAGATTTGTATACTCTCACGCGTTCTGCATAAGGAGCATATTAAAGATTCCTTCCCAGAATTTTTCATAATCACACTTGTACAGAAGGTTTTTGTGAACAATCTATTGAACTTATTTGAAAACTATTAATATCTAATATTATTAGATACACATTCTAAAAAAAAAAGTCTTGTAAAAGTCACTTTTAGAAGAAAACCTCAAATTTGAAATTGTTGAAATTACTCTTAGGAATTCTTGCTAAATTCTTGCAAAATATTGCAATATTTTTCAGAAAACGTTAAAAATTATAACGGCATTTTCAGAAAAATATATAGGACGAGAAAAAAATTTACAAACTTATTTTCAAATAGTATCCTTATATCGATTGAATCAATCTTTATAAGGTTAAATCAATTTTTACAAGGATCAGTTGAAAAATTAAAAAGTTGTGTGTGATTCTGAACAAAATTTGAAGTCGCAACAGTAATATTTGTTTAATTAAAAATGCTTTACTTTTTTCATAACTCACTACATCGTCAATTCTAATACAAGAAAAAAGGTTGGTGTGATCAGCTCTTCTTTTTCAAAAATCGAAAATTTTCCAACAATTTCATAACACAATTAAACAACCACAAAATAATGGTGTTGTTTTTATAAAGGTTTTGTCCGGAAATCACGAATTTATTTTGATTTTTTTTTTTTTTTGGTCTGGTCAGGTTTCCTAAAAATTTAATATTCTATTAGTCCTTTCACGATTAATACAGGTAAGTTTTAATTGAAATGAGATATTAAACATCAAAATGTGACAAAATATAATATAGTTGTAATATTTTACATTTTGGAAAAATCTAATAGTTTCTTGCTGCTTAAAAAAAAAATTAAAAATTAATATATAGGAGAAATTCAATGTAATAAAATAACCTGGTCTATTGCACGTTTACGCAAATATCGAGTTTGGGTATTTTTACGGAAAAAATTCCAAAAAGTCAAGAAATCAGGAATGAAAAATATCGATTATTTTTTTAATTTTTAGATCAAAAGACCATGTATAAAAAATGCTTGTAAAATAATTTTAAATTTAGCAATATGACGTCAGGAAGTCAGAGATTCCGTTTTTAATATGAGTTTTTTCTCGATTCTTAAGAAATAAATCACCTTAAAACAATTATTTTTGATCGATTTTTTTGATCAAATATAACAATTATTTTTGGATCGTAATTTTTTCCAACCAGAAATATAAATTAGTTTCTGATCGTTATTTTCCCATCAGAAATAGAAATTATTTTGAATCGTTATTTTTTCGATCTGAAATAGGAATAATTTTGTGATTGTTATTTTTTAAAAATTATGTAAAAACGGTATGTTCCCAACCATGGAATTGAGAAATTTTTTTGACTTAAAATATTTTTTTGTTTTTTTTATCGAAATGCTAGAAAAGGGAACTTTAAGTATTTTAAAAAAAAATCAAGTTTCAACAAGTATAATTTTTTTCCGAATTTTTCAATTTCTTGTAGAAAATAGCTCAAGACTCTGTTTACATCATCCGTGCTGTTTCCTTTCCGAATTTTGCATTTTTGGGATTTTTTTTTGTAAAAAAACTCAAACTTGAAGTTTTCAAAAAGGTACACTTCTACCAAAAAAATTCAGAACGACTGGGTTATTCAACATAATCTTATAATTTTTTGTATCTCTATTTGGTATAGTTGAAGAAAAAAAAAGTAAAAAATCACAACCCTTTAGGTTTTCGTCCAATTTTCATGGTTGATAGCTTATTTTAAAGAAAAATTTAAAAAAAAACGAACTGCGAACCAGCTTTTTCAAAATTTATATATAACAAAAGTTATTTGGGTTTTTTGAAAAAATTAACACATATAACTAAGTACTGACATGTACCGATGCAAGTCAACACGGGTTCCCGTGGTCCTAGGTACACCAAATTTTGTTTACATTTATTTCAACATCATACGAAAAAACTGATGGGGTCATACGAAAAACAAAAACAAATAAGACCGCCTTCAGATAAAAAATTCGGATACGAGAGTTACGGCTTTGGGAAATTGACTTGATTATATAAAGCTTTGAATGAACTTTGAACTTTATATAAAACAAAGATGAAAAAATGAAATAAATAAAATGGCCAGTATTTATTTTGATATGTTATAATGAACGAGTCCAAAAAGTCAATGTCCAGACATATCTAGTTTATCTTATCTGGAGTGAATTGCTGACAACAACCCTAAAGAAAAAGTATGGTAGAATTATTTTTAATACCATTTTTTTACCGTGTCATTAAAAATCAATAACAAATTACAACGTTTTGTTGGTGTCAGACTTGCATAAAAAGGTAATAGCTAAGGAAAACGTTGAAAGAGGAAACAGATTAATTTCTCCAATAAATTTCCTTATAGGGTACATGTACGTTTGGAACGAGAGCGTTGCCTAGCGAGGAGGTCAAGAAATCGGATCTTGCTTGTTATTTCATCTCAAAAACCATATTCCATCCTCAAGTAAAGATATAATTTTATATTCCAATTCTTGTGGCTGTCAAAACCGAAATATTAAAGTAGCTTTACTCCTTCACCATTTTCTTCTTTCATCAAAGCGTAATTCAATAGAACAAACATTTTTTGTTTCCGGCAACAGCTACAACAGTTGCGACAGATGTTTCAGCATAATTAAGAAAAAAAAAAAACTCCACGAGGTTATTACACCACCTGACTAATGGCTTGATATAATCAAAACCTCAAAAAAACAGAACTAACATTTAGCGTTAAAAAAATGAACGCGGAAAACTTTCTTTCCTCAAGCAATTTGGAAGCGCTTGTTGTAAATCGCAAAATAGAATAACAGGAGATAAAGTTAATTGGTTTCTCTCCCGAAAAATATTTCAATGCAAAAAAAAGTTGTTCGGTCTAGTATTCTCTAATGTAAAAAGCACCCAGGAAGTTCATTTAGGAAAAAGAAATATAAGTTCGAAAGATTTCCAGTTCACATCCTTAGAACTATTATATCCACTTGGCAGAAAAATAACAAAATTCAAGTTCATGGACCTCATGCAACTTAAAATATATATCCCTGCTGAAACCCGAAATTTTTATAATGAATTAAAGTTAGAAGGATTATCAAATTTAGACTACGGGCTTGATAGTGACGTAAGCGACGTAGAGGATCAAGATTATCATTATTAATACATTAGAAAATCTTTCTTCATTATCAGTACTTCTTTTATTTTTAAATACTGTATTTTTATTCCTTATACGTTTTGATTTTTTTATTTGTTTTGTTTTTTATTTGAATTGAATTATTATTGATTATGTTTAAAGGATTAATATTTTAGAAAAGCAATGTTCCTATTACGCTTAATTTTTTTCATGTATCTTTCGGGTTTTAATTTTCTTTTTTTAACTGATTAGCTCTTGAAAGTATGAATACTAATAAATAATTAAATGCGGTCTTAATGACATTAAAATAATTTTCATATGATATTTACACAAGGTAAGTATAGGCTAATTCAATTTGGAAAGTGCACCAAAGTATTTCGATGTATTGAAAACAAATGGTTGCTTTTTGAACGTTCCTTCAAAAGACCATTTCGCTGTAGCATTTTCAATTCAACTGTTTTTATTTAAATAAATAAAAAATGATTTATTTAACGTTTATCAAACATTTTAAAAATCTTTTCAACTGAGATGAGAGCTAATTCGCTCCATCGATTCATGATGCCATCATTTCACACTAAGAAACAGTTTGTTATCGACAAAAATGTTTGCAACTTTGAAAGTCAAATAAATGCTTTGCAAATAATATAGTGAATGGTTTATTTTTGATTTGGTTATTTATAATTTGATCAGTTTTTGGGTTGGTTTGTCAAAATAATGGTATTAAAACAACCTTTCAATTTTATTTAGATTAACAGCCCCATTCTACTAGCTTAACAAAGCTCACCACATTAACAAAATAGTTAATATTAACAAGTTGTTAGTGTTCCGTATTCTGGTGAAAATTTAAAAGCTCTTTTCTTTACAATTTTGTTAATTACACAAATTATCTTAACAACGACAACATAATCTTAAAATTTATGTTTTTATGCTAGAGAATTGTTGAGAAAATAATAAAAATAATAAAAATTATAATATAATATTGAATTATATTTAAAAAAATATATGTTATTAAGAAATAAGACTGTGAAAAATGGAAGAATTTGTACGTGTTTTAAGTTTTGACAATGAAGAAGATCAAAGAAGAGAAAAACTTGAACGACGGCGCTATTTAAAACGTCTTCAAAATGAAAATGATTCATTCAATCGATCTCTTTATCTATATTTTTATTTCTATCCAACTCTAAATACAATTAAATACCGAAATGATAAATCCAAATATAATAATATACACATGCTAGCCAAAATTGAGCGTGCTGCCGGCAAAAATTGTATATAAAATAGGAGCTGCTCCTGCGTGGTTTACTTAAAATTTGTTTGGCTATTAAAAAAAATGTACATTTCTGTTATAATAAAAAAAAATCTTAAGATTACTTAATTCTATGCATTTTCCATTTTGCTTGCTGATTAATAAACAATAAAATTTCATCGGAAAAACAGCTGGCGTCTGAATGCTGTGAATTTCACATTGTCACCACGCGTCGTGAACTTTTAAACTTTTTCGAGCTTTCAAATCGTAAATGATTTTTTAGAATATGAACATTTACATTACATAACAATAATGTTAACAAGAGCTCCTTAACAATTCCTTGTTAAGTTAACAAGCAGAATAGAGCTGTAAGAAAGTTAGCCCCAAAGAGGTTTTTTCGTCCACACATAATTCCTCAGTTGGGCCGGTATGGGTTAAAATAAAGTAGGGGGAAAGTGTTGGGTATCAAAAGACAAGTAATACTTTGAAGAAATAAAGTGTGAATAATTTTAGTTACGTCTCTTGGATAGTTTAGTTATTAAGGGCATGGTACTGTTTTAAAGCCAAAAAAGGCATGTTTTCATCAACACCGTAGCTACTCTGTTCTGCGTGGGGTGGTAAACAAAATTTTAATAAATTTAATGACTATTTTTAAAAAATTTAACATTCGGCAGCAAAGTCGGAAGCAGTGTTGTCACTTTAAAATTTAAAATAGTGATATATTGAGTCTAAATTGAGTGGAACATTTAGGAAAATGGTGGTAGATTTTTTTCTCCTTACAAAAAAATTTGATTCAAGTTCTGCAGCAAGACATGCGAATCATTATTTAAAGCCTTGACACGAATCATGCGGCATCAACGTATTAGCATGGGGACTAATAGATTGAATAATTTATCGTTTCTGCCATTCGAGCACAAGTGACTTGATTTTTTTGATCTGGAAACGGTTATTTTAAGATTCAATGCACTAAAAAATTACAGAGTAGAATTATTTTAAAAAAATGATTAAATGTTGTTAAAAAAATTAATTTGGAACTTCTTTCATATATTGGAAAAACGCATCAGGGGGAAAGGTGATTAAAAAAAGGTATTTTTTGCTAATCAACCGAGATCGTCCGAAAATTCGATGGTTATGTCGAAATAAAAACGAAATAGCCATTTCAACCCTTTGAAAGTACTTTGACCGAGCTTCTTATGATCAATTGTGTTGTGCGTGTTGTGAAATGTTTGAACACAAATTATTGAGAACTGGACCTACAAGTTTTATACCGACTCCGAACGGCTTATGTTCTCAAGAAGCTTTCAGAAGAAAGATGATGGACGTGCGCAATACGCAATCTTGTAATATATCATTTTTGGGGACAATACATATGCCTTATCGCGCGCTATAAGGTGCAATTTTCTTTGAATAATAGTGATAGAAATGGCTGAAAATATGCATATAAAGTAAAATTTTTAAAATATATTTAGTAAAAATGCCAATATTTTGAAAACTACAAAAGACAACGAATGAATGTAAATAGAAGCGGTTAGGCCTAATATTATTTATTTGCATTTTTAATGGTGATAGAAATTGCCCGATGAATCACTAAGATATGGTCTAATTATCAGAAAAATAACCAATTTCCACAATTTTGTCTATATCTCCAAAACCTGATCCGATAAAAAAAATGGATTGTGGGCTTAAATTTAATACACAAAAATACATATGGAACCACTTTCATCTTCTCTAGACCAAATGATGACGCTAATTTGTAAGATTGGGTTATTACTTATTTTTAGTTGTGTTAACGTGTTTTTGTCGAAAGTTTCCCATAGGGTTAGTTAAATAAGCTGTACTATCCAAGTTTATTTGACGTCTACAAAATAATGTTGAGGAACGAAATGAATGATTATCGGGGAATAGGTTTACAATAAAAAAATTAATGTTTTCCCATGCAAAACATAGTTACAAGCAATTCTCTTCTTTTAAACTGTACTACCTAAAAAAATGTTTGATCTTGTTACCAAGATTTTAGCACGTTTTTAGAAATTATGTATTGTTTGTGTGTCATCAAAGTTTTATAATTGTATGTTACAAAAAAAAAGAGAGATGAATATCTTAACTTTAAGGTTTTTTCACGATTTTCTCCAACGAAAACATAAAGCGCTGGCAGCATTATCTAAAAATTAAAAAAAAAACCTTTTTTAATTTTGGTTTTCATATTTCGATATAACCATACAATTTTTGGACGATCTCGGTTGATTTGCGCAAATAAATTTTATTGAATCACCCTAATGAGGGGGAAATGCATGCGCGTGGGGGCAAAGCCCCCTATGGTTCACCGCAAAACAACTTTTTCGAGGCGCCTCCGGTCAATCGCTGGCACGAATATATTTATTGATAATTTTTAATTTTTTTTTTCGAAATATACTTAAGAAGTCACACTATAACATGTGTTTGAAATAAATACACCAACATTATTCATGTCTCAAAAAAAAAATCATGAAAACATTCCTTTAAAACAGTACCATGCCCTTCAAAATGAACACTAAAAAAATCGGAAGTTTTGTTCCTTTTCGATTTTTTCTTCAAAAATATACTCTACTCGTATAACCAGATGTCCCAGAAAAGTCACTGATGTCTTAAAATGTTTGTATTTAAATAATCTACAATTACTTTCTATAACAATATTACAATTGTTACTACAATAGTACGAAAAAAGAAATTGATTTTTTGCGTTAACAAATGACCTCGGGGGAGGGTTGAGATGGTAAAAAAAAGTTTCCCAAAATTGATTTTTCATCCATCCGCTTTTTTATCGCTAATCAACTTTGATCATTAACAAAAAGTATGAGAGCGTTATGCCCTACTTCACAGAGTCCAAAGGGGAATCATTTCAACAAAATTCAACTTGAACTACGACTAAGCGGTTTATTAACATGTAATTGATTGTTTATTAAGATGTAATTGTTTTTTTATATATACTTATTGGTTTTTTTTTTTCTTATTAATTAACCTAACTTCAATATGACACTCAATATTTTATCGAAGAAATAAAAATCATATCCAATCATATTATGAAAATCTTTGCCCTCAATATAAATATATATATGTATGTATATATAAAAAATCGATCTTCTGGAATCAATTACAACAATAAAATTTATTGATTTTTCATCGAAACTTACGTACTTTAAGATAAGAATTCAGATTCACTTGATGTTGTTGTTTCTTGTTTATTTAATTTTTTCGTGTAAGATAGCACATTTTTAACTATTATTCCTTTTTCAATAATTCGACACTAAAATTAATGTCAAATAACTATTCCGCTATTTTTAACTTTGGTCTTCAGAACTCTTAACTTTTAACGTAACAACAGGTCTGTTTCCGTAAACATTTTCGAGTAAAAGTTGAGTAAAGTTCAATGTGAGAGAGTAAAATGAAATTTGAGTATAGTCTCAATAGTACGGAAACGACTTCTAGATAGTTTCAAGTACGAAAACAGCTGATTGCCTATCAAACGTAAACAGCGCCAATTTAAACTTGTTACAAACGCAAACGTCGCCAACTTTAACTTGATATTTTATATTTATATATTTTTATATTTTTTTGCACAAAATAAGCAAACAACGAACGACAAATTGACATTGCTTGTTCTTCTTAATGCTTATTCTTCTTATATAGCTGAAACAAATTTCTTCTAACACACTTCGAGCAACTTTCGAGCTCTAGAGAGCGATTTTATGCTTGTTCTTCTAGCTAGAAAAGTACAGGAACACGTTATAGCACATTGCAAGTTACTACAGTCGAGTACGGAAACAGGCCTAACATTTTTTACTTTGCGCATGTGCCAGAAATTGCAAATGAAAAAATAAGGGATGTGATCAGGGTTACCAACTAAAAAAGGCTAGAACTATCTCATTACTGATTCGCAAGTATTCCCTAGCATTATACATAAATCACTTATTTAAAATTATGCCATGTTTAAATGGTTTCATTGAATGTTTAATAAACATTACAATAATCGTGACAGTTTGGCATTTAGTTCAAGCATATATAATATTCCTTACGTTCAACATAAAACCCTGACCCTGGCCAGTATGCATACTTATCTTGTGTTTGTATTAAATAACTTTTAGGAGCTCACATTAAAATAAACGGACTTAAAAGTTGCTTGCAAGGCATCCAATATTGGGTTACAAATAAACAGTGCCATGTCTGCGAGGACCACATCAATTCCTGCGTCAGGAAAGTCTGAGAATGCATTTTTACCCGTTGAAACAAGACGTAAAATATTCTTACAACTGTTGATGACATTTGAGCTACTTAGAGCACAAGTGGCGTAAATCCACTATTGGAAGTTTTGAGAAAATGTAATATTAAAAAATAATTTCGAATAATAAATTCTTATTAGAAATTTCAAGTATAAAGAACTAAGTTTTGCTTATAAGCTAGGTCAAGAGCATAAATAGTAAATAATAAACTAAATAAAAAAAAAATAATGGAGATTTTTGCATACTATTAAAAACACGTGGACTTGCCACTTGTCCCCTGACCATTTTTAAAAATTTTTCGTTTCCGCTGTAGAAATCTAATGTGAGATATTTTCAAGAATGTTTTGATGGGCAATGATAGTATTTAGTCCCAGAAGTCGGACAAAACCACTCCTTAGTGATTATCTTCATTATTAAGGGATACATAAAATGAATGCACTTATGCAACTTGTCCTCTGAATATTTTTGAATTTTCTCGTTTTCGCTGTAGAAATCTAATGTGAGATATTTTTAAGAATCTTTTGATAAGAAAATTACTGCATTTACTTCCAGAAGTCGGATTAAAACATCCGTTTGTGATTTTCTGAATAATTGAACAGGCCAAAATGCAATTATTCTAATAAAAGTTTCACAGTTGTACTACAAACCGCGAATGAACGTTTTTAAAAAAATAGCTCCAGTATTTTTTTCTATAATTTTTCTCACATTTACCGGCATAACCACATTGTATCGCTTTCTCGAACATTGCTTCGTTTTAGAGTTGTAAATAAAGAGGGCATATGTGAGGAAGTATTCGTCATTTGATGAGTTTGCACTAATGTGGGTTGTATGTAGTTCCCGGCAAAATATTCTGTCTCTGTTTCGACCAATTTAGGGCCTTTTTGTCAGTTTTGGCTATTCGGCTTCAATATGGCTAAAACTGAAGCTTTTGGCCTAAACTATTCAAATAATCTCTTTTGTAATATAAAATTATCTTTTATTTATTATATCAAATTTAAACTTTAATATTCAAAGAAAACTTTTTATAATTTTTTATATTTTCTCTTATATGTATGTTCTTTTCTGTTTTCTTTTAATAAAAAAACTTATTTGCAAAGAACTTAAATTTTTATATTAATAATCAGTTTCGGCCGAATATTATGAACTGGGCGAATATTCGGTTTTAGCCAAACACTTAAATGTTAAGATATAAAAATTATGTTATTATAAGCTATTTTCCTCATTGCTTCAATTAAAAATGTCATATTTTGCACATGCAAGCCGGCAACGGACATACTCTGACAATCCCCTGCACAAATTAGCTGCCAGTAAAATTTGGGACTTACGCCACTTGTGCTCTAAAAAAATGATATAATTTGTTAATTCAGAGATTACGTAAGCTAGGAGATTCTTACTGGGACTCAAATAGGTTACATTTTCCTCTTCACTTCTGTGTACTAAACTCGATTTCCCTAAAAAATTGACTTACGTCACTTGTGCTCTGAGCAGCTCATTTTTCATTTATTCGGAAGCCGCTTATAGCAATCTCGATTCACGATCATCCCACAAGTTGCTAATTGCTCGGAATTGTATTCCCCGTTATGTTAAGGGTCTTTCAAATTTTAAATTAAAAAAAATAATGCAAAATTTTTTTGAAAAGAGCTGACAATTTTATTTTAATCCAAAGTGCAAGCTCTGAGGCTAGTAATGGAACATAATATCTGCTAAATGTCCGCTGCGGATGCAAATGGCCATTTATATGATGAAATTTTTCATCACATTATCGCATAATTGTGGCTGCGTGATTAGGCTCACTTTTATCTGTCTAGGTACGTGAATCAACTAAACTGTCGCATGTGGGGCTCCAAAAACCAAGAGAAATAGTCGAACAACCTCTCCATTTATAACGAGTGACAGTGTGGTGCGGTTTTTAAAGTGGCGGTGCCATATTTTTTCGAAAACGATGCTTGTGCGACCATTTTAGTAATGGGTTGCGTTACCAAATAATGCTAACTGATTCTTTTAGCTTGAAACTGATGCTATGGACGTGGACGAAGTTTATTTTCAGCAGAACGGCACTACATGCCATACAGCTGGTGAAACAATTGTTTCGTAATATACTTCCTAGACATGTGATTTCTCGAAAAGGAAACTTTGGTTGGCGGCCGAGACCATTAGACTTTTTTCTTTAAGGCCAATGCTCCAGGAAATATTCAAGCACTCGAAGACAATATTAGATCTGTTATTTGAAAGATACAGCCACCATTTTGCGAAAGTGTAATGAAAAATTCCTTAAAAAAAATGGCCATATGCAAGAACAGTCACGGCGGAAATTTGGGTGATATTCTGTTCCATTACTTACCTCAGAGTTTATAATTTGGATTAAAATAAAACAATTAGCTCTTGTCACAAAAATATTGCGTTTTTTTATTTTAATACGACAACTCTTGTTAAAATACCCTTTAGATGCTTTGGAGAAGTTCGATCATGCATTGTTCTTTCGCATTAAGCTACTTGGACGATGCATATTTCATTACCTTGAACCAAGGAATTGTTATTCTTGCATACAAATTGAAAAATTTGGTTTTAAATAACTAATAATAGCAAGTTTAGCTAAAAAAAAAAAACGGAATGGCCATTTGAGTCCTTGAAAGGCCTTTGACCGAGCTTCTTATGATCGGTGTTGTGAGTTGTGAAATGTATGCACACAAATGATCGAGAACTGGACCTACATGTTTTATGCTGATTCCGAACGGCTTATGTTCTTAAGAAGCTTGTCATGGCAGTTTTTACTCTCTGAGGTTTGCTATTGTCTGCAGAGAGATGACGGCCGAACAGAAAAATTAATTCAATAGGAAAAAAACTTTCTGTGTCAGAGGGGGGATTCGAACCTGGGTTCTTTTGCGTATCAGCCACACACTCTGCTCACTACGCCACGGCCGCCACTTAGCTATCATAAAATCAAATCAAATTTTGCTTACGTAAATTTAAATACGCAATGTTGATTCCAGATTGAAAGCAACTCAGATGAGATGTGGAAAATAGTTTTTCGTGGAAAAATTGGAGAAAATTGAAACGATTCAGAAAAAAATGTGTATTTCGAAATGTATTTACCAGTTTGAGATCATAAAAAAAGTGACTTAGAACTAAATGACTAAGCGAACGACAACGGCTGGGATTAAAAAAAAAAATCAAACAAAGGCAAATTATAGGAAATTAAAATGAGTTTAAAAGTGGCGAGAAGCGCCACCTAGCAGTGATTTTAAATTTAGATAAGAAAAGCCTTGCAGTACGGCTGCAGTGTTGATTTCTCATCAATTTCCTTAAGGCGAGTTCTAGTAGAACGTAACGTAGTCTCAGTTTTTTGTTTTTGGGCGAGCGTAAATCTTTTTTGAAAAAATCTTTTTGAGCATTTATTAGTGTTTATTTCAAGAACATTATACAATTTTTTCGATAAAAAATTTCAGAATGGTGGCTGAAGGGCTCGCTGATCAAAGCCGTGTCCGGCAATAACCGATGTGCGCTGTACACTATACAGCCCTGCCAAGTGATCTGAAACGATAAAACCAAAAAAATTATTAACCTGGATGAAATTTGGGGGGCTTTGTAGATTTCTGATTTTAATAAAACCCTTTAAAAAAAATGGCTGCCCATTGAAAAAACCCCTGTTTTTATTCCTTTTTCTTTTGCTTTAACGTTAAAAAAATAATGATAATACATTTTTTTGGAAAAATACCATTCCTGCAGGCCTCCTAAATAGAATAAACTTTAATTTGAGCTGTCAAACATCGCAATCGGTCAAGACGTTGAAGCGGAATCGTGTTCAGCGCGGACAAAAGGTGTTTCGAGAAAAATGCGTTTAAAGATTGACAAAGAAAAAATCGTGAGTTATGTTTGTTTCTTGACACTTACATCTAATCAGATATTCCAGCACAGGGTCCCTTATATATACAGGGTCCCTTCTTCATCCTCAAAGAGCATGTTTTTTCTTCACCAGGGCACCAAGTTTTTCAATTCTGGCTTTTTTTGAAAACTCCGTGAGTTTTTCCTCCGCTGACTTCACTCGCCGGTCGTCAGCCTTCGCAGCGAAGTTTACGCAGTTTGTCCCGATGACGATTCCTAATGTCTGCATAGTTTTTAATATGGACAATAGCCTTCAATTCATAGTTTTTTCGCCACAATGAAGGTGTTTGGGGACCAGTTTACACAGCCAAGAGTTAAATGATTCATTGTCGTTTTGTGTGTTTCTACCTGTGCATCTATATATATTGGTCGAATTGCTTCTTGAACCGATTTTTTAAGGTCAGGTTCATGGTGGAAATCGGCGAGTTTATTCTTGGCTTCTGCAGCACGCCACTTACGCCAACTGTTTTCACCTGGTGGGCAGTTTTCATGTTTTGGCTCTGCATCCGTGGAACATTTGTGATCGAACATTGCCCACACAGATTTTTTTCATCCCATCGGCCGTATTCGGGTGTCGTCTAATGGCAAGTCCATAGTACAAAGTCAAATCTTTTATTAATTTGCCTGTTAATTTTCCTGCGCTTTTACCTCCAATTCCTTTATATTGTTTTTTGGCTGCGCGCAATCTTGAACCCATTCGCTTCTAGACGTGACCTATACATTCCTTCTTCTGATCAATAAGGTTGTCGTTAGGGCCACAGTTGAGGAGATCTTGGAAAGTTTTTGTATCACCGTCGATGATACAATTGATGATAAGAAGCTCGGTCAAAGTCCTTTCAAGGGCTGAAATGACCTCGTTGTTTTTTTTTTCGTCGCCGATATATGTAGCATATTTCACGCCGTGCGATTCTGATCTACAAAACATTTCCTTCATATAATCTACATCCATCTTACCAGCACTTCCATTCTGATTTATGCTGCAATGTTCTTCATGAGTTTCATACCACATATCGTACTCATTTGCTCCTTTTTTGCTGGCCCAGTTGCCACAGCTTTGGCAGAATGACGACTTTAAAACAAAATCCAACACTTTGTGCATATATTTTCCGATCAGCGTTGCAATTCCAAATAATGACGAAAAGCCACGTTTTTTTCCACGAACCGTCGCCCGACACGCTCAAATGTGTATCTTCATTTCCCGCCTCCACGCTCTTCTGTCTTCTTCAGCAATTGCTTTACGTTGTATCACTTCGAATGTACTCTTTGATGTCTCGAGCAGATTATAAATACATAATTTATATATTTATAATAAATTCTATATATAATAAATATATATATAATATATAATAGATTATAATATATATATAAATAAGTGCATAGTACATTCCATTTGCAAAGCCTGCAGACAGTTCCATTAGGGAACAACAACTATTGATCGACCGTAATCCGAGTCCCAGAATCCGCATGACAAACATCAAACGCCGATTTATTTCGAATGCATCACGTACTAAAAGGCTCGAAGAAACACGTTGTTGTTTTTTGCACTCACACTTATAACTAAATTAAAACCAAGTACACGGATACTCGAACGAGAAAACATTACACCTTTTTTACATTTTAAACACTGAGATAAAAATTGGAAAACAGTCAGAAAATTTATAATCACGTTATTATGGCCACCATCAATTTCGACGTAACTCGTGTCTTTAATTTCTTTTGGTGAAGTACTAGTATCCTCAGTTTTCGCTTCTATTTTATCGGGATCATAATCGGGGAATTTCTTCTTTTGAGGTCGAGCTGGCCGATCTTTCCCTCTGATTTTTGCGTGTTTGACATTTTTGGAACACTGCTTATTGCCACACGTTCGAAATACAACTGAAATACGTTACGGCAAATAGAAGTGTATACGAGCACACAATAGAGAGGAATGTACAGAAATTCGTTGAGACAGTCACAAACTTACTGCCTGGACTAGATACACTGCTTAGGTAGTCACAAATGTCCGTCCCTCGAAGCCGCTCCGAGCGCGCATTTATACCTGTTTTCGACCGACGCATTCTCTCGTCTAATACGCAATGACTCGTAAAATAAATTAGATAGGGAAATATCCTTTTGACTTTTCAAGATCCTAAGGATGAAAATAAAGCACAAAACAAAAATTTTCTGTCTATTTTCTGCTTTTTCAGTAAGAACTTTCATCAAACGAGTTAAACATCCTGGTGATAAGGTGTAAATGTGTCTTAGTAGGTTTCTTGCAAATATTAGCGCTTGAAACTAAAACAGAGAGCACAATCTTTCCAATGTCATCCAATGTCGGTTCACCGAAGTCTAGTGGAAGCGATCGTTATTGGGTAAGGAAAAATAGAAAAAAAAATAGTGTCTTCGTAAAAAGGAAATAACAAATAAATACTGAAAAAGTGATGTTTTACAGAGGAAAATTTTTTTGTATGAAAAAGTGATGTTTTAAGGAAAAAAAAGAAAATCTTCATACAAAAAGATTAAAAAGAAATAAAAATAAATATTCAGAGTTCATTGAACATGAATATTGAGAGAAAATTAAATTGGAAAAAGGGGAATGAAAAATATATACTAAATAAAGAGTATTAAAAAAAACAGGAAAAAGAATTTGAGAAAATGTATGTTTAATAAGAAAAAACATGTTTATCAAAGAACAAAAAGAACAAAAAAAAAAAATAAATGGCAAGTGAAAACAAAAAGTATTGGAGAAACCATTAGTTTAAAACAATAATAAAAAGTGATTAAAGAATATTCCGAAAAAAGGAAAGGAACTCAAAAAAAATTAATTTGAAAAGAAAACAAAACTTTTATGTTAAAAGAACAAAAGAGAAGTAGGCCCAGAAAAATTAAGGCAAGACTTTTCAAAAAATATTCTCTAAAAATAAATTCTCCTCGAAGTTATTTAACTAAAATTTATATAAAAAAAGAAATAAAAAGGGGGACCAGGAAAAAATACGGCCTTAAATTATTTTCAGACTTTGAGAATTCATGTCCGGACTCCACAACGAAGACGACACGATGGAAGATTTAAGGAAATCTCTAATAGATTTGACCGGGGCGGAAAACGTGATCCTGGAATAACTGAAAGCACTAGACGGCCGTATCGCTCAGACGATAAGACGCCTTAATTTGATGGAACAGAAGCTGTTGTTAGCCTCCCTACACACAGTGAATAAACAGAACCATTGTGCTATGCAAGGACCGAACAGAACCTTGAGGATATCAGTAAGCTACCGGATTGTTTGAAAGAACTGCAAGTTTTTGATGGCAATCCGGTGCAATATGTTTCTTAGATAAGTAGTGTAGATTTATTTTAAAAGATTCCGAAATAGTTTGCAGTAAGCCTGTATATAGGGCAATTTTGCAGGATATTAGACAAAAAATTAGGGGTAATTCATCGCTCTGGTATCTTACAATATTTTCAACGAAGAATGGCCTGAAATCAAATGTGTCCTTTCTCTGCACTATGCAAATAAAAGGGCCTGCAGACGCTTGAGCATCAACTCGCTCAGTTGTCCCAAAAGGGTTCAAAACTTGATGAGTTTTACGCTACAGTGAACCATCAATTTTCTTTAATCATAAATAGTTGAAGTCAGAAGCGTACTCGTAAGAAACTGTGTATGCGCTGCTGGTCTCCTGTTGTAATTGAGTACTAGATGTGTTCATTTGCGGTCTCAATAACGATATATTGCAAATGCTAATTATTCAAAAACCAAAAACACTCCCTGAAGCTTATGCTGCTTATCTCGAACTCCAAAATTTGACATTACGCAACATCATCATTCATTCAAATGTCCATGTTCCCATGAATAAGAATTTTTCTAGTGAAACATGACCATCATTACCTCCCAAGAAATTCGAGTCTTCCTTTGGGAGTCGGTTTAACTCAAGGCCTATACACTATGACAACGCTGATCCTTTTACTTCAAGTCGATCATCATACAGATATAATGATTCAAAATTTCAGGAAAAGACAGAGCCACATGGCTCATTTCACTCTAATAAATTTAATTATACGAACCGACCAGATAGAATTTACCTATATAACAGAGAAGTCCAATCAACTCAACATTATCAGCAACAAAAGTTGAATAAAATGGAGCCACTTGTGTTAAAGACGAGAGAGCTCATGAAGAACAAGAGGCCGAAAATTTTATGACAAATGCATCTCCTGCGTGAATTATTTAGAGTAGAAATGAAGAGATGGTAGAATTTTAAAATTTTTGGTAGACACAGGAGTAAATAAAAATTTGATCGTCCCATCCATATCTAGTAGTCCAACCCCATCAGAAAAACCTTTCTCTGTACATTCTGCCGCTGGTTATATTAAAATATTGGAATAAATATCTGGCCGATTTTTCGAAAACACCCTTGGCAACAACACCCTTGTCACATTTTGTTGTGAATTAATCACAACGTCAAAGAAAACAATGCATACATGTAGGCACTACCTTTGGTGACATACAACAGCCTTGAATTTCTGAATTCAAGTTCAATGTCAAATTCAAGGGCAAATGCATAAAAATGCAATAACAGCATTAATAAAGAAAACCGTTTAAGCTATGGCGCGTACCACAATTTAAACGGTGCCCAACTAACAAGCGAGCAGCTCAAATAGCAAACAATGCCGCTAGTATGTTGTTGTTTCCATGTTTGTGAGAAATGTACTGACACCATTGTGCCTTATGCGCCGGGAACGAAATGCATGACAGCACTTTAAATTAATAATATTTTATGGTTGAAATTGCATGCAAGCAATAATAGATTTATAGTATTTTTTGCTGACATTAATAATTGGACAATATTTGGTGGAAGAGAATTCTGCCTTTCGAAATAAGCAACAGAATGTATGGCAAGCAAAATGCAATACGAGCATTTTGTTTGTATTTAAACGACCTTGGTACATTTGTTAACCACAAGAATGTTTTCCGGGTGAATTAGTGAGCCAGACATAAAATCGGCCAGAGAGTAAGGAAACGTTAAATTATCATTTCGGTATTCTGAAACATTTGTAAAGGGTGGTTAAATTTTAAGGGCCGATGTTGAATTGAACCACACCTAAACGTCAAGTTTTTTTCTGCATTTTATTTGATATTTCTCAATTTCAGACAAACTCAATTTGAACCATAGAAAGATACACAATCGAGCAACGCGTTAAAGTTATTCAGGCTTATTATGAAAATGGGCGTTCAAATCAAAATGCATATCGTGCACTTCGTGATTTTTTTTATTGATCTAGTATTATTTATTCAATGAAAAAAATGTTGTGGTGAAAAAAAAATCAATAGAAATTTTACTGACAAGAAAGGGTTTTTACTTTCGCTCTCTTTCTTTATTAAAGCTATTGAAAGGATTTACCATTATTGGTTTGATTTTTTTCAGAGGTGGGCTCATGTTTTAAAGCAAATAAAAAACAACTTCTAAAATTAGCATTTCAATTATAACCTGCCACATTCCATCCATCGGCAAGCCTTCTTTGTTTTTCATCTGGGCGGTTACGCTTCGGGCCAACGTGTGTTCCTGTCAACGGCGGTGAGTAGATATCTATGACCATTCGATATTGGTAAAGAACCGACTATATCGCTGGGGATGTGGAGGTGTTTTTGTGTGTTTGTGCATTTTTGAACGTTGACATCTAACACATTCCTGTGACCACCCTCCAGTACTGAAAATCACAATTAGTCTATTAACGGTCATGATTACCTACATGAATGGTAGCTAGTGAATTCTAGTACCAGACGTAATGCAGCAGGTAAGGCAAACACATTACCCTCCAGTACTGACAATCACAATTAGGCTTTTAACGGTTAGGATTTACTACATGAATGGTAGCTAGTGAATTCTAGTACCCAAGATAATGCAGTAAGTAGTAAACACATTAGTTTTATTTTTCACGTAACTTAAGAAATAATTTATGAAATAGCTAGTGAATGGTAAAGCAGAGAGTAAGGGAACCATTACCGGCAATGACATCCCCACGTTAAATTCATGAGTGAAATGCAGTGTGGGGGCTATCAATAGCTAGTAAGCTCACTCATTCGTCACTGGTGAGCCGAACTTGAGGGCACTTATTAACTTCTGTATTCATTTTTGGCCAGAAATATCTTTGTGTTAGTAGACGTCATGATGCTCGTATTCCTGGGTATGAAATGTTGTATGAAAATGTAACTGTTCAAAGATTTGTTTCCGTAGTGTTCGTGGTATGTAAGGTCGTGTTAGTGAATTTGTTTGTTCGCATCAAATTTTGATGTTGAGTAAAGGTATGGTATTTGTTCGAGATTGTACTTGTGACTGTCTCCCAAGCAGTTTAGAAAGAAGCAAATCCAAAGGCTGTTTTCTTTAAGCAAATCTCATCAATCGAAGTTTATAAAACTATCATGTCATTGAAAAACTCCAACTCATCCATGTCTAATAGTTGGTCAAGCATTTTTTTAAAGAACGTGGTTTTTAATATTTGTGATGTTTTAAGTTACATTTTAAACAATAGCATAGAAAGTGGTGTATTTCCAATTGAAATGAAAATTGCTAAAATTATTCTAAAATTATCTATCTCAAAAAGGTGACGGATCCAATATCGCTTTTTTCACGTTTCCCAAGATATTTGAAAAAGCCATAAAGACGAGAATTGTTTCTTTTTTGGAAAAAAATTTGGAAAAAATTAATTACTCAGCAATTTGGGCTTAAGGCAGGGCTATCCAAGGAAGATACTCTTTTGAACTTTTGCACAAATGTAAATCAGCTCTCAATGATAAAAAGATTAGTGCAGCCGATTTTTAGATATTACAAAAGCATTTGACACGGTGAACCATTGAATTATTGCTAGACAAACTTTTTCGCTTTGGGGTCAAAGGTAATATGCAAAATTGGTTCAGATCATATCTTCCCGGAAGACAACAAAAAGTCAAAGTCAACAGTCGTTTGAGCGCTCATTTACGTATCTCATCGGGTGTTCCTCAGGATTTAGTGCTTGGTGCGATACTCTTTCTTGTTTTCATAAATTGACTGTTTACTTAAAAGCTTAAATGTAGTGTGAATGCATTTGCTGACGATATGGCGTGTACTTTCGCAAGCAGTAGTCCGGTAAATCTATCTGCTAACATAAACCATAACTTGGAAATACTTAGTCACTGGTTCAAAATTCAAAAACTGGTCATTAGTGATAAAACAAGAATAATGTATTTTAATATCTTAAGTAAGGAGCCTAACGTTGGTCCTGTGCTTTTTCATTGCAGTAATTGTAAAAAATTTTTGCACAGTGGTGATGTCTGTTTGTCCACTACTCGTGTTCAAACTTATTTTGAAAATCGTGATTTTTCGTCGAAATGTTTCTCCATTGAATGTGTCAAGTCTTTTTAATATCTTGGGGTGTTGCTTGATTTTAGGATGAGTTGGTATAATCATACACAAGCGCTCAAGAAATACCTTATGGCTGCGATAAGAAATCTCTACCTCTTAAAATCATTTTGATGTCTGAATTTGTTAAAATGTGTCAATTATGGTATTTTCCATTCGAAATTAGAATATGGTTTATGGCGCTGGAGTGGGACTCATGATAGCAAAATTAACCCACTTTTGATATCCCAAAAGCATGCGATTCGGCTAATCTGCAAAAAATCTCGGCGTGAAAGCAGTCTTGTTTTGTTTAAAAGTTTAAAGATTCATCCCCTAAAGCATTTATTATTTTTCAAAGTTTTCTTTTTTAAACTTTTTCTTCGTATGATCCGGCTATAGAATAAGTAAAAGTTCAAAAAATTATAATCTTAGAATAAATGCTCAGCGTCTTGTCCCAGTCCGTCAACACTCACTTTAGTTGTTTTTAAAATTTTACACAACAGTCGCTTCTAGATTACTTAATAGATTACCTGAAAACATAAGATGAATGCAAACTTAGTTCCTTCATAGTGTAAAAAATTGGCTTTTTGATTTAAGTCATGATGATGTCAAAGTCCTAATCTGTGTTGCTATTTAACAATATGTTTATATTTCAAGCTTGGATATTTTTTGTATCCTTTTATGATTCAAATAAAACTCTCATGTATTTATGTCATTCTCATTTAATTAAACAAAAATTTAGTATATTAATTTTTAAATTTATTTTCATTTGAATTTTTTTTTATCGTATTTTCTTTATATTTTTATTCTTTTTTGCTAATTAATTTTTTATTTCTTTTTAATTTTAATTCAAATTATCATCTTATCTTTAAAGTTGTTTTAAAAATTGTTCTTACTTTAATAATTTTTCGGTACTGCTATGACCCCTAGTTCCTCGTAGATCTACAGATATTAGTTATTTTCATTAATTTTCCTAATTCTTAGGTTTGCTTCTGTTTAGTTGTTAAATTTTTAATGGAATTAATGATAAAGAAAAAATTAATACTACTACTACTACTTTCAGTCTCGGGCATCATGAATGAATTGCTCTTTAGTGATTTTTCAAAGAAACTTGCTGCATAAGCCAGACTTGCAGAATATTCTTCAATGCGTCTGTCTTGTATTCGACAATAGCAGACTTGCAGAATATTCTTTAACTCATCTGCATTGGATTCGTCAACAATAAAAAAAGCAAAAAGAACAAAGTAACAACAAAAACAGTAGAACATGCGATAACTCTTCACTCTTCTTTTTCTTGTCGAAAATCCTTTAACGCGTCTGTCTTCGTTCGTTCAGTAAAAAATTTGTTGAAAATTCTTCAACTTTCTGTCTTGTTTTCGTTTATGGGTTCCCTATAAAGCTTAATTTTGCTTATATTTTGGGATAATTTTTTCGGTAAAAGTTTAAATATATATCCTATGTTGTCTTCAATTTTGGGCTTTTTTGGTGAAGTGGTTTTTTGGAATTAAATTTTTAAAATAATTTATTCCAATTTTCCCGACGAAATACGTTTCGGAAGTATTTCCTTCCTTCTTCAGGGGATTATTTTATTAAATCTAAAACATTAAACAATTAATTTATTATTTAAATTATAAAAAAAATTTAATATTTAAATACACATCACTTTATAGTTCACATCACAATATAAACAATTATATTGCACTTGACATTTTTTTAAAACTTTAAGCAATGAAACTTTTTAACAAAACAGAAAAACAAAAACGATCGACTAAACTTTGTAACGAAGAGACAAAAAGTAAACATTATCAGCTGGTCACGTTTTTAAAGCTGTGGTATACACCGAGCTGATGTCGTTGTCCTCTTTGGTATTCATAGTTGTTGCTTTCTTCTGAATATGCAGAGACTCCAACAAATATCGTCTAACTTCTCTTCTCTCTTTGTCAATTACTCTTACGTCGTCGAAATTAGCTGTGTGTCCACTTTCTACAATGTGTTGTGCTAGTGCTGTAGTTTGCTTCTCTTTTTTCAGATCTGCTTTGTGCTCGTTAAGTCTCACTCCTAGCGCTCTTTTGGTCGTTCCAATGTATACAAGATTGCATGCCTCTTCATCTTTGCCGTTATACTACATCTTGTTGATTCTCCTTTTCAATTTTTGTTTTGGTGTTAGTGAATAAATGTTTTAAAGTTTTGTTTGGTTTGAGTGCAAAAGAGAAGTTTTGTTGTTTTATTGTTCTGTGTATGTTTCTGCTGTCTGTCAAGTTTGGTATATATGTGACTCCAAAGAATTGAGTTGGGTTCCCAACAGTTTGTAATGGTCTATTTTTATTAATATTTGGGTATTTTTTTTTTCTAAAAATATTTTTATGAGGTTGTTTATTGTTTTGTTCGGAAAATTATTTTTGTACAGAGTGCTTTTAATTTGGTTTATGTTTTCATTTTTAAAACGGTCGTCACTTATTGTCAGGACTTTATTTATAAAATTTTTGGCCATATTAATTTTTTTGTTGGTTGCGTTGATAAGTAGTTCATCATTCGACCCGATGAAGATGGTTTTGCGTACCAGTTAAAAATTATTTTATTGTTTTCCCTGTAGAGTGTCACGTCTAAATATGGTATGTTTCCATTTTTCTCTATTTCTATTGTAAATTGTAGTTTTTCGTGGTGTGAATTCAAGGCTTGGAGAATTATATTCTGGTCATTTGTATTAATAATCGCGAAGATATCGTCGACATATTTTGTTATGCATTTAATTTTTATATTTTGTTGTAATAAATCCTTCATCGATTGGTCCAGTAGGTCATCTAATATTATGTCCGCAATTGTAGGTGACAATGGGTTACCCATTGGCATACCAAACGTCTGGTTGTATAACTTCTTGTCATATATAAAATAATTGTTTTTGTTTAGGCAAAAGTCCAGAATTTCTAAAAATTTGTTCTTGGGGATTTTCGTATTTTTTTCAATTATTTCCCATTTTCCCATGATTGTCCGTATGGCTAGATATATCGGAATATTTGCAAAAAGTGATACCACGTCAAAGGATACAAGAATTTCGTCATCATTTAGGCTTGCGTTTGCTAATCTTTATTTTAGTTCGAAGGCATTTTTTATGTTGTATTTGTCGGATATTATATTTTTCAAAATGTGTCCAATATGTTTAGCTAACTTATAGCATGGTACATTAGTTGACGAAGAAATGGGGTGGAGAGGTAGACCAGGCTTGACCACTTGACCAAAAAAGCCCAAAATTGAAGACAACATAGGCAATTTAAAGAATTGGTCAAAATATTACTTCTTAAATATATATAATTTTGTAAACGTGGTATAATAATGGGATGACTGATATATCAAAGATTACATATTGCAGATAACGTGATCCAAAAAAAAACATGTACAATAAAATAAAATCAAAGAATAAATATAAAAAGGAAAAGAGAAATAATGTCTTTTGTTTGTTAACAAAACTTTCCCAACGATTCGGTGTTGTATTCGTGCAAAAAAAATCTCAATGTTCTGTGTTGCATTCGTGCACGAATTTGGAACATTTATCAGCATTAATCAGCATTTTTCGACCATGAATCAAGAAAATACCGCATGATTCTCTTCAGATTTTTTTAAGAACGGAACTACTGGGTAGTATCTCTTGTAACTCTGTGTCAGTAATTTGTTCTCTGTATTGTGTTCTAAAATTAATGTCTGTAGAAGTGAAGGTGCCTATTTTGGCTCGTGAAGTGCATCTGCTACAATATTTTCTGTACCTTTAATACCACCTTGTTCAGAAAGAAAGGTTCATTCACACTGTGAACCGGAATTAACTGTCCGATTCGAAAATTTTTTAGTAGGTTTCCACATGTGTCTATGACAAGGCTGCCAAATATCAGCATCTCTCGTTGACATTTGGTAAAGTGACAGTGTTTTGTTTACAACAACTTTTTCGTGTCTTCGATTTTTACGATGGAAGAAAAAATTGAGCAACGAGTTTGTATCAAATTTTGTGTGAAAAATTGTTTCAACTGCGCCAAAACGCGTAACATGTTGATGAAATGTTACGGTGACTCTGCTCTATCGTATCAGAAGGCAAACAAGTGGTTTTACCGATTTGTGAGTGGCCAAGACGAAGTAGAAGACGACCCTCGTACCGGGCGGCAATCGTATTCGACTACCGAAGAAAACGTTGAAAAAATCAAAGAAATGTTGGTCAAAAATTTGACGATTAGAGAGATAGCAGAGGACGTCGGCATTTCAATTGGATCCGTTCAGAACATTTTGAAGAATGAATTGGGCTTGAGACGTGTTGCTGCGAAGTTGGTACCGAAAGAACTCAAATTCATGCAAAAAAGATAACGAGTTGCTATCGCGAAAGACATGCTGGAAATGGTCGAAAACGGCAATTTGAACAAGGTGGTATGTCTAATGTTATTTGTAAACTATGAATTGTACTCTAACAGCCTTCTTTAACAGGTTTTCTTAAGCAATCGTTCAACGCTTGTTGAGGTACGCACTGCTTACAACCTTGCTAAAATTGTTATTTATAAGCATTTCTTTTATTTATTCATACGCGCCGGAAGCCTATCTAAACTGGGGGCAGCACAAATGGGGACAGAACATTTTTTCATAATAAATAATTTGTATTTATTAAAACAGTTTATATTATATTAAAACTGTCATTATCATAAAAAAAAACATATCAATAAAAAGTACGTTATTTGCAGGGAGAGAGTAAAAGAAGAATTGAGGGAAGAAAGTCAAGGAGAGAAATAGTAAAAAAAGTTCGAGAACAAAAAACTAGTTGAAACTTGCAAATAATAGCTGATCGAACAACTTGACAGCTTTTTGAAACCCAAAAAAATGTGTAAATTCGAGTTAAAAATATTGAAACTATTACAGTAAAGAAAGTGGAGCCATATAATGCAAATTTAAATTGTTCGCCAAAGCTTTTTAAGGACAAATTTTTCTTTTTCCGTCCATTTTAATAGGAAATCCACAAGAAATAGTTTTTGACAGCTTGTTCTTTTTTTGACAAACAATTTTTTTCGGTAGCGGCAAGTTCTTGCAAGTAGAAATTTTGATAGCAGGAACGCTCTCGTTGTCTTCTCCCGTTGCAAATTTTTCTAGTACGTGAACGCTTTTCTTGTAAAAATTTGTAACAATTTTTTGTTTGTGAACAAACCTAAAATATTACAAAAAGATTTATTTAAAAATAAGTTAAATAAAAGCATTTAAAATCGTCCTTTTTTTAGAAAAGCGAAGAGTGTTAAAATGCCTGACAAAATTTTGAGTATATAAACTGAAAGAAACCTTATACTAGACATTATACAAAAATATAAACATTTTGCGAGATTTTTTTCTCTGTTAGAGCAATAGTTTTCTTTGAAATTCATTATAAAAAAGATGACAAATTGTTTTTACCACACAAGTTGTTTTGCCAAAATTATTTTTATTAGAAAAGAAAATGATCTTGGCCGCTTATGTCAAGACAAGCCGTTTTGCTAAATTGAAATGTGGAGAATTTTGCAAACTTTGCTTTGACAAAACGACTTCTTTCAAAAGAAGCTCTTTTTTCAAAAGAGAATTGTTGAATAGGTGCTTAGACTATATAGTGACAGGTTGTTTTGTCAATATTTCCGTAAATGGCCGTTTTAAAATTTTTTAAATTGCCTGAGAAGTTGTTTTGTCAAATTTCAATTCAGGACGAAACTTGAAAGAGGTGGATTTGCCAATTGCGTATTTTTTCTTCTAAACTTTACTTACTTACTTAGTTGGTCGTAACAACCCGTGTCCGGGTTTCAACCGACCTCATCAGCTCTCGCCAGGCGCCTCTGCTTTGCGCGCGTCTTCTCCAATCGGATACACCAAGTGCGGTTAGGGCTTCCTCAGCCTGGTCCATCCATCGGAGGCATGGTCTCCCTCGTCGTCGTTGACCAGCGACCCTCGCCTCGAGCACCTTTTTCGCTGATTAAGATTAAAGATTACATATTGCAGATAACGTGATCCAAAAAAAAACATGTACAATAAAATAAAATCAAAGAATAAATATAAAAAGGAAAAGAGAAATAATGTCTTTTGTTTGTTAACAAAACTTTCCCAACGATTCGGTGTTGTATTCGTGCAAAAAAAATCTCAATGTTCTGTGTTGCATTCGTGCACGAATTTGGAACATTTATCAGCATTAATCAGCATTTTTCGACCATGAATCAAGAAAATACCGCATGATTCTCTTCAGATTTTTTTAAGAACGGAACTACTGGGTAGTATCTCTTGTAACTCTGTGTCAGTAATTTGTTCTCTGTATTGTGTTCTAAAATTAATGTCTGTAGAAGTGAAGGTGCCTATTTTGGCTCGTGAAGTGCATCTGCTACAATATTTTCTGTACCTTTAATACCACCTTGTTCAGAAAGAAAGGTTCATTCACACTGTGAACCGGAATTAACTGTCCGATTCGAAAATTTTTTAGTAGGTTTCCACATGTGTCTATGACAAGGCTGCCAAATATCAGCATCTCTCGTTGACATTTGGTAAAGTGACAGTGTTTTGTTTACAACAACTTTTTCGTGTCTTCGATTTTTACGATGGAAGAAAAAATTGAGCAACGAGTTTGTATCAAATTTTGTGTGAAAAATTGTTTCAACTGCGCCAAAACGCGTAACATGTTGATGAAATGTTACGGTGACTCTGCTCTATCGTATCAGAAGGCAAACAAGTGGTTTTACCGATTTGTGAGTGGCCAAGACGAAGTAGAAGACGACCCTCGTACCGGGCGGCAATCGTATTCGACTACCGAAGAAAACGTTGAAAAAATCAAAGAAATGTTGGTCAAAAATTTGACGATTAGAGAGATAGCAGAGGACGTCGGCATTTCAATTGGATCCGTTCAGAACATTTTGAAGAATGAATTGGGCTTGAGACGTGTTGCTGCGAAGTTGGTACCGAAAGAACTCAAATTCATGCAAAAAAGATAACGAGTTGCTATCGCGAAAGACATGCTGGAAATGGTCGAAAACGGCAATTTGAACAAGGTGGTATGTCTAATGTTATTTGTAAACTATGAATTGTACTCTAACAGCCTTCTTTAACAGGTTTTCTTAAGCAATCGTTCAACGCTTGTTGAGGTACGCACTGCTTACAACCTTGCTAAAATTGTTATTTATAAGCATTTCTTTTATTTATTCATACGCGCCGGAAGCCTATCTAAACTGGGGGCAGCACAAATGGGGACAGAACATTTTTTCATAATAAATAATTTGTATTTATTAAAACAGTTTATATTATATTAAAACTGTCATTATCATAAAAAAAAACATATCAATAAAAAGTACGTTATTTGCAGGGAGAGAGTAAAAGAAGAATTGAGGGAAGAAAGTCAAGGAGAGAAATAGTAAAAAAAGTTCGAGAACAAAAAACTAGTTGAAACTTGCAAATAATAGCTGATCGAACAACTTGACAGCTTTTTGAAACCCAAAAAAATGTGTAAATTCGAGTTAAAAATATTGAAACTATTACAGTAAAGAAAGTGGAGCCATATAATGCAAATTTAAATTGTTCGCCAAAGCTTTTTAAGGACAAATTTTTCTTTTTCCGTCCATTTTAATAGGAAATCCACAAGAAATAGTTTTTGACAGCTTGTTCTTTTTTTGACAAACAATTTTTTTCGGTAGCGGCAAGTTCTTGCAAGTAGAAATTTTGATAGCAGGAACGCTCTCGTTGTCTTCTCCCGTTGCAAATTTTTCTAGTACGTGAACGCTTTTCTTGTAAAAATTTGTAACAATTTTTTGTTTGTGAACAAACCTAAAATATTACAAAAAGATTTATTTAAAAATAAGTTAAATAAAAGCATTTAAAATCGTCCTTTTTTTAGAAAAGCGAAGAGTGTTAAAATGCCTGACAAAATTTTGAGTATATAAACTGAAAGAAACCTTATACTAGACATTATACAAAAATATAAACATTTTGCGAGATTTTTTTCTCTGTTAGAGCAATAGTTTTCTTTGAAATTCATTATAAAAAAGATGACAAATTGTTTTTACCACACAAGTTGTTTTGCCAAAATTATTTTTATTAGAAAAGAAAATGATCTTGGCCGCTTATGTCAAGACAAGCCGTTTTGCTAAATTGAAATGTGGAGAATTTTGCAAACTTTGCTTTGACAAAACGACTTCTTTCAAAAGAAGCTCTTTTTTCAAAAGAGAATTGTTGAATAGGTGCTTAGACTATATAGTGACAGGTTGTTTTGTCAATATTTCCGTAAATGGCCGTTTTAAAATTTTTTAAATTGCCTGAGAAGTTGTTTTGTCAAATTTCAATTCAGGACGAAACTTGAAAGAGGTGGATTTGCCAATTGCGTATTTTTTCTTCTAAACTTTACTTACTTACTTAGTTGGTCGTAACAACCCGTGTCCGGGTTTCAACCGACCTCATCAGCTCTCGCCAGGCGCCTCTGCTTTGCGCGCGTCTTCTCCAATCGGATACACCAAGTGCGGTTAGGGCTTCCTCAGCCTGGTCCATCCATCGGAGGCATGGTCTCCCTCGTCGTCGTTGACCAGCGACCCTCGCCTCGAGCACCTTTTTCGCTGGAGCTACGTCGTTCATACGATGGACATGACCCAGCCAGCGTAGTCGCTGCACAGTTATACGCCGGACTACGTCAATGTCATCGTAGAGCTCATACAGCTCGTGGTTCATTCGGATGCGATAGTCATCGCCGACTCGAACAGGACCGAAGATTTTGCGAAGAACTTTTCTCTCGAACACCCCCAGAGCGGCTGCGTCAGTTTGCGAAACTACCCATGCCTCAGCGCCATAAAGCAGCACAGGTAGAACGAGCGTCTTGTAGAGTGTTAGTTTTGTCGATCGAGAGAGGGCTCTGGAACTTAGTTGCTTACTGAGCCCGTAGTAGCACCTATTAGCAATTATTGTTCTTCGCTTTATCTCCAGGCTGATTTCGTTTTTGGTATTAATGGCGGTGCCAAGGTAAACGAACTCCTTGACTACTTCAAAGTTATAGCTGCCGGATGAAACGTGGGAGTCTAAACGCCGAGCTCCCTTGTTTGTAGACAGCATATATTTTGTTTTGCCCTCATTTATCGTCAAACCCAGTTTGGCTTTGTCAAAGTGTTTCGATAGCGGCGAAAGCAGCAGTAACATCTCTCTTGGTTCTGCCGACAATATCAATATCATCAGCGTACGCAAGGAGCTGGACGCCTTTGTAGAAAATGGTGCCATTACGATGCACACCGGCCTTTAGTACGATCCCCTCCATGATGATGTTAAAGAGATCGCAAGACAGTGGATCGCCTTGCCTGAAACCTCTTTCGGTATTGAAGGTTTCGGAGAGGTCATTTCCTACCTTGACGGAGCTGCGTGTGTTGCTCAACGTCATTCTGCAAAGTCTGATCAACTTTGCAGGTGTACCGAACTCAGACATTGTTGCGTAAAGGCAATCCCTTCTCGGGCTATCGAACGCAGCTTTAAAATCGACAAAGAGATGGTGTGTGTCAATTTGATTTTCTTGGGTTTTCTCCAGGATTTGTCGTAGCGTGAAAATCTGGTCTATGGTGGACTTACTAAAACTCAGTGTTTTTGTAATCGGCTTTAATCTTTCACACAGTACGCTTGAGAGAACCTTATATGCGATGGAAATAAGACTGATACCTCTACAACTTGCGCAGATTGTTGGGTCTCCTTTCTTAAGTATAGGGCACAGTACGCTGAGGTTCCAATCGTCGGGTATGCTTTCTTCTAGCCATATTATGCTGATGAGCTGATGCATGCGCCTTATGAATTCATCGCCGCCGGTTTTAAACAATTCAGCTGACAGTCCATCAGCACCCGCTGCTTTGTTGTTTTTGAGTCTTTGGATAGCAACTCGAACCTCATCATGGCTAGGTGGTGGTACTTCCACTCCGTCATTGTTGATTGGTAGCTCTGAACTGCGCTCTCCATGGGCGGCATTGGTGGAATCGTCGCCAGTAAGTAAGTTGGAGAAGTGCCGTCTCCACAATCTCAGCACACACTGCGTATCCGTATTCAGATCTCCATTTTCGTCTCTACAAGTGGATGCTCCGGGCTTGAAACCTTGGGTTAGACGCTTAACCTGTTGATAGAATTTTCGTGCATCCTTCTTGCCCTGGTATACCTCTAGTTCCTCACGCTCACGCTTTTCCTGCTCTCTTTTCTTGCGTCTGGAAAGGCGCCTCTCTTCCTTCCTTTTTTTCGCGGTAGTTTTCTCGCACGGCTCGCGTTGCAGCTGACTGCAGCGTTTTTCTATAAGCGGCGTTTTTTACTGCAGTCGCAATGCGACACTGCTGATCATACCATTGGTTCCGAGGTTGCGGGCGCCGGAAACCAATGACTTCTTCAGCGGCAGCGCGCATGGAGTGGGATATATGCGCCCAAAGTCCGCCGGCGTCGTCGAGTCCAGAGGTTGGTTGGTTGAGCTTAACCGAGAGTTGAGCGGAGTAGGCTTCGGCAGTCCGTTGTAATTGCAGCTTAGCGACATCTAGCTTTCGTTGCATTCCTGTGCGTATGTTCTTCGCATTGCATAATCGCATGCGGATCTTGGCTGCAACAAGATAATGGTCGGAGTCAATGTTGACCCCCCGAAATGTACGCACATCTAGAACACTAGAGGCATGCCTTCCGTCGATTACAACATGATCAATTTGGTTTCGCGTTTTTTGATCCGGGGACAGCCAGGTGGCCTTGTGGATGTCGAGGTGGTTAAATCTGGTGCTACTAACTACCATGTTTCGCGCCGCGGCGAAGTCAATCAGTCTTAGACCGTTGTTCGTGGAGGTCTCATGAAGACTGAACTGACCGACAGTGGGGCCAAAGATGCCTTCCCTTCCGACTTTCGCATTAAAATCGGCGAGGACTATTTTCACGTCATGGACCGGAAGGTGGTCGTATACGTCCTCAAGGCTAGCGTAGAAAGCGTCTTTGACAGCTTCGTCCTTTTCCTCCGTCGGGGCGTGCGCGCAAATAAGGCTGATGGAGAAAAATTTTGCCTTGATGCGGATCGTGGCCAATCTTTCGTTGACAGGTGTGAACCGGGAAACAAGGTGGCGTAGTTTCCGGCTAACAACTAATCCACATCCAAATTCGCGCCTCTCCGCATGGCAGCTGTAGTAGATATCACAGTGTGCTTGTTTAGAGCAGCCTTGCCCTTTCCATCGCATTTCCTGGATGGCGGTGATGTCAGCCTTTATCGTTTTGAGGGCTTCCGCCAGTTGGATAATGGCACCTTCCCTATAAAGGGTTCGGACATTCCAGGTGCATATCCGTAAATCATTGTCCGTTTTTCGTTTGCGGTGGTCGTCAACGTAATTGGGGTTCTTATCCGAGGCTGGTTTAGTTTTCATTGGGCAGTAGTAATGTGGCGGGACCCAAACCCTGCGCACATTCCATGTTTAAGGTCTATGGAGTGACCGCCGCTCAAATTAGCCGTCAAACTGACGAATGCCAGTTTGCCGTTGCCCAGGGAACACCACGTGGAGGTTTGAGTCGACTTGAGACGATTTCGACATGGATAATGCTGGCCTCGCCAGGTTGAGGCGGTCAGACACGTTGCCATGTGAAGGTTCGCCCCCTGTTCCCTGTTCTTCTAAAAGTCATAGAAATACGGCGATTAGAAAAGAAGCTCATTAAAATATATATAATACAACAACCTTAGAAAATTGTCTTATCTTGAGAGAAGTTGTTTAGTCAAATGTCACCAGACTTGCAACATTTTAATGCACTCTGTTAACCTTCAGTTGGACTCTACAATCACAAAAGCAAAATAAATGCTATGAATTTTCTAACATATTATATGTCGTTGCTTGTAACCGTAACTCAAATGAAAAGTGATCATTGTGAAATAAATTTTTTAAGGAATTCAATAAAATAATTGAAATGTTCAAGAAATTTAATTTTGGTATTGTACTAATTTGAAACACGTCCTTTTTGTACAATCGTCTGTAAGTTTAAAATTAACTGAGCCTGAAAAGGCAATTGGTTTTAAGCTTACATAATCAAGGTCTTAGACAAAAAGATATACTTCGAAAGTTTCCTGAGCATTAAAATATTGATAAAATAATTCGAAAATCATTCCAGCGTATTTTAAAAAGAAACTGGAACTATTGATATTAAAAAAAAAAACCGGCCGAAAAAAGCTTTGCGCACTAGTAGTTCGATCAAATGTGTAAGAGAGAAAATTTGATGAAATGTTCAAAAAAGTGGTAGAAAAATGGCTGCAGAGCATAATATTAGCCGAAGTTCAATGGTTAGAGTTCTGCAAAAAGACTTGAAGCTGAAACTATACAAGAAAACCCGGCAGCATGGCATAGCATTGAAAAATATTATCTAGACAAAGAAAAGATGCAAACAGCTTTTGAGACAGCACACAACTTTAAATTCGTTTTTTCCGATGAAAATTTGTTTATATTACAATCCAGCCTTAATTTTTAGAATGATCGCATTTATTCGGGGGCATTGGAAGACACTCCCATAAATATAAAAGCTGTTCAACGATTTTAAAATGTCCCAAAGGTTATGGTGTGGGGTCCAATGTCAAGAACGACCAAATTTCCCCCGGTTTTCGTTGAAAGTGGCGTAAAAATCAACGCAAAATATTACCTGGAAGAAATTTTAGAAAACACCTGCTGCCTAGTGCTAAAGAACTGTTTCCAAATAACGGATGAGCATTTCATGACGATGGAGCGCCAAGTCATTGCGCAAATGTGGTACAACAGTGGTTACGTGAAAACATACCCGATTTCATCGATAAAGACTCGTGACCAGCTTCATCGCCTGATCTTAATGTTTTAGATTATTTCGCTTGTGGTATATGCTGACAAAACTGAAAGATCTAAATATTACAAAAATTACGAATTTGTTCAGATTCAAGTCACTTTTGGTTAAAATTTGGGATGAAATTCCTATGCATATGTTGTGTGACTCATGCAACTCGTTTCCTAGCCGATTGCGGCATGTTATTCATGAATGAAGTGATATAATCGAATATAACGTGGCAAACAAAATCTTTTAGGTATTCCGAAGTGTTTTATAAAAATATAAAAATCTCATTTGAAGAAAGACAGTGAGAAAGAGACAGTTGTTCTGGTCCACCCTGTAATATACATTTTTTCACAACCATTTATTTTATTTTTACCGGGAAGCGGGTGACCACCCCTCTTTCCCCGCTTTCGGCGCCCTAGTATTCATTGCTTTATTTTTTTATCTTTATCTTTTACAAAAATGAAGAATTCTTGTACATTTGCCAATCTGTTACTGAAAAAAGTAGTACAAAGGTCGCATATGGAGCATGTCTACGATTTAAATATCATAAACATCAACCTTAATTGAGAAGATGACAAAAAATTATAGGTTAAGCTTACGCAGTCTTTAAACGCAATTTCTGGCGTTTAAGTTATCAGATCTTTACCCATTTTAGTCCGCTGGTCGATTTTTCGACCACTAATTTTCAAATTAAATTCTGGAAAAAATATAAAAGATTTTTTCAAACTCTTTCCGCATATACACGGCTCGGTTGAATGGAAATTCAGAAAAAAAATAAATTTTTCAAATTTCCTCTTTTCACCTATTCAGGTAAGTGGTTAAAAAATACCATTCTTTTTGACAATTTTTGAAAAATCGAAAAAATATAAAAATGAAATATATAATGAAACTTTTTACGTAAGCAGGCCTTCAAAAGACTAAAATATGGGAATGAGATGGTTTTGGACAACACAGGTAAATTTAACTATGTGTTACCTGTGTGATAAAACACAGGTGGCCGATTTTTCAACAAATGGCCCTATATGTATACCATATGTATTTTCACATGTCTCTTTTACATATTTTTCATTTAATAAAAATAACAATATTTTATTTAAAATTTTTGTATACAAATTGGGCCATTTTTCGGTTTTACGACCACTCCGTAGCCGAAAAATTTTAAATCGGTAAAATATTCAACTTTGGAATTTTCTTAATTTGATCACTTATAACAAAATCTTAAAATTTCAGTACGAAATCCAACGCGTTCTGGTAGCGGACCACAATGGGTTAAACAAGCCGGAAAAACCTTTAAAAATAACGATGTGTTGTTCAAAGCCGGTTTAAAATTACGAAGCTTCTAAAATGAGTTTATAAATAAGGCTGATAGTCAGGCCCGTAGCCAGGATTTAGATAAGAACTTAAAGCAAGGATATGGAAATTTTTCTAAACAAATCCGTCTTTTCTTAAGACTATTCGTGAATATGCCTATTTTTAAATGACCATAAGAGAGATGACCAGAGTTTATTGAAGTTTTTAATCAAATTAATTTTAAGTACTAACAAGGAAAGGTCCCCAGGTGTCACTCACCGATTTGAATAATTTTTGGATATGAGATAGAGCACAAAAATCTAAGGTCGACGTATTTTTTATACGTGCTCAATCGATAGTTTACGGTTTCAAAATAACGTTTTTAAATCAGCGAAAATTTCGTTTTTTTTTGCCACAATTTCACTATTTTTTTTATAAAAATATATACAAATTTGGTATTAAACGAAAGGTATTTCAAAGCCACACATGATGGCATCCGTATTGGAGAAATAAATTTCATTGTAATTTTGTTGTTGTAATTTTTAACAGTATTTAGTCGATATCATAAGCAGCGCATTTTCGAAATTGTTTCATTTTCATTTATATTTGATTTAAGAGAATTCTTAAAGTTACCTTTTTTGTTTTTTTAAATTTTTAACTTTTTATACTAAAATTTTTTTATTAAAATATGCATTTATTTTCTTAAAAAAATTTTTTTTAGAGATAAAGACCACAATATGGGTATCAAAAATTTTGTTTTTTCTCCAAATTTCCGTATGTGTAAATATTTAATCGAAAAAGTTTATATTTAACAGGGCTTCTATACAACTTTGTGCTTTTAACTTGTTTGCCCGCAGGAATGAGAAAAAAACCATGTGAAATTTAAAAATATGACTTTCTATGTAAATATCTCCATTAGTTTTCAACATATTTCACAAAAATGTTTTTTTTTGTTATAAAGCTTACTAAAAGCACTTACCAAAAAATATTTTAACAATACCAATTACTGTACATTTGTATTTTTAATATTTTTTTCAAAAAAAGCCCAAAATATTCAATGCTTCCTCAAAAAATTACGTAAAAATTGTTTTTGTTGCAAAAAATAATTTAAATTAAAAAATTGCATTTTAAACCCCCTTTCACATGACATGGCATTTATTAGCAAAAATTGATTCAGTTTTAAACAAAAATTTATTAACTATTTCTATCATAAAAAAGCAAGGGTATACCCTTTCGATTTTTTTGATGAAATTCATTTTTTTAAAAATGTTCTTTATATATTTTTTATAAAAGAGTATAGCTTCGAAAATAATTTATTTGAAAAAAATATCCAAATATTCTTTTCCAATCAAAAGTTATTACTAAAAAACTATTTTCATACCATGTGGATCTGTTTTAACAAAATTCCTTTTCTGTTAATTATTAAGTTTTTATATGCTCCCATGCTCATTTTAAGAACTATCATGCTCATTTTGAAAATTTTAAAAGAACAAATATTTTTTATACTTTTCAGTTATTAACCCTTGGCTGCCACACCTCGCTCCAGTAATATAGCATCCACCCTATGGTAACTCATTACCCCAACTAACCAAGGGTTAATAACTGAAAAGTATAAAAAATATTTGTTTCTTTTAAAATTTTCAAAATGAGCATGATTTTTCTTAAAATGAGCATGGGAAGCATATAGAAATTTAATAAATAACAGAAAAGGAATTTTGTATGAAAATAGGTTTTTTAGTAATAACTTTTGATTGGAAAAGAATATTGGGATATTTTTTCAAATAAAATATTTTTGAAGCTATACTCTTTTATAAAGAACTAGCTTATACCCGGCGCGCTTCGCTGCGCTCAGCGCTTATCCCCTAAAACAGGGCGTAGCTTTAGTGAAGCCATGCTTTTATAGTAAGTTCTTACCGAGTTTCATTAATGTGTGACTTATTTCGAAATCTATACCGAAAATTTTGGGTGCGGAAAAAGAACCACGCCCCTCGTCGAACACCCATAAAATGTTACCTGTGGAACAGCATGTGTAAATTGAGATCGAATACTGAATTCCGAGGCTGTGAGACCTATAAGGGCAAAACACATTGCAGGCATCGCGCATCAAGCATCGCCGCAAGGCTTTGCTGTAAGTTTCTGTTTTTTTCATCTATTCGCAAGTTTTTTTCGCTATTAAACTTAAATCGGTTTCCATCGTTACGGCCTAATATATATTGACTGCCACTTAGAGCACCTGCATATCAAGTGTTACTATCAAAACGTGTACAACTCAGGAATAAGCATGATTTCGAAAAAGTGTACGTAGATATATTGAGACCACGCCCATTTTTTAACAGTTGCCGACAGTGACCATATGAACTAAATTACCAAATCTTAGTTTTCTACGGCAAAAGCCGTCTGATATAAAGCATTTTTACTGATTTTTGGGTGGAAAAATTGGGCGTGACAACGTTTATATTTACATAGTGACGGCCGCTTGGACCCATAGCACCTGCATACCAAGATTCACTATCAAAACGTGTACAACTCAGGAATAAGCATGATTTCGATAAAGTGGGCGTAGATATCGTGCGGCCATGCCCATTTTTTGTGCATTGGCCGACAGTAACCCTACGAACTAAATTACCAAATCTTAGTCTTCTACGGCAAAAGCCGTCTGATATAAAGCATTTTTACTGATTTGTGGGCGGTAAAATTGGGAGTGACAACATTTATATTTATATAGTGACTGCCACTTGGACCTATAGAACCTGCATACCAAGATTCACTATCAAAATGTGTACAACTCAGGAATAAGCATGATTTCGGTAAAGTGGGCGTAGATATCGTGTGGCCATGCCCATTTTTTGTGCATTGGCCGACAGTAACCATTCGTACTAAATGACTAAATCTTAGCCTTCTACGGCAAAAGCCGTCTGATATAAAGCATTTTTACTGATTTGTGGACGGTAAAAGTGGGCGTGACATTATTTATATTTACATAGTGACTGCCACTTGTATCCATTGCACCTGCATACCAAGATTCACTATCAAAACTTGAACATCTCAGGAATTAAAACGATTGCTGAAACATGTGCGTTGGTATAGTGTTAATACGCCAATTTTTTATAGTCACCGGAAGTAACCATCTGAACAAAATTACCAAATTTTAGTTTTATATGATTAAAACCGTCTGATATATAGCATTTTTTTGATTTGTGGGCGATAGAGCCAATTTGGGTTGTATCGGAGGTACCACGCCCCCTTGTCCAATCAACAGCAAACTTCACAGGAACACTTCCAGAATGTTGCTTCAGTATCCCTAAAAATTTCATTAAGTTTGGTTCGGTAGTTTTGGAGTCTATACGTGATATACACACATATCCACATACATACATTCATTTTTATATAACGTATATAGAAGATATAGAAGAAGATATAAAAAGAACACTTTTAAAAAAATTAATTTCATCAAAAAAATCGAAAGGGTTTTTATGATAGAAATAGTTAATAAATTTTTGTTAAAAACTGAACCAATTTTTGCTAATAAGTGCCATGCCATCTGAAATGGAGTTTAATATGCAATTATTTATATAAATTATTTTTACAACAAAAACAAATTTTACGTAATTTTTTAAGGCAACATTGAATATTTTGGGCCTTTTTTTAAAAAAATTTGAAAGCACAAAGTTGTATAGAAGCCTTGTTAAATATAAACTTTTCCGATCAAATATTTGCAGATACGGAATTTTGAAGAAAAACAAAATTTTTGATACCCATATTGTGGTCTTCATATCTAAAACAAATTTTTTAAGAAAATATATGCATATTTTAATAAAGAAAATTTTAATATAAAAAGTTGAAAATTTAAAAAAACAATAAAAAGGTAACTTTAAGAATTCTCTTAAATATATATGAAAATGAAACAATTTCGAAAAAGCGCTCCTTATGATACCTTATGATTATGATAAATACTGTAAAAAATTACAACAGCAAAATTACAATGAAATTTATCTCCAAAATGGATGACAGCATATGTGGCTTTAAAATACCTTTCGTTTGATACCAAATTTGTATATATTTCTATGGAAAATAATAAAATTGTGGCAAAAAAACCAAATTTTCGCTGATTTAAAAACGTTATTTTGAAAACGTAAACTATCGATTGAGCACGTATAAAAAATACGTCGGCCTTAGATTTTTGTCCTCTATCACATATCCAAAAATTATTCAAATCGGTGAGTGGCACCTGGGGACCTTTCCTTGTAAGTTTTTGATTTTTACCTAAGGTTTTTTGAAAAATGGTCCAAATTGAGATTTTTTTATTGTCTTTTAAAAAGTATAATTCCAAAAATTAGTACAAAGAGTAAAAATTTCTGAGACAAAATTTTACTAATACAACAATATTAGTTTGAAAGTTAAAAAGGGTAAGATTTTTTGCAGCTTATTAAAATCAAAATTAAAATTAGCTATGAAATATTAAAACTTTTTTATTAAGTTCACCTGTTGAAGCCTGATTCACTTCACAACTTTTATGGGACATTCCACGGGAAAACAAAAAAAAACTAAATCTGTAGATTTGGTTTCTTTTTGACTACTTTACGCTTTTATTGATCCCCAGTTTGTGTACAAATATTTGGACCTGTGTGAAACCTAGTTCAAGTTCTCGATAAAGGCCAAAATATTACTGTTCTCGAAAGCGAATCCGACAATTTAAATTATATTCAAAAGAAAATATTTTAAAGTCTTTAAAAATTGAACTGTTCCATTTCCTCATAAAAATTTGATATCAAGACTGACAAAATCATTCAATTCACAATAACAATTACTATATATATTTTTTTAATAACATTTTTTAAGCAAAGAAATCGACTCCGTCCTAAAAGACCTATTTAAATTTCAGATTATTTTTCAAAACACGTATTTGGATAACTGGTTTTTGCACAGCACCAATATCTTATATCCAATATATTATTTAAATTGTCACATCAAAATAATACTTTGTTTGAAACCCATTACTCAGCTGGATAAATTTTTGTTAGAATATTTTAGAATTTATTCAGTCTTGGATTTAAATTTAAATTTGAAAACTAAAAATTATAAAAAAGAATAAAATTATAAAAATAAAATTTTTTAAACTTCCAAATTGTTTTCTAATTTTTAACAGAATACAAAATAAATTAAAAAATGCCAAAGTATATAAAAATGTGATTGTTAATTTTTCTTGTGAAAATTTGGTAACATGATAAAAAAATCATCAAATCCCCATAGAATTGTACTGTTTAAAATGTTTTAAAAATATTGTTTTTATTGATTTGGAAAAGAACTCGCACACGGCTAAATGTTTGTACCAAGTTGGAGATTTTAGATGTCTTATATACCAAGAAAACAACAAAATATAATGGGCAAACTTTTTAGTCATCATCATTACGTGGAATACCACAAAATGTGTTAAATTTCGTGGTTCATGTAGTTTTTGCATTATACAGCTTTTAAAAATTTAAAAAAAAAATCTGTTCAAACGAGTGCATTCTCAAAGGTTTTTGGTCCAATAAGCTTAGATATTAAAATGTCAACCTAATTTTTTACAATTTATAAAATTATATTCGTTCTAGGTATAATTTCAAATGTATATTTTTCCGGATATCAGCGGCTTTTTGAGCATCAAAATCCACAATTGAAAATGATTCTATAAAATACAAGCTCCTTGCAGTTAAATCCAATTTAATGATTATGACTTTTATAAGCAAAGTTAATCTTTCATTTGGCCAAAAAAATGTTTTTGCATTAATTAAGCAAAGTCTTTTAAATTGGCTTTGAAAATGTTAAAACTTTTGCATCTTCAAGTAAATTAACATCATTATCTCAGATTATCTTAAAAAAATCACATTTTGAATTAATTAATTAAATAGTCTCATATGTGATATTTTTCATACTTTCTGGGCCCTAAGGGGGAAGGGTTTGAACACCCAAAACCCCCCTTGGCTTCGGGCCTGCTGATAGTATCTAGTTTATCTGGGACTACTTTCTGTTTGTGAATCAAGTGCATTGATCAAAGGTTTATGATCAGTAAATATTGTGAAATGGTTCCCTTCAAGGTGATGTCTGAAGTAGACATGGGTAACGCAGCGCTGAGTTGCGTTAATGAGTTGAAGCACTTAAATGCGTTACTGCGTTGATACACTTCTTTTAATAAAAGTAACGCAATAACGCAGTAATGCAAATGCCGAGCTCAAAGCAAAAGTAAAAAATATTCATACAGTTAGCAAAAATTGCACATTTTGTACGGCGCATCGAACATAGAAACAGAAAGTTGAAAGCGAACATTATTTTTCTTTATTATTTTGTTTGCTTTGAAGCTTAGGCTAAATGGTCAGTTGTTTTTTTATGCAAATAAATTAAAAAATTTATTTCATATTTTTCCTCCGACGTTTCGCTGTGTCTTTTTCAGCTTCCTCAGGGATATTTATTGAATCTTAAAAATTTGAAAATACAATTGGTTTTTATAACAATTTAAAACAATATTGTGGGAAAATTAATGTTAACAATTTTAAAATTTTAACAAATACTTACAAAAATTTTAAATTTCACATTAAAGAACAGATTCTACTAATGACTTAACATTATTACAAATTGGAAGCACGAACAAAAAAAAACATTAAACCAATTAAAAAACAATACTGCTAAAAACTCGTCAAGTACACTTAATGTTAATATTGCACTACTTATCTTTTTTAAATTGCTACTGAGTAAATAAGATTTATGTTATCCTTGTCCTCTTTAGTGTTCATCGTCATTTTTATTTTTTGTTGTATTCTCAAGCTTTCTAGTGTAAGTCTTTTATTTGCTCTCTTCTCTTTGTCCAGAATTTTAATCTTGTCAAAATCAGCTGATGTCCCGTGTTTAAGATGTGTTGAGAAAGCCCTGTTGACGTTCTTCCTTTATTTATATCCGCCATATGTTCTTTCATTCTAACTCCTAGTGTTCTTTTTGTTGTCCCAATGTATACTTCTTTGCAATCTTCTCCGTTTTTTCCTTTGCAGCTGATTTCGTACACTACGTTGTCTTGCTCTAACTTATTTATTTTGTCTTTAGTGTTGGTGTATAGTTTTTCAAGCGTTTGATTAGATGTGTGGGCATATGATGTGTTTTCTTGCTTTAAAGTTCTGTGTAAGTGTAAGCTATTTGTTAGTTTTGGGACATATGTTATGCTGAAATATTTTGTAATGTTGCCAGACTGACCCGTTATTGAGTTTGGGATTTTTTTATTATTTCGTCGGTATAGTTTGCCATTTATTAAGTTATTTATAATGTAATTAGGATAATGTAATTAGGATAATTGTTCTTTTTTAAGATTGATCTTATATTGATAATGTTTTTTTAGCGAAATTGCACGTCACTGATGTCTAGTACTTTGTTAATGAAATTATTTGTTGTATTTATCTTCTGTTTAAGCGGTTGGTTTGAATTGAAATTCATCATTCGGCCCGAGGATGTTTATTTTTTATACCAGTCCAGCACTATTTTGTCATCAATTCTATGTAGTTTAGTGTCTAAATACGGTAATTTTCCATTTTCTTCTTTTTCAACCGTGAATTGTAGCTTTTTATAAAATTTGTTCAATGTTTTTAGTATTATTTCTACGTCAGTTTCTCTTATCACTGCAAAAATGTCGTCTTCATATTTGGTAATAAATTTGACTTCAATGTTAATTTTCTTTAATTCCTCCAAGGTGTAGTCCAAAAGTGTGTCCAATATAATGTCTGCTAGTGTTGGGGAAAGTGGATTTCCCATTGGCATTCCAAATATTTGCTTATACGTTAATAACAAAACGTAATTTAAAATAATTGTTGTCTCTTTTAAACAGAATTCTAGAATTGAAATACATTTTTGTTTAGGGATTTTTGTGTGCTTTTCAATATTCGTCCATGAATTCAATACTTTTTTAATAACTAGGTAAGTCGGTATGTTTGTAAACAGTGAGATTACGTCATAAGATATTAAAATATCGCCATTATATAGTACCACCTCATTAACCTTTTCTTTAAGTTCAAAGGAGTTTTTTATATTGCATTTTTCGGAAAAGGGGTTTTTTCAAAATGCCACCTATGTATTTAGATAGTTCGTAGCACGGAACATTAAAAGATGATGAAATCGGTCTTAAGGGCGTGTGCAATTTATGGATTTTTGGGAGTCCATAGATCTCTCTTTATAAATATTGACAATGGGTTGCGGGGAAGATGCAGTTAACCATGAATGCTTGGAGTGCGTTTGATTGTTTATAATGTTTTTCCATTCACAGAATGGTTTTGCCAACTGTTGGACGTGTTCGTGTTCGAAGCAGAAGAAAATTAGAGTCCAACTTTGAACTTGTTTTGCATACCAGGAACGCGTATGTATCTGTTTAATAGCATCAAATCTTAAACAAAACAAATTTGGCTGCATGATTGAAGTTGAATATATCTTCAGTTTTGGTGGATGATGTAATCTGCACTTCATTTAGTTATATTTTATATTAATTACTTTTAGATTTAAAAATCTTTAATGAATCAATTAGAATTAAGATTTCTTTATATTCTGATCTATATGTTGATTGAAAATTTCTATTTGATTTAATTTGTTTTTTCTAAGTGAAGCAAATTTGCGCTTAGTATTCCGCCACAAAAATCACCGCATTCGAAAAATTAACCACATAACGCAACACGTTGGTCAATTCAAACCCTCACTGCGTTAATAAAATTCTTGTTGATACAGAAATCATGACATTTGAAACTACGCTATTACGCATGTGCGTTAACGCATTTCACTGATACAGTAAACTGCGTTTGAGTTGGTGTATCAACGCAGCGATTTTGTCTAGTCTGAAGTGTTTAATAGTCAGATATATGGCAAGTAATTTACGATTGAATGTGCTATAGTTGGTTTTCGTTTGTGAAAAATTCTTTGAAAAGAATGCAAAAGGTTGAAGTACTTCGATGTTTTGTTGTTGCAACACGCCATCGACTGCAGTTATCGATGCATCTATAGCAATTGATAATTTAGCATTACTATTAATATGGTTAATGGCCTTAATGACCTAGCATGTGTGCAAGTTTTGGAATACATCTGTGGTTGTAGTTAGCCATAGCGATAAATTTTTGCATTTGTTTTACTATAACTGGTTGAGGATAGCCTCGTATGCATTGTGTTCGTTCTTCATAAGGTCGGATACCTTGTCTAGAAATGTTATAACTTAAAAAAATTATGTCAGTCGCTCCGAAAATATATTTATTTGGTTAAATATTTTAAGCCGTAGTCATTAAGTCTGAAAAACTTGTGTTAAATGTTCAATGTCCTGCTAGCTACTAAAACATCGTCCAAATAAACAAAAATGAAGTATTGTTCATGTAACACTTCGTGTGTGAATCTTTGGAATTTTTGTGCAGAGTTTCTCAAACCGGAAGGCATTCGGAGAAACTCAAACATTCCGAAAGGTGTTGTTATGGCTGTCTTGTGTACTTTCTCAGGAGCCATCGGTATTTGATGGTAAGCTCTGACCAAGGTTGATTTATAAGGTTATCGCAAGGGAGAGAGCGAGTACCCATAATTGTCAAATCGAAGTTGCTCATAGAAAATCTGCAAGTGCTTTCTTTTATCATAACCTTATAAATAAACCTTATAACCAACCAAAGCGACAACCTTATAAATCAACCTTGGCTCTGAGCAAATCAAGTTTCGAGTAAATGTTCCTGTTGAGTAAGTTAGTGGAAAAGTCATGTATAAGTGGTAACGGATACCGATCGGGATCTGTAATAGCGTTCAGTTGTCTGTAATCACAGCATGGTCTTCAGTCATTTAGTTAACGTTTGGCTACAAGGTGTATTGAAGAGAAAGTTTTTAAATCAGACGGTCTGCAAATTCCGGACTTTACTAAGGAGTCGAACACTTGTTTTGTAATTTTCAATTTTGTTATGTCCAACCGTCTTGGTCTTATGAATGTTTTAATTGTTGTTCTTCAGTTTTAATGTAGTGTTTAGTTTTATGTGGCGGCCGTGGTGTGGTGGGTAGAGTGTGTAGTCCAGAGAACCCAGGTTCAAATCCCACCTGACACAAAGTATTTTCAATTTAATTAATTTTTCTGTCCGACCGTCACCTCTTTGCAGACAAATCGCAAGCCTCAGAGAGTAAAAACTGCCATGAAAAGCTTCTTGAGAACATAAGCCGTTCGGAGTAGGCATAAAACTTGTAGGCCCAGTTCTCGATCATTTGTGTTCGAACATTTCACAACACACACAACACAATTGATTAAAAGAAGCTCGGTCAAAGTCCTTTCAAGTGCTGAAATGGCCATTTCGTAATTTTTTTCAAATCACGTGTCACGATGTTCTGGTATAAAAATGTTTAATGTTTTCAATTGAAAGAAACTTTGGAGCAAGATATATTAATGAGGTATTGTTAACAGCTGTGTCGTCTTCTTCTTCCTCACTGCGGTTTTTAATGTCAAACGTGGTTTTTGTTTGTTTGGTTCGTCATTTCGAATTCTGATTGGAATTTTAAATTAAATTTATAAAAAATAAAAATATGTGCGAAATTTCAAGTCTATAAATTAATATTGTGGAATTCTAAGAGATTTTACCGTTTTGATAAAGCCACTTTGTATGGGAAGTAGGCGTGGTATTCATCCGATTTGTCCCATTTACGATCTTGACTTTCATTTTGGGGATAAAATCTTAAATATCGAATTTCGTTTAGATAGCTTTAAAATTGCGGCTGGAATCGTGATCACAGACGGACAGACGGACATGGCTAATCGACTCGGGGCTTGATCCTGATCAAGAATATATATACTTTTCTATACCTACCCCGCCTCTTTATGGGCGTTACAAACGAATATACCCCGTTTACGTTTTTTTAAAGTAGGGGTATAAATATAGTGCAAGCACTGAAATTGAAATTAAACTTTCTACAAAATTATTTTTAAAAAATTTATTTTTCATCCGGTTTTGGCCAAATTAGTCTTAAAATGTTTGTAATTAAATACACTTAACTTCAAAAATATAAAGTATTCCCGATTTAAACTTTTTCTAAAAAAACAAGTTACTTAAAAATAGAATTTTAAAAAAAAAATCATGAAAATTGCAAGAAATTTTAACTTTGACGAGCTATCACTTGAACATTTTTTATCCGATCGATACGATCAGTATATCAAAGGAAAGGAAATGTAATTGCCTTTTCAGCTATATATTATTTATTTCTATCGGATAAGCAGTTTCAGCTAAAAGTAAATTTGAAGGAAATCATCTCTCGAGAAGTACAAAAGTACCGTTATCTTCAAAACCCTACAAATGAAAAAAAAAATTTTATGATTTTTGTGTTCTGGAGATCCAAACGAACTCGCCCATACATGTGGCGTTCTTGGTATTTCCGAGCTGTAAAGCAGTGTAATAGGTCTTGTTATTTCTGCCAAAATTATGGTGAATGGAAATTACTCAGAATACTCGAGTAATTTTTTTCCGAAAGTCGAAATTATGCCTCCATTAACTGCTGTTAAAATTATGTCTGAATTGTTTTTATAGTTTTTAAATTTATGGGAGGTAGAACCGAAACTTTTGCACCACTGTCGATTAAAAGGTTGGTGTTGCTGTAATTGTCGTAAACGGCGTGTGAGTGTAGTTGAGCTTGCATCATTTGCCGTTGCAATGATGGAGTTTTTTAGTTTGTTGGATTATGTGTAAGGTTGTTCGATGTAGAGTCGTTTTGAACAAATAAACATGGTTGTTCACATTTTCTAGCCGCTGTACCGAATTGGTAATGGTATCTACATACTTTGATAAATTGCTCGAGAGAACTTGAACGAGAGCGACATTTTGCTGAAACTTACTAAAATTCTGTTTGTTGTTTCAGCAAAATGTTGAGTGATTGCAACTAAATAATAGGCTATTGGAAAAAAAAAAATTTTAATTTTTTTAAATTAAATTAAAAACTAAAATTTTGAATGTCGTTTCAGCAAAGATTTGAGTGATTGCAACTAAATAATAGGCTATTGAGGGTTTCTTGTTTATAGCGGATATTTTACTTCCTGCTATAACTTCCCATATATTGTCTGTAAGTTTCAGAAGAACGTCCAGTTCTTTATGACCTGACCCGGCCAAAGCAATGTTTAGACTTTTTGGTAGTTTTCATAACCATAGTTTATAGATTAGCTCGCTACTGACTGTGGAACCAGTTAGTAAAATTAGCGAACGAAAGAATTGAGATGGTTTTTGGTAACCTATTTCAGAATCCGAAAGGATTTGGTCAAAACGTTTATATTTGCTCAACAAAAGACTATCGATTAATGTTCTTTTAAGTCCTTCATATTAATTTGTAGACGGAGGATTTTGAATACAGTGTAATACTGTAACGATTACTTCTTGTGGTAATGCAGTTACCAAATATTAATATTTAGTTCTGTCCACGGTTATTGCTTTCATTTGGAATTGGATTTCAGTGTGTGTGAACCATGCATTGGGAAAATTGGGTCAGAAAGATGGTAATTTTATAGTGGTAGCGTGAAATTCGAAAGGGACATCGAGAGATCTTGATACGAAATCTATAATAGGTTTATTATCACCACTACCGGTGTGAGGTGTATGTGGAGTTTGGTAAGGTGTATGTGGGGTGTACGTTGCATTTCTAAAATTTTTTTTAACCAGAGTACCTATTTGTTTCCTAGTATAGTGTAGAGCCTATGAATATGGAACGATTGGTTTCTCACGACCCAATCGTAAAATATTCGTTAAAAGAATCTAAGTGTACCTCGTGAAAAGCTAAAATGATAAGGTAACCTGTAAAAAAAATTTTATGAAAGATAACAAAAAAACTTTTACAATTTTGTCAAAAAAAAAATGTTTACAAAGGTGATTGCTGATGACTCGTGTTGGGCTCTTCGGGTGGGATTTTCGCTGTGTTACGTTTGATGTTTGCTGTTGCAGGTTTTAAGAGGTTGCGAGTCGTTGTTGTTGCAGTTGTTGTTTACTCGTGTTACCGCAGCATTGATGTTGTTGTTGCTGCAGTATTAAATAAACAGCTGTCGACGTTTGTTCCGAGTCTGCCACAGACCAATTGCGATTTAGTTGTTGCTTGTATCCTGTCAGGTTGGTAATAGTCGCTGTTGATTTGATGCTATTGTTTTGATTATTGGTTGGATGTTCGTTAATTGTTGCACTTGGTGTTGTTATTGTTTTGATAATGGTAGTGGTAAGTAATGTGATTGGTAAGTGCACTGGATATGAATGGCTGATGGGTGGTATAAAACTGCTTAGAAAAGGATTTGTTGTAATCTTCGCGTTGTAGTGCTGGAATGAGGGTTATTATTGGTGCCTCTCGATGATTGTTTTGTTAATTTAAGGTTGTTTGGCTCGCAACTTTGGTGGTATTGTTGCGACTGTTAAGGATGACGCTGCTGTTGATGATGATTTACCAACGACAATTGTGTACAAACGTTGTAACTTGTTGACGTATTGCTGTTGTTGTACAGCACGCTGCATGTAAATGTGTTCGCTATAATGTGCGCAGCACGTGCTGCTGCTATCTGTATCATAGGACGACGAAGGAATGTCAATGCTTGTCGCCTCAATGGATGGCAAGTGGGCTGGTGGTGCAAGTGCCGCTGTTACGCTGATGTCGTGCTAGTGTTTCTTGTTTAATTTTCCATTGTCCGGTTTTATGTAGGATCACCAGTGTTGGTGCGAATCAACGTTTTAATTTTTTTATGTATATTTTATTTTATAAATTTTTATTTTTGAACATATTTTTTTATTTTAAAACGTTTTTGATTGAATAAATTTTCTGAAATGATGAAAATTTTACAAACTTGTGATAACTTAGTGATGACAGATATTTACTTAGATCTAAAAATTAAATTTAAAATAAAGTAGTTGTGTGTAAAGTGTTTAGTGGAAACACCACAGGAGCTCTCCGAAGGGCTTCGACGTGGCCCATACGATTCCAAAAACCGCATCCACCAGCGAGTGAAAAGTGGAGTTTTCGCTTTTAAGCTCGTAAATGCCTACAACAGTTAAAACCTCTAGTTCGTAGCTATGGTACCTAGCCTTCACCTCTGTGCAATGTCGACTAAAAATATTACCACGTTCCATATCTTGCCGTTATCTGTTAATTGTAGAAGAACTGCTGCAAGGCCAACCATACTGCCCTACCGATTCGGTAGGACTTCATGTCAATCGATAAATCACGAAGTTGACTAAGCGGTATTGATAAAAATAAATAACTTTTCACAAATTTCGGGTAAAATCCGGTCAGTCCTTAAAATCGGTGTACTTCCGTGACCTTTTCCGGTTAGACTAGAATTGGTTAACCTAAGTCAATTCCACATGCTCTAACTTTGTGTCCAAGGAAATTAATTTCGCGCTCAAGAAATTGGCAGTTACCAAGGCGCAACGTTAAATTACATTTCTCTAATATGTCCAAAAAATATTATTTATTACGTAAAATTTTTGAAAATCTTCGTCAACCGTTTTGCTTGGTATAACCACATCATCCAAACAAGTAATCGCGGTGTTTGACTCTATCATAGAAATTAATTTTGACATCATACCTTGGAAGACAGCAGGCGCATTTACTAGTTCAAAGGGTATGCGATCCGACAAAACCAAAAAATTCTATTGCAATAAAAAAATTATACAGTTTTGTGTAGAATTACAAGCTTCAAACAGTTTCCAAACATTAAATTTTATACCGTGTACAATCTCGTTCACTTTTCGTACTCTTTTTCGTCATATAATCAAGGAACACGCATGTGCATGTTATACCTGCTTGACGTTCGCTTGAGCACTGAAACTGTGATCATTCTGTTCACAATTTACAGGGGAGGGCAGTTGCAACCCCTGAACATTAGAAAAATACAAATTTTAGTATTAAATTAAGAAATTAAAACATTTTTTTTATAATTAAAAAGTATAGAATTTATTAATATTTATTGAAGCTTAATTTATTTTTTATATAAAACTTACGTCTGACACATTTTTTATTTATTTATCAGTCACATGAAAAAAATAATTTTTTTCACCCCTGAACAAAATCCTGGCTACGTCCATGTAAAAACATAATCATTATTCGTCCGTGCTTCATTGAGAAGATATTCTAAATAATTTAATAGTAGTAATAACTTAACCATTGAGCTTCATTTAGCTGGATATCAGTTTCGTGGGCCTGGTACAAACTTAAAGAAACGATTAGCTAGAGGTGATCAAGGAATCAATATTTTGGATGCTACTTGCAGACTACACGATATAAAATAAGCAAACAATAAAGATTTGGAAAAAAGACATACAGTGAGTTTCACTTAAAACCGTGCACATGACATATAAAGATAACTTGCTGCAGAAAAGCTAGTTTTAAGAGGCAAAAAATAAATTGAAATCAGTTTTGTTTTCATTTGATTTCTGTGCTTATAATTTAAATATGAAAACAATATATAAATAACGTTTGATTAAAAAAAAAAACACACATTTCATGTCCTCACCTATAAAATTCATCAGTTACTGAATATCTGTATGCATTTCAAAAAATGAAATGCTGTAATTGCAAAAAATAGTTCAAAAAATAACAAAATGAAATAATTTAGTACTTCATTGAACCGCTTTTTTGCATGGAATTGACTAAGCTTTTGCATGTTTCGAAGCCTTTTTGGCGTATTCCGCTTCAAGAGCCTTCTTGAGTTCAGCTTTGTTAGAATTTTGATGAGGTCGTATTTGTTTTTCAATATGATACCAAAGATGCTCTATGACATTTATGTTCGGTGATTGGGCGTGCGTTTAAATGACTTTCGGATAGTTATAGAGTATCCACGTTCTTTCATGCAATGAGTTATGTTAAGGATCGCTGTCGGCATAAGGATTAAAACATCTTCGGGTTCCCATGTTTTCAGCAATTGGAATCAAATTTTCTGTGAGCATGTTAGTATAGCATATTAACATATTAATACAGCATATTAGTTCATATTGCCTTCGATGAAAACCAAATTACCGACTTAGTGTGTTGGCATTAGGATTACCAGGGGGTCGGGATTTGTCGGGAGTGTCCAGTTATATATGTACTTGTCCTGTGCCCCGTTATTGGACAATTTGTCCCGGAATATTAAAAAACTTGACATTGAATAAGATTAAATTGAAAAAATAACATTAAAAAAAATGTACTGGACAAAAGCCATTGTAAGCTCCAATTTTACGGCAATTTGTCTACAAAATCTGAAAACTGATTTCAAGTCTTGACCAGTGTAAAAGGATCTTTCGAGTAAAAAGGCTTCTAAGCTTTTAATAAGGCTAATTATAAATGAATATTAGAACAGTAAAATCCTACTTTGCGTCTGATTATTCGTGCTCCTTCCTCCTTCCTTATATGAATGGTGGTTGCATAAAAATAGTAAAACGCCAAAAAAAGACCATACCTTTCATAAACTGGAAGAGCTGCAGTTAAAAACGTGTTTTTCGGGCCCTCGAAGTTAATGTGAATTTATTAATTGTCATACTGGCATTAAAGCTACACGAAAATTACAAAAAAATTTTATTCCCATGTAAAATTTATCGCTGAATCCTATTCCGTACTCAGATTTGGCATGGAATTAAGTTTGAGGTCACCAGGATCGAATAAACGCAAATATCGTTGATTTTTTCCACTCAGTTATTATTTCAAATCTCTCAATCTGGTAGATAATGATTTTCTTTTCAAAACTAAGCACTATCGAACAATATTTAATCAAAATATGGTTTATTGTATGTACTTTTTCGGTAAATGTGAACTTGTTGTAGTAGTATATCTGCGTAAATTATTAAGAATATTTTACTTCTGTTGTATATTTGTATACAACAATAGTGTTTTTTCGAAGTGCTCCATACGGGAAAATCCTCTGATGAGCTTCTACTACTTGAAGAATAATTTGCTTTTCGTCCTCCGACGTAGTTAGTTTCTCATTGAATCCGTTCATGAAATTCATGACCCTCTCTGCAGAGTCATTAACAACAGAGCTGTGTCGAAAAGTATTCATTTCAACTCAATTCCAATTCCTTGGAATTAGGAATTGGTAATCTCAATTCCTCATTAATAAAATTGAAAGGTTCAATTACCAATTACAATTCCTGTAATGGAATTAACGATTTTTTCCAACTCCATTCCTGAGAAATTGAGATGACCAATTACCAATTCCTAATTCCAAGGAATGGGAATTGAGGCGGAATTAATTCCAAAAGGAATCATTACAACCCTCTGATTTACAGCCTACCGATGAAATAATTATTTTCGTTTTACATTTAATAATCGTTTATTTATTTTAATCTGGGATTCGTTTTTTCTTTTATTAGTTTTGTTCAAAACCGCGAGTTGAAAATTATGAATATTGATGATGACATTGCTCACAGTGACTGCGCAATCTACTACTAAAGCTACTAATAATCGAAATAAAAATTTTCTAAATAATTTACGCAGATATACTACTACAACAAATTTACACTTATTAAAAAAGTGCATTCATATAATAAATCATATTTCGCTTTAACCCTTTAGAAACGGGACAACTTTTTTGAAATTTCGTGACGAAAATTTACACATTGGCTAATGTTGACCTTCTGGTAACGAATATGGAAAGCATTTTTGATTGGTTCACTTAGACGGCCAAAATCAGTCGATTTTTCAGCGGTCATCGACGTTACAAAGGTTGAAAGTAAAAGAGAGTTTTTTAAATAATAATTTGGTTTTATTATTTAGATTTTATTTATCAATAAAAATAATAAAAGTGTATAAAAAATGTGTAAGGACCATATTTTCCCCGTGTCAAAATATGCCTCACAATACGCCTAACTGTCTACCCAGCTGACATGAAACCTACCCACTTGCCAGAACGACTACTCACTTGCCACGTAGCCCATCTTACCAACTCGACGTCACCTTACCAAAGTATTTATATTATTATAATTCTTATATAAGGTATCACTACACACTTATTTTAATATAACTAAATTTACTAATTTCATGTTAATATAATCAATTTTCATAACTACTTTCAATTTAATATACAAACATAAAGACAGAGCCACTCTGTTTGGTACGATTCTAGCTTCTTAGATTAATGCCACTGAATATCCTTTGCTTTAATATGACCAAATTAAATCGAAGCTATAAATAATAAACACATTTTATTTTAAAATATTAATTCATATTAAACCAAATACAGCCGCTCTATCTAATTATGTTTATTTACTCGCATCATATAAATAATACTATAACTAAGCCAAACACTTAATATCCCTCCTTAAATTTTAAGATGTACAATTAGAACTCGACCTTTAGAATTAGAGCTTTATTCTGCTGGGAGTGCGGTCGACGCAATGTCCGCACAATCGAGTGCTGCCGCCGATACACGGGAAACGCCAGCAGACCGAGCCAAGAATAGGAGTAGGCTTGGTCAATAATTCATTCTACCCTTACCCACAGACACCACTAGGTTTAGCAGACAACCGCATCATAGCCACCATTGCATTTGAAGGTGAGCTAATAGATGCCATAATTGACACAGGAGCCACCCGAAGCTTTATCAGCGAACTGTTCGCTAAAGTGTTAGGCACGCCCGCCAATTTGCAGCCCACACATCAAGTGATACGCCTAGCTGACGGCCAAACTAGGACAGTTAGTGAGGAGCTGGAAGTTTCTATCCGCCTCGGAAACACGATATGCGACATCGCACTGTTAATCTTACCTGATGCAATAGAACACCTCGTCTTAGGTATAGATTTTCTCCAACAGATGGAAGCCACACTCAGCGTAGGAAGACATGATCTCACACTTAGAACGGGAGGCACAGCACCATCCTCGAACCGCACGGTTGTGCACAGCGAACCACCGTCTCAGAAAACCCAACTACCAGATCTAGCAACCAGGACCGACCTCAAACGTAAAATCAACACCGCACCGGGCCAGTAGCGCCAGCAATACGCAACCTTCTGCGCCACACTGGGCCAGCCGCGCCGAAAACAAACAATCAGCCATGTCATACTAGGCCAGCAGCGCCAGCAGAATGCTACCAATCGCGTCACACTGGGCCAGCCGCGCCAGAAGAACGTCATCGACCACGTCATACTGGGCCAGCCGCGCCAGAAAAAGATTTCCAGCAACATCAACAAGATAACGCAAATGCCACTTGCACCACATCAACAAGATGACGCAAGGTCACCAGAATAACTTTTAACTCATGAAAAACGTCGCACCACAAGCGCTAAGCGACAACAAAATGTTTACAAAAGCCAGTCAACCGTTAAACGCAAACGAAATGTCAACAATTATTGCAAACTCTGATATAATCCTACCGAGTCAAAATCAACAAGAAGAAGTCGACCCTCCGATAGAGGAAAATAAAATTTTAAGTATTTCTACGCACAAAGTCAAAAGGCGTGCCGAACATTCCACACAACGACAACACAAGCAAGAGGACTTGGATGAACCAAAAACCAGATTTACACATTTTAAACATTGCATTTTAGCAATTTTGGCCGCACTCACGACACTGTGTGACGCCACCCGTAAGCGCTTTGTTACCAGTCAAATCCACTGTCAAGATAACAGCTATCCGATGAGATCAACAAAGTTACGACGTTGTTATACTAAAAATTCGCAACCATCACGAACTTTGGGATCCAGGAATAGACCCTCGATACCGCACCGCACACATCAGCGAAATAAAAAAATTTCACGCTGACAATGAATCCGAGCACACATCATCATAAATCACTTTATCCTCTTGCGACCTAATCAAAACAATCAACAAGGGTTAAAATTTAAAAAAAAAAATAAGTGAAAAGCAGTTCAGTGACCGAAACCTACGGTCCAACATCGACCACATCAGCACGACGGTGTCTTTTCCATTAAGCAGAAAATGCAAGAAACCACGTCAGAGTCAAAATGTTTTCTTCGACTAACCAACGCCTTTTTCCTCTTGTGCGGCACCATCCGCGTTAAAAACTGGAACCCACGGCATCACCCGTGTCAACAACAGAGACACGCGGCACCATCTGCGCCAACAACTAAAACCTGCAGCCGCGCTTGCAAAACAAACTGCACGCTCGCAGCAGTATCTGCGGTAAAAAAACTACAGATGATCGTCAACTACGCATAAAATGAAAATCACCCTCATCATTTCACTTATGCAGCCCCACCTGCGTCACCTACTGAACCACACAGAACCCGCAACACCAAACTTCAAATCTTATAAGTAACGCTTGTTACAAAAATCAGTTGGTATATCAGACACGAACGTCCGAAGTCAGAAAATCCACGTCAACACGCAAACATACAATTAACCACCGCAAGTCATATCTTTAACAAGTGGAAATCACGCAAGAGGTAGAATTGCATTTAAGATGATATACACAAACATCACCCCCCTGCAAGACATGCCTGACCGAAACTCCAACACATTGATACACTTTTCAGTAAACACAAACACAAGCAAACCTACTTGTCAAGTTTTTTTTTTACTTTGAAGCATGTAAGAAACTGAAGATACAACAAACTTCATGAACTAGGCTTAGCTGTGTATGTGAAAAAGAGACAACCCATACAAACAATTTATGGCGGCAATTGGCAAATGAAAAAAGCTAAAAACTAAACAAAAGCGTGAACATTACATTGAAGCTGGCACATGGAAGCTGAAAAAGTACCTGAATTTACCTATTTTTGTTTACTTTTACGTTGTTTAAAAACTGTTGTTCTTTTTATTTTATATTCCTTTTTTATATTATTTTGATTAATTGGTTTAATAAAATAGTAAAATCAAAATGAAACATTTTTTATATCAAATATTTTGGTTTCTAATATGACTGACTGGAATTTTAATTAGGTGTAACCGATATTCTCGTCATAACTGACCAATAACTTAGTCAGATCTAACTGGTCTGCACTAACTGACATTTCCGTTATAGCTGATGTGAGTGAGTGAGAAAACTATATGTTCGGTGGGGTTTAAAGTATTTGCGTGAGAATGTGACAAAAAATCACTCGTTTCCTTTAGGTGTAACTGACATTTTAGTTAGAGCTAACATGAGTGATCGAGTATGCTATACGATCGGCGGGTCTTCCAAATACTTGCGTAAGAAGGTGAGAGAAGATCACACGCATGCATGAGTTTTAGTCAGATTTTGCACCTTTCGCAAAGACTAACCTAAGTTTCCGTCAGCACTACGGGTTAAATAACCAATCAATTAACCAGTACTTCTCTTGTAGGGCCTTGTATGAGGTAAGTCACACGATCGAAAACACCAAATCACCATAACCAACAAAATGGCAATGCCGTTATACACTGTTCGAATGAATAAATGAAACGAGATGGCAACATTACGTTTGATTTAAGATAATTGACAACTCACACGAGATTGTTTGATTGGCAATCAATGAACTTTTCTTACGCTCTTTTAAATTTTGATTGTTGGTAGCTCACACGACACGCCAATCTGCGTTTGACTTTTCTTTGAAATACAGTACTTCTTCTCCTCCACTTTATTTCTTTGAAATACAGTACTTCTTCTCCTCCACTTTATTTCGTACTGTATAAAATTGGTATTATTTTAACATGATTGCTTATCTGAAATTGCTTGAATGTTCCCTAGCACTTGAAATTGTTATTTTGTTATTAACGCATTTATTATGTTTTATTAATTAAACTAAAATTTCATTTAATAATATCAAACAGCCTCCAATGACGAAGAAACAAACATAATACTAATTTTAAAGTATTTTAAAAATGTATACAATAAGCAACAAAAGTAAAACAAAAATTATTCTTCAATGCTTTGTAACATTTTTCAGTTTTAAATGATTTCTTTCAATTCATAAAAAAGTTTGAAGTCCTTTCTAGACACTTCAAAATTAATAATTAAAAATATGTACGCTTATTTTCATAGCACCTACTTTTATTCCAACATCCAAATGCCATTTAGACATCAATTTACAGTGAAACAATGAATTTAACATCGTAACGCAAGCCGAATTTTTATTACGATTTGCATATGTTCACAACACCATCTAGCTGTAAAATTGATTTCGTCACTGCATATCGTTATCTAAATATGATTTGGTTATTCGAAAAAACTCAGATACTATGTAAATATGCATATAAGTGTTGAAATTGAACTTAGCGCACTCTTTGTCTTGCTTCTATCCTGGTAGCTGGGATCACGCACATCCCACAGCTCGCGCTTTGCCTCCATCAAAGAAATTAGCAATCTGAAAGAAAATATATTGAAGATATTAATACATTTAAATTTCAAATTTTAAGTATTGCAACTTCATATTAATCTTTACCTATTTCTTGTTGCAAAAACATAATTTCTTTCCCGCTTTTTTCTTTGTTTACTTCATTTATTCACTTGTTAAGAATAAGGGTTTCATGCAACGATTTTTCCATTATGTTATTGTAAAAAGTACTACGCTTCTTCAGCCAAAGTACTTCTTAGATATTTAAACTCAGCAAACATTTTATTTCGCCACCCAGCAACACTGTTCAGATTGCTGCAATCTGTGTTCATCCGTTCTCGCTCAGTGCTTTTGACAGGTTTCTATTGAAAGCAACAACAAAACGAGTAGATTGTTTGATTGGCAATCATCGTGTGAGTTGGGGATAAAATGTGAACGTATACTATTTGAACTTGCAACAGCCATTGCAGTTTGATTCGCCAGCGATATAATCACGCAATATTGTGTCTTTTCAAATGTTTACGCAAAGTATTAAATACAGAGTGTGACTCAACGATTCTTTAAATTCATCTACTGTTTGAATAACTTATATTTATATTTCCACATAAAGCAAAATGAGTGCAGGTATTTATTGTTGATATTTTATAACATGCCAAACAAGTGCAGCACAGCACTACCCATTTAATTACGCAGAAAATAATACGCCTTGCATTCACAGTACAAGGCAACTTTCACCAACACATCGTAAATTTGATTTTTGTAAACAGGCGGATCTCACCTAACTGTTCTTTTAAGAACAGTGAGCGACGTGCAGTGGGACCTCGACCACATCTCTCCATGGATAAGTTCCAGAAGACGAAGGAGGCCGCACGAAGACGCATAGTTTTGTTGCCAGAGACTATGTCGTGCCCTACGCCACCAAAGCGACGACGCCTCGCCACCACGCAAGCTATTCCAGCCACACAAGTAAATCAACTGCTACTCACAGTACCGGCCAATCGCATGATTCCGAGTATGACCACCGCATCCAGCCACAACACATGATCAGGTCAACAGATAACGACAGACACCTCTGCCCACACGAGCACTCGCGCTACCGATCTCGATCATGATAAACAGCAGTACACATGCACGCCAGCGACAACCGCAGCCACCATCGACTTGTCAAGTGACGACAGTAACGACGCTATGCCAACAAGTCTGTTTGCTTATCCGCCAGGACCAGGAGGAATCAGCGTGAGCATAGCAGACTGCAAATGTCTCACAACAGGGTGCTACCTCAATGACAAGATCATCGGTTTTTACATCCGCTGGATAATCAACACCATGGTGCCTGAAGAACTTAAAGAGGACTTATACATTTTCAGTACATTCTTCTTCGAGCGATTGATGCGACCGAAGGCCATGTCCAGCGATATCCCGCACACACTCGCACAACGCAGACACGCAGGCGTCAGCTCATGGACACTACGCCCCGGAATCACCGATAAGAAGTTTATCATCGTGCCAATAAACGAGCACTGGTTTGTAGCCATCATTTGCTTCCCAACCATACGTGGAATTCACTTCTATGAGACGAAGCAACCAGTAGCTCCAGGTCAACGCTACCCCATAGCACAGCCAGTCATCCTACTTCCTAGACTCGCTTGCCAGCACCGATAGGTCACACGTGCTGACCCCGTTACGCAGCTATTTGTCGCATGAATTTCAAGCAAAATTAGGAGAACAAGCGCCACCCACATTTACGCCAGCGAACTTACCAGGACATCGCATGAAGGTTCCCCAACAGAGCAATCTTGTAAAGTGGACTATACGCTCCCCAATTCATCGAGAGGTTTATCTGCAAGCCCATCACCAGTTTCGATCTGCCAATCGTGTGAACCACATGGTTCTCTAAGCAGGTCATCGAGAACAAACGACGAGCTATCAGCAAACTCATCCAGCAGCTATCGCCCACTCTACTGCCACCACTCGAGTTACCAGAAGTAGCACCTGAAGACAACACGCCTAGTAGCCAGTAGGCGACCATATCGTCACCATCAGCAGGCTCAGATGCCAACCAGTAGAAAAAGCCGACATATACGAGCCATGACCATCGTAGCCACTCGAACATATGCAGCAGCAACAGCAGCAGCGATAGCGACAACAATAGCCACAGCAGCAACAGTCACAGTGACAGCGATAGCCATACCAACAGCCAAAGCTGCTGCAACAAATCAAATCGAGAGAGAGCTGACGATTTTATCAACGACGTTCAGGTCATTGAAGACGCAAGCCACGGGCATGAAGAGGCTAATCCAAAACGATGACCCACCACTCACCTATGAGAGAACCGAAGTTTTCGAGAATGACAATCAGATTATCGACGACACAAGCCAGGCGCATGAAGAGCCAGAATCTTGTCTTGGCTGGCTATTCCAAAATGATGACCCACTACTCACCATTGAGATGCCGTCATGCAGCGCATTATGCAGCAACAGCTACGCAAACCAACACAAAGGACACAGACTCCTCCAAACACAGGCAATGTGATGGATGCCAACATCCCAAAGCACAGCCAACAAATGCCTACACTTGCAGGTAAAGATCAAGCAATACCAGGGGAAGATCAAGATGAATTGAACCAACCGTATGTAACGCCAAGAAACTCCGCAAGATCGGACAGCGGCTGAAATTACACCGTATCAGCAACCGGATCTACCAGATTTACATCCGCCGTACAGGCGACGGAGGTGCTACTCTTTTCCGAACTAACGTGGGGGTGTGAAACCTGCCAGAATAGCTACTCACCTACCACGTAACACATCTTACCGGACCTACTCACCAGCTTGACGTCACCTTAGCTAAATATTAATGTTATTATAATTCTTATATTAGGTATCACTACTTTTATTTTAATGTAATTAAATTTACTAATTTCATTTTAATATAATCAAACTTCATACCTACTATCAATTTAATATAAAAACATAAGGGTTCTCTGTTTGGTACGATTCTAGCTTCTTAGACTAACTCCACTGAATATCCTTTGTTTAATATGATCAAATTAAATCGAAGCTATAAATAATAAACACATTTTATTTTAAAATATTAATTAATATTAAACCAAATACAGCCGCTCTATCTTATTATGTTTATTTACTCGCATCATATAAATAATACTATAACTGAGCCAAACACTTAATATCCCTAATTAAATATTAAGATGTAAAATTAGAACTAGTAAGCCATTATTTAAATATTACATTCATATCGCCATCGTTAATATTACGCAAATAGTTAATATACAGGCTGTCCCGCAATTGAGTGCAACTATTTACGGAGCTGAAAGATTATGTCGACCTGAGCAAAAAATCGTATGGGAGGGGGGGGGGGGGGGAGGGTCTATTTTCACATTCTTAGGAGCTACAGTGTTAATTAATATTTCACGACTTTGATTCACGTTATTGTTTCTAGCAGAAAAACTAACTTATATAAAACTTATTTTGATAGCTCGTCATAAAGGCAATAACAAGTATAATTTTTTTAGTACAGCGAACTTTTTTATTTTTAAAGATATGTTTATGTTTTTGGTATCATTGAAAATAAAGTTGAATTAGTTACAAAATTGATCTAAATAAAATTTCATTTATTACGCAAAATTCTGAGAAATTTGTACTATTTGAAATTTGTAAGTTGAAATTTGGTAGTTTCAACCGATTGATTTCATCTTCAAACGATCACAGATCGGTAACGGTTAAGTTGGTGGACTTTTATTGCCTTTAAAATGCGCTATCAAAATTACTTTTGTGTAAGTTAGTTTTTCTGCTAGAAACAATAACGTGAATCAAAGTCGTGAGATATTAATTAACCCTGTAGCTCCTAAGAATATGAAAATAGACCCCGCCTCCCATACGATTTTTTGCTCAGCTCGACATAACCTTTCATCTCAGTAAATAGTTGCTTTCAATTGCGGGACACCCTGTATAATACACAACTTCTACTACTAAGCCCTCAGCAGGATTTAGTACCTTTTTCTATAATAATAAAAACTAAATCTTTTAGTAAACACTGGGCCACCGAACCGACATACTCAAACGTACTACGCATACAACATGCAACAACAACATGCAACCTCAGCATGCGACGAACATGTACCAACGCTTTTGCACACGACACCACACAACGAATACATACTTTGGCTCAAGCCAACCTTGGAAACAGACATAACTACCAGGGATGATATTTGGGGGCTTTTAGGGCTTTTTTGGGCCCTTTTTCATTTCAAAAGCCCCGAGGCCCTTCTTATTAATTTTAGGCCCTTTTGGAAAATTCTACCGAAAAAAAAATCGGAATTTTTTAAAAGAAAAGTTTACTGGTTGATGTATATGATTTAAATATGCCAAAGAAAAATCACCGAAAAAATAAAATAAAAAATCCTCCAAACGAAAAGAATAAAAATTTTTTACACAATAAAAACGAAAAAATGTACAAAATTTTTTTGGAAAAATGTTCCAAAATGCAATTCAGCGGCGTTGTAGTGCTTGACAAAAATAAAATGACACAACCAATATTCGCCGTCACAAAGGGTTTTGCTTCTAAATTGAAAATATTGTTGCTTGTATAGACGACGACGAACAAGGGATTATAAGGCTTCTAGAACTTACGCCCGAAAAAAATGGCAAAAAAGCCCGAAATTTTGAAAGCATTAAATTTCGGAAAAAACGCCCGAATTTGAAATTGCAATTGAGCCCGAAAGAAAGAAATAATGCTCGAATGGTTTGGATATAAGACTCGAAAGAAAATGGAAATTACGAGCGAAGTTTTCAGCAGTTTTTCGGTCTTTATTTCCATATCAGATTATCAAAGTATAAAAGAACAGATTTGAGTAGTAAATTAATATTCCCCTGTAAAAATATCTGCAAAGATTTCATTAATTTTATTTGTTTTTTGATGTAATTCATGAACAAGGGGTCCATGGACATTATGTACGGATAAGGTTCAGATGGTGTTTTTTTTATGATAAAATGATTTGCTCCTTTACAGAACAATATTCTTTTACCTTCCGTAAAAGGGCGAACCATTTTATCGTAATGAATTTGAAATTTCTTAACTTTCGGTAAACAAAAATTCGGGCGGTTTTTTTATTTTTAATTTGGCGAAAATGCCTGATTTTTTTCGGCCCTAAATTACACGCTTATTTTTTGGGCCTTCTTCCTTTTCAAGTATTTGCAAAAAAGATCTTAATTTTATTGTTACAAACACCCGAAGAAATGACATAATCGGTAGAAATTTCGGTCATTGTTTTTCGACGAATTAAGCCCGATTTTGTATGGAAAATTTCGGGTTTTTTGTAATTTTTTTCGTTCGTAATTTCTGGAAGCCAATTGTAAGCTATCTTTGATTTATTTCGTAAATAGAAATATCTGGAGAAAAAAAAAAGTTATCTTTTTGTGATCATGTAAAGGTAAGACAACCGCGGGTGGAGAGAGGTGCCGAATAGCCCTCGACCGATTTAAGTTAATTATTTAAAATTTTTAAAAAACATAAGGATCAAGTGATAAAAATAAAAAAGAGTTATAATTACCATTTCACTAGTAGTCAATGTGAACTATCAGTTAAAAACAGAAAGCAAAACTGCATCCAAAAAAGTAGGTGATTTTTGTATAAAAAAAAACCCTCAGCAAAAAGCGAAATTTCGTTAAAAAATGTGCAAAATTGTCCAGTTTTTTCGGTGATTTTTCTTTTGAATTTCCCATTCATTTTTTATTTCATTCACCCCAATTTCGTATGAAAAATGTTGGGTGATTTTTCATTTCATTTCGTATGTTATTTTTTATTGTTTGTATTTTATGTAAAGGCGAGATTTCCTACGCCTTTAAAATTGTTCTCAGTAAAACAAGTTTTTTTAAATACAGTCATTGTCCCATTAAGAGCAAACTTTTTAGTAATTTCCTCAAACTTAGTTTATTTCCCAAGTTGAGTTTAGATGAAAAGAGTGAACCCTAGTCCCGCTTCATAAATTAGACTACTTGCAAGAATTGACGGAGAGTCTTCATTAAATTGCTTATTCATTTCTGACATTCTATGACTATTTCAAGATGGAAATATCTGGTGTGTGGTTTTTGTGGAAAAGCTTTACAATTTTTATTTTTATTTATCTAATTTAGGATTGACTAATCAGAAAAATTTTCTTGTTAAAAATTTTCTTTTAGAAACACTTTATCTATAGATTAATTTTGGCGTCTTTTTAACTTTTACAAACAACGCGTGTAATAAAATATTTTGAAAGAATAACCTGAAACTAGTTATATCACTTTCACCCAAAATTTTTGATTTAAGATGGAAGTGATTTCATTTAATCATTTAAATTACAATTCTTAATCATCATCATCATCGTCATCATGCGTGGAGCGTGCATTTCCTGCCTTAAAATTAGTTAAAATTAGTAAAACTTTGGTTCAATCGTAACCTTAGATCCACATTTTGCTTTTTATTTTTGCCTTAAAAAATAAAAATCAAAACTTACCAGTTATTTAGTGCTCAAAAAATTATCGGTAAGATTTTGCTTTTTATTTTTGCCCTAACAAATAAAAACTAGAAATAATTATTACTTTTTGCTCAAAATTTTTAAAGTCAAAATATAATTATTATTTTTTGCTTTTTATTATAAAATGCATAATTGGTACGGCCTCTGATATTGAGTTACAATTTTTAAATCTTAAAGCCCTATTAATGTCAAATTGGCCCTATTTTTATATGAATTTTGGCCCTTTTACAGTAAAGCCAATATCATCCCTGATAACTACTGCTAGAAGCTGAACGTTATTTTTGGACACGCCACCACGAAACAACGCAATATGACAAAGACATGCTTTGCCAATATATAACACACGCAGCAACATACATAGTAATCCGAACATATTTTTCACACGGCACGCATCCAATTAGAGATAGAACGCTCAAACGCTTGAGACGAATAAATGATTGGGAGTCTTGTTTCAACCAACGACCAAGATGATCATCCTTTAAAAGTCGAGTTTCAACCAACGATCAATATGGTCATTTTTTAGAAGAGTGTTGTGTAAAACCCGCAATCCGTAGCGGTAAAATTAGAATTAGTTTTGAAAAGTAAAATCATTGAAACCCAGCTGGAAAAGTCAGCTGCACCTTAACTTAAATAATAATAAACATAAATCAGTGCCAACCAGGGCACTCCACCACGCTACAAGTGCAGACACTACAAGCAGGAGACACCTAGCACCAAAATCACCACAGGACAACACACGATGCCAGCGGCAGGGGACACCACATAATACAACTACAACTACAGCTACAAGAATGGGAAAAATATAACACATAAAGCCAGCGCACAAACAAGCAACCAATCACCAGACTATAAGCTGCAGAAATAATTCCGAGTAAGACCCAACCAAATAGTATAAATAGCCAAATATTTGCCATCTGCTACTCAATCGTTCGAAAGCCTCCGATTCCTTTCCTTGCATTCCTAAAATTGTGACAATAGAGGACAGGATGTAATCCTTTCCATTGTCACAAATCCTCTGTTCTACACGGACAAACCTAAACTTCCAAAATTGTGTCATTCATGGACAGGATGTAATTCTTGTGAATGCCACGAACTGACGCTCTATACGAGTCATTCCTTCTCAGAATCCGACTCTCATATCGCTAACTAAATCATAACCGTCATACGCGACCTAAAATACATCACACCATCGTGACAAAAGGGCCCACCACATAAACAGCGAACACGGTCGCTACACCAGCTGCCACGAACAAGGAAGAGCTCCATAGTTTTCCACGAGACAACCGTACATGGAACAGACGGTGTCGCAACCTTCGGTCACCCAGTGCATAAAAATAAACATTGATACGAAAGACATTCAGTGAAGTAAAAAATTGAATAATGGATTTTAAATAATTAAAGATATTTAAATAATATAAGCGATGCTAGTTAAGTACACATAAATGGCATAAGTATGCCATATAAATGCTGTACAAATATTAAATGAAAATAATATTATGAACTATTACGTCGATCAAATAATAGAATAAGTAAATTAAGAATTACATACCATTTATACCGATTGAATGATACCAAATAAACAATGAATTAAATTCATTTTAAAATGAAACAAAAACTTTCTTTCTTGTACTCACGGACCTTGGACAGCCGCTGAGGTTCACCTCAGCTAGAAAGTTTTAAGTAACGTCGCAAGGAGGTTCGTTACAAGTGTAAGAAAAAACTTAGAATAGTAAATAGAAAATAGTAAAAATGTATTTCATTTGGAGATATGGTAATCTTTAATGCACATTTTTACATTTGTACAATGCAATATCACATTTCTCACATTTTATACGAGATTGACTGTTACATGACGGCATTACGATAGTCGCTTGGTGCTTTTGATCAGATAATGATCAAGCAGATTATATCGGTCTTTTTTCGGAACTTGGCATCTCTTTCTAGTTCGTGTGTTGTCAACAGGTATAGAAACAGTACGGCAATAATGTTGAGCGATATTTCGCCGAAAATGAGTTAGGCTGAGTTCAGACGATGATTGTTTGAACGGCGTTCGATATGTTTTGTTGTTGCTTTCAATGCAAAACTGTCAAAAAACAGTGAGAGCGAGAGCAGATGAACACTTTAGGCAATGAGCACATTTTGATGAGCACTTAGGGCAATAAAAATTTGTTCATTTTTGAACGCTGCACATTACAGCGTTCACAATCATCGTTCAGAACAGTGTTTCTAGGGGCCTAATAACGAATATGATGACTTTTAGTAGGTAAAAGTACTTTTTTGTGAAAAGTACTACTAATATACTATAACATAATAAAAACAGATTTATATGAAACCCTTGTTCTTGGCAGATAAATTTGCAAAATATATAGCTCAGTATGCTGTAGAAACGAAAACAAAATTCCCATAAGCAGTACATTGAGTTTTTTGACAGCGAACAGGCAGGGGATTTTTTTCGCTAGGTAGTATGCTCTTGACGGAAAAATTTGTTCAGTGCTGCCAAGTTCACAATCATGTGTGGAAAGTTAAAATGTCAAAATTCCGGTGGCATTTATATGCCCGTACATTTGTGCGTGGAAATTAGACATTTCATAATAAAAAAATAAGCAGAAAAACCTAATATGCTGTAGGAGCCATGACACAATAATTTACAAGGTAGCCGGGAGTTGTCAACTCAATACAAAGTTCAACTTGTCATCTGTTTTGCTGCGTCTTCGTTTTCTCTTTTCGATATGTTTTTGACAACTCCAAATCGCTAACAGAACTGTCACTCCTACCTTGTAAATCATTATACCATGGTAGGAACGAAAATTTTTGGGCATATAATTCTACAACCAAAATTTTGATGTAGAGTCAACATTTTTGTGTGGAGAAAAAGCTGGTTCGGGTTGAACGATTCATACTTTTATTGCTGCAATTTTATATTCTTTAAAAAGCTAGAATACACATCAATAAACAACATAAATTTGTTTAATAACAAATTCAAGACCAACACATAATTACTTCATTAATTTTTTTGTTGTTGAATGTCAATGTTTCGCGGCAATTAAATGTACGGGCGTATAATTGCCAGCGAAATTTTGACATTTTAAATCTCCACACATGATTGTGAACTTGGCAGCACTGAACAAATTTTTTTTAATCAACAGAGTACTACATAGCATAGAAAAAAATTCCGCTGCCTGTTCGTTGTTAAAAAGCTATTTACTTCTTATGGGCGTTATTTACTTCTTATGGGAATTTTGTTTTCGTTCTATAGCATACTGATCTTAAGTATGTGTTAGTGTTGAATTTGTTGTTAAACAAATGTATTTAGTTACAATTAAAGTTATTTCTGTTATTTTTTTATAAGAGCATTTTTAGTAGGAAATAAAAAGGAGAAGAAAAAGTAATGAAATTTATGAAATGTCAAAACTTGAACGCCACTCACTTCACTGCCGTCCGACCGACCAGCATTCAAAATATGAAAGAGAGTAGATATAGTTCATTGAATGCCGTTCAAACGGCCATCGTCTGACCTCAGCCTTACCGATATTTGTCTAGCTCTTCGATGTAGAAGCCACGCATTTTGAACAGCCACATTAAGCAGCCATGTAAAAATTGGCCACCACCAATGAAAATACTCGTATTGTGACAAATTTTCAAAATGCTTTGATTCATGCGATCGGTGTCTCCCATATGTCGGTTGTAACATTCAACTGAAAATGGTCTGTTGACAACTACACTTTTTTTCAACCCGACTGTAACGACTTGCCTTTGAACCCGGATTGAGTCCAAGAACGGTTGATGCCACAGCAACGCAGCGATTATCAATCCAATTTGTTATGTAAATGCCAAGATTTTTTAATGTTGCGCTCTCCATTGTTCCACGATTTGCTTTGCTCATTATAGCGTTTGAGCTCAGTGCGCAATTTAATGGAATACGTATTTCTCTAATGGTTCCAGTTCCATTATGACCCAATTTTTTCAAATAATCGAGTGCAGCTACTAAAGTGAAAAGATTATTGAAGTAGAATGAGTATCTGAGGCCACAAATATTTTCTGGAAAGCTATAATCATTTGAAGCAATGCGTTTTCCGTAGTTTTTTCCCAAATCAGGATGAATACGTAGATTTTTGCCTTGGTATATCTCAAACGGTAGCAAGTGAATTGAGACATCATACTTTGTAGCCGAATCGTAAAGGCTTTCCTTTGATGAACTGCTTACACCAATGCCGGCCAAAACTTATTTTTTTCAAGATTTTGCTCAGGGTGAAATTTTTTTAAAAAGTTCCGTATCAGATTGAAATCTTCTTTTGGCGCGAAATGAATGCAGCGTTCAGTGAAAAAAATCGATCACGAGTCATTGCATTCGAAATAATTTCGTTATGCAAATCTGAGTCTAGGCTCCAAAATGCTTTTTTTTTGTGTTATTTGGGCTATACCCACTAGCAATAAGAATGCAAAAAAAAAACTCTCAACTCATCGACTGTGATTTCTGGATTTTTTGACCGCATTGCACCCCATAACGATTCGATAAATCGTAGATCATTTTAATATTCCTTCGTCAAAAAATCGTTCGAACAACTCGTGTGCAGTATTTGCGCAATCACTGTTATTTGCTTGAGGAAATATTGGTAAAGAGGTCTCAATCGAGGTCTCAAACCATTTGTGTTTTTGTTTCATAGTGGGAACTGTTGAATTTTGTGGTACATCTATGATCGTACCAATATACTGCCAAGGTTGAGCCAATAAACTCCAATAAACTCGACTTCAAAATCTTAATGCAACTGGTTATGATGTAAGTGCGTAATATTTCCACCTTCTTCTTCGTCAGCATCATCTTCGTCTGAATCATATTGTGACTCAGTCGTCACAAGCCAATTAAAACTTTAATAAATTAATGGCGATAGCAAATATCGACTAACCTTGATCATCAATTGCGGCATGCATAAACAGATAGTAAAATAAAACGCAGCACAAATTGCTTAAAGCACCGACCTACCTCAATTCATGATACCAGGCATGATCCAATTACGACAAACAGAAGCACTTCAGAGCGCGTGCTTAAGTTATAGCAGCAATTAGTAATATGCTGAATTAACGAAATAATGCCACACAGGTGAACGACGCTATGCGCTTGATACCTGAGTCGCGTTACTGTTTGATGAAATTGGGAAATGTCGTACAAGCAGTGAACTCGATATTTGATCTACTTTATTTCATGCAACTGTTTGTCGCTAGTTTGTGACCAACTGAAAATGCATAATTGCCAAAGCTCAATAAACAATGTATGTATGTTTGTATGTGGATATAATTTTACTAGGAAGTTAAGATTGTTACACAATCGCAATGTGACAAAAAACTCAATTGTACAAAATTATAATAGTGTAAAATTAAGCGATAATGTAAAGATTTTGGAAGCCAGATATTTGTTATAAATATCTGTGATTCAGCTAGAAAGAAGGAGAATGAATAAAGAGATAGTATGTCTGAAGTATTCTTTCTTTTCTTTGAAGCGGACTAGTGTGGATCCAGTACACATTAAAGTAAGTATACAATCAGCTGGTGAGTCATTATAATACACACCCAAAATCTTTTGGCAACCTCACGGCTGCCTATTCATTTGGCAGCTGCCCTGCCGGTTAAATATAAGGTAGCATTTTTTTATCAAGGAAAATTTTGGTAGGATGCGGTTTTTCCTATTGGAGGAAAGACGCATAAGGTTTTGAATCAGATAGCACTTCACTTTAGGGCCACGACTACGACCTACGAGTATCCTCACAGGGAGGATCCCAACAATCATAAGCTGCATCAGGAGGTTGTATAAAAATACCAGCTAATTGCTCCGCTACATCATCTTCCACAAAATTATTTAAAAAGTCTTCAATTTCATGAAGTTTCATGCTAAAAAATCAAAAATAGACAAATATGTACTTGGAGCAAAATACGTGCAGTAATGCTCACAACCGACGATGCCAAATGGCATCAACAAAATAAAAATATATATATAACTGACTAAAAATTTAACTTTCTAAAAATACAAAATTGCAGTTCAAAACGAGTACTTTCAGAACATATGTACGTTTTAATCAAAACAATTAAAGAAAACAAAATTGTATAATACTTACATTTTTCTGTTAGCCATTTTGCTATTTTTTCACTTTATATAAAAACACTTAACTTTCAGCTTGTGTTCTGTCGACACTTGATAAAAAACTGGCTAAAGAAGAGGAGAAATGAATGCTAGCAACATTTCTCTACACTACGTATTTATTGGTTTGTGTAATATATGCAAAGTAAAGGGTGATTTTTTAAGAGCTTGATAACTTTTTTTTTAAAAAAAACGCATAAAATTTGCAAAATCTCATCAGTTCTTTACTTGAAACGTTAGATTGGTCCATGACATTTACTTTTTGAAGATAATTTCATTTAAATGTTGACCGCGGCTGCGTCTTAGGTGGTCCATTCGGAAAGTCCAATTTTGGGCAACTTTTTCGAGCATTTCGGCCGGAATAGCCCGAATTTCTTCGGAAATGTTGTCTTCCAAAGCTGGAATAGTTGCTGGCTTATTTCTATAGACTTTAGACTTGACGTAGCCCCACAAAAAATAGTCTAAAGGCGTCAAATCGCATGATCTTGGTGGCCAACTTACCGGTCCATTTCTTGAGATTAATTGTTCTCCGAAGTTTTCCCTCAAAATGGCCATAGAATCGCGAGCTGTGTGGCATGTAGCGCCATCTTGTTGAAACCACATGTCAACCAAGTTCAGTTCTTCCATTTTTGGCAACAAAAAGTTTGTTAGCATCGAACGATAGCGATCGCCATTCACCGTAACGTTGCGTCCAACAGCATCTTTGAAAAAATACGGTCCAATGATTCCACCAGCGTACAAACCACACCAAACAGTGCATTTTTCGGGATGCATGGCCAGTTCTTGAACGGCTTCTGGTTGCTCTTCACTCCAAATGCGGCTTTGGAAGACAACATTTCCGAAGAAATTCGGGCTATTCCGGCCGAAATGCTCGAAAAAGTTGCCCAAAATTGGACTTTCCGAATGGACCACCTAAGACGCAGCCGCGGTCAACATTTAAATGAAATTATCTTCAAAAAGTAAATGTCATGGACCAATCTAACGTTTCAAATAAAGAACCGATGAGATTTTGCAAATTTTATGCGTTTTTTTTAAAAAAAAAGTTATCAAGCTCTTAAAAAATCACCCTTTATAAACAGAGTCAAATTTTCTGAAGTGGGAACACTAAAAATCAACTTAACGAAATTTAACTTTTTATTGTGGAACTTTGAAGAATTAGTGATTAAAATGAATGCCTTCATTTTTTTTTTTTTAATTTTAAATTTTTAAATAGTTAAAAGCAAAATAATTTGCTTGGAAGGTTTTTTTTTTAAATTGCGATATTTCATTATATATTGAGTGAAAGTTAATGATATTATGGTAGTAGGATTAAAAATAAATCAAACAATTAAGATTTAAGCAATTAAGATAAAGTTAACTTTTCATTAAAATTTCAAAAATAATATATATATAATACACATTTTGATAAGCAATTAAAAATTTAACCAACTTCTCCACTCGATTGAAAGAAATTTTTTTCTCAGTATTGTTCTCTAAAATCTGCTTAATATTTTGTCAAAAATGTTGGTTGATAGTGGTAATGATAGTTTTAATGCACTAATAATTCAATGCATTATGCCCATCAATGGAACATGCTTGATAGTGCTTATGTGCCTCACGCTACAGTCGTAAGGTTTTCGTTTATGAAATGTACTGAAATCTTTTTTGAAAAAAAAGTTATGCAGATTTTAGAGAACAATTCTGAGAAAAAAGTTTCTTTCAATCAAGTAACAACAAATTTGCAGAATTCATGTAGTCAATTTTTTTTACCATTGCTTTGTTCTAAGAAGTAGAAAAACATTGCTTTTTAAATTGGAAAGCAAACAACTGCAATTCCGCTTTGGTTTTAGCAGAAGGTGTGCTTATAAGATTTTCAAAGTAAATCGACTGCATGAGCCACAGAAGATTACTGATGAGTTGGTGTAGCGACCAACGAAACAGCTGTCTAGTCTGCTGGTGGTTGTTCTGTAAAGAACATTGTTGTTGTGGCAACCTGTTGCTTCATGAAATTACTTGGCATAAAGCTCTAAGTGTAATTCTTAAAAATTAAATTTTTTAAGAATTGCTAAAACAGGAATTGCTGGCGGCCGTGGCGTAGTGGGTAGAGTGTGTGACTCTTACGCCAGAGAACCCAGGTTCGAATCCTCCATCCGACACCGAAAGTTTTTTCAATAGAATTAATTTTTCTGTTCGGCCGTCACCTCTCTGCAGACAATGGCAAACCTCAGAGAGTAAAAACTGCCATGAAAAGCTTCTTGAGAAAATAAGCCGTTCGGAGTCGCCGTAAAACATATAGGACTCAGTTCTCGATCATTTGTGTGCAAACATTTCACATCTCACACAACACAATTGATCATAAGAAGCTCGGTCAAAGTCCTTTCAAGGGCTGAAATGGCCACTTCGTTTTTTTTTTTTTTTAAACTAAATATAAATTAAAAAATGCCACAATTTATTTTCCATGTAAATTTTTAATTGTTTATTAAAACGTGTACTATTTATAACTAATTTTTAAAATTTTAATGAAAACTTTACTTTATCTAAATTGTGATTTGTTTTTAATCCTACTACCAAAATTTCATTAACTTCCACTCAATATGTAGTAGTAGTAGTAGTATATATTTATTTAGCAAATTTTAGCTATTTTTGCAATAAGAAAGTATATAATTATTTACATATTTTATTTAGTTTTTAATTAATATTGTTCTTACACAAACTTTATTAATTTTCTCTTAAAGTTATTCATACTTGTTTCTATTTTTAGTTCAGTTGGCAAGCTATTAAATAAATTGGTTCCCTTACAAAATAAACTATTCTGAGCAGTATGCGACATCAAATTTGGTGTCCTAAAATCTATGCTATTCCTAAGAAAATATGGTAGCACGTCGGCTACAAAGCAAATTTCTGAATTTAAATAGCTTGGTGTTATCTGATTTTTTACTTTAAATATAAAACATAAAACATTTAATATAACTCTTTGGTATATTGACATCCATTTTAATGTTTCTAGAAGCGTTCTAATCGGCATATAATTACTACATTTGAGAATGGTTCTCATTGCTTTATTTTGCATTTTTTGCATTCTATCACGATTTTGTTGATTGCCCAAAAAAAGTATAGTTGAGCAGTATTCAAAATGTGGATTTATCATTGTATTATATATACTAATGATTATATTATACTTTATTATATTATACTTTTTTAGATTATTATTAGATTATTTATATACTTCGAATATATATATTATATTAGTATATTATTATATATACTGTTGATATTTGTTTTCTTAGTCTTCGAAAAAAGTTAATCTTTTTAGCTATTTTTTTTTACACACGTAATCGATATGCCAATCAAATTTCAACTTTGAATCTGAAACAACTCCTAAATACTTAATTTGTTCAATTTTCTCTACTTTCTCTCTATCCATAAAAACATTCTTATTTGATTTATCGTTTATAATCATCCATTTAGTCTTCTTCAAATTTAACTTTAGTTTATTCATTTGTAGATACCGCTCGACTCTCACTAGGTCTTCATTTAGTTAATCAACGCACTCATCTGCGCTATAACCAGTCACGTATAAAAGCGTATCGTATTGGAATGCTGCAACACGTTTTCAATGTCGGTTATATATATTATTAAAAGCAAAGTGCCCAATATTGCGCCTTGCGGATCACCAAGATTCACATGAAGGGAGCCTGATATGCTAACGCCAACCTTTGTTCGCTGTACTCATCCACTTAGATAGCTCTGGAACCACCGCATCTCCGTTCCAGATATACCATATTGAACCAGTTTTTCTATTTTTATCTCTCTATCGAGTGTCTCAAAGGCTCTTTGCAAGTCGAGAAAAATTGCAACGATCTTTTTTTTGTTGTTAATATCTGTTTCCATTTTGTTACCACAAGATTTATTAGTGATTCACAGCTGTGCTTCTGTCTGAATCCAGATTGGTATTCAGAAAGTAGCTTATTTTGTTTAAAATACTTGCTTAGTTGCTGGTGGACTATTTTCTCGAGGATTTTACTTTCCATGACGAGTGTATTTATTGGCCTAAGATCTTCTGGCTTTTTGGCGTTTTTTACTTTTTCAATGGGCACGTCTCTCGATTCTTTCCAAGATTCAGGAAAAATATCTTGTGTTAAGGATTCGTTGATTATATTCCGCATAGTTGGGCCGATAATGTCAAATGCTTTTTTTATTAACGTCATTGATAATGCATTGCAGTCTTTTTTATTATTCATTTTGCTAATAACTTGCTTTAGATCATTTATTGAAACTCTTTGGAACTTAAAAGTTGATTCGGTTCTTCAAATTAAATTAGTGTATGGCACTGTTGGTATTTTGGCGTTTATCCCTTTAACACTGCCTATAAAAAACTTATTTAATTGATTTGCTTGCTCGTTATGGTTATTTATCTGTGTTCCATTAAAGCTTATACGTATTATTAATTCTTTTTGTTCTTTGTTTAACACAAGCTTTTTTATTGTTTGACACATTGACCACATTGATTTTTGATCATGAGACTGTATGATTTTGTTTTCTATGTGTTTATTTTTAGTTGCCTCCAGATGATTAGAAAATTTATTTTTAATTTAATGAAATATCGCAATTTAAAAAAACCTTGCATGCAAATTATTTTGCTTATAACTTTTTAAAAAATTAAAATTTTCAAAAACAAATTGAAGGCACTCATTTTAATCACTAATTCTTCAAAGTTCTACAATAAAAAGTTAAAGTTCGATAAGTTGATTTTTAGTGTTCAAACTTCAGAAAATTTGACTCACAATAAAACACGTTTGTCTTTTACTTAAATTACAAGAGTTTGTTATGCGTGTTGTCACGACAAGTGCACCAAACGAACTGTCCATGGTGCCTTAAGTATGCTAATAAGTCGACAGAAAGTTAATGACAGAAAGTGTTGCGATCTTCACCACAACATCCGCCTTTTATTTTAGAATATACGTTTACATAATGTACATCTGTACAACTGTATTATACTTAACATTTATAATCAAAATGCATAATTTTATCGAGAATAATTTTGTTATAACATTTGGTTTTCAATTCATTTGTTTAAAGTTCATATTACATTCGGTTAATATTTCAATATTTCATTTCAGAATTGATAATAATACTTAGCTTACAATTATTCATTAAGTTGTTTTTTTTTTTTTTTTTTTTGTCGCAAGTTGTTTTTTGCGAGAAAGAAAAATAAATTACGTGGAAACGTGGGTTATTTTTTGTCCACTTTGATATAATCCTGGAATTTGACATTTCCAATCAATTTTTTTTCTTTTCTTTACATTTTCTTGTTGTTTATCTATTTCTTGAACTTCATAGATTTTTTATCGTTTTCGATTACATCTGTGTAGAATTCTCTCCTAAATCATAGTTGAGTTGCGCACATAAAATTGCGCACCCAAATAACATTATTTTTGTCAAAGACTTTTACAAGAATATACTGTTTCCCTGAAATTTTTTAGCAATTCCTTTAATCCAGGTCGTCTTGCCTGGTGTACAATTCCTTTTATTCTTTTGACTCAAACCCTTCTTATGAGCTTTCGATGAAGCGGTTGGAACTATTACGCTGTTGGCGCCCTGCGCTAGCTGGAATACCCAGTTGCTGAAATTTTTAATAGTCCAACTAGCTAACGACATCTTATGCATTCCCCAAAATGCGCCAAATAAACCCGGAAGTTTCCCAACTAACTCTTGTTCCAACGTGGGATTGTTTAAATGATTTAATAATCCAGATGCCTTCATGGTGGCACATATGTTCTGCACCTCAATTGTGAAACCAAGCTTATTTTGTTTCACAGATGGCAACTCACGTATGCGACTAATGAGAGCGTTTATTATCAATTCAGGACGTCTGAATTTCATAAGTAAAGTGCTAATTTTCAGTGGGACTCAAGAAGCATGTTAATTATTATGTTAATTACGTACTAGAAGAAGGAAATCTGCCAATTAAGTTTGAGAATGTTGTACGGGCCACAGAAAACGACGAAATTTTTAAAAAAGTCATGCATTTCACAATTAAAGAGTGACCAGAGCGATGAAGCTGATGAAGAATTGCGCCATATTTCACACGATGGCACGAAATAAGCATTGAATCATGGGGAATTTTTTGGGGGCATAAATTGGTAATTCCGAAAGAGCTGTGCAAAAAAATTGTCGTAGAGTTACGTAGATCGCATCTCGGAATAATGAAAATGAAGGGATTAGCACGCAGCTTTTGCTGGTGGTCTTCATGCCATAAAGATCTAGAGAACATTGCCAGGTCTTGTGAATCGTGTTTAATGAATAGGGTTAATCCAATTAAAAGCTATTAATATACAAAAACTAATTTTTGGGAAAGAATTCACGTGGATTTTATGGGTCCAATAAAATGTTTACGATCATCGTAGATGCTCATAGCAAGTGTTTGGAATGTTTGGATATGAATAAAGATATCACAAGCAAGCATACCATCGAGGAGTTGTTAAAAGTATTCAGCCGTTTTGGTTTGCCTAAAATTATCGTTTCAGACAACGGGCGAACTTTTGTATCGACAGAATTTCAAACATTCCTAAGTCAAAATAGAATAAGGCACATAACAAGCCCAGTAGGTCACCCCGCCACAAATGGGCAAGCTGAGAATGGCGTAAAAATAGTGAAGAATGCTTTAAAAAAGACCATGCATGAGAAAATCACATTTTGCAGTTTGAATCATTTTTTGCAAAACTTTTTGATTGACTGTAGAATATCTATTCACGGTACGACCGGGCATTCGAGAGCCGAACTGGTTTTCAGAAAAAAGGTAAGGAATCGATTCGATTTAATTAATCCACTTAACAAACACGAAACAAAAAATTGTAAAACAGAAGATGATATTCAAAATAATGTTAATAAAATGCAATTTAATCATAAAAGTTACTACAAAGGAATGAAAAGAATAAAAGGAATTGTACACCAGGCAAGACGACCTGGATTAAAGGAATTGCTAAAAAAATTTTATGGAAACAGTATATTCTTGTAAAAGTCTTTGACAAAAATAATGTTATTTGGAAAAGACATGTTAATCAAACCATTTTATGTGCGCAACTCAACTATGATTTAGGAGAGAATTCTAATAGCTCATCTGTAAGCTTAGAAAAAATAACAGAATACACAGATGTAATCGAAAACGATAAAAAATCTATGAAGTTCAAGAAATAGATAAACAACAAGAAAATGTAAAGAAAAGAAAAAAAATTGATTGGAAATGTCAAATTCCAGGATTATATCAAAGTGGACAAAAAATAACCCACGTTTCCACGTAATTTATTTTTCTTTCTCGCAAAAAATAACTTGCGACAAAAAAAAAAAAAAAAAAACAACTTAATGAATAATTGTAAGCTAAGTATTATTATCAATTCTGAAATGAAATATTGAAATATTAACCGAATGTAATATGAACTTTAAACAAATGAATTGAAAACCAAATGTTATAACAAAATTATTCTCGATAAAATTATGCATTTTGATTATAAATGTTAAGTATAATACAGTTGTACAGATGTACATTATGTAAACGTATATTCTAAAATAAAAGGCGGATGTTGTGGTGAAGATCGCAACACTTTCTGTCATTAACTTTCTGTCGACTTATTAGCATACTTAAGGCACCATGGACAGTTCGTTTGGTGCACTTGTCGTGACAACACGCATAACAAACTCTTGTAATTTAAGTAAAAGACAAACGTGTTTTATTGTGAGTCAAATTTTCTGAAGTTTGAACACTAAAAATCAACTTATCGAACTTTAACTTTTTATTGTAGAACTTTGAAGAATTAGTGATTAAAATGAGTGCCTTCAATTTGTTTTTGAAAATTTTAATTTTTTAAAAAGTTATAAGCAAAATAATTTGCATGCAAGGTTTTTTTAAATTGCGATATTTCATTAAATTAAAAATAAATTTTCTAATCATCTGGAGGCAACTAAAAATAAACACATAGAAAACAAAATCATACAGTCTCATGATCAAAAATCAATGTGGTCAATGTGTCAAACAATAAAAAAGCTTGTGTTAAACAAAGAACAAAAAGAATTAATAATACGTATAAGCTTTAATGGAACACAGATAAATAACCATAACGAGCAAGCAAATCAATTAAATAAGTTTTTTATAGGCAGTGTTAAAGGGATAAACGCCAAAATACCAACAGTGCCATACACTAATTTAATTTGAAGAACCGAATCAACTTTTAAGTTCCAAAGAGTTTCAATAAATGATCTAAAACAAGTTATTAGCAAAATGAATAATAAAAAAGACTGCAATGCATTATCAATGACGTTAATAAAAAAAGCATTTGACATTATCGGCCCAACTATGCGGAATATAATCAACGAATCCTTAACACAAGATGTTTTTCCTGAATCTTGGAAAGAATCGAGAGTCGTGCCCATTGAAAAAGTAAAAAACGCCAAAAAGCCAGAAGATCTTAGGCCAATAAATACACTCGTCATGGAAAGTAAAATCCTCGAGAAAATAGTCCACCAGCAACTAAGCAAGTATTTTAAACAAAATAAGCTACTTTCTGAATACCAATCTGGATTCAGACAGAAGCACAGCTGTGAATCACTAATAAATCTTGTGGTAACAAAATGGAAACAGATATTAACAACAAAAAAAAGATCGTTGCAATTTTTCTCGACTTGCAAAGAGCCTTTGAGACACTCGATAGAGAGATAAAAATAGAAAAACTGGTTCAATATGGTATATCTGGAACGGAGATGCGGTGGTTCCAGAGCTATCTAAGTGGATGAGTACAGCGAACAAAGGTTGGCGTTAGCATATCAGGCTCCCTTCATGTGAATCTTGGTGATCCGCAAGGCGCAATATTGGGCACTTTGCTTTTTATAATATATATAACCGACATTGAAAACGTGTTGCAGCATTCCAATACGATACGCTTTTATACGTGACTGGTTATAGCGCAGATGAGTGCGTTGATTAACTAAATGAAGACCTAGTGAGAGTCGAGCGGTATCTACAAATGAATAAACTAAAGTTAAATTTGAAGAAGACTAAATGGATGATTATAAACGATAAATCAAATAAGAATGTTTTTATGGATAGAGAGCAAGTAGAAAAAGTTGAACAAATTAAGTATTTAGGAGTTGTTTCAGATTCAAAGTTGAAATTTGATTGGCATATCGATTACGTGTGTAAAAAAAATAGCTAAAAAGATTAACTTTTTTCGAAGACTAAGAAAACAAATATCAACAATAGGTGCAATTAGTATATATAATACAATGATAAATCCACATTTTGAATACTGCTCAACTATACTTTTTTTGGGCAATCAACAAAATCGTGATAGAATGCAAAAAATGCAAAATAAAGCAATGAGAACCATTCTCAAATGTAGTAATTATATGCCGATTAGAACGCTCCTAGAAACATTAAAATGGATGTCAATATACCAAAGAGTTATATTAAATGTTTTATGTTTTATATTTAAAGTAAAAAATCAGATAACACCAAGCTATTTAAATTCAGAAATTTGCTTTGTAGCCGACGTGCTACCATATTTTCTTAGGAATAGCATAGATTTTAGGACACCAAATTTGATGTCGCATACTGCTCAGAATAGTTTATTTTGTAAGGGAACCAATTTATTTAATAGCTTGCCAACTGAACTAAAAATAGAAACAAGTATGAATAACTTTAAGAGAAAATTAATAAAGTTTGTGTAAGAACAATATTAATTAAAAACTAAATAAAATATGTAAATAATTATATACTTTCTTATTGCAAAAATAGCTAAAATTTGCTAAATAAATATATACTACTACTACTACTACATATTGAGTGGAAGTTAATGAAATTTTGGTAGTAGGATTAAAAACAAATCACAATTTAGATAAAGTAAAGTTTTCATTAAAATTATAAAAATAAGTTATAAATAATACACGTTTTAATAAACAATTAAAAATTTACATGAAAAATAAATTGTGGCATTTTTTAATTTATATTTAGTTTAAAAAAAAAAAAAAACGAAGTGGCCATTTCAGCCCTTGAAAGGACTTTGACCGAGCTTCTTATGATCAATTGTGTTGTGTGAGATGTGAAATGTTTGCACACAAATGATCGAGAACTGAGTCCTACATGTTTTACGGCGACTCCGAACGGCTTATTTTCTCAAGAAGCTTTTCATGGCAGTTTTTACTCTCTGATGTTTGCCATTGTCTGCAGAGAGGTGACGGCCGATCAGAAAAATTAATTCTATTGAAAAAACTTTCTGTGTCGGATGGAGGATTCGAACCTGGGTTCTCTGGCGTAAGAGTCACACACTCTACCCACTACGCCACGGCCGCCAGCAATTCCTGTTTTAGCAATTCTTAAAAAAATTAATTTTTAAGAATTACACTTAGAGCTTTATGCCAAGTAATTTCATGAAGCAACAGGTTGCCACAACAACAATGTTCTTTACAGAACAACCACCAGCAGACTAGACAGCTGTTTCGTTGGTCGCTACACCAACTCATCAGTAATCTTCTGTGGCTCATGCAGTCGATTTACTTTGAAAATCTTATAAGCACACCTTCTGCTAAAACCAAAGCGGAATTGCAGTTGTTTGCTTTCCAATCTAAAAAGCAATGTTTTTCTACTTCTTAGAACAAAGCAAAGGTAAAAAAATTGACTACATTAATTCTGCAAATTTGTTGTTACTTGATTGAAAGAATCTTTTTTCTCAGTATTGTTCTCTAAAATCTGCAAACTTTTTTTTCAAAAAAGATTTCAGTACATTTCATAAACGAAAACCTTACGACTGTTTTAGTGTCGTCAAATAGGCGCGAGCCACACTGAAGCGTGAGGCACATAAGCACTATCAAGCATGTTCCATTGATGGGCATAATGCATTGAATTATTAGTGCATTAAAACTATCATTACCACTATCAACCAACATTTTTGACAAAATATTAAGCAGATTTTAGAGAACAATACTGAGAAAAAAATTTCTTTCAATCGAGTGGAGAAGTTGGTTAAATTTTTAATTGCTTATCAAAATGTGTATTATATATATATTATTTTTGAAATTTTAATGAAAAGTTAACTTTATCTTAATTGCTTAAATCTTAATTGTTTGATATATTTTTAATCCTACTACCAAAATATCATTAACTTCACTCAATATATAATGAAATGTCGCAATTTAAAAAAAAAACCTTCCATGCAAATTATTTTGCTTTTAACTATTTAAAAATTTAAAATTAAAAAAAAAAAAATGAAGGCACTCATTTTAATCACTAATTCTTCAAAGTTCCACAATAAAAAGTTAAATTTCGTTAAGTTGATTTTTAGTGTTCCCACTTCAGAAAATTTGACTCTGTATATACTTTGCATATATTACACAAACCAATAAATACGTAGTGTAGAGAAATGTTGCTAGCATTCATTTCTCCTCTTCTTTTGCCAGTTTTTTATCAAGTGTCGACAGAACACAAGCTGAAAGTTAAGTGTTTTTATATAAAGTGAAAAAATAGCAAAATGGCTAACAGAAAAATGTAAGTATTATACAATTTTGTTTTCTTTAATTGTTTTGATTAAAACGTACATATGTTCTGAAAGTACTCGTTTTGAACTGCAATTTTGTATTTTTAGAAAGTTAAATTTTTAGTCAGTTATATATATATTTTTATTTTGTTGATGCCATTTGGCATCGTCGGTTGTGAGCATTACTGCACGTATTTTGCTCCAAGTACATATTTTTCTATTTTTGATTTTTTAGCATGAAACTTCATGAAATTGAAGACTTTTTAAATAATTTTGTGGAAGATGATGTAGCGGAGCAATTAGCTGGTATTTTTATACAACCTCCTGATGCAGCTTATGATTGTTGGGATCCTCCCTGTGAGGATACTCGTAGGTCGTAGTCGTGGCCCTAAAGTGAAGTGCTATCTGATTCAAAACCTTATGCGTCTTTCCTCCAATAGGAAAAACCGCATCCTACCAAAATTTTCCTTGATAAAAAAATGCTACCTTATATTTAACCGGCAGGGCAGCTGCCAAATGAATAGGCAGCCGTGAGGTTGCCAAAAGATTTTGGGTGTGTATTATAATGACTCACCAGCTGATTGTATACTTACTTTAATGTGTACTGGATCCACACTAGTCCGCTTCAAAGAAAAGAAAGAATACTTCAGACATACTATCTCTTTATTCATTCTCCTTCTTTCTAGCTGAATCACAGATATTTATAACAAATATCTGGCTTCCAAAATCTTTACATTATCGCTTAATTTTACACTATTATAATTTTGTACAATTGAGTTTTTTGTCACATTGCGATTGTGTAACAATCTTAACTTCCTAGTAAAATTATATCCACATACAAACATACATACATTGTTTATTGAGCTTTGGCAATTATGCATTTTCAGTTGGTCACAAACTAGCGACAAACAGTTGCATGAAATAAAGTAGATCAAATATCGAGTTCACTGCTTGTACGACATTTCCCAATTTCATCAAACAGTAACGCGACTCAGGTATCAAGCGCATAGCGTCGTTCACCTGTGTGGCATTATTTCGTTAATTCAGCATATTACTAATTGCTGCTATAACTTAAGCACGCGCTCTGAAGTGCTTCTGTTTGTCGTAATTGGATCATGCCTGGTATCATGAATTGAGGTAGGTCGGTGCTTTAAGCAATTTGTGCTGCGTTTTATTTTACTATCTGTTTATGCATGCCGCAATTGATGATCAAGGTTAGTCGATATTTGCTATCGCCATTAATTTATTAAAGTTTTAATTGGCTTGTGACGACTGAGTCACAATATGATTCAGACGAAGATGATGCTGACGAAGAAGAAGGTGGAAATATTACGCACTTACATCATAACCAGTTGCATTAAGATTTTGAAGTCGAGTTTATTGGAGTTTATTGGCTCAACCTTGGCAGTATATTGGTACGATCATAGATGTACCACAAAATTCAACAGTTCCCACTATGAAACAAAAACACAAATGGTTTGAGACCTCGATTGAGACCTCTTTACCAATATTTCCTCAAGCAAATAACAGTGATTGCGCAAATACTGCACACGAGTTGTTCGAACGATTTTTTGACGAAGGAATATTAAAATGATCTACGATTTATCGAATCGTTATGGGGTGCAATGCGGTCAAAAAATCCAGAAATCACAGTCGATGAGTTGAGAGTTTTTTTTTTTCATTCTTATTGCTAGTGGGTATAGCCCAAATAACACAAAAAAAAAGCATTTTGGAGCCTAGACTCAGATTTGCATAACGAAATTATTTCGAATGCAATGACTCGTGATCGATTTTTTTCACTGAACGCTGCATTCATTTCGCGCCAAAAGAAGATTTCAATCTGATACGGAACTTTTTAAAAAAATTTCACCCTGAGCAAAATCTTGAAAAAAATAAGTTTTGGCCGGCATTGGTGTAAGCAGTTCATCAAAGGAAAGCCTTTACGATTCGGCTACAAAGTATGATGTCTCAATTCACTTGCTACCGTTTGAGATATACCAAGGCAAAAATCTACGTATTCATCCTGATTTGGGAAAAAACTACGGAAAACGCATTGCTTCAAATGATTATAGCTTTCCAGAAAATATTTGTGGCCTCAGATACTCATTCTACTTCAATAATCTTTTCACTTTAGTAGCTGCACTCGATTATTTGAAAAAATTGGGTCATAATGGAACTGGAACCATTAGAGAAATACGTATTCCATTAAATTGCGCACTGAGCTCAAACGCTATAATGAGCAAAGCAAATCGTGGAACAATGGAGAGCGCAACATTAAAAAATCTTGGCATTTACATAACAAATTGGATTGATAATCGCTGCGTTGCTGTGGCATCAACCGTTCTTGGACTCAATCCGGGTTCAAAGGCAAGTCGTTACAGTCGGGTTGAAAAAAAGTGTAGTTGTCAACAGACCATTTTCAGTTGAATGTTACAACCGACATATGGGAGACACCGATCGCATGAATCAAAGCATTTTAAAAATTTGTCACAATACGAGTATTTTCATTGGTGGTGGCCAATTTTTACATGGCTGCTTAATGTGGCTGTTCAAAATGCGTGGCTCCAGGATTTGTTGTAGCGTGAAAATCTGGTCTATGGTGGACTTTCCAGGTCGAAAGCCACACTGCTAAGGTCCAATCAGTGTTTTTGTAATCGGCTTTAATCTTTCACACAGTACGCTTGATAGAACCTTATATGCGATGGAAATAAGACTGATACTTCTATAACTTGCGCAGATTGTTGGGTCTCCTTCTTAACATCTATAGATCCATCTGTTGAAATAAAATAACCAATTTTTAGCAACTCATGTGGTGTACAATTTATTGGATTTTAATAATTCCTATTATGAGAAAGTTTAATGAAATATATTTACGTTAATTGATCAGGTACCTACTTCAGTGTTTATATGTATTTCAACTCAAATTAGTTATATCAAATTAGCCCTATTAAAATATATTAAATGAAAATCTACAATAGCAAGTGAACACGTTTTTCTTGAGTCTAAAGTCAATGTCAAATTGTTCTGCAAAACAGTGTTGCCGAGTTGCGTTAAGAATCTGTATGTTCATTCGGTGTTGCCGTATTTTTCGCAACACTCCCCCCCGGTACGCCCGGAGGGTCTACCACCAGTTTATCCACGGAAAGTACAGCTATATTGGCAGCAGGTCGCTCGTACAGCCCAGCTGCAGTCTTCGGCTCTTTCTTGATTGCTACGATTCTGCCTTTTGGCCAGCAGTTTCGAGGACTATTGGAGTCAACTATGTAGACAATGCCTCCAATTTTGATTGGCTTTGAATCATCAAACCATTGTGTGCGTCGCGTAATCACCGGCAAATATTCGAGCACCCCGCGACGCCAGAATGCATCCGCAAGCTGCTGAGACATTCTCCAGGTTTTCCGAAGCACTATTCCTTTGCTTGTCGGCTCTGCCATAGGTTTCGATCCATTAAAACTACCGAGCAAAAAATGGTTGGGAGTGAGTGTCTCTTCATTTTCGTTCGTAATTGGAATGTATGTAAGTGGTCGAAAATTGACAACAGCTTCGACCTCCATGAGTGCACCTTTAAGCACCTCTTCAGAGGGATAGCGAGAAGACATTATGCGGTATAAAACATCTTTGACTGAACGCACTAATCGCTCCCATGTGGGGAGAGGCTGGTGGTATAAAACGCCAGCCCATTAACGAACTTATAAATGCTTTTACCATCTCATTTTGGTCCATTTCATTGAAGGCATCTTGAATTTCACGTTGGGCACCCTTAAGGTTTTAAGGTACCATTATCTCTCTAAAGCTCAAGGGGGGATCCTCGGTGGGCCATAAAGTTGCGTATGGTAAGCATACTTGAGTCCGTTGAGAGAGAATAAGGTACTTCTATATGAATAGCTCTCGTCATAAGGCAAGTCAGCAATACCCCATAGCGTTTTTCAATACTCCTACGCACTGATATCGATATAAGCCCGAAGTAGTCCACTCAAGCGTACGAAAAAGGGCGACAATAAGCAGCAAGTCGGACGTTAGGAAAAAGCGCCATCCTTGGGGGCTTAGGTCTAGCATCTCGGTTCTTACACTCTTAACAATCACGGCGCACTTTGTAGACAACTAAGCGCAGCTTTGGAATGCAGAAAAGCTAGCGAATATCATTCAAAACAGCTTCTATATCGCCGTGATAACGTTTAGCATAGGCATTCGCAACAATAAGTTTTGTTTTGTAATGCTTCCTTGGAAGTATTACTGGGTTTTTTTCGGCCGTCTTGAATAATTCGTCCTTCGTGGCGTAGTACCGTGTCCTTCTCGAGGTACGGAGATAGTGTGTATAAATCACTGGACTTGTTGATAGACTTGCCTTTTTGAAGTGTTACGATTTCGTCGCTGTAACAGTCGAATTGGGTTTCTCCAGAAATCAAATCATCTTGCGTTAGAACATGTTTGCTTTTAGTAGTGATGCGCTTCTGCATCTTACACTTTTTCCATAATCGAACAGCACACAACACGGTGGACATAGCTCTTAACATACGACTGCATTTAGAAAAACTTTCGGGCTCCGCTGACAATGGTAAACTGAATATTTTATCACACGAGTGACAGCCAATGTAGCATGGTCGAAGCTTCTCATCTGTTTGAACGTCGACCATATCTGCTTGCGGCCATTTATCTGGCGAGCGTTTCAAAAAAAAGGGTCCACTAAACCAACGACTTTTTTTGAAAAATTCAGGTGTTTATTCCACTTGGTCGCCTCGTCTGCAACATTCTCTGCCGAAGGAATCCATCTTCTGTCTTTAACCTCTTTCAGTTCCAAAATTTCCCTTATTCTGAAGGCTACAAATTGCGGATACCGTCGGTGATCAGATCGTAACCAAGCTAGCACAGTCCGTGAGTCCGACCAGAACGTTTTTTTTTTTTAATATGTATTGTGTGTGAAGATAGGAGCGAGCTACAAATTCTGGCCCCGACTACAGCGGCCTGAAATTTTAGGCGGGGGATTGATAGCAATTTTAGCGGCGCTACCAAGGTTTTTGAGCCCAGGAGCGCACAGTCCACCTCGCCATTTTCCGTACAAACCAGATAGCACACATCAACGTATCCATTTTCACTCGCATCGACTAAAGTGTGCAATTCCATTAGAGCACTGGATTTGCTGAAGTGAAATAGCATCTTGGAATTCTAATATTTTCTAATTCGGGCATTTGTAGCGTTGCCCATGTTGTTCTCTGCATTCATATAGGCGGTTTCCGTAGCATCGGAGTTTAAAGCCTTCAGCACCGCCTTAGATTTTGAATGCCAGTTCCTTATATGAAATCCGCCTTTGAGATGAATATAGGCAACATCACGTGCTAACTTCAGGACTTCTTCTTCTGTATTCATGCTGTCGAGCATATCATCAACATAATGGTTACTAATTATGCTTTGTGCGGTGCGTGGGAATCTCTCGCGATATTCGTTAGCGTTTCGATTCTTAACGTATTGGGCGCAACTAGGCGAACAAGTCGCGCCGAAGGTCATCACAGTCATAGCGAAGTATTAACACTGCATGCTATATGGATCAATCCATTAAAAAATGTTGGTAGTTCTGATCTTCTGAAGGCACCTTTATTTGATGATACATCATCTCGATGTCTCCACTAATAGCTACTAAACCTTGTCGAAATTTTGGCAGTACTGAGACGAGAGCCGTAAGCTAATCTTGTCCTTTAAGTAGCATGCTATTAAAAGAGATGCCTTCGTTCCCTGGTTTGTTCGCGTTTAATACGGGAAAAATGGGAAGGTATCAGCAATTCTTGAGACCGATTTCGTTTGGTTGTAGCATTCGGTCGTTTGGTTGTAGCATTCTCTTCGAAACATAGCGTTCTATTTTTGGGATCAGAGTTGATGATAGCGTCTTTCTTAATTTTGAGAAGAAGACATCGAGCTCTTTTCTTAGCAACTGGTAGGCTATCTGGATGCGTCGCGTTTGGGCATTACCAGAGAAGACTGGTTTCAAATCGGCCTGAAATTCTTTTAGTAAATTGTTCAAGCTGTGCAAGGGCCATTTCGTCATCGACGGATTGTGGTGTTTTCGAGGTCGACGTTACGTCTAAGTTATCGTTACAGATGTATCAACAATCATGTATTTGTATGTAATCAAACGGAACAAGATAGAGTTGTTCTCTCGCCTGTGAGTATTGCAGTTTACACCTAATGTTTTGTCGGACGTAGCTGGCGGCACAGATGCTTTATTATGAAGCAACGGGTGATGAAATCGGCTACAACCATCTATGTTACATGTCGAAGTCGATGCACAATATTTTCGAGTGTGCTTATGTAGGCAACGGCGGCACAAATTTTTTTTTCACTAAAGACCACTTTGCAGACCTATCCAAACACCTGAAGAATAGTGCAATAGTGCTGATATTAGTGCAATCACCACTGCAAGCATCGTAGCCAGCTGCTGCAATTTCTTTAGAATGAGCACTCATACTCACATACTCATACTCACAGGCGAGAGAACAACTCTATCTTGTTCCGTTTGATTCCAGTGACTTTATATGGAAATGGTGTACAGCTATCAACATATGCCTTCCTTGATGATGGTTCTTCACTTACGCTAATGGACGCAGAACTACACGACGATTTGAGCCTGAAAGAAAGCCCACAGCCACTGTGCCTCCGTTGGACAGCAAACGTACATCGCTATGAAGACGAAACTACCGTTTTCGATATGGAAATATCTGCTGTTAGCAAGACAAACCGTTGCCAATTGAATTGAGTACACACGGTTAGAAACCTTGACCTCCCACCTCAAACCTTGGACGCAGAGCTACTAAAATTCCAACACAAATATCTAAAAGGAATACCCTTTCCGACATATGCCAATCCTAAGCCGCGATTGCTCATAGGGCTTAACAACAGCCTTCTTAGTCTATGTTTAAGATCACGAGAAGGTGGCGCCTATGAACCAGTTGCTGAAAAAACTCGGCTGGGATGGACAATTAAAGGCAAACTAACCAAGCGAGATTCATCCCCAGACTTAATCGGCTATCAAGCATTCCATATGTGTGACTGTGAAATCGGTGCCAATGCAGAATTTTTACAAACAGTTAAAGAATACATCTGTAACGATAACTTAGACGTAACGTCGACCTCGAAAACACCACAATCCGTCGATGACGAAATGGCCCTTGAACAGCTTGAACAATTTACTAAAAAAATTTCAGGCCGATTTGAAACAGGTCTTCTCTGGTAATGCCCAAACGCGACTGTGATGACCTTCGGCGCGACTTGTTTGCCTAGTTGCGCCCAATACGTTAAGAATCTAAACGCTAACGAATATCGCGAGAGATTCCCACGCACTGCACAAAGCATAATTAGTAACCATTATGTTGATGATATGCTCGACAGCATGAATACAGAAGAAGAAGTCCTGAAGTTAGCACGTGATGTTGCCCATATTCATCTCGAAGGCGGATTTCATATAAGGAACTGGCATTCAAAATATAAGGCGGTGCTGAAGGCTTTAAGCTCCGATGCTACGGAAACCGCTAATATGAATGTAGAGAACAACATGGGCAACGCTACAAATGCCCGAATTAGAAAATATCAGAATTCCAAGATGCTATTTCACTTCAGCAAATCCAGTGCTCTAATCGAATTGCACACTTTTGTCGATGCGAGTGAAAATGGATACGTTGATGTGTGCTATCTGGTTTGTACGGAAAATGGCTAGGTGGACTGTGCGCTCCTGGGCTCAAAAACCTTGGTAGCGCCGCTAAAATTGCTATCAATCCCCCGCCTAAAATTCCAGGCCGCTGTAGTCATAGCCAGAATTTGTAGCTCGCTCCTATCTTCACACACAATACATATTTAAAAAAAAACGTTCTGGTCGGACTCACGGACTGTGCTAGCTTGGTTACGATCTGATCACCGACGGTATCCGCAATTTGTTGCCTTCAGAATAAGGGAAATTTTGGAACTGAAAGAGGTTAAAGACAGAAGATGGATTCCTTCGGCAGAGAATGTTGCAGGCGAGGCGACCAAGTGAAATAAACACCTGAATTTTTCAATAAAAGTCGTTGGTTTAGTGGACCCTTTTTTTTGAAACGCTCGCCAGATAAATGGCAAGCAGATATGGTCGACGTTCAAACAGATGAGGAGCTTCGACCATGCTACATTGGCTGTCACTCGTGTAATAAAATATTCAGTTTACCATTGTCAGTGGAGCCCGAAAGTTTTTCTAAATGCAGTCGTGTGTTAAAAGCTATGTCCACCGTGTTGTGTGCTGTTCGATTATGGAAAAAGTGTAAGATGCAGAAGCGCATCACTACTAAAAGCAAACATGTTCTAACGCAAGATGATTTGATTTCTGGAGAAACCCAATTCGACTGTTATAGCGACGAAATCGTAACACTTCAAAAAGGCAATTCTATCAACAAGTCCAGTGATTTATACACACTATCTCCGTACCTCGAGAAGGACACGGTACTACGCCACGAAGGACGAATTATTCAAGACGGCCGAAAAAACCCAGTAATACTTCCAAGGAAGCATTACAAAACAAAACTTATTGTTGCGAATGCCCATGCTAAACGTTATCACGGCGATATAGAAGCTGTTGTGAATGATATTCGCTAGCTTTTCTGCATTCCAAAGCTGCGCTTAGTTGTCTTCAAAGTGCGCCGTGATTGTTAAGAGTGTAAGAACCGAGATGCTAGACCTAAGCCCCCAAGGATGGCGCTTTTTCCTAATGTCCGACTTGCTGCTTATTGTCGCCCTTTTTCGTACGCTTGAGTGGACTACTTCGGGCTTATATCGATATCAGTGCGTAGGAGTACTGAAAAACGCTATGGGGTATTGCTGACTTGCCTTATGACGAGAGCTATTCATATAGAAGTACCTTATTCTCTCTCAACGGACTCAAGTATGCTTACCATACGCAACGTTATGGCCCACCGAGGATCCCCCCTTGAGCTTCAGAGAGATAATGGTACAAACTTTAAGGGTGCCCAACGTGAAATTCAAGATGCCTTCAATGAAATGGACCAAAATGAGATGGTAAAAGCATTTATAAGTTCGTTAATGGGCTGGCGTTTTATACCACCAGCCTCTCCCCACATGGGAGCGATTAGTGCGTTCAGTCAAAGATGCTTTATACCGCATAATGCCTTCTCGCTATCCCTCTGAAGAGGTGCTTAAAGGTGCACTCATGGAGGTCGAAGCTGTTGTCAATTTTCGACCACTTACATACATTCCAATTGCGAACGAAAATGAAGAGACACTCACTCCCAACCATTTTTTGCTCGGTAGTTTTAATGGATTGAAACCTATGGCAGAGCCGACAAGCAAAGGAATAGTGCTTCGGAAAACCTGGAGAATGTCTCAGCAGCTTGCGGATGCATTCTGGCGTCGCGGGGTGCTCGAATATTTGCCGGTGATTACGCGACGCACACAATGCACAATGGGTAAAATGACCGCATTTTCTGGCCAAAACCTTAATTTGAATGTTTACTAAAATGCAACACTTTCCCTTTATTTACAATATACATACACCAAGTATCATATGTTAATAATTTTTTTTGTTTTATAACGGTTAATCGCTAGCCTGTTTGCTTTTGATCTTTCTAGTTCTGTGTAAAGTTGAAATTTTCATTTCTAAGCAGCACGTGTTCATTGCAATTAAAATGAAATATTTCATGTATATATTTACAAGTGAAAAAAAATATCGATATGGCAAAATATACTAATAGTGAGTACAAAAAGTGCATCCAAAAATATTTGTCAATTACAACATAGAGCGAGAAAATTTCATTCCTTTAATTAAGTTAAAATTCATTTCATTTCATTTCAGTCTACTGATTTATTAAAATCTTACAGACTATACATATATTTATATCTTAAAAAAACGCTAGAGGCTAATTATAAACAGTGAACAATATTAGTCTAAATTGATGTTCTGACACATTAAATTTTAAAATGTGTGAGAGACTGTTGCATAAGCGTATGCATCTTGCTATTGGCTCATTATTAGCATAATTGGTCCTGTGAAGATTTTCCTCGAACAAACGGGCTCGTCTCAAATCCCTTGGCGCATCATAAATTTGGAAGAGATTTGACAGTTCCATACAATTAACTTTACCTGAAAACACGTTGTAGACGAAAAGTAGAGAACTTAACGATCGTCTGTCTTTTAAGGATTGCAAGCCAAGTAATTTACGACGAGCTTCATATGTTGGAAGACCATCAGGCCAATAAAGCTTTTTGAGCGCATATTTACTCATATGCTTTTGAACTCTTTCAATTCGGTCTGAATTTTCAATATAGTACGGGTTCCAGACAATAGAGCAATATTCAATTATACTTCGAACCAAAGAAGTATATAATGATTTTATCGTTAAAGGATCTTTAAAAATCTGCGTATGCCTTTTTATAAATCCCAGCAAGGAATATGATTTAGCAATAGTATAATCATAATGACATTTGAAATTTAATTTAGTGTCAAAAATAACCCCCAAATCTTTAAATTCGTTTTTACGATTAAGAACACAATTATTCAATTTATAATTGAATAATATGCTGTTAGCACATTTATTGTATGAAACAATGCAACATTTGTTGATGTTCAAAGATAAATTATTTGACAGACACCAATTGTACAATACTGCGAGATCATTTTGAAGACTGATACAGTCAGATGTGTTTGATATTCTATAATAGAGTTTAAAATCATCGGCATACATAAGACATCTGGCATTTTGTAAGTATTTGGGTAAATCATTTATAAATATCAGAAATAGAAGAGGACCGCAATGGCTACCTTGTGGAATACCTGACGAAGCATCAATAGCAACATCAGATATAGTTGAGCCAATTTTAACATACAGTTTTCTACCATTTAAATAACTTTTAAAAAAATCAATTAAAGGATCAGACAGGCCGAACTTTTTTAATTTCAGCAGCAGAATTGAATGATCAACTTTATCAAACGCTTTTGAAAAATCTGTGTAGATGACATCTAACTGAGTACCGCTTTCCATTGCATTAATAATATTATTTGAAATAAGCAGCAAATTTGAACATGTAGATCTTCCAGGAAAAAAACCATGTTGAAATTCAGAAATGGCTTCCTTTACATGGTCAAATAATTTTATTTTAAGTATATGATCAAATAATTTGGCTATTGTGCATTGTTTCACAATTGCCCTGTAATTATTAACATCACATCGATTTCCAGATTTATAAACCAGATTAAAATTAGAAGTAAAAATACTAGAATTCCATTTCTGAAGGAATATAAAAAAATTTCTACTAATTTCTATTACATAAGATAAACAAATGTTGTAAAAAACATCGAATCTTAACAGAAATCCGTTCATTTCATGTGCGTTTCTCTGCGGCTCTTGAACAAAGTTTTTTTTTTTAGGTAAGTACCAGCTGAAAAATGAAACTTTATTTAAAATATGGCATGCAGAGCGCACAACCAAAGCAAAGGGAACGTCTTTGTTAAATTATTTAAAAGCAAATATAGAACTAATCAGTATAACGGATAATCAAGAACGGATTTTAACTAAAACCTGTAAAAATATAGCATTAAATATAAGCAGAAAGTGGACAAAGTCTTGTAGAAACGAAAGAACATTCAAGGCGAAATTTCATGGTTGGTTAAAAGGAGAAACAACACTTGAGGGCCAAAAGGCGGCATTACAATCAAAAGGTGGTCGTCCTCGTGTACCGTTCAATGTAAAATCAGATCGTGCAAAAAGAAGAGCAGCTTTTGAGTTGCGTAAGACCACTGAAAACGAAAGCGATTTAATGGTTTTGGCAGCCAGCACTTCGGCACGCAAGCGCGGTAATACAGACTTAGCAACCGTCCTTAAACATTGCATCAAGAGCCCCAACCAAGCCTCTGACATAAAAAAAACTATATTTAGTAAAGAAAAAAAGCCGATACCGTTTTCTATTAATGATTTAATGTGACTTATCTTTAATATCTTTTTAAAAAAGAGTTAATATTAATAAACATACATTTTTAAAATTAATAAATTCTTGATTAAGTTTTTACTTATAGAAATGGGGCGTGGTAAAATCTCATAATATATTGATTTAAGCTATATTGGGTCCGCCATTTTGAATTTAAGAAATTTAATGTCAGATTCGAAAACATCAGCCTTGAAAACTCCAGTATACCGATTTTCAGGCAAATCAGAAGAACTTTTAAAGTTTTTGCCACCATATTGGGTCCGCCATTTTGAATTGAAAAAATTTAAATTCAGATTCAAAATCAGAAGCCTTGAAACCTTCAGTATACCGATTTTCAGGCAGATCAGAAGAACTTTTAAAGTTTGTGCCACTATATTGGGTCCGCCATTTTGAATTTAAAAAATTTAAGTTCAGATTCAAAATCGGCAGCTTTAGACCTCTATTATACCGATTTTCAGGCAAATCAGAAGAACTATTAAAATTTATGCCGCCATATTGGATCCGCCATTTTGAATTTTAAAAATTTTACATTAGATTCGGAATCAGCAACCTCGAAAACTTCCGTGTACCGATTTTCATTATTATACATTGATGCTTTATAGTTTTGGCCAGAAAATACGATCATTTTACCCATTGTGCAATGGTTTGATGATTCAAAGCCAATCAAAATTGGAGGCATTGTCTACATAGTTGACTCCAATAGTCCTCGAAACTGCTGGCCAAAAGGCAGAATCGTAGCAATCAAGAAAGAGCCGAAGACTGCAGCTGGGCTGTACGAGCGACCTGCTGCCAATATAGCTGTACTTTCCGTGGATACACTGGTGGTAGACCCTCCGGGCATACCGGGGGGGAGTGTTGCGAAAAATACGGCAACACCGAATGTACATACAGATTCTTAACGCAACTCGGCAACACTGTTTTGCAGAACAATTTGACATTGACTTTAGACTCAAGAAAAACGTGTTCACTTGCTGTTGTAGATTTTCATTTAATATATTTTAATAGGGCTGATTTGATATAACTAATTTGAGTTGAAATACATATAAACACTGAAGTAGGTACCTGATCAATTAACGTAAATATATTTCATTAAACTTTCTCATAATAGGAATTTTTAAAATCCAATAAATTGTACACCACATGAGTTGCTAAAAATTGGTTATTTTATTTCAACAGATGGATCTATAGATGTTAAGAAAGGAGACCCAACAATCTGCGCAAGTTATAGAAGTATCAGTCTTATTTCCATCGCATATAAGGTTCTATCAAGCGTACTGTGTGAAAGATTAAAGCCGATTACAAAAACACTGATTGGACCTTAGCAGTGTGGCTTTCGACCTGGAAAGTCCACCATAGACCAGATTTTCACGCTACAACAAATCCTGGAGAAAACCCACGAAAATCAAATTGACACACACCACCTCTTTGTCGATTTTAAAGCTACGTTAGCCCGAAAAAGGATTGCCTATACGCAACAATGTCTGAGTTCGGTATACCTGCAAAGTTGATTACACTTTGCAGAATGACGTTGAGTAACACACGCAGCTCCGTCAAGGTAGGAAATGACCTCTCCTAAACCTTCAATACCGAAAGAAGTTTCAGGCAAGGAGATCCACTGTCTTGCGATTTCTCAACATCATCATGGAGGGGATCGTACGAAAGCCCGGTGAGCATCGTAATGGCACCATTTTCTATAAAGGGGTCCAGCTCCTTGCGTACGCTGATGATATTGATATTATCGGCAGAACCAAGAGAGATGTTACTGCTGCTTTCGCCGCTATCGAAAAGGAATCAGCCAAAGTGAGTTTGACGATAAATGAGGGTAAAACAAAGTATATGCTGTCTACAAACAAGGGAGCGCGGCGTTTAGACTCCCACGTTTCATCCGGCAGCTATAACTTTGAAGTAGTCAAGGAGTTTGTATAACTTGGCACCGCCATTAATACTAACAACGAAATCAGCCTGGAGATTAAGCGAAGAACAATAATTGCTAATAGGTGCTACTACGGGCTCAGTTAGCAACTAAGTTCCCGAGCCCTCTCTCGATCGACAAAACTAACACTCTACAAGACGCTCGTTCTACCTGTGCTGCTTTATGGCACTGAGGCATGGGTAGTTTCGCAAACTGACGCAGTCGCTCTGGGGGTGTCCGAGAGAAAACTTCTTCGCAAAATTTTCGGTCCTGTTCGAGTCGGCGATGACTATCGTATCCGAATGAACCACGAGCTGTATGAGCTCTACGAAGACATTGACGTAGTTCGGCGTATAACTGTGCAGGGACTACGCTGGCTGGGTCATGTCCATCGTATGGACGACGAAGCTCCAGCGAAAAAGGTGATCGAGGCGAGGGTCGCTGGTCAACGATGACGGGGGAGACCATGCCTCCGATGGATGGACCAGGCTGAGGAACACCTAACCTGGTGTGTCCGATTGGAGAAGGCGCGCTCAAAGCAGAAGCGCCTGGCGAGAGCTGATGTCTTCGGCCAAAACCCGAACACGGGTTGTTACAGCCACCTAAGTAAGTAAGTAAGATGGATCTATAGGAGCGCGCGAGAAATAATTCGCTATATTTTTCTTCGTGCTAACATATTGCATATCAAATTGATATCCAGACAAAAACAAAGCATAGTTTTGCAATCTATTTACAGAAAGGGGTGGAACTCCTATCGTAGATCCAAAAATTGATACCATCGGTTTTCTGTCTGAAACTAAAATAAATTTCCTTCCAAAAAGGTAGATAAAGATATTCTACCCCATAAACTATCGCCAACGCCTCTCTTTCAATTTGTGAATTATTCGTTTCGGCCTTGGACAAGTTGGCGAAGTAAAACAAATAGGACGTTCAGATATGTTGCTGCACACGTGAACTAAAACCACCGCTATCCCCACTGGGCTTGCATCTTCCACCAATTTAACCTGAACACTAGGGTCATAATGCGCCAATACTTGAAAATACGCTAAAAGCTTTTTTACTCCCTAAACGCCTTATCCTGAAGAGAACCCTATTTGAACTCTATATCTCTTAGCAGTAACGTAAATAGGCCATGCGCCTTGGTCGCCAGATCAGTCATAAAACTCCTATAAAAATTTACAGTGCCCAAAAATGACTGCAATTCTGGGACCGACGTAGGCTCTGGAAGTTCAAGTATGCCATCAATACGCTTCGGGTTCTTTTCAAATACATTTTTATCGATTATGTGTCCTAAATATGTAACGGAGTCAGCAAAAATACGCACTTTTCTGCTGCTCCCTTTATGCCGGCATCTCTTTATATTTTTAAGACCTTCTGCAACCTGTTTGCATGCGTGACGTGGTCCGGTGCCGTTATTAACATTGCTCTATGACTTATTGAAAATCTAATCTTGTGAAGTGAAACAATTCTTTTGTGGTCGAAATTGTGTACCAGCATTAGTTGCTGGTATGCTGTCGATAGGTCTAACTTTGAAAATTTCTGCCCTCCGTGCAATTTTGCAAAAAGTTCCTCAATTTTTTGCAATGGGTATTGGTCGACGATTAGAGCAGGGTTCAGAGTTCTTTTATAGTCCCCACAGATTCTGACCTTACCATTCGTCTTTAAAATTGGGACAATTGACCTTCCCCATTCGCTATAATTGACGGGTTTAAGAACTCCTAACTTTACAATACTATCAATTTCGGCCTCAACTTTATCTTTCATATGAAATGGCAGTCTTCTAGGCCTAAACAATTTCGGGACTGCGTCACTTTTTATCCTCAACCTTGCGTTACCCTTGTTAAAAACTCCTAAGGTGCCATCGAACAATTCTTTGAAATCTACGAGTAACCCTGCTACATCCGCACTAACGTTATTTCTAATACAGTTGATTTGTTGTAGACCTACATTGAAAGCGTACATCCAATTACGACCTAACAACGGTGGCCCTATTTCTTATCACGTGAATATGAATATATTTCGCCTGCTTTTGATATTGTATCTTTCGCTTACAAATACCCAATTTTTTTTTGCTGCCATTGTAATTACGTAGCTTGTCATTAGATGGATACAACTTGCGGTTTGAAAAATATTCTTTAAAACAGTCTTCCGAAATCGCTGATATGGAGGCGCCACTATCAATTTGCATACAAATAGAAACGCCAACGCCTTTCTTTCAATTTGTAAATTATTCGTTTCGGCCTTGGACAAGTTGGCGAAGTAAAACAAATAGGACGTTCAGATATGTTGCTGCACACGTGAACTAAAACCACCGCTATCCCCACTGGGCTTGCATCTTCCACCAATTTAACCTGAACACTAGGGTCATAATGCGCCAATACTTGAAAATACGCTAAAAGCTTTTTTACTCCCTAAACGCCTTATCCTGAAGAGAACCCTATTTGAACTCTATATCTCTTAGCAGTAACGTAAATAGGCCATGCGCCTTGGTCGCCAGATCAGTCATAAAACTCCTATAAAAATTTACAGTGCCCAAAAATGACTGCAATTCTGGGACCGACGTAGGCTCTGGAAGTTCAAGTATGCCATCAATACGCTTCGGGTTCGCCAACTTCGCGGTAACTTCCGTAGTGATCGGCTTGAGATTGCTATCTATTTCCCTTTTGGGGGCACATTTTTTGCAAGTGGCCTTTTTCCTGACATTGCCGACAGATATAATTTTTTAACCGGCACTGCTGTTCACTGTGATTGGATAATCTGCAAACTGGACATCTACTTGGCGTTTTTCTATTGAAACTGGAGGACCACTGTTATTGGCGTTATTGACTGTAGTTCTTCTTTTGCTTATGCTGCGTTTTTCACTGCTGCTAGTTGGCTCCTCCTTCACCTCTACCGCTTCGTATTGATGTTTCACACACTCGACCGTCATGGCTATCTTCATTGCTTTCTCAAACGTGAGGCTGACCTCTTCCAGGAAAAGCTTTTTTTCGGGTGAGGGAACTAAGTAGTACTGCTTTAATGCGTTTCTCAGTGTCGGCGCCGTCCAGCTCGTTGGCGATGAAAAACTGGTCCAGTTAGATTTAATACAATGACCATTCATTTTCCTTTAAATCGAAATTCGGTACTGACCCTAAGTACGACATAGATCTTTTAGTAGGTTTTCTTTCTTTTAATCTGAACTATTGAAGGTGATATTATTTATGCCGTTAAGGCGTCCGCTGTACCGTACTCGTAGCCTATTTACATGTACTCTATATATTTTTAGTTCGCTTCAATATAATGCAATGTCAACACACTTTTTATTTTTAATAAATAAGGCGGACTTCTTGCTATTTATTTTGTTAGTATGTGTGTATATGTGGATGTGTAGTCAGTATGTGAAGTTGTACTATACGCCAAGTATATACAATAAAACACGTTTGTCTTTTACTTAAATTACAAGAGTTTATTATGCGTGTTTTCACGACCAGTGCGCCAAACGAACTGCCCATGGTGCCTTAAACATGCCAGTATGAAAAATAATAAATTCATATTAACTTTGAGGGCCCAAAAAACACGTTTTTAACTGCAGCTCATCCAGTTAATGAAAAGTATGGTATTTTTTTTTGCGTTTTACTATTTTTATGCAAGGACCTTTCATATGAGGGGGTAATACATGCAATAACAATAGAGTTTAGCTACTACAGCTTTTTCACACTTCCTCAGCATTAACCTATCCACGACCCAGTAATCATTGAAAAATATCAATGCTATGGATAACAGTGACCACAAACAAGTTAATGTGGGAAAATTTTATCCGCCAATGAATGGGTTGGGCTCATGGACAACACAAGACGTAACAATTAACCATGCGTATACATAGATCTAATTATACAACTATTTTTGATCCAATTTTGAGTTGACCTTTTGACAAATTTACATCAAAAACGCTACAATTGCTTGCAAAGGAACTCATGCGGCTTAGAGGAGTAATAGCCATATAATTTGTTCTGCTAAATGAAAAATAAATCAAGTTTTTAGCGTTTCTACTGCTTCTACGGTTAGTGTTAAAATTTATGTGAGAAAAAAGTTCTGAAGAATCGAATACACCTGTTATGAGCTGGTGTAAATATACGATATCTGCAGATTTCCTTCGATCACTTAGAGACTGCATTTTTAACAGTTTCAAACGATCCTCATATGGAGGAAGGTATAATATGTCTGTTCCACTTAAGCCCCTTAGAGCAATCCGGACGTTTTAGGATTCCTTCTATTCGATCAACATGCACATTGTAACTTGGGGACCAAACTTGACTTGCGTACTCCAAGTGCGTACGAACAATTGCATAATACAACGTAGTAGTTGTAATCAAGCTATTAAATTCTTTGGCCCAGTGTTTTATAAATCCAAGTATTGAAGATGTTTTTGTACAAATATTATCAATATGAATGTTAAACGACAGCTTAGAATCCATGCATATACCTAGGTCTTTGACTGTATCTACACGACTTAAAGCAGTATTTTTTATCTTGTAATCAAAAATAACATTATTCCTTTTACGCGAAAAGGTCATAACTTGGCATTTATCCGGATTTAGAAACATATTATTTTTAGAACAACAAACTTCAAAGGATTTCAGGTCAGACTGGAGGAGATCTGAATTATCTTTAGAATTTACCGTTCTATACATTTTCATATCATCGACATAGATAAGCAGATGAGAGTGTTCTATGATGTGAGCTACATCATTGATTGCTAAAATAAACAGAAGTGGTCCAAGGTGGCTTCCCTGAGGAACACCTGATTCAGCAATAAATTCAGAAGACAATACGCCTCGGAAACGTACTTGATAAGATCGCTCTACCAAATTCGATTTAATCCAGTTCGCAAAAAATTGAGGAAATCCTATTAACTTGAGCTTAAATAAAATTAGATTGTTATAAATAGATATAAAAAGCTTTACTAAAGTCAGTGTAAACACAGTTGACCTGATTACGAGAGTCAATCGAATTGAAACAAAGTGTTGTAAAATCGAGGAGATTAGATACAGTGGATCTGCCATTCACAAAACCATGCTGACGAGTTGTTATGACTTCCCCACAGTGAACTTTCACCCGATCATACACGATTCGCTCAAAAAGTTTAGGAATTAATTGATGAGAGCTTAGCGATAGGCCTATAGTTATTACCATCATTCCTGCAAACTTTTTCATAAATAGGACTTATAAATGATTTTTTGCAGAAAATTGGAAAATAACTTTCGTTAATTGATTTATTGAATAATAAAGAAAGTGGTTGGCTTAAAACGGAACCGCATTGTGTTAACTCTGCGACAGGAAGTCCATCGGGCCCAGCGCCAAAATCCTCATCGATTGATCCAATATACTTTAAAATATCCTCTGGAGTAAAGGATTTATGTTTCAAAGAATCCCTGGGTGCAGAATTCATATATTGAAAGTACTTTCCATTAGGATGAAAAAAATCTGAACAGAATGATTCTATCAAAAGATTGGCAAATAGGCCACAACAGAATGATTCTATCAAAAGATTGGCAAATAGGCCACAAATTATGACGGCATCATCAGTAAATTCATTAAGAGTTCTGAATGAAGAAGGGAGTCCATCGGATTTCTTCTTTGTGTCTATGAACCCCCAAAATTTTCTTGGATCAGACAATAATCTCAGCTTAACATCATTTAAGTATTCGTGATATAATGTGGCTGAGCGATTTTCAAATTCAGGAAACAAACACTTGTAAGTCTCTAGGTCAATTGAGTCTAGGCTACAGACGTATGTCTTCCATGCCCTATTCCTATTGTTGCGAAGAGTTTTTAAATCCATTGTGTACCAGGGGTATGAAGAATTTTTCGCAAATTTGAGGCTATATGGTAGAGACTAAGAAAACAAAGCAAAAAGTTCAGTATAAAAAAAAATTAATGGAATTATCAAGGCTATTTTAATTTAAGAATTTAAAATAACATTAAGCTTACTTTGTATTAAACGATTCAACTTCAAAAAGTCCGCTTTTTTTAAATTTTAACCATAAACTTTGTCCATTGAATTCGGATTTACTGTATTTTCCCTGTGGATGGTATTCATCATCAGTAATCAGAGCACGAAAGGCCCTCTTAACAATGATATTGTTACTGTCTGTAGTTAAGACCAGGTCAAGAAGTCTTCCAAGACTATTATAAATACAATTTACTTGTTGTAAGTCAGAACATATATTGTCAGCAAATATATGTTCTTGGCGTGTCTTCGCATTAGATGCACAAAAGTATGTATCATTGTCTGAAGATTAAAATCGCCCAACAATAAAATGTCGTCATTTACGTCAAGTGAATTTATAATAAATTCTATGCAATCAGCAAGGCTTACATAGACCACTGCACTACTCTTTGGCGGATTATACGCATTAATAACACATACATTAGAACTACAATATATAACCTTAAAGCTTACGAGTTCGATATTAGCAGAGCATGGAATATTAATAAGGTAAAAAACAGAAGAACAAAACAGGGGAACAGGGGGCGAACCTTCACACGGTAACGTGTCTGACCGCCTCAACCTTTCGAGGCCAGCATTATTCATGTCGAAATCGTCTCAAGTCGACTCAAACCTCCACGTGGTGTTCCCTGGGCAACGGCAAACTGGCATCCGTCAGTTTGACGGCTAATTTGAGCGGCGGGTCGCTCCATAGACCTTAAACATGGAATATGCGCAGGGTTTGGGTCCCGCCACATTACTATTGCCCAATGAAAACTAAACCAGCCTCGGATAAGAACCCCAATTACGTTGACGACCACCGCAAACGAAAAACGGACAATGATTTACGGATATGCACCTGGAATGTCCGGACACTTTATAGGGAAGGTGCCATTATCCAACTGGCGGAAGCACTCAAAACAATAAAATCTGACATCACCACCATCCAGAAAATGCGATGGAAAGGGCAAGGCTGCTCTAAACAAGCAAACTGCGATATCTACTACAGCTGCCATGCGGAGAAGCGCGAATGCGAATGTGTATTCGTCGTGAGACGGAAACTACTACACCTTGTTTCCCGGTTCACACCTGTCAACGAAAGATTGGCCACGATCCGCATCAAGGCAAAATTTTTCTACATCAGCCTTATTTGCGCGCACGCCCCCACTGAGGAAAAGGACGAAGCCGTCACGGACGCTTTCTACGCTAGTCTTGACGTGAAAATAGTCCTCGGCGATTTTAAAGCGAAAGTTGAAAGGCATCTTTGGCCCCACTGTCGGTCAGTTCAGTCTTCATGAGACCTCAACGAACAACGGTCTAAGACTGATTGACTTCGCCGCGGCACGAAACATGGTAGTTAGTAGCACCAGATTTAAGCACCTCGACACCCACAAGGCCACCTGGCTGTCCCCGGATCAAAAAACGCGAAACCAAATTGATCATGTTGTAATCGACGGAAGACATGCCTCTAGTGTTCTAGATGTGCGTACATTTCGGGTGGTCAACATTTCGACATCCGCATGCGATTATGCAATGCGAAGAACATACACACAGAAATGCAACGAAAGCTAGATGTCGCTAGGCTGCAATTACAACGGACTGCCGAAGCCTACTCCGCTCAACTCTCGGTTAAGCTCAACCTACCAACCTTTGGACCCGACGACACCGGCGGACTTTGGGCACATATATCCCACTCCATGCGCGCTGCCGCTGAAGAAGTCATTGGTTTCTGGCGCCCGCAACCTCGGAACCAATGGTATGATCAGGATTGTCGCATCGCGACAGCAGTAAAAAACGCCGCATACGCCGCGAAAAACGAGAAAAACGCTGCAGTCAGCTGAAACGCGAGCCGTGCGAGAAAACTACCACGAAAAGATGAAGGAAGAGAGGCGCCTTTTCAGACGCAAGAAAAGAGAGCAGGAAAAGCGTGAGCGTGAGGAACTAGAGGTATACCAGGGAAAGAAGGATGCACGAAAATTCGATCAACAGGTTAAGCGTCTAACCCAAGGTTTCAAGCCCGGAGCATCTACTTGTAGAGACGAAAATGGAGATCTTAACACGGATACACAGTGTTTGCTGAGATTGTGGAGACGGCACTTCTCCAATTTACTTACTGGCGACGATTCCACCAATGCCGCCCATGGAGAGCGCAGTTCAGAGCCAACAATCAACGATGACGGAGTGGAAGTACCACCACCTAGCCATGAAGAGGTTCGAGTTGCTATCCAACTACTCAAAAACAATAAAGCAGCGGGTGCTGACGGCATGTCAGCTGAATTGTTTAAAACCAGCGGCGATGAATTGATAAGGTGCATGCATCATCTCATCAGCAAAATATGGCTAGCAGAAAGCATGCCCGACGATTGGAACCTCAGCGTACTGTTCCCTGTACTTAAGAAAGGAGACTCAACAATCTGCGCAAGTTATAGAGGTATCAGTCTTATTTCCATCGCATATAAGGTTCTATAAAGCTTACTGTGTGAAATATTAAAGCCGATTACAAAAACACTGATTGGACCTTTTCAGTGTGGCTTTCGACCTAGAAAGTCCACCATAGACCAGATTTTCACGCTACAACAAATCCTGGAGAAAACCCACGAAAATCAAATTGACACACACCATCCCTTTGTCGATTTTAAAGCTGCGTTCGATAGCCCGAGAAGGGATTGCCTATACACAACAATGTCTGAGTTCGGTATACCTGCAAAGTTGATTACACTTTGCAGAATGACGTTGAGCAACACACGCAGCTCCGTCAAGGTAGGAAATGACCTTCAATACCGAAAGAGGTTTCAGGCAAGGCGATCCACTGTCTTGCGATCTCTTTAACATCATCATGGAGGGGATCGTACGAAAGGCCGGTGTGCATCGTAATGACACCATTTTCTACAAAGGCGTCCAGCTCCTTGCGTACGCTGATGATATTGATATTGTCGGCAGAACCAAGAGAGATGTTACTGCTGCTTTCGCCGCTATCGAAAAGGAATCAACCAAAGTGGGTTTGATGATAAATGAGGGTAACACAAAGTATATGCTACAAACAAGGGAGCGCGGCGTTTAGACTCCCACGTTTCATCCGGCAGCTATAACTTTGAAGTAGTCAAGGAGTTCGTTTACCTTGGCACCGCCATTAATACCAACAACGAAATCAGCCTGGAGATAAAGCGAAGAACAATAATTGCTAATAGGTGCTACTACGGGCTCAGTAAGCAACTAAGTTCCAGAGCCCTCTCTCGATCGATCTACAAGACGCTCGTTCTACCTGTGCTGCTTTATGGCGCTGAGGCATGGGTAGTTTCGCAAACTGACGCAGCCGCTCTAGGGGTGTTCGAGAGAAAAGTTCTTCACAAAATCTTCGGTCGTGTTCGAGTCAGCGATAACTATCACATCCGAATGAACCACGAACTGTATGAGCTCTACGGAGACATTGACGTAGTTCGGCGTATAACTGTGCAGCGACTACGCTGGCTGGGTCATGTTCATCGTATGGACGACGAAGCTCCAGCGAAGAAGGTGCTCGAGGCGAGGGTCGCTGGTCAACGACGACGAGGGAGACCATGCCTCCTATGGATGGACCAGGCTGAGGAAGCCCCAACCGCACTTGGTGTATCCGATTGGAGAAGGCGCGCGCAAAGCAGAGGCCGAAACCCGGACACGGGTTTTTACGGCCACCTAAGTAAGTTAGTAAGTAACATACAGAAGAGTTCCTTACAGCTAATAGGACTCCACCACCGACAGCAGAAGTATTGTCAGCGTGCCTGTCCTTTCTATAAACATGAAAACTATTATCAAACAGTTCTAAGTCAGTAATGCAAGTTTCAGCTAACGCGATAATATCCTCAGAGAAGTTCTGAGTTGACAAAACTATGTCTCGCGTCTTTGAACGCAATCCCCTTACATTTTGGTAGTAAAGGGATAGCCTATTTAGTTTTTTTGGGTCTGAAAGTTGGCTTGAGTTGTCATTCGAGACCTGTTCTTAGGCTTAAATTCAGAAACGAGAATATTATCGGCCCACAAATTAAAATTAAGAACAGTTGCAAACTCTTCAGCTGCAACTGTGAGAATAAAGGTAGCGTGGGAAGGTTTGTTACCTATTTTCTTGCATGAACAGAATGCATTTTCACCTAGTAAATTATTATGTTTGACAAACTTCAGTACATTTTCAGTCGTTGTGTCGGGCTGAAGACGTGAAATAAATAAGTTTTTTCTCTTTGACACTGCCCTTAAATTTAAAATCAATTGATTATTAGGAGCAGTTGATCTTAATATTTCACTATTAGCCAAATAGTAGATAGAGGTGAAGAGATAACTATACTATGCACTTTTAAGGGCATAGCTGAGAGCTTGTCAGCCTGAGAAGTGGTTTGAGTCGTCTTGCGGCGCCTTTTATTTTTCTTCCCATTTTTTCTCTTCTTTTTTAAACTATTGTACTTTTTTTGGTGGATTAACAGTTGCAGTCCCGGAAGAAACATTCTGAGTCATAAAACACGTGATATTTTCCGGTTTTGAATTTTCATTATTAATGCTGGTACTGGGTGCTGCACTAACTTCGCTGAGAAAAAGTTACATTTCCCTAAAATTGCTATTTAAAAAGTTGAGACTTTCCCCAAAAAGCTTAATTTTAGAATACAGCTCTTCTGGGGAAATAGCCCTGCACGAAGCACAATACCAGCGAAGACCAGACCGTACTGAAATTAAATCGTCAAGGCACGACTTAGAAATTCCAGCACAAGAAGCATGAAACATTCGCTCACATGGGCCAGAACAAGTGAACATTGGGTATAGAATATTCTTGCTTTTGCATTGCTCGCTCAAAAAACAAGCAGCAAAATTTTCTACGGAAAAATATTCCACGGCGAAAAATGAGAATTATAATATTGCAATTATTTAGAATTTTTATTTTTTTGTGTCCCTAAAGGTTTAATGCAGTAAACGCAACAGTTTAATAGCAACTGCAACAGTAAGCACATTGTCTGCACTTTATACGTAAACAAATAACGCAGAAAGAGGAAACCAAAAAGAAAAAAAAAAAATAAACAAGCAAACAACTCAATCACTTGAAACACATTATTATTTGTAAAATTAACACAAGTTATAAAAGTGTTTAAGCAACAAAAACTAATGATAAACACTTACAGATATTATTTTTACCACGTACTTAAAAACTTTGAACACAGAAGAGACAATAAAAAACATACTTTAAACAATTACATTAAATAAACGCACGATCTAATGTTTGCAACAACCGACACCGGCTAATGAACAAGATCAACAGAAAGGGGAGCATAGAGAATCAGAAACACTTTAGTAAGAACCATATAAATATGAATGTATCTAATGAATATTGCTTAAATTTCAAGAACTTATTAAATACACCATATGGTGAAAAAAATGCGTAAATGACCTCGTGCAAATCAAAAATATGTCAAAGGCATGTTCTCATATAGAGGTCGAAAAACACGGTGATGTTCCTGTTTTTTTTTTCATAGAAGGAAGTAAATGAACATCTTGAGTTTTTTGGCAGCTATTTATTGATTCTTAAAGTATAGGCAAATATTTGTTTTGGTGAATAAAAGCGTAATGTGAAGTGTCAATACGCCGTCAGACATCACGTTGAAAAAAAAGTACCCAAACTGTCTCCATCGCACAGCAAAATCATGTCATCAAAAATAAAAAACCAAAAAAATTTTATTAACTATATTATATTTATTGGAGCTTATAACTATGACATCAACAATGAGTTGAGAATTATAAAAATGGCGGACATGAGAAATATTAGAGCCGTTGTTTTCACCTTTTTGCCTTTAAAAGTGCTCAAAAAACCAAATAAAACTGACCTTTATTATCTGAATTTAGGTAAAGGATCCAATAAATTTTCTTTACTTTAAAATAAAATAAAAAATCAAGTCAATTCATAAAGTAGTTCTCCATATCGCGGATACCAGTGGACTATCTCCATAATCCATATCATGGAGACCAGTTTAGAAAAAATGCTTTTTTAGAAAAAAGTTTTAAGATTTGGTTAAGATTTTTTCGAGTTATTAGCTTTCCGTTCTTTCAACGCCACAGCATTTCAAGCGACATCTGGTGGTGCCTGAGATAACTATTCTTACCACAGTATGGTAGGCAATACAGGCGTGCATTTCAAAAAGATTGATGAGGTACTTATAATTTTCGTGAAAAAGATCGGTTCCTTTCTCATGCGATAACTTTTTATGCAATCGTTATCGGCCAAACAGCTTTGGGAACATTTACTACATATCATAAACTATCGGAAAATGGAAAAAAACAACAATTGAGTTTCATGGTTGAGTTTCTCCCAGAGAATCTCCCCTTAAATAAATATCTCTTTAAGGCCCACTTTAAATTTTTTTTAGAAAAATTTTCGATTTCATTTTTATTTTATTGTTTTGAAAAACATCTTAAGAATGTGTAAGAAAAATGTCTGAATAAGTTTCGAAGCCGTTTAAGAGATATTTATGTTTATACCCAATGCGTACTGCGTAAGGGTATACAAAGTGACTTTATTTTAACCGTAAAATCTCTTAAAAATCCACAAAAATTAATGAAATGCCTTGAAATTTGATATGGATGCTTTGATATTCAATATAAATAGTCACTATGAAATGTGGAAAAATCGGATGAAAACCGCTCATACTTTCCATACAAAATGACTTTATTTTAACAGTAAAATTTCTTCAAAATCCACAAAAATTAATGAAATGCCTTGAAATTTAAGCCATACATAATACCATATAAGCTCTGGTCTTCAATATAAATCCTGACAATGAAATTTGGAAAAATCGGATGAAAACCGTGTCTACTTCCCATACAAAGTAGCTTTACATTCACAGTAAAATGCCTTAAAAATCTGCTCAAATTGCAGAAATGTCTTGAAATTTTGCACACACGCTTTTATATCTAATATAGACAATCACTATGATATTTGCCAAAATCGGATGAAAACCACGCCTACCTCCCATACAAAGTGGCTTATTGAAAACGTGAAATCGCTTAGAAATCTGAAAAAATTACATAAATGTCTTGAAATTTTGCATACAATCATTGATGTTTAACATAAGCCACTCTTTGATATTTGGCAAAATCGGATGAAAACCTCGCCTACCTTCAATACAAAGTGACTTCATCAAAATTGAAAAACTTTCGAAAATATATATCACTGAATGACATCGTGTCTGTATGTACCCAAGTTCCACCCGCGTCGTTTATCCAACCCATACATATATTATTCGGTAAAATGTGGAATCCCTATACTAGAAAAGTGGGTTTGGTATTTTACTTTGTTTACAAATTACTCTAAGTGGCAGCTAAGGGTAAAATTAAATTAAGCGAATGACACAAATATTTTTGCAGATTATACATAAAAATTTTTTTGACGTCTAAAGACTTCGGATATACTTCAGTACGGCCGCGGGGGGGAATTTTAGCTTCGGTACCCTGCCGAAGTTCCATTCCTTACTAGTTTTATTAGTAAACGCTCATAAAGTAAGGTAAGCAAAAACTTTAAACGAGTTTTTCTCGATTTGAAATTTTTTGAAACGGCTTGCACTCCAAGGGCCAGTTTTTTAGTACGAGTTTGAACTTTAGTTAAATTAAGCTCGGATTGGGCAAAAATGAAACACATTATATGATAATTTAAGTCAATTTAAATTCAGTGAATGCTAAGGTATCTAGTTGAACCGAGTTTAAACGTTCAATTTTGGTGAGTTAAACTCGTTTTAATTTAACTAAAGCTTAAACTCGTACTGAAAAACTGGCCCTAATTTGAAAAGTATTCGTTCGATTGACTCAAATCTTGATTTATTATTTTTAAAAATTGAATACGCTATGCGTGAACCAACAAAATTAAATAAAAAAATATTTTTTTTTGCTCTGTATTTATTTTATAGATCCGATTTTGTGCACGAAAAATGGGGGTTTTTAATTTAAACGGCCTTTTTTAATTTTGTTTTTTAATTTTATATAATTTTTTAATTTTGTTCTAAAAACAACCTTTTTTGATCTTTTTGTTTTCGCTTCCAGGAGAGGAAATATCATGCAAGCCGCAAGAGACCTTTCGTTCGCTACCTAAAACCTTTACACGCTGCATAACCATAACTATTGATGCAAAAAAAAAATTGTTATTCTTAGACTTAACTACAAATGAAAAAAAAATCATTTCGATATTTAATAAAGTAAAAAAATACAGTCATTCAAAAAAGCCCGCTTTTTTACTCAAAAAATTGATACCGGGCATTAATTGAGAAACACATCCACATTGAGCACAAGTGACTTCTTTCGATTCGGCATTTTCAACCATCACCGGATCCACTGATTACTTAAACTCCTTTAAGTAATACAAAAACTAGGATATTACATTTATATTTCGGCATTTCCTGTAAAATTGAAGAAACAAATTATTTTTCCTGTTTTGTTCTGCTGCTCCCCAATTTATACGTTATTTTAATTTTATGAAAGATCAATATTTTATTGTTGTAAATGGTTTTGTTTTTAATATTTAATTTTTATTGATGATATGATATTGTTTATTATTTGTATTCAATTTATGCTCATATTGCTTATGCTTTAGTTTTATATTTATCAAATACAAAGACTAGTACACAAATGTCTATTCTTCTATATATATAACTAGCTTATACCCGGCGCGCTTCGCTGCGCTCAGCGCTTATCTCCTAAAAGAGGGTGCAGCTTTAGTGACGTCATACTTTTATAGTAAGTTCGTACCGTTTATTGATGTGTTTATTGAAAGTTTTATTGATGTGTGACTTATTTCGAAAACTATACCGAATATTTGGGGTGCTGAAAAAGTACCACGCCCCTCGTCCAACGCCCATAAAATGTTACCAGTGGAACGGCATGTGTAAATTGAGGTCGAATACGGAATTCCGAGGCTGTGCGACCTACAAAAAAAAAAACCAAAACTGTTCGATATCGAAAATTTTAGGTGTATTTAAGGTGCCTTTTACGATCGGCACCAGACTTCATAGGAACCCTCTCAAGGCTTTGGTATAAAAATTGGCTTAGCGGTTTCGAAGTCTTTACGTGATATACATATATACCCACATACGTATATACATTAACTCGCAGCACGCTACTTAGAAAAAAAAGTTGCTTAGTCCGGTTCTTTAAAATAATCCATGGCTTATGTTACGGTGATCCCCAAAAAATTTCAACTAAAGAATTCAAATTATTTCTAATAAACACACCTTTAAGCATGAAATTTTTCAATACTTTTCTTAAAACTATCTCTGTCTTTGTCTATTTAATATTATGTTAGTTTAACTTTATTTTAAGTCTCAATTTTTAATTGCGTTTGATTTATTTTTTTCTTTTATTAAATTAATTATATTCAACTTTGTTTTAACTTTTATTTATATTTTTCTTGTTTTTTATTAGCTGTTGAATATATAAATCATTACTTTATGCATTTAAAAGACATGTAAGACATAGTCTTACTACTTAAAGTAGTAAGCACTACTTTAAATAAATAAAATAAAGTAAAAATGTGCCGGGTATGGTGCCTTGTATGGTAGTTAAAAAAACAAACGGTCAGAAATAAGAGTAATGATATAATTCTTTTGCATCAAAAAATCTTAATTTTTTTCCGTTGGACCAAATTGTTTTAACTTTTTTCATATTATTTCCACTAAAATTCTAATGAATTTTTTTCCATACTACTTTTAGTCAAATAAATTGTAGAATGTAAAAAATGCGTAAATTTTTTTGTAATTTCATTCAATTTAATTCTTCACTTTACACTATATTTTATCATCAATAGATAATTTATTTGACCAAAAGTAACATTGCAAGACAAAAAAAATTTTAATTTTAATTTTAGTGAAAATAATATAAAAAAAAAGTTAAAAAATTAATGAAAATCCGCATTACCTCTGATCCGACTGAAAACTGATTGGTGCAGAAAGCTATTAAGTCTGACCGTTTGTTATTAAGAACATAAGAAGATCGGTCAATGTCCTTTCAAGGCCTGAAATGGCCATTTCTTTTTTGTTTTTTTTTTTATTTCAAACTTTTCCAGCTCAAGGATGGCTATCGCTACTGTCGAAATATTTGGGAATCATCATAACATAAAGCGTTATTTTGAGCAACCGACCCAAACACCTTTTTTTTTTGTGAGGAGCCTCAGTATACAAACATACATTTTTTACTGATAGATAGATGAGCAGAAAAAGTAGGCATGGCAACATTTATATATATAGTGACCGCCACTTGGTCCCATTGCACCTACATATCAAGTTTCACTATCAAAACATGTACAGCTCAGAAATTACAATGATTTCTGAAAAGTCGGCGTGGATAAAGTGCGACACGCCAATTTTTTTAAGGGTTCTGGCAGTAACCATATGAACTAATCTACCAAATTTTATTCTTTTACTGTAAATTTTGATTTATGTACTTTTTACGGATTTGTGGGCGTGACAAAATTTATATAAAAAGTGACTGCGACTTGGACCCATAGCACCTACATACCAAGTTTGACTATCAAAATGTTCACATCTCAGGAATTAAAATTATTTCTAACCGATAGCCCTGGCAGCTAGTGCTTACTTAGTTATAATTGTTAAAGTGTAATTAACTATAATACATAAATAAATAAATAAATGAAATAAAATTATTTCTGAAGAGTGGGCACAGATAAAGTGCTACCATGCACATTTTTTGCAAAACTGTCGAGTGTAAGCGTATGAACTTAATTACCAAATTTTAGTATTTAACGATGAGAATCGTCTGATTTATAGAAGTTCTATTGATTTGTGGGTAAAAAAAGTGGCGACCGTGGCGTAGTGGGCAGAGTGTGTGGTCCATATGGGAGAGAATTCTGGTTCGAATTCCACTTGACACAGAAAGTTTTTTCATTTGAATTAATTTTTCTCTTCGGCCGTCACCTCTCTGCTGACAATGGCAAACCTCAGAGTGTAAAAACTGCCATGAAAAGCTTCTTGTGAACATAAGCCGTTCGAAGTCGGCATAAAACTTGTAGTAAAAATAAGCCGTTCGGAGTCGGCATAAAACTTGTAGGTCCAGTTCTCGATCATTTGTGTTCAAACATTCCACGACACGAACAACACAATTCATCATAAGAAGCTTGGTCAAAGTCCTTTCAAGGGTTGAAATTGGTCATTTCACGTAGTTTTTTTTTTATTTGCGGGTGGTACAAGTTTTCGTGGCAAATTTTATATATATATATATATATATATACTGACCGCCACTTAGAGCACTTGCATATGAAGTGTTACTATCAATGATTTCTGTAATATCAATGATTGAATAAGCATGATTTCTAAAAAGTGGGCGAAGATATGGGGCGACCACGCCCATTTTTTAACAGTTGCCGACAGTGACCTTATGTACAAAATTATCAATTCTTAGTCTTCTACGGTAAAAGCCGTCTGATATAAAGCATTTTTACTGATTTGTGGGCGTTAAAAGTGGACGTGACAACATTTGTATATACATAATGACTGTCACTTGGATCCATAGCACCTGCATACTAAGATTCCCTATCAAAGCGTGTACAACTCCGGAATAAGCATGATTTCGAGAAGTGGGCGTAGATATAGTTCGGCCATGCCCATTTTTTGTGCATTGGCCGACAGTTATCAAATAAACTAAATTACCAAATCCTAGGCTTCTACGGCAAAAGCCGTCTGATATAAAGCATTTTTACTGGTTTGTGGGCGTTGAAATTAGACGTGACAACATTAATATATACATAGTGACTGCCACTTGGATCCATAGTACCTGCACACTAAGATTCACTATCAAAACGTGTACAGCTCAGGAATAAGCATGATTTCCATAAAGTGGGCGTAGATATAGTGCGGCCATGCCCATTTCTTGTACACTTGGCTGACAGTAAACATTTAAACTAAATTACCAAATCTTAGTCTTCTACGGCAAAAGCCGTCTGATATAAAGCATTTTTACTGATTTGTGGACGGTAAAAGTGGGCGTGACAACGTTTATATTTACATAGTGACTGCCACTTGTATCCATTGCACCTGCGTACCAAGATTCACTATCAAAACTTGAACATCTCAGGAATTAAAATGATTGCTGAAAAGTGGGCGTAGATATAGTGTGACCACGCTTATTTTTTGTACAGTCACCGAAAGTAACTATCTGAACAAAATTACCAAATCTTAGTTTTATATGATTAACACCGTGTGATATATAGTATTTTATTATTTTTTTGTGGGCGATAGAGCCAATTAGGGTTGTATGGGAGGTACCACGCCCCCTTGTCCAATCAACACCAAACTTCACAGGAACACTTCCAGAATGTTGATTCAGTATCCCTAAAAATTTCATAAAGTTTGGTTCGGTGGTTTTTGAGTCTATACGTATTCTATATATATAAAAATGAATGTATGTATGTGGATATGTGTGTATATCACGTATAGACTCAAAAACCACCGAACCAAACTTTATGAAATTTTTAGGGATACTGAAGCAACATTCTGGAAGTGTTCCTGTGAAGTGTGCTGTTGATTGGACAAGGGGGCGTGGTACCTCCCATACAACCCAAATTGGCTCTATCGCCCACAAACCAAAAAAATGCTATATATGAGACGGTTTTAATCATATATGTAAAACTAAAATTTGGTAATTTTGTTCAGATGGTTACTTTCGGTGACTGTATAAAAAAATGGGCGTAGTTACACTATATCTACGCACACTCTTCAGCAATCGTTTTAATTCCTGAGATGTTCAAGTTTTGATAGTGAATCTTGGTATGCGGGTGCAATGGATACAAGTGGCAGTGACTATGTAAATATAAATGTTGTCACGACCACTTTTACCGCCCACAAATCAGTACAAATGCTTTATATCAGACGGCTTTTGCCGTAGAAGACTAAGATTTGATAAATTAGTTTATATGATTACTGTCGGCCAATGCACAAAAAATGGGCATGGCCACACGATATCTACGCCCACTTTACCGAAACCATGCTTATTCCTGAGTTGTACACGTTTTGATAGTGAATCTTGGTATGCAGGTTCTATTGGTCCAAGTGGCTTTATATCAGCCGTAGAAGAAGCATTATCAAAAATGCTTTATATCAGACGGCTTTTGCCGTAGAAGATTAAGATTTGGTAATTTAGTTCGTATGGTTACTGTCGGCCAATGCACAAAAAATGGGCATGGCCACACTATATCTACGCCAACTTTATCGAAATCATGCTTATTCCTGAGTTGTACACGTTTTGATAGTGAATCTTGGTATGCAGGTGCTATGGGTCCAAACGGCAGTCACTATGTAAATAAAAACTTTATCACGCCCAATTTTTCCACCCACAAATCAGTTAAAATGCTTTATATCAGACGGCTTTTGCCGTAGAAAACTAAGATTTGGTAATTTAGTTCATATGGTCACTGTCGGCAACTGTTAACAAATGGGCGTGGTCGCAACATATCTACGCCCACTTTTTCGAAATCATGCTTATTCCTGAGTTGTACACGTTTTGATAGTAACACTTGATATACAGGTGCTCTAAGTGGCAGTCAATATATATATATAAAATTTGCCACGCCCACTTGTACCACCTAAAAAAAAAACAAAACGAAATGGCCAAATTCAGCCCTTGAAAGCACTTTGACCGATCTTCTTATGGTCAATTGTGTTGTGCGTGTTGTGGAATGTTTGAACATAAATAATTGAGAACTGGACATAAATGTTTTATGCCGACTCCGAACGGCTTATGTTCTCAAGAAGATTTTCATGGCAGCTTTTTTTTCTCTGAGGTTTGCCATTGTCTGCAGAGAGGTGACGGCCGAACAGAAAAATTAATTCAATTGAAAAACTTTCCGTGTCAGGTGGGATTCGAACCAGGGTTCTCTCGCGAATGGGCCACACCTTCTACCCACTACGCCACGGCCGCCACTTGGTTTTTTTTTACCCACAAATAAATAGAACTTCTATAACTCAGACGATTCTCATCGTTAAATACTAAAATTTTATAATTAAGTTCATACGCTTACTCTCGACAGCTTTGCAAAAAATGTGCATGGTAGCACTATATCTGTGCCCACGCTTCAGAAATAATTTTATTTAATTTATTTATTTACTTATTTATTAATGTACTATAGTTAATTATAATTTAAAAATTATAACTAAGTAAGCACTAGCTGCCAGGGCTATCGGTTGGAAATAATTTTAATTCCTGAGATGTGAACGTTTTGATAGTCAAACTTGGTATGTAGGTGCTATGGGTCAAAAAAGCGGTCACTTTTTTTTAAATGTTACCACGCCTACTTTTTACGCCCACAAATCCATAAAAAGGATATATATCAGACTTTTTTGACAGTAAAAGACTAAAACTTGGTAGATTAGTTCATATGGTTACTGCCAGAACCCTTAAAAAAATGGGCGTGTCGCACTTTATCTACGCCGACTTTTCAGAAATCATTGTAACTTCTGTGCTGTACACGTTTTGATAGTGAAACTTGGTATGTAGGTGCAATGGGGCCAAGTGTCGGTCACTATATATAAAAATGTTGCCATGCCTACTTTTTCTGCTCATCTATCTATCTGTAAAAAATGCATGCTTGTATACTAAGGTTCCTCACAAAAAAAAGGCGTTCGGGTCGGTTCCTCAAAATAATGCTTTATATTATGATGATTCCCCAAATATTTCGACTGTAGCGATAGCCATCAATGAGCTGGAATGGTTTGAAATAAAAAAAAAAAAACAAAAAGGAAATGGCCATTTCAGACTTTGACCGAGCTTCTTATGAGTGAGTGTTGTGAAATGTTTGAACACAAATGATCGAGAACTGGATCTACAAGTTTTATGACGACTGCGAACGGCTTATGTTCTCAAGAAGCTTTTCATGCCAGTTTTTACTCTCTGAGGTTTGCCATTGTCTGCATAGAGATGACGGCCGAACACAAAAATTAATTCAATTGAAAAAATTGTCTGTGTCAGGTGGAATTCGAACCTTGGTTCTATGGCATACAAACCACGCACCTCAACTGGTATGCCCGTGGCAATGGTTTGAAATATGCTCTAAATATCGAGTTTTTTATAAAAATATTTACTGGTGCGGTAGTTAAAAATAAGAAATGGTCAGAAATAATAGTAATGAAAAAGTTCTTCCCATCTGCACTAATAAATTGTAAATTTTTACAGTCGGTCAAGAGATGATGCAGATTTTTATTAATTTTTTAACTTTTTTTTGTATTAATTTCATTAAAAATCAAATTAAAATTTGTTTGTCTTGCCATGTTACTTTTAGTCAAATAAATTATCTATAGATGATAAAATATAGTGTAAAGTGAATAACTAAATTGAATGAAATTACATTTCACACACATTTTTTACATTGTACAATTTATTTGTCTAAAAATAGTTTAGGAAAAGACTCTTTTGAATTTTAGTGAAAATAATATGAAAAAGTTAAAACAATCCATAAAAATCCGCATTATCTTTGGTCCAACGGAAAAAATTTAAGATTTTTGATGCAAAATTTTTTTCATTACTCTTATTTCTGACCGTTTGTTTTTTTCTAACTGCCATACCAGCCAATATTTTTAGTCTTAATATTTTGGGGATCATCACAACATAAGCCAATCCATGGCGATTTTGAAAAACGAGACTGAACAATTTTTTTTTCTCAAGAGCGTGAGGCGACTTAATGTATATACGTATGTGGGTATATGTGTATATCACGTAAAGACTTCGAAACCGCTAAGCCAATTTTTATACCAAAGCGTTGAGAGGGTTCCTGTGAAGTCTGGTGCCGATCGTATAAACACCTAAAATTTTCGATTTTGAACAGTTTTGGAATTATAGGTCGCACAGCCTCGGAATTCAGTATTCGACCTCAATTTACGCATGCCGACCCACAGGTAACATTTTATGAGTGTTGGACGAGGGGCGTGGTACTTTTTCCGCACCCAAAATTTTCGGTGTAGCTTTCGAAATGAGTCACACATTAATGAAACTCGGTAAGAACTTACTATAAAAGCATGGCTTCACTAAAGCTACGCCCTCTTTTAGGGGATAAGCGCTGAGCGCAGCGAAGCGCGCCGGGTAAGTGGTAGTTTTTATATATATAGAGAAGATAGAAGATTTATTGGCTGCTTTCCATATGCTCGTACTCTCCTTACAAGACCCTCCATTAAATTTTGTACAATCGCTTCTGCCACATGGTTTTCATTTCAGGAATGGTTTTCGTTGCTTTTCCAATTTTTTGTAGTTTTCCTTTCATTGAAGCCCCAAAGCGTTCGATTGGTCACAGACTTTGGCGTAATGTGCTGGGGCTAAATCTGGCCAAAACAATGTTGGACCAACATGGTTCCGTAAAAAAGGCAAAAGTCGTTTTTGAAGGCTTTCTTTTACTTAAATATCTGTGTTTATTGTAACCACTGTAAAGCATGGAGTTGATTTTTTTCCACATTCACAAATAACTTGCCAAAGTAATATTTTTTTTCCAAATTTCTCTATTTGAATTGTTTTTTCAGAATCCTCAATATCTTCTCCAGGTGCTATAGAGTAAAATTGGTGACCAGCCAGAATCCTTAAATCCATTTTTACGTACGTTTTATCGTCCATAACAACCCAGAAATTTTTGCTTGCAAGTTTTTATCGTACAGTTTTCGTGCCAGAGAAATGCTTTTTGCTGCTTATTTTTCGCTTCGTTTTGATGCTTTTTCTTCTTATACGTCTTAATACTATTGCGTTGCATAATACGAATTACCTGAACATGAGTGGTCCTAGCTTTTTTGGCTAAATTTCTGGTTTACATTGATCGAATGGCTTTTACCAGAGCGACCACTTTCTTTCAACGTTTAAGTCGGCAGACTCCTTCGGGAGCCCACTTCGTGGCTTATCTTGTACGGAGTGATGTTCCTTAAATCTCAAAACGACTCTTCGAGCTGTATGGTAAAATGCTTCAGATAGTTTTGCTACCTTTCTATAAGTAACTGTGAGATTTTGAGTCCAAATGTGCATAACTTTTTTGCGAAGCTCCTGGAATAATTTTTTCGAAGTACTTTTCTGGTCGTTGAATTAGTAACGTTTTTCTGCAAACATATTTTGAAGTTATTGTTGATTTTCAATCCCGATATTCGAAGGTTTTTTTCACTCTTCGTATTATTCACCTTTCTTCGCTAGTAGTAAGCTTCTTATCGGGCCGAGTTTTAACTTTATTTGAAATGCGATTAATTCTTATATGTCTTTTTATGATATACTGAATGGTGCAACGACTCATGTTAAGTATTTTTAAAATTTCTGCGTAACTTTTTCCTATTTTATGGTAACAAATCGTCAATTTACGTTCTTCAGTAGGTGTTTGCTTAATGTTTGAAGTTGTCTCAAGAAAATTTCGAAGAAGTCTTTTTTAATCGTAGAAAACAATGTCCATAATCTCGCGCAATGACGAAAATCAAGTTTTTCGTCAAAATTGAGACAATCTGATCCGCTGTACGATTTTAAGTGACACCACTCTTTCGCGAGTGTCAAGTTGCTGCTATTTAAAAAAAAAAACTTAAAAAGCTTTTTGTAAATTTTTTTACATATTAATAAAATATATTGCATTAACATATTTTCTCATAAAATTTTGCATAGAAACAATTTTTTATTTAGAAATAATTAAATAAATTGTCAGCCTGCACTTGCTGTACAATTTTAAGTGACACTCACTGTATTACCGACAGAGTCGTGATTGAAAAGGCATGGGAAAGAGTTAAAGCAAGTGATAGCAGTCTTGCCGAAAAATCAAACGATTGGCTTGTTACTAACGCAATGAAAGCTTAAACAATATTTGGCATGGGTAACGTTAACAGTAAAACTGTCGTCAAATAAATAGTCGTCGGCTATTTAGACATGCATTAAAAAGTGCTAAGATGAAAATAAAGAAAACTAAAAAAATATATCTCAAAATTTCCAGAAAACTTGTAAACAATATTTTCAAAGGGAATAAATCTCTAATTAAGGCGCCATGAGTAATACCCCTACTAAGTCTGAAGATTTTCTTTCAGTTGTACCTATTTATATTTGCGGCATTTGGCGCACTTGGTGACCTAACTGGAGGAGTATCTGGCATTACGAAAGCAATAAATTCAGTTAAAAATGGAAAGGATCAAAGAATGGAAAGGATTCAATATAATCTCACTGAACTTCAAAACACTTATTCCAATGATCTTCCAATCATTTTATACCATCTCTATAATTGTTTACCGGAAGCTCTGCCAAATAATGTTCCTCGGCTACAATAGTTTCTTCGTTCGACGAAAAACGCTTACCACAAAGGAATTGTTTCAAGTTTCGGAGGAAGTAGTAATCGCTGAGAATCAGGTGAATACGATGGATGTTGAAGCAAGTTGTACTCTAATTCGTTTATTTAATTTAGCCATCGCCAAAACGCTTGTGTGAACACGTGCATTGTCTTGATGAAAAATTTTTTTTTTTCTTCAGTAAAGCAGTGCTTTTCTCACGAATTCAGCTGATCGAAAAAGTAACAATAATATTCAGAGTTAATTGTTTTGCCTTTTTCAAGATAATCAATCAACAAAATCCCTTTTGAATCTCAAAATACTGATGCCATAACCTTTTTTGACGATCGTTGTGACTTCAATTGTCTTGGAGCTGAACAACCAGCTTTTGTCCAGAGTAAAGTTCTTGTTTCAGTTAAGGACCATGGTGGTAGATCCAAGTCTTATCGATAGTTATAATGCGACGCACAAAATCTGTTTTGTTCTGCTTAAAATGATCTAAAATAACGTGACAAATTTGTTTTTGATTCACTTTTTGTTGAATTGTTAACGAATGTGGCACTAACTTTCCGAAGAGATTTTTCTATGCAATTCTTCGTGTTAAATATGGAGTACTCGTTCGTCTGGGATGCCAATGGTATCAGAAATTCACACTTGGATCACACTTGGATCTTCTCAAACAATTGCATACACTTTCTCAATGATTTTTAGTATTTTTTCACTTTTTGGACGTCCACTACGTGGTTCAGCTTCAACGCTTGTACGACCACGTTTAAACTCTAAAACCCAGCGATGTACAGTTGGAAATGAAAGAGATGATTCCTTTAACACTTTCACAATTTTTGAATGAATTTCTGTTGCTGATAAACATCCTAAAGCAAAGAATTTTATCATTGCACGATATTCGGTTTTTCCCATTGCAAAAAATTCTCTGACATCTTCAAATGGCTTGTAAACTAAGAAAAAATAGAGAGATCGAAATGAAATTTTTTGTGCTACAATGAGAGATGAAGTATTAAAATGAATGTATTCATTTTAATTCATTTACTGGTTATTTTGTGTCGTTTTCAGAACTTATCTACCAACCTGTAATAAAATGGAAGCTGTTGCAATGGGGAAAGGTATTTTTTTAAAACCATATAAAAAAAGACTTGACTTTATATAAAACCTTATTGACAACTGTAACGATTGTCTTTTATTCTGTGCTTTAAGAAAATTGCAATCATAGAAATATTTTTACAGCATGCTACTTTTCGTCAGCTAAGTTCTACCATGATATTTATTTGTTTTCAAGCTTTATAGAAAATTCTTATAGAAATTCTTGTCAAAAATTTGAAGCCACTATTTTTGTTTCTATAAAAGCTCCTACCGTTGACCAGTTAATGCAATCTAATCTCTTTGCTATGCGTTTTATGCGTTTATTTTTTTTTTCTCTCTTCGTCACTTGCTTACCAACAAATCAAAACAAAAAAAGAGCTAGTTTCAATGATAACTTATTTATAACTTTAAAGCTTAGAGTAAATAGACACCGTAGACTATAACTGCATTCAGCATGGCACGATTTGGGTAGCTAAGTCGAGGTAGAGAAAAATGTGCGGGCATTTGAATTAAGATCGCAGCTAGGACAGTCTAGTGTTTAGTTTGGTGAAGAAAAAAAAAACATCAACTAAAGCAAAATTTTATACTTCATAATTTCATTGTATTCAAACTGTACATACAAATATGCGAAAAGTTATAAACGCGAAAAAGTGAAGTCCAACGTAAAGTAAGCCGAAAATGAATAAAATAATTAAAAAGAAAAAAAACAAGTTTTAAAATCAGTTCTCCATCAGAAGAAACAACTATATCCAAACAACTCCAAACTATATCTATAAATGTTTCGAGCTATAGTTATTTAAATTATTAAGTTATCTCGTATCTAAAAATCTTACAACCTAAAATTAAAAAAAAGGAAAAAAACAAAACAAACAAGAACTTGCTAACATTTAATTGAAATACCTGTAAGATTGCAAATTTTAGTTACATTTTTATAACATTCTTTTGTGCTATTAACTTTGTGGCAATTATGTTTTTTTTCATATTATCAGTGATTTCTGTAAGCAAATTTTAAAATTTAAAGCAAAGACAAAAACAAAACAAAGATGAGCTAAAAAGAAAAATCACTGTGAGAAAAAAAAAACAAAAACAAAAAAAAATCTTAGCATGATAACTTAACTTAAAAATCAATGTAATGTTAAAGCATTGAGTATATATAGTGTAGAGACACCACTTCGCTCTTGAGATTTTTTGACTGCCGAAACGGGTAACAATTTATTAGAGTCCAGAAATTAATTTTAAAGAGCATCTGTGCAGGCAGAGCGCTGCCGATATATGTGCAAGTGCCACACCATGTTCGTTTTCAGCGCTCAGGCTGATGTTGCTAGAGTTTGCAGATAGAGTGCTAAAAATGTTGATAGAGCACAGAATGCAAATATCTCTCAACAACAATGTTGGCGATTTGTATTTTCTTTGGAATTCTAATTCGACGGCTGGCTGGCTTGTTTATAGTTTTTTTGGCTGGGTTTTTGTTTTTGCTTTCTGCTTGGACTTTTTTGCTGCTTCTCAGCTGTTTTTTTTTTTTGTTTGCTATATTTGGGGTGCATTTTGTCGATAGTCAGAAATGATATTTTTGCGATTTTGTCTATTTTCAAGTATGAAGGTATAGAAAAATCGCTATAACTTCTTCATTTCTGATTAGATTGAAATGCACACAAGGACAAAATGCTAGCAAATTTTATTATCTTTAAAATGAATATTTTTTTAACTTTTTGAATAAATTTATTTTTTATTTATTCATATATTTATATGTTCTAATTTCTATGTTTAAACTGTGCTAACTAAACTAACTAATATCTAATAAATAAAATTTTATAATGCTAACTAAACTACTCATTAGTTTACCAGAAAAGGGCATTTTTAGGATTTTCAAAAAAAAAGTCAACTTGCAACAGCTATAACTATTTTATCCGATTTTCGGTTTTTTAATTTTTTGCACAAAATAGCTCAAAACTGTCCTTTGTGCATTTCTTGTTTGCATTTTGAAATATTTTTATTTTTGGGTCGCAATTTACAAAAAGGAGTACTTCTTGTTACGACCAAATTATTAAACTTAATCCCACCATTGTTTGCATCTGTATTAGGTATAGTTTTAGAAAATATTTTCATGACATTTTACTCCATTTTTTTTTTTTGTAATTTGAATTTTTACAATATTTTTAATAGAACACTCTACTGTACATACTTACTTTGTTTCCACTTAAATATGCATGCCAACAGTACAAGACTTTCTTCCGTTCTAAAACATTATTGCGAATAAAAATAAAAACAAAAAAAAAATAAGGAGAAAAACAAATATATAAAATTTTATTTATGTTAAATGTTTCATTTAATCCAATGTATATTTATTTAAATTTTAGAGAATAAATCTGGATAATATATAAAAAAATTTTCAACATTTTTCAAAAACTATCTTCACAAAATATGTGGAAAATATATATAAACTTTTATTTATGTAAATAAATACAAACAACATGAACAACAAAATGTTTCATTTAATCCAATTCAATTATTAGAGATTATATGTGGATTATATATAAAAATATTTTAAACATTTTTCAAAAATGATCTCCACAAAATATGTATATAAAAATATGTGTAATATGTATAAACTTTGGCTAATGCCAAATTAACTGCAATTATTTTAATAAAAGTAAACATAAAAAAGTGCAGTGAAAAAATAATTTTTCATCGATATTGGGTGCTGTTTGACCATTATTTTCCTATTATGCAATATAATAACTTAAAAACTAAAGTGAAATCTTATTATATCATATAATAACATCCAAAGTGAAGTGATTGAAATTCTTATTATGTAATATAATAACTTGCAAACTAAAGTGAAATCTTATTATGCCATATAATAGTTTCGAAAGTGAAGTGAAATCTTATTATATCATATAATAAGTTCCAAAGTAAACTGAAATCTTATTATATAATATACTAACTTACATACTAGAGTGAAATCTTATTATATCATATAATAACTTAAATAAATTTACATGCGGCAAACATTTCGACTGAGAGTAATTTTTGAAAAAAAATTTAAAGCCAGAAATAGAAAATTTGGAAAAATAGTAGTAATTAATATTGTGAAAAGAATCTAAAACCAGAAATAGAAAATAGAAAATTTTGAAAAATTATAAATAATTGTAGCGAGTCCAAAGTTGAAAATGGCCACTGTAATGAGGAAGTTTGTAAGCAATGCCAGAAGAAAGTTTTGAAAGTGGTTAAAGAGCCTATGACACGAGTTTTGAAGAAGCATAAAGAGTTTGAGGAGCAAATTGAATATGGGAAAAGGCGATGAAGGTAAAGAAGTGAAGCCAGGCGCGAAGTAAATTTGGAAAAAAAATGTTGACTTTTTAAAAGTGTTAAGAATACTTTACGTATATACAAACATTCAGTCATACGACCATTCATTCACACATACACACAAACGGACGGACTTTCGGACGGACGATCGGACGGATATCGAAACCGTAGCGGATGTCAAACATATTATTAAGGGTTGAAAACCAATGACAATGATCCTAACACACTTCCCAAAATAAGAGCTCTAATAAATAAAAAAAACCAGAGACTCGATATGGCTCCCGACCAATTTAAAAGCTCCACAAGGACGAAATTCTTTACCGCATTCTTATTTACATTGAACTAAATGAAATTGAAAATGCAATATATATCTAACAGCCAAGCGATAATAGGATAGACAGACACACATAGAGACAGACGTAAACACATACAAACATACAGACATTCACCCATTCATACTGAGAGATATTCGGACAGAAATAACATACAAAAACTGTTAAGCTAAAAATCTAAAATCTAAACGAACAAATTTTGACAGCAAATTTTCATTATTCTACCATACTAAATTTAAACCAAAAATTTTCTAACTTTGTTTCTCTCGTTAGTTTTGTTTATTTCTTTAAAAAAACTCTCTTATTCTTTAGACGTTTAGCTTCGTCAATAACAGTTTTCTTACACATCCATCTAGAATTTTTTCTAATCAAAACTAGAATCAGAAACTCTAGAATACACAATCTATAATCAAGGCAATCACCTTCAACATCAAACCAATCGGGATGAGAAAGGTTCGTTTGATCAACACAAGCTACCATTATCCTTTCCTTCAGGTTTGGAAGGTGGCAAGTCTTCTGAAACATATTTTTGTATATGGCCAAATGTTGCTCACATATTTGAAAGAACCTATCCGCCGGATTCTTTAGGAACAGTTTACCGTCACCGAAATTTTTGACCGAAATGAAATGCTCGTTGTCAAACTGCATATGGTCAAGTTTGACCAGATCTAATGCGCAAGATTCGCATTTTATTTTGCGCATGAGCTTCTCTCGTAATCCATAACCGACAAAGTAACGGCCAACGGCTGCTTCTACGTCGGTTAATGGCGTTTCTTCCACTTCTTCTTCTTCGGAATCAGTAATTGCTTCCTCCTCTAAGACACCCGAAGCAATTTCCTCATCCGAAGAAGTCATTCGCACACATTCATCCGTATGATTGAAGTTCCAATCTAACATCAAGTCGTTATCAGGCTCGCAATTCTAATTGTGAGTTAGAATCTTCATCGAAAGAAGCCTAGCTGAAAGGTATTGCACTTCACGCACTGATGGGTTAATATTGTTACCCAATTGTGATCGAATCACGGCGAAATAATTTTCAATTTGGTCTTGGTTCAATCGTCTAAGCATCACGAAATAAATGTTGGGCTCTTCCAACATATCTTGAGCCAAGGACACCATTGAGTTCAATGTAAATATTAAGCCCGCGATGCAGACATTTCGTTTTCCTCTGGGAAGTTTAAATTTGGTAAGGAAAGCTACGAAGTCCTTAATTTTTTCGAATTTAAAAGAGTCCTTTGTGATTGGACGTCTATTAGGATTTTTGTCATTGAAATTTTTCGAATTACAAAAATCAAAATGTAATATGGGAAATTTCATGAAAAATTTAATTTGATCATGGATGTTGTTATACATTTTATTGTCTGATATCTCTTGTCTTTTGTATATGAACACATGTAGATTGTGTGCTTAAGGCTATGATTATGCCAAACATTTGCAGTTCCAAGTTATTTCAGTTGGTAATGTTTTAGGCTATAATCAGTGCGTAGGTAAGTTTTTGTTAGAATAAGAATAATATTTTATATTCATAAGTTGATTTGCTTTAGTGACATGTATATGTATGTAATATATGTTAGTGATATATATATGTATATATATGGATATGTACGTATATGTATATATATGTATGTATATTTATATATGTATGTGTGTATGTGCATGCATGTATATTTATATGTATGTATGCACATGTGTGTGTGTGTGTGTGTGTGTGTGTATTTGTATGCTGTTAGATGCATACATGTTTTTGGTAGGTTACATGCATGTATATGGTTATTTATGCTAGTGTTATGTACATTTTCTTGCTAGTTAGTCCGACGATATGATAGATAGACTTAAGGATTTCAAAAATAGATGAGGGGGGGTAGGAGGTACTGACATGGTAGGAGGCACTTTGGGTAACAGTACTTTTTTTAAAAATAACGAACTAATTAACGTACATTACAACGGTAACTTGGTGTAGATATATTTATGGATATTGGTGCCTTCTCTATTAGTTTTTAAAGGAAGGAATCGGTATGTTCTATGTATGTTTCTGCACAACACTAACTGTACTGATTACAGAACGGAGGCCATCAGGCAGGTATTCAGGTAATGTCGCCAAAAGTAGGTTAGATAAGTATAAGATTTTCACTGTGGGGTTGAAGGGCTATCAGCTGGTATGCCCTGACTTGCAATAATCTTGTGTATAATCTTTTTAGGTGGTTGTTATATCATAAGATTTTAAGCAAGGTTGAAGGCCATACAATTGGATAGTTTCTGACTCACAATAGTCTTTTACGCGTTAGGGATTTTGTGTGGGGATTTTTGGATTTAATTGCTGGGGTATAGATTGACTGCTTGATGGACTCTACATTATGACCGAGTATGTATTAAGGAATATTTTGATAAGTCATCATTCATGTTATGTAATGGTACCTTTTGACATATGTTAAAAGATTCTTTAATACAGGTTTTGTAAAATAATTGTATTTTCCTCTACAAAATCGGTTGTTTGGGCTCTGATTATGTGCTGCACAGTTTGAAGTTTTGACAATCTTCGGCCGAAAATTTTGGCGAGAGGTTAACTATGTTTGTGTGATAATTTTCTTCATAGTTCCGTTTTGGTTACATCGCCAAGGAAAGCAACTAAGTAACGTTTCAGAGCCTATGTTTCCAGACTCTTAGTATGATAACATCTTAGCTAATGTATATTATGCATAGTGTGGGCTCATTGTATTTGAGAGCATAAGCCAGAACTAGGCAATTATTTTCATAGGGATGGTTGGCCTTGGTGCCTAATTTTTGTGATGTTAACCGTGTTATGGAGTACTCGGTTATAGTTCCGGTTTGGCTACATCGCCAAGAAAAGCAACTAAATAACGTTTCAGAGCCTATGTTTCCAAGCTCTTAATGTGTAAATGATTAAGGGAGTGAATGTTACATACACAGCTGGATTCTTTATGCATTTGAGAGCATAAGCCAGAACTAAATTTGTGTCTTCACTGGATGGTTGCTCCTCACAATTAGTGATTTTTGAACCGAAGAAGATGAAGTAAAGGGTTTATAATCGTACTTTTTCGTAACATAACCTTTGCGATACATGGACGTTCTACATTATAATAATCGTACTATTTCGCAATATGATCTATGCGATATATGTATGCTCTACATTATAATAATTGTACTATTTTTCGTAATATGATCTATGCGATATATGTATGCTCTACATTTTATAATCATACTATTTTCGTAATATGATCTATGCGATACACGTATGTTCTACATTATAACAATCGTACTATTGTCGTATAGTATCTATGCGATACAAGTATGTTTTTCCATTATAATAATCGTACTATTTCGTAATTTGATTTGTGCGATATATGTATGTTCTACATTAACAATATTAATTTCTATTGAAAAATTCATACATTTTGTCTTCATCAAAGCCTTTGATGAAAACGAACATGTTTGATGCCAGTGACTCATTTAAGGTGACTGTCCCTTATTCAAAAGCTGTCTATTCAAAAGGCTGTTGTAGCGGTTAGAGTCTGTGATAATTTGATGTATGGTATATGGCATAGATTCCGAAAATTCTGTGCTTTTGTAAAGTAGTATGCTGAATAGAGTCCAAATCAAGTAAATGAACCGTTAGGGAGCACTTATGTAGATATCATTCAAGTTATGCAATGACACCTACTGACACAATAAATGTTTCTTAACTGCCAATGAATAAGTTGTTCATACCCAGTTTGTTCAAAATTGGTTAGGTTAGCGTAGGGCTCATGCTATTTTTCGATTTAGACGTCGAAAGCGCTTTCTTCGTCTTCGCTGGAGTAATCTAGTAAGTAATAGACAATGTTTATTATTTTTTTATGGGTAGTGTATTACAATACAACAATTTGTTTTTGTTCCTCCTTCTCTTTTTACTCATGCTGTAAAGTACCTGTAAGTACTAAGTTGTTTGCTTGATATTGAACTTTACATTTTTTTTTTGTTGTTTTGCATTAAAAATATATGAACATTTGTAACCAATATATTTAAATTGTGTACTTCAGCAATTCAGCTGATGGTTACCGTCTGCTTTGCTATGGTTGCACGCAACAGACTTAGATTTTAGAACAAAGAAAAATTATGATTTTTTATACAGGATAAAAAAAGGGAATAACTTTATTATTAAATATTTCTATTATAAGCATAAAATTAATAAATTTTTATAGCTATTTAATGAAAAATTAATAAATTTAAAATGGAGTAAATTCTCAAAAATGTTTTGATCAGGTGTATAGTTGTGTGGTAGGTTTCTTTTGGGGATCTATTGTAAAGTCGCTGCTCATTAGATACATCCAAATCCTACTTTGCGTCTGATTCTCCGTGCCCCCCCCCCCCCCTCATATGAAAAGTGCTTCCATAAAAATAGTAAAACGCCGAAAAAAGACCAACATTTTGATAAACTGGATGAGCTACAGTTAAAAACGTGTTTTTCGGGCCCTCAGGGTTAATGTGAATTTATTAATTTTCGTACTGACATTAAAGCTACACGAAAATTACAAAAAAGTTCTATCCCCATGTAAAATTGGTCGCTTAATCCGATTCCGTACTCAGATTTGGAAAAAAGTTAAATTTGCGGTCACCAGGAGCAAATAAACGCGAATATCGATGATGTTTTCCACTCAGTTATTATTTCAAATCTTTCAATCTGGTAGATAATGATGTTCTTCTCAAAATTAAACATTTAAGTTGTGAAGCCTGCTTAATGTAAATAATATTTAAAGAAAAAATTTTGCAAATCAAACAATATTTAAGCAAAATATGGTTAACTAAGTGAATGTAATTTTTCGATAAATTTTAAAATAAAATTAAATAATTAAAAATTGTAAACATTTTTTTAATATTCAACTCTGATTGCACAAAGAACTTGGCGATATTTTTCTAAAATATCATTGCCAACTTACGAGGAAGTGCTGAGCCGGCTATTACATTAAATTTTGTGAAATAAACTGCTGGGAATGCTTCGATTGATCGTGTCGTTGATGAGTTAATACACATATGGTCGAATTTATCTATTTTATTTATTTATTAACACCATGCGAATTAAAATACAACATGCTTTCGAGGAGCAGGCGTGTTGTGAAAAATGCATTTGGCATACTTGCAAACCGTTTTCGAGTTTTATTTTCACCAATATATCGCTCTCCAGCTGCAGCTATTCAGATTGTTCTCTCTTGCGTTTGTGTAAACAACTATTTACGAACAGAAAATATGAAAACAAGAACTAGTTTTGCCATCATTTAATAACTCTATTGTTTAACAGCTACTAAAATAAAGTGCAGCTACTAAAATAAAAATAAAATCTAAACCGTCTAAGAATTTCAAATATACTTACATAGAATCATAATAAAACTGAAGTTTTTAGTGTTCTTAAAGATAGAAATTTCCATAATTTATTTTTATTATGACAATTAGAGATATTCAATATTATATGGCTAGTCGATATTAATAAATAAATAAATAAAAAATAAATAAAATATAAACTCATAACGTTTTAATTGATCACATTGAAGATCTATCAGTATGTCATGCATTTGTTTCCTAGCTATGAGTTGCAAGTCGGGATCAAGTTTTGCGATTTCCTCGCCTATGTAAATAACAAAGCTGTTTGGTTTTTCGCCAGCCTCTTTTAGTTTCGATGCAGCGCAAAATGCATTCGATAAATTTTGTGATGCTTCAAAGAACTAGCGTTTTGATTGAAATCAGCATTATTTTTATGCGTCGGTTTTTGGGTACATGAGGCAACTTGCAAGTTTTGCAAGATATTACGTTTTATCTGTAAAGTAATCATGACATCCGACACGTTTTCAATTGGAGATTTTGTAGAAGTGTTCTCAGTTACTTGGGCCGGCTTATTGCTGGTGCTGCTTGTTGATACATCCGTAGTGATTGGAGCAAAATCTGAGCTATCTTCGATAAATGAAATTGACAATTCTGCGTCGAAGTCAACACCAAAACTGTCAGAATCAGTTGCTCACCAGGCTCACACGACAGATTGCTTGTAGCGTTCAAGTTCTGCAAGACAGCAAATACATTTAGTAAATTTATCGTAGGTCGGTAGTAGCACATGATACGAATTGTTGGCAATATCGTTTTGAGACATTTTGGCAATTTCGTTTTGAGCATTTTTCAATAATTAAAACCTTACCGCTAAACTTTTCTTATTAAAATTATTGACTGAGGCAGTATGCACATTTATAGCTTGTAGAAATTGCAAATGTTCATAGAACTTCAACTTCTCCTCGCCTTGTCCATCGTGCTTCTCTGAATTGAAGTATGACTTGATATTGCACCACTTGCGGGTAATATCATCTTAAAAATTAATTTAAGTAATAACTACCCTGCAGCGTCAAGAACTGGCACAAAAATAGTGAATTCACTAGTACTAAGAAGACAGCTACTACTACCTCGCCTATCTCCAAGCAATGCTTTTGACTGTCGCATTTAACATGGGCTTGTCCTACGAAAAGGGTAAATTTTCACCCACTGCATCAACGCGTACTAGCGCAAGAACTGGTTCTTTGGGAGAGATATTGCACTAGTACCTTGGGGCAGATATAGCACTAGTTCTAAAACTTGTTCTCTAGGGATAGATATTTGAAATTGTCAAACACATTAATAAACTTGAAATTTAATGCAATATTTATTTATTTTAATATAAATATAGGTTACATATAATTATTAAATAAAAAAATTACATATAAATGGTAATGTAAATTAAATTTGCCATGTAGTAGGTAATGATATTTTTAATGCACTTATAATTGAAGACATGATATATATTTCCATGAAATATATTGCATAATATACATATATGACATGAAATATATTTCCCGTCTAAGCTTTCTTTTGCCACTTGCCACATGCACTTTATTCATTTTAATTTTATATTACGTTTGTTTTGCTTTATTTTATTTAATTTCATGGAATAATTGTACTTTAGAGCCCAAGCTCTAATATATTAGTTGTATATGGGCCTCCTAAGCCTAACGGTGCAATAAAATGTGCCCGCTCTCGTATGGTTTACGAGATAAAAATCGCGAAAGTTTGAAAATTCAATACAAATTTCTAAAGAATTCCTCATTGCTAACAAGCTTGAAAATTTCAACATCATCATCGAAAAAAATATTTGAGCATGGGCTCTAAAGTACAATTATGCCAATTTCATATATATTTTTTAATTATAATTCGATTTATTTCTTTTGATTACTTTTGAGTTGAATTCAACAAATGCAGGCAAAAAGAAGAATATAAAGAAATTTAAGTTGCAGCCAAAATGGCATGGATATACGTTTATACGCGCAGCTCGCTAAATAGCTTTGTTTCATTTTCTCTAATCGAATTTACTAGCGCGTTTTTGTCTACTAGGGTACGATAGATAACTAGTTCTTATATAACCTTTAAGTACTAGCACAAAAATAACGCTCGGTGAACATTGCCTACCAGCTCGCTGCAGGGTATGTTAATTGAATATAAGCTTACTCCAAGCTAACCGTATTCAAATGATACAGTGAAAATTTGATTCATTTCGTCTACGAAAGCAAGCCAAAACGCTTGTTTTTTATATTTAAACTTATATGATTGCAGCGTGTGGTTCCATGTAAAGTCTGCACTGTGAACTCGATTAAAAAAAACACAAATTCGTCTGTTCACTTGAGTTTCATCTTTTATATTATAGCCAATTTTTAGCTGAAAGCGCGTTGAACTAATTTTTTTCTTGCAGGCAACGAATTGTCAAAAACTAATGTTATACGCAAAGTATTTGTTTCTCTCGAACATATTGAAGAGTTGTTTTTGTAATTTAATTTTCGACTGTTTTTCGTCAGTATTTTAAATGGGAAATATACTAAAAAAACAGAAAAAAACGTAGTGTCATACGGGCATTGCTCAGCAGTTTTGAAGTAAATCAGTATTATATTTATTGCGTAATTACCAGTCGTCTGCGATCCCCGGTGCGATAGTAAGTCTTCTGCTTGCTCATAATTTGCTTGCATCTGACTTTTTCCTTTTTGCTGGTCCGATTTTCTTTTTTTTTGCCAATTCAGTACTGCGACGTTCGGCTATGTTCATTCGTATACAAATTATATGAGTACTCAATAAAATGGATAAGTGGTGAATCCGCGGGTTCGGACCCCTTAGAGCCATAAAAACCATTACCTAATATCTTAAAGCACCAATCCAAATGTAAATGTGTTGTAAAAAATTTTTCTTTTTCTCAAGAAAGTTCTCAAAATATGATTTAGTTCAGTGTTTTATTCTTCTAAATTGGTCAACTACAACAGGACATATCGTCCGTCCCTAACACGTCAAACTATCGAATGTGAAAATCGGTACTTTTCAGGAAAGCAAAAACCTATTTAATGGTGAAGTTCTTTAATTTTTTCTTTTTTTTTTAATCTTTAATATTCTTTCTTTTTTAATTTTCTGGCATTATCAATTCGCAGTTTACTTTATCGAATCTAAAAAGCGAATTTTTCACATTCGATAGTTTTTGACTTGGTAGGGACGATATTGTGACATGTATAGTAGATAAGTTAAATTTTCTCTAAAATCCAAAAGTGTTTCTCGACCTTGCATGCTGTAAAAATTATGAAAGGTGGTGGCAAGAGAATGAAGAATATCTAAATTTAATATCTCAAAAGCTAAGACAGCTCAAAGCAAAAACCGTTATTTTATGTTACTTTTTTCAGAGTCTCACGTTTAATAATAGAAAGGATATATAAATTGGTTTTAAAACAGCTTGGTCAACCATTTCCTTGCAACAAAAAATTCACCTCTACCATCCAACAAAAAAAAACAATATTAGTTAATTTTTATTAACATTTAGTTAATAAATAATACTATAAGAAAGCTTATGAATTATTACTAGTAATCAAAATTTTTTACTGATTCAAACTAGATTTCATTACCCAAAACTCATCCGATTGCAAATTATTTTTTTTAATTGTCTACATAAAATTTACCAAGCCCTAATTTATTCCCGTTTTACTAAATCATATGTGTCTACTTCGTTGGATACGGTGAAAACAAAAATTGCTAAAATTGTGACTTTGCATAGCGCTGAAAGTTATGCAAGTTATAAAGAAACTGAAAAGTTAAGTTTTCGCAAATTTTAATAATAGCATGAAACTAATAATCAAACATGAGACTTTAAAAAATTCCAACAAAATGACAGTTGTTGCTTTAAGCTGTGTCAGTTTTTGAGATATTCAACTGAAATTTCGTGGTTCCTCATTCTTTTACATCCTCCGTTAATAATTTTAATAGTATTATTAACGTGGCAGTACAGAACTAGATCATGAAATTTATTTACTTTTGGCGTCTGTAGGTAATTAAGAGCCAACTTCTTTTTATTTGATGATTTGACTAGTAACCATTCAACAGAAAACTCACTCAGGCCTCTAATAGTCAGACTGGAATTCAAGACTGAATTTCTAAACATAGTCATGCCTTCATTATTCAGTTCCAGATTTCAAGGCTGAAATTTAAATATAATTAAGGCTTCCTTTTTAAAGACCCGTATTATAAAATGAAATTAGGCAAAAAATCAATCCTCTTTTATTTCAGGCTGGATTTCATATCTGATTCCTTTATGACGTATAACTCTTATAACTCTGAGGGCAAAACAAAATATATGCTGTCTACAAACAAGGAAGCTCGGCGTTTAGACTCCCACGTTTCATCCGGCAGCTATAACTTTGAAGTAGTCAAGGAGTTCGTTTACCTTGGCACCGCCATTAATACCAAAAACGAAATCAGCCTGGAGATAAAGCGAAGAACAATAATTGCTAATAGTTGCTACTACGGGCTCAGTAAGCAACTAAGTTCCAGAGCCCTCTCTCGATCGACAAAACTAGCACTCTACAAGACGCTCGTTCTACCTGTGCTGCTGTAACGGCACACTAAGTGGTGGGTTCTGGCTTTCATGTTTGAAGGTGGCGTTGACTGTGAAGTTGAATCCACATTCGAACATGCAGGTCAGAATTAGCCATGGCTGTGTCATCTGCAAACATGAGTGACATACTGCGTATGCCACGGCTGACGCGTTCGAGGTGTGACAGCTGACCGATGACTTTGACAGCTTACACTTTGACTTTGGCAGCTGACATATTACTTTTACAGTCAACACATTAAGTGACAGTTGTCGTTTTACTGTGACAGCTGACATTTTGACTTTACCGTCAACACGTCGCGTGACAGATGACTGTGACAGCTGACAGATTACTTTGACAGTTCTTGTATTTCAGCACGGACAGTATACCATTTGTATTTATGACATTCTTATTTCATGTGACATCTGACAGTTCGTGTATTTCAAAAAGGACGGTATACCATTTTTATTTCTGACATTTTATGTCCGGTGAAATCTGACATTTCTTTGACATTGAAATCCGACATTGGTATATAATTTAACTTTGGCGTTTATCTTTTATTCAATTCTGACAGTTCCTTTAATTTAAATTTGACGTGTATCGTACATCTTAGTTTGACGGGTCGTCGTATATCATATGTGACAAATTACGGTCATTTAAATTCTGACATTTTTATTTTTGTTTAACTCGTACCATTTTTTTTTACTTCATTTAATTCTGACAATCCATTCCCTTTACCCCTCACATTTTGTTTCTATTCCAATCTGACATTTTTCAATTATTCACTCGACATTTTTTTATTAGACGGTTTTATTTAAGTCAAATCCGGCATTGGATTTAATTTAAATCTGACGTGTTATTCTGACAGTTTGATTGTACTTAACTATGACATATTTTTTTTGTTGTTGACAGTTTTTATTTAACTCAGACAGCTGTCGCAGGTCTTGTGCAGCTGTCGCACTTCGAACGCGTGAGCCTTGTTATCCATACGCAAGTGTGTCACACATGTAAAGTTCGAAGAGCACTCCTCAGTTAAATGTTATAAAGTTTAAGCACGCCCTCAGCTAAGGTTTTCAAGTTTTGGAACGCTCCCTGGCGACATATTGGACAATGTCAAATAATATAGGCAAATGGCGAAATTTCCGCCCACGAAAATTCTTTTCGTTTGGACAACCGCCTCAACAACAGCAGCAAACTTACCAGCCGCAACAGCCTCGGCAGCGGCGCTCACACCAACACCCCAACAGCCACAGCAGCATAGCCACCACGCACCGGTAAGTGTTTGCTTGGAAAGTGTTAGCTTTCAAGCTAATTCAGTATTTTGTATTTTTCATCCTAGCGGCAAAGCGCCGACAGCGCCATCAACTGCAACAGCAGTAGCGGCAAAGCGCCGAGAACACCATCAACTGCAACAGCAGTAGCGGCAAAGCGCCGACAACAACAACAGCCTCAACAGCGGCTCAACCCCAACAGCAGCCACTTGCATCAGCAGCGGCGCACACCCCAACAACGACTGCACCATCAACCAGCACCGCAATGCTGTGCAAAAGCGGCAGGCAATAACGGCGGCGCCGCCCAAAAGAACGGAAGCATATTCTCCTCGTTCTTGGTAATACTTGCTTGGCAGATAATGATTGTTTTCCGTGCCAAACGACTTTTAAATCCACCCAACAAATCATCACACAAATCGCACAAATTCCAACATCGCACCAAAGTATCCTACTTAAGAATAGTAGTCTCCAAACGGCTAACTTTGTCGGCCACTGCTGGCAATCCAGGGCTAGCTGACTTATTTATTGCTATCCAGCAGCCGCAAAAACACAAGCACGCTGCTACTAGCGCCATCGCGTTCAAAAGATCGGCAGCTTAAATGTAACAGCAACCTAAAGGCATTCACAGTGCTCATGCAGCTGCATAAGCAGCACCAATTACAGCAGCAGCAAAAACTACCACTAACAGTGCCCCAACGACTTTCCGCCTATGACCACAGCAGTGGCGAACAGTATCAGCCAACAGAAACAGCGGACCACAAAACCACTTCACCCAGCAACAACAACTACGACGGCCAGCAGCAGAGCTACTAAAATCTCGCCACCATCCGCGCAGCCAGGATACCACCAGGTTTTCTTTGATATCGTTATATAAAGTATATGATTAAGATGATCTTTTGTTATCGAAACTAAATTTATTTTAAATTAATCATAATTTAAACTTAATTAAGATTGATTTAATAGGACCGTAACTTAGTTGAAAACCTAATAGGGCCTTAACTCGATTAAAGAAAAACTTATTTAATTATTATTCAACCTAATTATAAAGTTAATTAAATATATACTTAATTAATACTAATCTTAATGAAAAAAAAAAAATTGTTTTTGGAAACAACATAAAATTTTTTTTATTTAAAATAACATAAAAATAACAATAAAATAAAACGTTTTATTTAAATAATAATACCAATTTAAAAATTAAAACTAAATTAAAACTTAATAAAAATAAAATTTTTTTATATATAAAAAAATACAAATAACATTTTTTACTTAATAGATAATAATAATAATTAAAAATTCAAAAATAAAAATAAGAATCCAAGCGGACATAAAAAAAAAAAAAAAAAAAACCCAAAAATTTTTTTATTTCAATATAAAAATAAAATAACATAAAATATAATAAAATGAAATAAAAATTAAGTTGTGTGTTTATATAACTCCAATAATTTTTCAATTATTAAATGTTATATTTTATCGAGCTCAAGGTCAATGTTGCTTTCCGAAGAAAACAACTGAAGGAATAACAACTAACAACAACAATACCCTTATAGAGTATCAATCACATAGCAGACTAGACAGCTGTTTCGTTGGCCGCTACACCAACTCATCAGTAGCCTTTTATCGTGATTCTTGCTGTCTACGAAACAGCTGTCTAGTCTGCTATGTGATTGATACTCTATAAGGGTATTGTTGTTGTTAGTTGTTATTCCTTCAGTTGTTTTCTTCGGAAAGCAACATTGACCTTGAGCTCGATAAAATATAACCTTTAATAATTGAAAAATTATTGGAGTTATATAAACACATAACTTAAAAACTTATGAAAGAAGGTCGTAATTAATTTACAAATAAATTCTATGGCAGAGCCCGGCCGCTGAAAATATGATTATTTGTGTGTGTTTACACACAATAAATTAAAAATCTAAGTTTTCAAAAGAAACAAATCTTCATGTCGTCGTAGTATAATATCAGCTAATTGCTGAAGCTAAGATCGACTGTGAAATAGAAGAGCAACAACAGCTAGCACAACAAAATCTTTGAGTATTTAGAAAAAAGCTTTGATCTATCTTCGAATAATAGAACATACTTTCCCTGAAAGTATGCTTCACAAATTAGAAGAACTTTTAAGCTGCTTTCATATCATTTGTGTTCTCGTACCGCAATTCAGGGTAATTTACTAATTGCATTCGTGAAACAAGTAGAATATTAAGAGCTTAGTGGATCACAGCAAGAATCACGATAAAAGGCTACTGATGAGTTGGTGTAGCGGCCAACGAAACAGCTGTCTAGTCTGCTATGTGATTGATACTCTATAAGGGTATTGTTGTTGTTATTTGTTATTCCTTCAGTTGTTTTCTTCGGAAAGCAACATTGACCTTGAGCTCGATAAAATATAACCTTTAATAATTGAAAAATTATTGGAGTTATATGAACACATAACTTAAAAACTTATGAAAGAAGGTCGTAATTAATTTACAAATGAAATAAAAATTTTATGTAAATAAAATATAATAAAATGAAATAAAAGTTTTATTTAAATAAAATATAATAAAATGAAATAAAAATTTTATGTAAATAAAGTATCATAAAATAAAAAAAAAGTTTTATTTAAATTAAATATAATAAGATGAAATAAAAATTTTATGTAAATAAAATATAATAAAATGAAATAAAAATTTTATGTAAATAAAATATAATAAAATGAAATAAAAATTTTATTTAAATAAAATATAATAAAATGATATAAAAATTTTATTTACATAAAATATAATAAAATGAAATAAAAATTTTATTTAAATAAAATATAAAATAATGAAATAAAATGTTTTTTTATTAAAATATGAAAAATTAAACTAAACATAATAAGAAAACTTAAATTAAAACTAAGACGAAAAATTTAAATTGATAAATTAAACTTAACATAGTACAAAGAACTAAACTTAATATAATATGATACATTAAAATTAAACATAATACGAACAAGTTAACTTAACATAATATGCCAAATTAAACTTAACATAATCCAAACGAAAAAAAAAGAAAAAAAACAATGTAATTTACCATAATATGAATATTTAACTTAGAATAATATGCAAACTTAAAACTAAACATAAAGAGAAGAAGGAAAAAGAAGAAAAAAAAAACAGAACGGAATTTAAACACAAATTTAGACATTGAAAAACTCCTTTAAAATTTAAGTTCCAATTATGTAAGATTTTATTATAATATAATTATACTTGAATTATAATCTATTGAACATGAACACTTAAAGTTCTATTTATTTGGTCAAGAGGGGAGAACGTCGGCGTTAGGGGGAGGACTAACGACGTCGCCCCGAGGTCCTCCATGGTAGGGAGGGATGTGTGGGCTGAGCCTGAACATCTGGCTCGAGTGTTGGTTGGTGAATGGATGAGCCAGGGGCTCCCAACCTTTTCCATTTTTTTATTTACTTTTCTTTCTTTTCAGCTCCGGTTGGTTTGATATTTGTTGGTCCGAATCTCGTCGCGATATATTTTTTTTATGCACGTGATTTATTTGTACGGCGAAGGTACGCGGGGTTGGCCACCACGAACCCCCCCATCACTCTCGAACTGCTAGCACATAGGCTAACCAGCACGTGCAGTCGTGGCCAACTTCGGGTCCGCGGGTCACCTGACCAGGAGCGGTGGCGTCGGCTGAAGTAAGCAGGCGCCCTGACTAAATTTCTGTGCGAAAGCAACAGGGGCGCATTCACCGTGCGCCCTCAAAACAAATGCAAAGTCAGGGATGCTGCTTCCTTGGTCGGCCTCACCGCTCAGCCTTGCCAGACGCGTTTAATTTCGTTGTCGTTTTTGTAATTCGGTCGTGGCTCAAATTTGCTCCGCTACAAATTGGCGCCCAACGTGGGGCCTTTTTGTTTCAGGGTGATAACAATTGTGCATGACCCTATTTCGCTCCGTTACAAATTGGCGCCCAACGTGGGGCCTTTTTGTTTCAGGGTGGTAACAATTGTGCGTGACCCAAATTCGCTCCGTTACACTGTTTTATGGCGCTGAGGGATGGGTAGTTTCGCAAACTGACGCAGCCGCTCTGGGGGTGTTCGAGAGAAAAGTTCTTCGCAAAATCTTCGGTCCTGTTCGAGTCGGCGATGACTATCGCATCCGAATGAACCACGAGCTGTATGAGCTCTACGATGATATTGACGTAGTTCGGCGTATAACTGTGCAGCGACTACGCTGACTGGGTCATGTCCATCGTATGAACGACGAAGCTCCAGCGAAAAATGTGCTCGAGGCGAGGGTCGCTGGTCAACGACGACGAGGGAGACCATGCCTCCGATGGATGGACCAGGCTGAGGAAGCCCTAACCGCACTTGGTGTATCCGATTGGAGAAAGCGCGCGCAAAGCAGAGGCGCCTGACGAGAGCTGATGAGGTCGGTTGAAACCCGGACACGGGTTGTTACGACCACCTAAGTAAAGTAAGTAAGTAAGGATTTCATATCTGAATTTGAAATAAAATTTGATATTCAGGCTAGAAATCATAACTAAAAATTTTTAAAAATTTCTACCAAATTTTAGGTCTGAAGAGGCGGACAAGTGGGTGTTTTCAAGGAAGGGCCAGGCCTCTCACCTAATCTTTGCTCTCATCTAATCAAGCTGGAATTCAAGCCTGACAGGCATGCCATTTTCTGCTGGGCCGGTTTGAACCTCACAGCACAGACGGCTGACCGTGCTGTTTTATTTTTTTGTTATTTGAATTTTCTGTTTACAAATATTTAAAAGAAGAAATTGTCAAAAAACCTGTAAGGAATCAATTGTCTTTTCTTGCTCCGTGCTTGCATTGAATCGCATCTACAAGTTCAACAAGCTACCATCGCACCATTGCCTCTCTTGTCTTAAAGGGAGCAAAATATGAACAAAGCCGAAAGCAGGCGTTATATACATACTTAACTTAACATACTTAACTTCGCATATGACATACTGAAGAAAACTGTCGCTTTTTTCAACAACACCCATGGCTCAGCTCAGAAAAGTCATTAGTAAAAAATTTAATATGTTCAGCAACGCTGATTTTATTTTTGAATTTAAAACTTTTTAGCAGAGTTAAGGAAGCCCACACCGATTTCGGTATTGAAGATTTCGGAGAGGTCATTTCCTACCTTGACGGAGCTGCTTGTGTTACTCAACGTCATTCTGCAAAGTCTTATCAACTTTGCAGGTATACCGAACTCAGACATTGTTGCGTATAGGCAATCCCTTCTCGGGCTATCGAACGCAGCTTTAAAATCGACAAAGGGATGGTGTGTGTCAATTTGATTTTCGTGGGTTTTCTCCAGGATTTGTCGTAGCGTGAAAATCTGGTCTATGGTGGACATACCAGGTCGAAAGCCACACTGATAAGGTCCAATCAGTGTTTTTGTAATCGGCTTTAATCTTTCATACAGTACGCTTGAGAGAACCTTATATGCGATGGAAATAAGAATGATACCTCTATAGCTGGCGCAGATTGTTGGGTCTCCTTTCTTAAGTATAGGGCACAGTACGCTGAGGTTCCAATCGTCGGGCATGCTTTCTTCTAGCCATATTTTGCTGATGACCTGATGCATGCGCCTTATCAATTCATTGCCGCCGGTTTTAAGCAATTCAGCTGACAGGCCGTCAGCACCCGCTGCTTTATTGTTTTTGAGTCGTTGGATAGCAACTCGAACGGATAGGAACCTCGAATGGATAGGTGGTGGTACTTCCACTCCGTCATCGTTGATTGGTGGCTCTGAACTGCGCTCTCCATGGGCGGCATTGGTGGAATCGTCGCCAGTAAGTAAATTGGAGAAGTGCCGTCCCCACAATCTCAGCACACTGCGTATCCGTATTCAAATCTCCATTTTCGTCTCTACAAGTGGATGCTCCGGGCTTGAAACCTTGGGTTAGCCGCTTAACCTGTTGATAGAATTTTCGTGCATCCTTCTTGCCCTGATATACCTCTAGTTCCTCACGCTCACGCTTTTCCTGCTCTCTTTTCTTGCGTCTGAAAAAAGGCGTCTGAGAAAAGGCGCCTCTCTTCCTTCCTCTTTTCGCGGTTGTTTTCTCGCACGGCTCGCGTTGCAGCTGACTGCAGCGTTTTTCTATATGCGGCGTTTTTTACTGCAGTCGCGATGCGACACTCCTGATCATACCATTTGTTCCAAGGTTGCGGGCGCCGGAAACCAATGACTTCTTCAGCGGCAGTGCGCATGGAGTGGGATATATGCGCCCAAAGTCCGCCGGAGTCGTCGGGTCCAGAGGTTGGTTGGTTGAGCTTAACCAAGAGTTGAGCGGAGTAGGCTTCAGCAGTCCGTTGTAATTGCAGCTTAGCGACATCTAGCTTTCTTTGTATTCCTGTGCGTATGTTCTTCGCATTGCGTAATCGCATGCGGATCTTGGCTGCAACAAGATAATGGTCGGAGTCAATGTTGACCACCCGAAATGTACGCACATCTAAAACACTAGAGGCATGCCTTCCGTCGATTACAACATGATCAATTTGGTTTCGCGTTTTTTGATCCGGGGACAGCCACGTGGCCTTGTGGATGTCGGGGTGCTTAAATCTGGTGCTACTAACTACCATGTATCGCGCCGCGACGAAGTCGATCAGTCTTAGACCGTTGTTCGTGGAGGTCTCATGAAGACTGAACTGACCGACAAAGGGGCCAAAGATGCCTTCCCTTCCGACTTTTGCATTAAAATCGCCGAGGACTATTTACACGTCATGGGACGGAAGGTGGTCGTATACGTCCTCAAGACTAGCGTAGAAAGCGTCTTTGACGGCTTCGTCCTTTTCCTCCGTCGGGGCGTGCGCGCAAATAAGGCTGATGGAGAAAAATGTTGCCTTGATGCGGATCGTGGCCAATCTTTCGTTCACAGGTGTGAACCGGGAAACAAGGTGGCGTAGTTTCCGGCTAACAACGAATCCACATCCAAATTCGCGCCTTTCAGCATGGCAGCTGTAGTAGATATCACAGTGTGCTTGTTTAGAGCAGCCTTGCCCTTTCCATCGCATTTCCTGGATGGCGGTGATGTCAGCCTTTATTGTTTTGAGGGCTTCCGCCAGTTGGATAATGGCACCTTCCCTATAAGGGGTTCGGACATTCCAGGTGCATATCCGTAAATCATTGTCCGTTTTTCGTTTGCGGTGGTCGTCAACGTAATTGGGGTTCTTATCCGAGGCTAGTTTAGTTTTCATTGGGCAGTAGTAATGTGGCGGGACCCAAACCCTGCGCACATTCCATGTTTAAGGTATATGATGTTGACAAAATCAACATCGGCCCTTCAAACTTAACCGCCCTTTACTACCAGCACATGTATAAAACTTGTAAATTAACAAAAAAGTTTTATGGGACCACCCTAGGGAAAAAAAATATTTTTCAATGCTAACATCATATATTAAATCAGCGACTCCCTTATACTACCAGCACATGAATAAAACTTGTAAATTAACAAAAATCAGTTTTATGGGACCACCCTAGTGAAAAAAAAAAAATATTTTTCAATGCTAACATGAGATACTAAGTCAGCGACTCCATTATACTACCAGCGCATGTGTAAAACTTGTAAATTAACAAAAAGCAGTCTTATGTGACCACCCTAGTGTTAAAAATATTTTGATTTTCTAACGTCATATATTAAATCAGCGACCCCCTTATAAGAACTGCCTGTCCATTTAAAACATATTTTAAAATCGCAAGCCTAGCCCCTAAAAATTTTCCCACCGCAACCAACAGTTTTTAGTCACCGGAACGAGCCCCCGAAACTGCTGCTATGTACTGTTTACCGGTGCTGCGCTCCGGCTTCAGCTCCGGCTCCGTGCTCGTTTGCGATAAAATTGTGCCGGGGAGAAATAATATCACACTGCACATGTGAACGTGCTATTTTGCTTGCCCCCAGCTACGAATGTAGTGTGCTGGGACTGGTGCTCGATGCTAGCGTGTCGGTGCTCGGAGCTTTCTGTTTGCACTTTTCACATGTGCTTGCTGTTGAGTGCGCAGTACACTGCATAGAGCTCAGGTGCTGGTGCTTTTGGGTGCGCACCTTTCCGAACCCTGGTTTTTAGTACAAAACAGTTGCTTTAGCCTTGCACTGATCATCTCCCAATGAGATTTCACTTAATATAACTTTACACAAATAAGTTTATAACTTGACGAGTTGCAAGATGCAGTTAACCCATTTTCGTCAAAAGAGTACTTACACTTTTGTGTGCTTAACCATCGACATATCTATATATATAAAACAAAGTGGGAAAAAAGCGTTTGTTTCCTCTGTTGTCAGTAATTTTCAACCAATTTAGTTGATTTCATTTTAAAATGTTGATAATTATGATGTGAAGCTTATAGGCTAAGAAAATTAGAGTTGCCACCTAGATTTTTTGTATTTTTATGAATTCGGTGGGTGAACACTAGGTAAAAATGGGTCACTGAAGCAGAATCCGTTGTCACTGAATCCGAATCCGTTGTCAGAATTTAAAAAATGATGTATTTTTTACCATGAGTTGCCACCTAAAATTTTAAATTTTTACAAATTCAAAATTACGTATTTTTAATAGGACTGCCATCTAAATTTTTTATTTTTTCGAATTCAGTGCTGGGGCGAACACTAACTAAAAATGGGTCAATGAATCCGTTGTGAAAACTTTAAAATTATGCTATTCTTTTACCATAGGGCATTCTTTTAAAAATGAGTCGCTGAATCCGAATCTGTCGTCACAATTTAAACTGAACGTAATTGTTATCTATAAAATTGCCATAAAAAATTATTTTCTTTTTAAGAATTCGGTGCTAGGACGAACTGGCACATACTGAATGAGTCACAGAATTTGAATCCGTTATCAGAATTTCAAAATTATGTAGTTTTCTTACCATAGGGTTGCCACCAAAACTTTTTTCCTTTTTACTAATTTGGTGCTAAGGGCGAACACTATGTTAAAATGGGTCACTATAACCGCATCCGTTATCAGAATTTAAAAATGCTGTAATTTTTTTCATAGAGTTGTAACCTAATTTTTTTTAACGATTTCGTAGGTGAATCAAAAAACACTTTACAATTTAAAAAAAAACACTATCATTACAGTTCATATTGCCAGACTCAAACCAGCTTTTCTGAATACAAAAACTTCACACTTTCATTTATACATACTTACATAGCTATATATATAGGCAAATCCTGACGCGTCCAACGTTTCATTCGGACTCGTCTTTGAAAAATTTTTGCTATGGTCCAGAAATGTATTTGGGATAGGTGAATATTATCCAAAAGCTATCTATTAGTATAATAAAAGAAAAACAAAACAATTTGAATTCAACTTAAATTTATAACAATATTTTTATTTTAAATATGTGTTCCGACGTTTCACGAAACGGAAGCCATTTTGGGACTAAGTTCATACTATGCCTAGAAATGCAAATTTATCAGCAGTAAAAAAAGTCGGAAGACAATTTTCTTTTATAAATTTCACAAGCTTTCAGAATACTCTTACGCCGCACATTGGAAGAAATATTATTAATAACTTTAAAAAAAAAAAAAAAAAATTAAAAAAAAAATATTAAGAGCACAAGCAGCTAAGGCTTTCGGGAGAAATATAGACAAAACCCTCGCATTCAGGTTTAATCCAAAGTTACGGGGCTTTCTTATTTTTGCTACTTTTTGTAATCTTGATTTATCCACTATAAATATTCCTTGATGGGTTTTCGGATCTTTGCCAGATTTAATTTTTCCAGAAAAAGAAGAAACAGACAATAGAGATTTGGTTTTAGAAATTTTATTTAGAAAAATACAGAGAGAGGGGGAACTTACCAGCTGGATTGCGCTTTTGATATTAAATAGCACTCTCATCGACAAGCCGACGAGAGCGCTCTTTTTTTGGAGTTTTCGGAATAACTCTGAAAACTCACTCAACGCACTTAGCTGTTTAAGCAAATACAAATTATTAAAATTCAACTTAAACTAAACTTAAATACAGGGTGACGGTGTAAACATTGCCGCCCACCTTGCAGCAAACTGCAAAAACCTAGAAAATTATTTAAGTAGATATATAGGATAAAAACTTAAAATGCCTTAAATAAATAAACCTAATCAGTGCAGTTTCATTTTTTTAAAATTCAGTGTTTATTTTCGGTGTGTAAAAATTATAAAAATTAAAATTCAATTTAATTAACAAAAATTAAATTATAGTGAGCATAAGCCCGATAGCACCCATCCAAATATGGTGCTCTGAGCGGTCAACTGGCCGGCAGGAGTCGTAAATAGGCCCGGGAGCATTATTTTGGAGTAAACTCCCACGCCCAACACTAGACTGATCGGAGCCGACTTGAAAAAGGCCTGATCAGCCAACAACAGATTGGCATACGGATCTAGTATGCGCGCATCAAGTGTCTGAGCTGGCGTTACACACGAGTAACCACGCTTCACCTGAGCCATCACGCTTTTTCGGTCACTCCTTTGAAACTTGCCGCGAATCTCCAGGCAACACATGCTGTCCGATCCCGATCGAGAGGTGGCCAAACGCAGCGAAGCAACCAAGGCCTCGGAAATGACCGACACTGCTCGACACGGGTCTATGAGGGCTCGGACCATATGGACCCGACCCTGTGCTACAATTTTTACCGTCGCCGTGGGAAAAATCGCGACAGCACACTGCGTGAGTGTTATGGGCATCTGTCGTCCAATCATTGCTCGTGCGTCACCCTGGAATCGAGGGCGTTCCACTTCCGAGCGGACTAGCGCCGGTTGGCGGTTACCATCTTGCCGATGGGTTCTTTTGCGTCTTTCGCGTCTGCGCTGACCATGTGTTTGCAGTCTTCGCGCTGCTGAGTTTAGTGGTGGTCTGAAGGGATGCACCAAGCTGTTTTTGCCACTGGACGGTTCAGTGGTCGTCAGCCGAGACGGACTGGGTCTCGGTCCAACCCACTTCGCAGCGCCCTCAGCCATCTCGGGCCCAGCGTCATCCGTCAGAGACAGCCGAGACTGGCTTGGTCTCGGTCCGCTGCTTTCGGACAACTCCGAGCTGTCCGATGAACTCTGTTCATCATTAGCCGGCTGCAGCCTAGACGGGCGAGGCCTAGGTCCACCGCGGCGACGTTTGCCGAGAGGCCTGGACTCATCCAACCTCTCCTGAGAGGGCCCATGCAATACGCCATGGTGCTTTTAACACCTTGCGGTGGTGTGGTTTGGCGATAAGCAATTGGAGCAGTAGCGATGTAGCACCACTACGCGCAGTCTTTCGGCGTGAGTTTTCGACCGAAACTCTGGGCAAATTCTTAGCGGGAGCCGTTTATAGCACAATCGACAGGCACCTTCGACGACTTCCTTCGGAGTTCTGATATTACGGCAGTTGACCATTTTGAGCTGTAAAAAGGGGTTGAGATGTAGAAATTTTGTCAAACTAGGGTCCTGGCAATGCAACCAGCTTGACGATCGGTCGTGTTATTAAACCGCGTTCCGTTCGAACGTCAGCCACACGTACCCTCGCATCTTTTCCGTGATATAATTTTGTTATTCGGCCCAACCGCCATTCGTTGGGGGTAAAGTTTCTTCTTTCACAACAACTAAATCATTTATTTCCATATCTTTTTGCGGATATTTCCACTTATAACGCTTGTGAAGCTCTTTTAAATATTCGGTTTTCCACCGTTGGCAAAATGTTTGATGTAAAGCTTTTATCTTTTGCCATCGGTTTACGATTGAGATGGGCTTTTCTGTTATCTCAGGTTCGAACGGGGCTAGAATAGGCGCACCAATTAAGAAGTGGCCTGCAGTTAAGGGAGCTAAATCATCCGGATTCTCAGACATCGGACTAATCGGTCGTGAGTTTAGACACGCTTCAATTCGTGAAAGCAATGTCAAAAACTCTTCGAACGTGTATTTCATGCCACTAGCTACTTTCTTGAAATGGGATTTGAAGCTTTTGACACCGGCTTCCCACAAACCTCCCATATGGGGAGCGCCCGCAAGAATAAAATGCCATTCCAGTTTTTGGTGAGAATAGTTGGAAACAACTACATCACGCGTTGAGCTAAGAAACGCCTTAAATTCGCGTTTAAAAGTCCGTGAGGCTCCAACAAAATTCGTCCCGTTATCTGAATAAACGTGTGCTGGACAGCCTCTCCTTGAAGCGAATCGAGAGAATGCTGCCATGAAGGCAGCAGTCGAAAGATCACTGGTAGCTTCAAGGTGTATCGCTTTTATCGCAAAGCAGACAAAGACACAAACGTAGCCTTTTGTAATCAAGCAGGCTCGACCCGTATAGTTCTTGATGTCAAACGGGCCCGCGAAATCAACACCGGTTGATGCGAATGTTCTGGTAAGAGTGGTTCGCGATGGGGGTAATGCCGCCATGATCTGCGTACGTTACTTTTTTCGATTAATGACGCATACCTTGCAGTTATGAATGGTAGTTTTTATAAGGTTCCTTGCCTTCAAAATCCAAAACTGCATTCTAATGAGTCGCAAAACCAACTGGTTACCACCATGTAGGGAAATCTCATGCGTAAACTTTATCAAAAGTCGCGAAAATTGACAATTATATGGCAATATGATTGGATGTCTTTCGTCATAAAAAAGTGCGGGAGAGAACGCTAAGCGTCCTCCTACTCGCAAAACGTTAATTTTATCCAAAAATGGATTCAAGGTTAGCACTGTGCTTTTTGTACTGACAGGGGTCTTTTCCAAAAGGCTGTGATATTCGTCCGGAAAATTGACCTGTTGACATAAAACGATTAATCGATTTTTGACAAAATCAATATCCTGATTTGAGACCTGACCAGTAGGAATACTTAATTTTTTGTTTTGAACCCGATGGTAAAAACGAAAAACTTGAGCAAGGACTCGTAATGCTCTAGAAAAGGAGAAGGAAGAAGGAAAAATGGGATTGAACTGGTTTTCTTTCCATTTCTGTATCCAGATGCGTTTCCTCTGTAAGTTTTGGCCATGCCTTTTTATCTTTTGTTAGCCAAGAGGGGCCATGCCACCACAGCTGATTTCCGATGAGATCCTGGGGCATTACTCCTCGGCTTCCTAAGTCAGCAGGGTTTTCCTGGGACTCCACGTGGAACCAATTATCGTTACCGACCTTCTCGATAATTTTTGACACTCGATTGGCAACAAAAGTTGTCCAAGAGCATGGTGGTTTCCGTAGCCACGCAAGAACAATGGTAGCATCTGTCCACAGATATAGATTGTATTGCTCTACGCAAAGTTCTGGAATCAGAAGCTCCACCACATCGGCGAGCAGAGCCGCTCCACATAGTTCCAGTCTGGGAAGCGAAACGGTTTTTACCGGTGCTACTTTCGTCTTGGAAGTGAGTAAATGTGAAGTTACCTTCCCATCCACACCCTCAACACGAATGTATACCGCCGCAGCGTATGCCTTTTCAGAAGCATCGCAAAATGCATGGAATTCTATCTTGCTCCATGGAGAAAAGTGTACCCATCGTGGAATTTTTACTTCATTGATGTGCGGATAGCTGTGTAAAAATTGCTTCCACTTTCGAAGACTTTGGCAAGTTAAGTCATTGTCCCAATCTATTTTTTCTAACCAGATTTGCTGCATTAAAATTTTGGCAATAACGATTGTGGGACTTAACCAACCAGCTGGGTCAAACAATTTTGCTATTGTTGACAAAACTTCTCTTTTCGTGAAACTATTTTTTATCTCCAATGGCTTTGCTACAAAGTAGAGACAGTCTTGACTTGCGTTCCAACGAATACCTAAAGTCTTGGCCACACTCGAATCTTCTAGCTCCAAAAAGTCTGCGTTCAGCAAATGTTGTTTTGGAATGTCAGCGATGACTTCTTTACAGTTGGCTGTCCACTTCCGTAGAGCGAAGCCAGCTGAGCCCAAAGCCGAAATAAGTTCGTTTCGGGTTTTGATCGCTGTCAGTATATCGTGCGCACCCGCTAGCGCGTCATCGACATACATAAAATTCCGAAGAACCATTGAAGCTAGCGGCAACTCTTTTTTCACATCCTCAGCAAGCTGATGGAGTGTTCTGATTGCCAAAAACGGGGCACAGTTGAGTCCAAATGTGACTGTTTTAAGCTCAAAGTCCTGGATTTGATCGTCGGGAGATTCTCTAAACAGAATCCGTTGAAACGAAGTCTGTTTCGGATCTATTAAAATTTGACGGTACATTTTTTCAATGTCACTATTGAAAACATATTTAAAGAATCTCCACTTAATAATCAAACGTGTCAAATCAGCTTGTAGCACTGGACCCGGGTACAGAATATCATTTAGACTGATACCGTTCGATGTCGGACATGAAGCGTTGAAAACTACTCTTACTTTCGTCGAGACGCTATCAGGTTTTATTACCGCGTGATGAGGCAGGTAATAATTAGTCGGATCCTGTTCATACCTGGGTGCCGACACCTTTACCATGTGGTCCAGCTCCAAATACTCTTGTATGACGTTGTCATACGTTGATTTGAAATCAGGTCTTTTCATGAGAGCTACTTCGTTTCTTATAAACTGCTTGTAAGCACATTGGCGAGACTGACCCAAGCTCACTTCGAGAGGGAATTCAGTCTTAAATGGCAATGAAACTACATAACGACCATCCTTATTGCGTCGTGTTGTTTTGGTGAAATGTTCTTCATACCATTTGTCTTCTTTAGTTTTGAAGACGGTTTTCTGGGTTTCCTCCAACTCCCAAAAACGTGAGATCTGCTGATCGAGCGATATTTCATTAAAATAAGTGACGTACGTCGTAGACGTCGGTTGATTATCTAATGGCATAGGGCCAGTGAAAATCCACCCGAAAACCGTCTCTTGCGCAATCAGCGATCCCAGGACATTCCTACGAATGCCATCTAAAATTATTTTAGGGTAAATATCACCTCCAATCAGAACATCAACCTGGGTACTTTTGTAAAAGTTGACGTCTGCTAGAGGGATGTCTGGGAGGTTCTCGATAACGGAGCTATCCAGTGAACAAGTTGGAAGATTTTCAGTAAGTTGCGGAAGTATTAAAGCTTTTGTTTCAATTCGTAATTCCGAATTACCCGGTGATCCTATGATCAACTTGCAGCTCTTTTGAACTTTAGCTGATACGCTTTTGTTCAGACCAGAAACTTGTGCGTTTACTTTTTGGGTAGGGAGATTCAGAAGATTTTGTAATCTTTCTGATATAAATGTTCCTTCGGACCCAGAATCGATTAGCGATCTGGCAGTGTAAACCGTACCTCCGTGACATATGGTCACCATGGCAGTACCTAGAAGAACACTTTTCTTACTAATTGTAAAGCACGTCTGAACATTATCAATTTGCGTTTCTGTAGTGGACTGTATTTGGGTAGCATGAGTATGTGTGCTTGTGTTAGGCGTTTGGGAATGCGGCGAATTTCCAGCATTTGGCATGAAACTTGTACTCGTACTCGGGTTATTTTGGAAATCGCGATGCAAGAGTGTATTGTGACGTTTTTTACACGTTACACAACTATAACTGCTCTTGCAATCCTTGATTTCATGGGAACTTCCCAAACAATTAAGACAGACGTGGTATTTTCTCACCGTCGTCAACCTATCACTCACACTCGTGTTTAAAAATTTTGAACAATTTCTCAGCGGATGCTGTTGTGATGGGCAAAGCTTGCAGCTGGAGTTCGATAAATTCACATGATGTGAATTAACTTTCTTCGCAAAGCTGCTGCTTTGCTGGCCGTAATTGGACTTTGGTACAGCACCTTTGTTGTTACCAGAACTCCTGATGTCCGAGACAGTCTCAAGAGTTTGGAAACGGCTAGTCAAAAAATTATCTAAATCTGTCCATTTGGGAATTTCAGATTTATTCACTATGCTCTGCTCCCATAAGGAGAGCGTATGCTCTGGTAAGCGCGTAGAACACAGATAGGTGAAAATTGCATCCCAGTTACTGATGTCGATATCATGCATCTGAAGGGATGAGATGCAATTATTAATGTCGCGCTGTAACCTTTTAATAGCACTCCCTGACTCAGAAGAGACAACCGGGAGATTGAAAAGTACTTTCAATTGGCTATTTACAAGAATCCGCTTATTTTCATAGCGGTCCTTAAGATTTTGCCACGCAAGGGCAAACCCCTCGTGGGTAAGTGGACATTTTTTCACTATTTCCTTTGCTTCTCCTCGAGTCTTTTGATTTAAGTGATACAGTTTCTCAACAGGCGTTAACCGGGCATTGGTTATGTAAATCGCCGTAAACATATCTCTGAAAGAGGGCCAAGACATGTAATCACCGTAAAAGAGCTCTGTATCACAAGGAGGAAGGTTAATATTGTGCCTTGAAGAAGGCAGCTTAATTTCGGGTTCATGTTTGGACTCATTCGCTTTATTCAATTCATGAATAATTTCACTCATTTTAGCCATACATCTAACATAAGTATCGAAACTAGTTCTATACTTTATTTTTAGGGTTGCGGCGTCAGTGGAACCTTGTCTGGTAATAGACAGCGCAAGTCTCGTAAGCTACCTTTACTTCTGTCCAAAGCGACTTAAGTTCTTCTTTATGAACTTCGACATTGAATATCGAATGCTCTTCAAACAAGATCTCGTTAAGTTGTTCTTCGAATTCAACAAGTTGATCCGCTAAACGGATAAAAGTAGTTAACTCAGTCATTTTTGTTTCGTTATATGAACTGAAAAGAATGCTGGCAAAAATTATTTAAGCAATTGATATGCAAATTGCTTTTCTTTTAAAGTTTGAAAACTTTTTCTCGAAAAAACCAAAAATTCGAGAAAAAGATAATTGACTGATATGCAGTTATTGTTTTCAAGCAAAACAAATTTATGCTAGTTAAAAAACCAAGCGAAAATCTCAAAAAAATATTAATGTCTTCCTTTTATAGAAAGGGCAACCACAAAAAATCAAAAAATAAAAAATATTTATTAAAAATGATGTATAAATGTAATATAATATAATATATAACACTACTTTATAGAGCAATCAAAATTATTATTATAAATATATTTTTTATTTCAAAAAAATTTTTTTTTTTTTTTAAAAAGTGTTTGACTTTTTTGTCCCACTGTGCGCTAATTAAATTTGAGGGGTTTTTGGTTATGCCTTGCCCACTGTGCGCAAGCACACCAAGAAACCAAAAGCGCGAGAAAAAATGTCAAGTGTAGTTGGTGGAGGATTTAGTGTGTGTGCATGTGTGTATGTGTGAGCGCCGCTGGCTGTTTTTCGATGCACGCAGTAAGTTGTGTGGTCAAACAATATTTGCAGTTTCGCTTCAAAAAGAATTATTTTTTTTCCTTTGTTTTTTCTTATTTGATTTAAAGTAAATTTTTATGACAAAAACAAAACTCAATAGCCATTAGTATTTTCTATTTTCACTGTTTATTTTTACTTTACTTTAATTTAAAGGAAATTATGAAACGAAATTGCAAAATTTTCAATGTTTTTTCACTTATTTTGACCACTGTTTTCTGCACTTTTTCCACTCTCACACCACTTTGTCACTGCAATATTTGCGTGTATTTATTATTTTTTTTGGAAATTTGCTCACCGAGAGCGAAAGCTAAAAACTTTTATTAATTTTTGCGCGCACACAATTTTGCATATATATTTTTTTTTTTTTTTTGATTTTGTTGCGAAAAAATCCCAAACGAATTTTTTACCGCGGTTGGATTTATGAATTTTATAATAGAAAAACACTATTTGCACCGAATAACAAAAAAAAACACTGAATTATAAAAATTGCACGCACCTTTTTTTTTCTTGGATTAATTGTTGGGGTTGCTGCTGGTGTTGAGTTTTTGTGGTTTCTCTTGTTGTTGTTTGTTTGCCGGCTGTTGCTTCCTTTGGAATTGTCCATCGACAAGCCGACGAGAGCGCTCTTTTTTTGGAGTTTTCGGAATAACTCTGAAAACTCACTCAACGCACTTAGCTGTTTAAGCAAATACAAATTATTAAAATTCAACTTAAACTAAACTTAAATACAGGGTGACGGTGTAAACACACTATATGAAATACATACTTTGCATGTTATATGATCCCAAGGATTGGTCATCCAAAATTTGAGCTTCCAAATCCATTTTATCTTTTTGTCTGAAATGTTGCTTATACTACTGTATACGAACGATTGTAGAATCTTTATTTAAGAATGGAATTGGCTCAAACTTAATTTTTTAAAATAAGGCATCTTAGACGTACTTCTAAAATATAAATTTTTTTCCTAAATGAAATAAAATGAGGAATTTATGATTCCTCCCGACCAAATTTATTTGCGGGCAGTTGCGTGAGTTAGAGAATTTTCAATGCAAAGTAAGTTAAGTAAATAAAAAAATGAATATTTATTGAAACAACAAATTGTATAAAACACTGGTTTCTTTTTTGTAATAAAGAAGTGAAGAAGTCAATTATTTATTAGTTTAAGCAAATTAATAATTCGTGATATAACGATAAAATGCTAATTTTTGCGATTGGGAAATTTACTGATGGAGTACGGGGGAGTTACCAAATGGTTCGATATATTAAATTCGATATATTAAGTTACAATTTTCAGCATTGAAACCGATGATCCGATATTTAGCCAGTGTAAACGAGAATCCGACGAGCTGAGTATTCGATAAAAAGCTACGATAAAAAAGTTTTTCATGGCAACATTGGTTAAGTCGTAGATATTCATAAATATTTGATATCGTGTTGTATGTAAAGTGAATATATAACAATAAATAAAGAATCCTGTTAAAAAGAAAATTTCCTTTGTTCGAAAATGGCTGAAGATTGTAAGTAGCCTAATATTAAGGCGTACTAGTAATCATTTATTATTTTTTATTGTTCCTTAGACGTTTTCATAGAAGGGAACAGGGGACAAACCTTCACATGGCAACGTGTCTGACTGCCTCAACCTGGCGAAGCCAGCATTATCCATGTCGGAAACGTTCCAAGTCGACTCAAACCTTCTCGTAGTGTTCCCTTGGCAACAGCAAACTGAGATCCGTTAGTTTGACGGTTAATTTGAACGGCGGGTCACCTGGCCTTAAATAGGTTGTGCGTTGGGTTTGAAGCCCACCACTTAAAAAAATATTTCAATGAAAAGTACAAGAATAAAGATAAAAATGATCCCCAAATCTGATAACGACTACCGCAAACAAAAAACTGATAATAATCACACTACAGTGGCCATGCGGAAAAGCACGAGTTTGGGTATGGATTTGTAGTTGGCAAGAGATTACGGCATCATGTTCTGTGATTCACTCCTGTGAACGAACGACTTGCCATAGTTCGCATCAAGGCTAAATTCTTCCATATAAGCCTTATATGTGCGCATGCTCTGACAGAGGACAAGGACGATGAAATCGAAGATACTTTCTACGAGCGCCTTGAAGACGCTTACGAGAGCTGACCCCGTCACGACATAAAAATTGTGCTTGGTGACTTCAACGCTAAGGTGGGCAAGGAAACATCTTTGGTCCAACAGTCGGACCAATATTTCAATATTCATAAGGCCACCTGGTTGTTCCCTGACCAAAAAACATGTAACCAAATTGATAACGTTTTGATTGACGGAAGGCATTCTTCCAGTGTGTTAGATGTACGCACGATCAGTGGTGCTAACATAGACTCGGATCATTGTCTTGTCGCAGCTAAGATCCGTACACGTCTGTGCGCTGCAAAGAATGCGTGCAACCCTACACAGAGAAAGCTAGACGTCGACAAACTGCAATCAAAACGGACAGCCGAAGCCTTCGTCACTCGACTCTCACTCCTGCTTCAAAAAAGTACTCCTCCGATCGATGATATATGCGCACAGTGGGCACACATCTTTCACTCCGTGCGTGCGGCTGCCGAAGTGGTTATTGGCTACCACCGCCCCCACTGAAACCAGTGGCACGACCAAGAGTGTCACGACGCCACTGCAGAGAAAAACGCCGCCTACAAAGCCACCCTGCAGTCGGATGTAACGCGTGCTGCTAAGGAGCGATACAGAGAGAAGAGGAAGGACGAGAGACGTATTTTCAGGCGGAAAAAAGAGAAGCAGAAAAGCGCGAGTGTGAGAAGATTGAGATGTATGGCCACAGCAACGAGGCCCGAAAATTTTTCGAAAAGATAAGACGCCTGGCCGATGGCTTTAAGACCAAGTCCTCTTCCTGCAAGGATGAAAACGGGAATCTTGTGACAGATATCCAGAGTACACTGACGTTGTGGAGGGAACATTTCTCTAGTATTCTGAATGGCGATGATGACAACAATCCCGCCAATAGAGATGATATCACGGAAACCCCAATTATGGATGACAGCGTTGAAGTTCCGCTGCCCGACTAAAATAAAGTCTTGACAACCATAACACGGCTTAAGAACAACAAAGCTGCGGGTGCCGATGGTTCACCCGCTGAGCTGTTTAAGAACGGAGGCGAAGCTCTATTTAAATGCATTCACAAGCTTCTATGCAGAATAGGTCAGAAGAATGCATTCCAAACGATTGGAACCTCAGTGTACTCTGCCCAATCCACAAGAAAGGCGATCCCACTATTTGTGCCAACTACCTTGGAATAAGTCTTCTAAATATTGCATATAAGATCCTGTCGAGCGTATTATGTGAAAGACTGAAGTCCATCGTAAACCAACTGATTGGACCTTATCAGTGTGTCTTCGGACCTGGTAAATCCACCAACCAGATATTCACGCTACGACAAATTTTGGAAAAGACCATAGAGAAGCAAATCAACACCCACCATCGTTTTGTCGATTATGAAGCCGCCTTCGTCAGTCCAATAAGGAATCACCTATACTCCACCATGTCTGAATTTGGTAAACCTGCAAAATTAATCCAGGATAAAATTAATCCAAAACTAATCAATGCAGGATGCCACTGAGCAACACTAGCAGCACAGTTAAATTCGCGAAGGACTTCTCCCACCATTTGTTAACAAACGAGGTTTCAGACAAGGTGATTCTTGTAACGTGGCATTACAATTTTTCTCTTTCCATTGGAGAAAATTTATATATTATTATTCATAGAAATTGAAAAAAATAAAAACATATATAAAAATAAAAAAATGGAAAGAAAAGAAAAAAATAATAAATATATATATATAATGTATTGTGCGCCGTCCGGACTTTGCGTACCTGGGCATTTTGCGTACAGGTCGAGCGCACTAACTGGTAGGCCACGGGCACCACAGTCTAGAAGAGTAATAACTTGAATAACTCATCTAAAAGTAAAAATAAAACAAACTCTGCCTACGCTAATAGATATATAATACAATTGAGCACAGGCAAAATTCACACATTTTCTCCAATGGTTGTTAATAATAAAATATATAGTTATGAATATTATAAAGTTAATATTTATTAATGGAGGCTAATAATAAAATATATTGTTATCAATATTATTATTTATCAATGAATGTTAATAATACATTGTATAGTTATAAGTATTATAAATTAAATAAAGTACCCTGTGTATACCTGCAGTTGCACATACATACGGACACACATTTTCATACCAGCTAGACCGACACACAATCCTGTGTACCAGATAGACCTACACACAAACCTGTGCATCAGATAGACCGACACACAAACCTGTGTATTAGATAGAAAGACGCACCCACAACTATGTTAGAGTCGCTAGGCAATTAGGCACCAACAGGCAGAAATCATTACTCATGATCGTATGATTCACAAAGGGTTTTATCAACCCGATGAATAATTGACTGTCTGTTGGTCACTTGCATCAACCTTCCGTCTAGGTAAGTGCTCACCATGAGTGCATCGCACGTGGTATGAGGTGCGGACCAGTTCCTGGTGAATGAGCCTCAATTACAGCATACATCACAGCATTTCTAGGTAATTTTAGCTGCATTGACAATTAGTCAGTGCAAATGCATATTGACTGCAGGTGCAGATCAGATTCTGATCATTTTGCCGCAGTCTTTTATCTAGCTAGCTGCAGGTGCGGATCTGATTCTGATCATTGTGCCGCAGTCTTTTATTTAGGGATTTTCTGGCTGGCTGCAGGTAGGGATCAGATTCTGATCATTGAGCCGCAGTCTTTTCCTTGGCCCTTGTCTGGCTGACTGCAGGTGCGGATCAGATTCTGATCATTGGGCCGCAGTATTGTGCACATATTTTAGCTAGCTGGCTGTGGCATTGATCAAATTCAGATCGTTGGGCCACTAAAGGGTATTAAGCTGTCTGGCTGGCTGCAGGTGCAGATCAGATTCTGATCATTGAGCCGCAGCATTATGCTCGTATTCTATCTGACTGCAGATGCGGATCAGGTTCTGATTGTTGAGCCGCAGTCTCTTACTAAGGTAAAATCTATCTGGCTGCAGGTGCGGATGAGATTGTGATCATTGAGCCGCAGTCTTTTACTTGGGGTTTATCCGACTGACTGCAGGTGCGGATCAGATCCTGATCATTGGGCTGCGGTATTTATTACAACCGTTTTATTATTGTTTTTATATATACTAATAAGCCTTTCGTCTAGTTTATTCTAGTTTTTGCATTTTTACAACGATTAGTACACCAGAACTCTCGGCATTAGGAGCACCAGTAGATGAATACCGAATACCCGAAACCGATTACCAGAAACCTATTACCTGATACTGGAATTAGTAATAACTGAAAGTGAAGAAACCCCGAAAATATTCGACATCCGACCAGCACCAGCCGACACTCATAACCCTTTTACGGATACCCGAACCCAACTGCTACTGACTGCTCGACCACCTTGCGACGTAGAAGTATTTTTGTGCTGGTATTTCTAAATCGTGCCTTGACGATTTAATGTCAGTCCGATCTGGTCTTCGCTGGTATTGTGCTTCGTGCAGGGCCCTTTCCTCGGATGAACTCTATTCTAAAATAAAGCTTTTTGGGGAAAGTCTTAACTTGTTAAATAATAATTTCAGAGAAATTGTTACATTTTTCAGCGAAGTTAGTGCCGCACCCACTACCAGCGTTTCTGATGAAATTACTGATCAGGATAACATTTCGGTTCCTTCGTCCATGACTGCATCTTCCGGAATTTTGTCAGTTTCATCAGAAAAAGACCTAAAAAGCTCTAAAAGACAGAGGAAAAACAAAAACAAAAATAAGCGTCGGAAGGCGTCCTCCAGACCTTCCAAGGCAGAGCAGCCCCCAGCAATGCCATCAGAAAATAATAATACGGTGATTTCTCATACACCATCTTCTATTCCTCCATTGACTAGTAGCCCAAATACGATTTCAACTACGCCTAACAGTCATTTGACTTTAAGAGCAGTTTCGAGGACCAGAAATGTTTTCATTTCACGTCTTCAGCCCGACACATCAATAGAAAATATATTGACGTTTGTCAGGCAATCCAAGTTAGTGAACTCAAATGCATTCAGTTCATGCAAAAAAATTGGTAATAAGCCTTCCCATGCTTCTTTTATTCTAACAGTTGCAGCCGAAGATTTTACAACTGTTCTTAAATCTAATTTGTGGGCCGATAATATTCTTGTTACTGAGTTCAAGCCAAAAAATAAGTCTAAAAGGGTGACTCAAGCCGCCCGCCAGACTCAAAAAAACTAAATAGGCTGTCCCTTTACTATCAAAATGTAAGGGGACTACGTTCTAAGACGCAGAGCTTATTTCTATCAACTCAAAATTGCTCTGAGGATATTATCGCGTTACCAGAAACGTGGCTAAACGGAAGCATTACTGATTTGGAATTGTTTGACAATAGTTTTCAAGTTTTTAGAAAAGACAGATACACTGACAATATTTCTTCTGTCGGTGGTGGTGTTCTTTTGGCTGTGAGGAACTGCTTTGTCAGTTTTATTGTTGACATTCCCCGCTCTTCTAATATTGAACTAATTTGCGTTAAAGTTATACATTGTAACTCTAATGTATATGTTATTAATGCATATGTTCCTCCTAAGAGTAGTGTAGAGGTCTATGCAAGCCTTGCGGAGTGCATAGATTACATAATCGATTTACTAGACGTTAATGACGACATTTTATTATTGGGCGATTTTAATCTACCTGATTTAAAATGGCATTCTTCTGACGATGATACGTACTATTGTGCATCTAATTCGAAGACCCGCCAAGAACATATATTTGTTGATAATATATGTTCAGACTTACAACAAGTGAGTTGTATTTATAATAGTCTTGAAAGACTTCTTGACCTGGTCTTAACTACAGACAGTAACAATGTTGTTGTTAAGAGGGCCTTTCATGCTCTAACTACTGTTGATGAATATCATCCACCATTGAGTATTTGGTACAAATCCGACAGAGAAAATATAGTAAATTCTAATTCAGCAGATAAGCTTTATGAATTCAATTTTAAAAATGCTGACTTTTTGAAGTTGAATCAGTTGCTTCATGGTAAACTTAATGCAATATTAGAATATATAAATGTAAATTGCCTTGATGACTCCATACACTTTTTTTATATGGAACTCTTTGCTGTGTTTTCTCAATCAGTACCTTATAGTCTCAAATTTGCGAGGAATTCTGCGTACCCGTGATACACAAAGGATTTAAAGACTCTTCGCAACAACAGGATTAGGGCATGGAAGAAATACGTCTGTAGCGTAGGCTCAAACGACCTAGAAACTTACAAACGTTTGTTTCCGGAATTTGAAAATCGCTCAGCTACATTATATCACGAATATTTAGATAATGTTAAGCTGAGAATATTGACAGATCCAAAGAAATTTTGGGGATTCGTAAACACAAAGAAGAAATCTGATGGATTTCCTTCTTCATTTAGAACTCCTGAGGGATTTACTGACAATCCCGTCAAAATTTGTGGCCTATTCGCCAATCTTTTTAAAGAATCATTCTGTTCAGATTCTTTTACTCCTGATGGAGAGTACTTTGAATATATGAATTCCGAACCCAGAGTATCTTTCGAACATATATCCTTCACTCCAGAGGATATTTTAATGTATATTAGATCGATCGATGAGGAGTTTGGTGCTGGACCTGACGGTGTTCCTGCCGCAGTGTTAACACAATACGGTTCCGTTTTGAGTCAACCACTTTCTTTATTATTCAATAAATCTATTAACGAAAGTTATTTTCCACTTTTTTGGAAAAAATCATTTATAAGTCCTATTTTTAAAAAGGGTTGCAGCAACGATGTTACTAACTATAGGCCTATCGCTAAGCTCTCATCGATTCCAAAACTTTTTGAGCGGATGGTGTATGATCGGGTGAAAATTCACTGTGGGGAAGTCATAACAACTCGTCAGCATGGTTTTGTGAATGGCAGATCCACTGTGTCTAATCTTCTCGATTTTACAACATTCTGATTAAATTCTATTGATTCTGGTAACCAGGTCGATTGTGTTTACACTGACTTTAGTAAGGCATTTGATAAGCTACCACACAATCTAATCTTATTTAAACTTGAGTTAATGGGATTTCCACAATATTTTGTGAACTGGATTAAATCGTATTTGGTAGAGCGATCTTATCAAATACGTTTCCGAGGCGCATTGTCTTCTGAATTTATTGCTGGATCAGGTGTTCCTCAGGGTAGTCACCTTGGTCCTCTTCTGTTTATTTTAGCTATCAATGATGTAACTCACGTCATTGAACACTCTCATCTGCTTATTTATGCCGATGATATGAAAATATACCGAACGATTAATTCTAGAGATATTGGGGGTTGGAATTAGTTTTAAAGGTTTTCTAAGAGATGGCGTAACTATCAATAGATCGCATCGGGCACACCTGTGCCTATATTCATTTCAAAGCACATTGTCTAAGCTTCATTTTTCAGTATGTGTCATTCCACTGAAGTGTAAACAACATATATTTTTTTCTCTGTGAACATGTCGACTTTCGTTCCAACAAAACGCAATTTGCGGGAAGGTTTACTTTTGTGCTTCCATTTGAAGAAAAAAGCGGTTGAAGCACACCGCACGCTTACTGAGGCTTACGGGGACTATGCTCCATCGATTTCTACTTGTGAGTACTGGTTCCGTCGGTTTAAAAGTGGTGATTTTGATACGGAAGACAAAGAGCGTCCGGGCCAGCCGAAAAAGTTTGAAGATGAGGAATTGAAGGCTTTGCTCGATGAAGACCCGTGTCAAACCCTTCAAGAATTGTCAGAATCATTGGGAGTCGACTTATCAACGGTCGGCAAACGCCTGAAGGCCATGGGAATGATTCAAAAGCAAGGAAATTGGGTGCCGTACGAGTTGAAGCCGAGAGACGTTGAACGGCGATTTTGCATGTGCGAACAACTGCTTCAACGGCATAAAAGGAAGAGTTTTTTGCATCGTATTGTCACTGGCGATGAAAAGTGGATCCATTACGATAATTCTAAACGAAAAAAATTGTGGGGACCACCCGGCCATGCATCAACATCGACGGCCAAGCCGAATATTCATGGCGCCAAGCTTATGCTGTGTATTTGGTGGGATCAGAAGGGTGTCGTGTACTACGAGCTGCTAAAACCTAACGAAACCATCACTGGGGAACGCTACCAACAACAAGTGATGCAATTGAGCCGAGCATTAAAGGTTAAACGGCCGGAATATGGCAAAAGACACGACAAAGTGGTTTTTCAACATGACAACGCACGGCCACATGTTGCAAGAACCGTCAAGGAAACGTTGGAGGCGCTGAATTGGGATGTGCTACCCCACCCGCCTTATAGCCCAGACATAGCCCCTTCCGACTACCACCTATTCAGATCGATGACGCATGGCTTGGCTGAGCAGCGCTTCACTTCTTACGAGGATACCAAAAAATGGGTCGATTCGTGGATTGCCTCAAAAGACGAGTCGTTCTTCCGACGCGGAATCCATATGCTGTCAGAAAGATGGGAAAATGTTGTAGCTAACGATGGACAATACTTTGAATAATATACATTGTACCGTTGTTTCTAAATAAATGCTCAAAAACCGAAAAAAAACCTTTAAAATTAATTCCAACCCCCAATAATTCAGATCTACTCCAGTCTGATCTAAAATCTTTTGAAGTTTGGTGTTCTAAAAATAATATGTTTTTAAATTCAGATAAATGCCAAACTATGACCTTTTCGCGAAAAAGGAATAATTTTATATTTGATTATAAGATTAAAGATACTGCCTTGAGTCGTGTAGACACCGTCAAAGACCTAGGTATATGCATGGATTCTAAGCTGTCGTTAAACATTCATATTGATAATATTTGTAAAATAGCATCTTCAATGCTTGGTTTTGTAAAACGCTGGGCCAAAGAATTTAATAGCATGATTACAACTACAACGTTGTATTATGCAATCGTGCGTCCTCACTTAGAGTATGCAAGTCAAGTTTGGTCCCCAAGTTACATACAATGTGCATGTTGATCGAATAGAAAGAATCCAAAAACGTTTTGTTCAGTTTGCTCTAAGGGGCTTAAGTGGAACTGACATATTAGACCTTCCTCCTTATGAGGATCGTTTAAAACTATTAAAAATGCAGTCTTTAGGTGATCGAAGGAAGTCGGCAGATATCGTATATTTACACCAGCTCATAACTGGTGTATTCGATTCTCCAGAACTTCTTTCTCACATAAATTTTAACACTAACCGTAGAAGCAGTAGAAACGCTAACAACTTAATTTATTTGCCATTTAAGAGAACAAATTATATGGCTACTGCTCCTTTAAGTCGCATGAGTTCCTTTGTTAACAATTGTAGCGTTTTTGATGTTAATTTGTCAAAAGGTCAACTCAAAAGTAGATTAAAATTAGTTGTGTAATTAGATCTATATATACGCATGGTTAGTTGTTACGTCTTGTGTTGTCCCTGAGCCCAACCCATTTATTGGTGGGTAAATTTTTCCCACATTAACTTGTTTGTGGTCACGGTTATCCATAACATTGATATTTTCAATGATTACTGGGTAGTGGCTTTAGATGGGTTAATGCTGAGGAAGTGCGATATAGCTGTAGTAGCTGAACTCTATTGTTATTGCATGTAATTTTTAATTTTAAAAAATAATAAGCGATTGACATTGTCAATAAAAACTAAGATTTAAATTATAAACTGCGTCTTCTTATTTGACCAAAGGTTTGTGGATCCTTTGGTAGATCCTGGAGTGGCTGAGTGTTGGGATCTTCCCTATGAGGATACCCGTAGGTTCTTCTCTAAACAATCTTACCGACTGTCCCTATTTAAAAAATGCACGCGAGTTACATTTATTTCTCTGGGGCATAGATGTACATCGCGTGTTGCCTTTTTGGGTAGATGTGCAGCAAGGCGTTGCCGTCAGTCGAAGCATTAAAATGCCCCTTTTTTTGTGTACTATTCTAAAGGCTCACCAGCCCCTTTGTATACTTACGTTGTACTGGGTTATCCCCACTGATGAAAAAATTCCGGAGAAGTTTTAAGTTTATATTTATTTGTTGTCAGCTTTTGACACCTCTTACACGACTGTCATACGACTCGGAAGCATCGATATTTATATCAATTTTCTGGCTGCCTCAATCTTTTTTTTTTTATTTTTTTTTATTTTTATTTATTTATTTATTAATATCGACTAGCTAGCACAACAAGATTTATATCTTATATGACAGCACCAGCTTCATGAGTATAAAGTGTAGATTAAGCTTATAAAATAAAATAAAACTAAGAATAATGTAATAAAAACATTAGCCATTAAATAGTAAATTTAAACAAGAAAAAAGTTAAGCAAATACATAAAAAAGAGAAAAAACAAAACAATGCGAAATATTTTCATTAACAAAAAATTAAAATTTACGGAAAACATGTAGCGGAGCGAATTAGGGTCAGCCAAATTTTAAAAAACGCAAACAAAAATAATTAAATGCGTCTGGCAACGCTGAGCGGTGAGGCCGACCAGGGAAGCAGCAGCCCTGACTTTGTATTTGTTTTGAGGGCGCACGTTGAATGCGCCCCTGTGGCTTTTGCACAGAAAGTCAGTCAGGGCGCCTGCTTACCTCAGCCGACGCCACCGCTCCTGGTCAGGTGACCCGCGGACACGAAGTTGGCTACAACTGCACGTGCTTGTTAGCCTAGATGCTAGCAGTTCGGGAGTGATGGGGGGGTTCGTGGTGGCCAACCCCGCGTACCTTCGCCGTACAAATACATCACGTGCATAAAAAAAATTTTATCGCGTCGTGATTCGGACCAAACAAATTACAACAACCGGAGCTGAAAAGAAAAGGAAATTAAATAAATTTAAAAAAAAAATTGGAAAAGGTTGGGAGCCCCTGGCTCATCCATCCACCAACCAACACTCGAGCCAGTTGTTTAGGCTCTGCCCACACATCCCTCCCTACCATGGAGGACCTTGGGGCGAAGTAGTTGGTCCTCCCCTAACGCAAACATTCTCTCCTACGACCAAATAAAAAAACTTATAGGTTCATTTTGAAATGACAAATTTAATGGCCTTATAAAAAAATCTTAAACTATTTTTTTTTTCTTACAAATTTTTTTTTTTTCTTTTCCCCTTTTTCTATATATTATGTTTTGTTTCACATGTTCTTTATAATATGTTTTGATTCAAGTTTTATATATTCTGTTTTGTTTCAAATTTTAGATTATGTTTTGTTTCAAATGTTCTTTATATTATGTTTTGTTTCAAATGTTCTTTATATTATGTTTTGATTCAAGTTTTATATATTCAGTTTTGTTTCAAATTTTATATATTCTGTTTTGTTTCAAATTTTAGATTATGTTTTGTTTCAAATGTTCTTTATATTATGTTTTGTTTCAAATGTTCTTTATATTATGTTTTGATTCAAGTTTTATATATTCAGTTTTGTTTCAAATTTTATATATTCTGTTTTGTTTCAAATTTTAGATTATGTTTTGTTTCAAATGTTCTTTATATTATGTTTTGTTTTAATTTTTCATATTATTTTTAAGTTATTTATGTATATTAAGTTTCCTATTTATATATATACCTATATAAATATATGTATGTATGTCGTTATATAACTTAACTAAATATTATTTTTCTTTTTTTTTTTTTTTTTTTTTTTTTTTTTATTAAATAAAAGTAATTTAAAAACTATACCTAAACTTATTTTGGGAATTATGTATTGTTTTTAGTTTATAGAAAGATTTGCCCCGCACTAACCGAACAGTTGATAAAATTTAAATTGATGCAATGCTATAAAAATGTATACCTTATAAGTTGTTATAGATATATATATATTCAACACTTGCATCTAGATGAAACAATAATATAAATATTTTTTTTTTTTTTTTTTCTATACATATACTCTACATATAATAAAATTTGTTTATTGTTAATAGTTTATATAAATATATCAACTATAATTGAAATAAAAAAAAGAAGAAACCTGTTGTCCTGAGCTGCTGCTGTTCTTGTTACTGTTGTGGTTGTTTCACGTTGGCGAGCCAAGAGCTGCTTTGATTTGATGTGGTTCGGGTGCGCTTAAAATGCTAGCGTGCTGGGCTGCGTTGACTGTCATTGCCGATTTAGCGCTGTTGTTGAGGCTACCGGTGCTTTGTCGCTACTGCTAAAGGAAGTTGTTGATGCTGTAGGCGCTTTGTCGCTACTGCAAAATGGCTGCTCAGTAACAGTGGCCACCCTCACGGTTCTGCAAGGGCCTCTGGCGCTTAACGCGATGGTGCCGATGCTACGCAAGTAGCTTGAGGTAGCACCGCTGTTATTGTGAGGTTGCTGTGGCACATTGGCCCGCCAAGAGCTGCTTTCGCTTCAGGTTGTTGAGCGCCGCTTTGTATTCTTGGTAGTGCACAGCTGCTGCTGTTTGAGCTGCGGGTGGGTGTGTGCGCCGCTGCTGTTGAGGCGGTTGTGGAGGTTCCGCTGCTGTTGCAAGTGGCTGCTGTTGGGGTTGAGCCGCTGCTGTTATAAGTGGCTGCTGTTGAGCTGTTGGTGGGTGCACCGCGGTGCGTGGTGGCTATGCTGCTGTGGCTGTTGGGGTGTTGCGCCTCTTGAGGCTATAGTGGCTTGGCGTGTTGACTGTGCTGCTGATGTTGTTGCAGCGGTTGTCCAAACGCCCTAATCTTGCCCACGAATGGTTGGTGATGGTGCTGATGGCCGCCGATTGTTGCGATGGTTGAGTGGGTGGCGGCTGCTGCTGTTTTCTGTTGCGGTGGTGCGCCGCTGCTGGTATGTGCACCGCGGTGCGTGGTGGCGATGCTGGTCCGGTGGTGGATCTTGGCGCCGCTGCTGCTCAATAGAAAAAGAATTTTTTTTTTCTTTGGCCGGCGGAAGTTTGCCATTCGCCTGCCATGCCAATTTTATTTGACATTTGTCAAAGATGTCGCCAGGGAGCGTTCTGAAACTTAAAAATCATAGCTGAGGGTGTGCTTCAACTTTATACCATTATCTGAAGAGTGCTCTTCGAACTTTACATGAGTGACACACTTGCGCATGGATAACAAGGCTCACGCGTTCGAAGTGCGACGGCTGGACAGGACCTGCGACAGCTGTCTGGGTTAACGTGAAACTTGTCAGAATAAAGGTCATAGTTGGTAAAATCAAACTTGTCAAATTTAAAACGTCAGATTTAAATGAAATAAAACTGTCTAAAAAAAATGTCGAGTGAATAAATGAAAACTGTCAGATTGAAATAAAGAGAAAAAAAAATGTGAGGGGTATGTGACTGGATTGTCAGAATTAATTGAAGTAAAAAAAAATAGTAAGAGTTAAACAAAAAAATAAAAATGTCAGAATTTAGATGACCGTAATTTGTCACATATGACCTACGACGACCCGTCAAATTAAGATGTGCAATACACGTCAAATTTAAATTAAAGGAACTGTCAGAATTGAATAAAAGATAAAACGTCAAAGTTAAATTAAATACCAATGTCGGATTTCAATGTCAAAGAAATGTCAGATTTCATCGGACATAACAATGTCAGCTGTCAAAGTTAAACGTCAACTGTCATTTAACGTGTTGACGGTAAAGTCATCTGTCAGCTGTCACAGTAAAGCGTCAACTGTCATTTAATATGTTGACTGTCCAAGTCAAAAATGTCAGCTGTCAAAGTCAAAGTGTAAGCTGTCAAAGTCACATGTCAGCTGTCACACCTCGAGCGCGTCAGCCGTGGCACACGCAGTATGTCACTCATGTTTGCAAACGACACAGCCATGGCGAATTCTGACCTGCATGTTCGAATGTGGGTTCAACTTCACAGTCAATGCCACCTTCAAACATGAACGCCAGAACCCACCACTTAGTGTGCCGTTACAAACACTTAAATATTAATTTACTTATGAAAAGCGATATAAATCTATATTTTTTTTTTTCATTATTTTTTTTATTACAACGATGAAAGGTACTCCACAAGCTTATTTTTAAATTGCACAACGTTATTAATCAGTCTTAATTGAGTAAGAAGTGAGTTCCAGAGACGCGTAGAGAAAACGAAAAATTGCCGCTCTGAGGTTAGGCATGAATAGCGTTTTGGTATTACGGATTTAACTCGATTTGACCGCGCGAAAGTGATTTTTTCAGATAGATATCAAATAGATAAGAAGGTTCACTTGTACTTATGACTTTGTGTAAAAAAACCAACGTGCGAAATCTAAGCAGATTTTCGAAGGTCATTCCATACAATTTTTTGGCGTAATGCGAAACGTGATCTCTACGTTGCAATCCGAAAACGTACCTTGCGATGTTATTAAATACGATATTTAGTCTTTGCTTGCTAGAGCTGCCGCAATTTGCAAAAATGTCACAGCCATAAAGCAAAGTAGGAACAAGATATGTTTTTGCAAGTAGGATTCTGATGTTTATCGGAGTGAAGTATTGTGTTGCCCACAATTCACGCAGCATATTATAGATCTGATATGGTTATTCCAGGACAACGTGCGATTAAATGTTATACCCAAGTTTTTTGCTGTGTCTACATACTCAATGTTGCAGCTGCCGATATCTAATTTTGGTACATAAGTTATATTTAATAGCCGCGTTGAAATGTCAACACATTTCGATTTTTTCGGGTTTAGACACAGCCCATTTCTCGTTGCCAATGGTCTATGTCATTAAGAATGTTATTTACCATACTGCCACAGTTACTAAGTACATTGCGGTTACAGCTTACATATAACTGCACATCGTCAGCATACATGTGTGTAGAACAATTATTTAAAACATAGGGTAGATCATAAATATTTAACGAAAACAACAGTGGACCAAGTATTGAGCCTTGCGGCACACCTCTACTGATTGGGAGAAAATCCGACGCTAAATTACCTGAACATACTGCTTGATATCTAGAGGAAAGGTATGAACCTAGGATATTAACAGCAGTAGTGGCAAAATTGTATAATTTGGCTAATTTTGTTTGCAAGATTGAGTGATCAACAGTGTCAAAGGCCTTTGAGTGATCCAAAAAAACTAAAAAGGTTACTAAGTTGTCGTCCAGAGCAGATCGTATATCTTCGACAACGTCAACCAACGCAGTAATGCAGCTGCGTTTTGGTCTAAATCCTGACTGCCGAATTGTTAACAAGTTGTTACGTAAAATAAACTTGTTGATCTGATTATGTAAGATTCTCTCAAAGGCTTTAGAGACAAACGGTAAAATCGCAATGGGTCTGTACTCATTTCCGGACTTAGGTATCGGAATAATTTTTGCTTTTTTCCAGCTTTCAGGAAAAATTGACGACGTAATTGCCGTGTTAAAAATGTGTGTAACATATGGAAGAATTTTTGGCAGCAAAATTTTTAAGAAAAGTGGGTGTAACCCATCCAGACCCATAGCATTTGATTTGATCGTTAGGATGCTTTCAAGGACATCGGCTTGATCAATGCAATGAAAACTAAATGGTCCATCGGGTGTGGTTGTACTGGGGGCATCAAGATACGAGTTAGTTGTGACCACTGGCATCGGGAAATTAACGAATTTTTTATTTAAATCGTCGACTTCGGTAATTTCAGAGCCTCTTGCCTTGCTTTTCCCTACGCCAATGTTACGAATTTCCCTCCACTTTTGCTTACTCCCTGCAGCGTTACCAAACCTTTGACTATAATATTGAAATTTTGCCGAATGTATTTCCTTTACTACCGTTTTTCGTTTATTTCGAAATTCGTTGTAAATTTCCTCTGTTTTAAAAGAACAATAAGTTCTTTTATGTTGTCATTGAACCAAGGTCGCTGCTGTCGTTTTAGCTGCTTACATTTTAATGGGGCGTACTCATCAAACAGATTATTTATATTGCTTTCAAGGAAGTTAACTTGCTCATCAACTGAAGGTGTCCTATAAACAAAACTCCAGTCTATATTTACCACTGCATTCTCCAGTTCTGAATAATTAATATTTTTGAAATCCCGGTAGCTAATTGTTTGAGATGTAGGACCCAAGTGGAAATCAAACGTTAAATATATAGCGTCATGCTTTGAAAAATATGGGAGTGACATTTGGTTATACAGCAATATTTTGGATTCACTGTCCACAAAGAACAAGTCAAGAAGTGTATTCACAGTTTGAGAATAATGTGTAGGAATAGTTGTGTTTGCTGAGAGCAAACCTAATGCTTGCATGTGAGATACTAAATGGTTGTCTTCTAAAATATTACAATTGAAGTCACCAGCGATGACGATGTTCGAAAAGTTAAGAGTCAAACTTTCAATCGTGTGTAGAAAAGGTTCGATGTCGACAGTGCGGTTTGGTCTATATACGCAACCAAGAAGTAATTTTTTACTGCCATTGCCAATAGTAATCAAAACATATTCAATTATGTCATCAGGAACAGATCTGCAAACTAATTTACAACCAATTCCATTCCGCACAAATATGGCTGCGCCACCTCCGTGTCTTGCCCTGTCGGAAAGTTCTGAATCCATTTACTTTAAACAAAGAATCCCTCATACATTCGTTAAACCATGTTTCGGTCACACATATCGCATCTACACCAGAACCCTCAAAAATGTACCTAAACTCGTCAATTTTATTGACCAAGCTTTGCGCATTGAGGTGGCATATATTTAAACCAATCTTTTGTTTGCTAAATATGCGTATTAGATTATACGCAGTGTCTCTGGAACGTAATCTATCGTCATTCAAAGACATCATAATTATAAATAAAATATTGAAGCATTAACTTTAATAACGTGTGCAATTCAATGTAGGGAATGATTACAATTCTAAATATATTATCTAAACGTAATTTTTTAACCAACTGTCATTTATTCAATTTGTAGCTACAACCTTTTTTCGTTGCAATATAAAAAGAAAGCAAAATAAGATTTGATGAAAATACTTTTAAGATACCTAATTTAATGAGGAATATAGAACATATAGAAATTATAATTAGATTAAGTTGCTGAATCATGAAATATATTATCAGCACCACCCTCCCGAATGTAATTGTCGCTGCGAAACATGACATTAGTTGAGTTGGCACGTAAATTGTTGTTATGATGGTCGATGTTCAAAGAATCAACAATTAGGTTTAACTTATTTATCGTATCAACAAATATTGGGTTGTCATTTGGTTTCGGCTTTACATGTACTATGCCACGGCGAGTAAACGCAGCAGAAAGAATGTGCTGTTTTTTAAAGCGTAAAGCTGAATGCAAAATAGCTGAGTTTTTTTTTCGTTAATCCTTCATTTACGTATATAGGTTTAGTAGATTGAAACCCAGCATGCTGTAAACGCAAGAAGTCTTTTCTCTCACGTCTAAATTTTGCAATAGAGTTAAGAACAATGTTACGATCATAAGGTGTTTCAAATTTAGTGATTATAGTTGTGTCATTAGTGCTATTTTGTAACGTTTTAGCCGGTTTTATGCGGTAAATGTTTTTTATATTTGGCAGTTCTATGTTAACGGTGGCACAGATTTTATTGAGTATGCCACGAAGATTCTCCCCTTCAGAATGTGGCACTCCATTCAGCCGAAGTTCGCAGGCAACAGCGGTGTTTTCTTGCTTGGCAAACTGCGCTTTCAAATCTTCCACCTCAGCCTTCAGCGTGCTAACCTCAGCCTTGCAAATATTGACATCATCAGCAACATGCTTAAGTGTGTCAATCTCAGACTTGAGATTATCCACGTTATCCGCAACATTTTTCAAAACTGTGACTCTCTGAACCACATTATTCAAATCACTGCGTATTTCAGCAACATTATGACGAAGTTCGGCTAGGATTCTGTTCTCACTCTCTTTTATAGCAGTGAGCTCCGTCTTAATCATCTCACTTTGCTTTGCGAATCGTAACTCTAACATTTCGTTTTGTTTCTCAAATTTTTGCGCTATGAGCTTATGAAGCGACGAAGATGACGCCGATATAGGTGTTTTAGAGTTGCTAAGATCGCCCGCTTCCACTGCTCTCTCGTTATTTGGTAATGGTGGAGCAGGCTTACCAGTCGTATCAGAGGATATTTTTAGCGGCGAACGAATTGACGACCGTCAAGACGAGAGAGAGCTAGCACACTTGTATGCTTGGTTTTGCTTTTGCAAAATTTCTATGTCTGCCTTCTTCAATCCTACACAGTGGCTGTGGTAGAATTCGTTACAAGCGCCGCACTTTACTTTTTTGTCGTCATCCAAGTAACGTTCGGCCCTAGACGAGCAAACACACGGCATTTTTGCGATTTGGATTCAATAATAAAGCAATCTGATTATAAAGCAATCAACTTAAATAAATCCCACGTTTATACTGCGCAAATTAATTACAGCGGCTGTATTTTCGCTTTGCACAGTGTGGCAACACCACTCCAGAGCCGATTTGACAGTTAACAGCTGATTGTCTTGATTTGCGGTTTATCCGGTTCTGGCGCAATACCACGACAAGGGCAAGCACAAATGTAAACAAATATTAAATTTTATTTTACCGAATCCAAAGAAAAAATATTTTCAGCACTCCGGAGTCAGCAGGCCAGCACACTCGAATACCACGGACACCAGTACCATCAGCAACCATGTAGCACCAAGCAGCAACCTCACAGCAACAACTCAGCAACATGTAGCAGTCAACTCAGCAGACAGCAACCGCCGGAGACGGGAACAAGTAGCACAGAAAGGCGTTGGAAATCCAGCAGAGTCGTGGAAATCTTCAATATTCACAGAAGCTCCGTGCTTAGCTTGTGTAACTTTACCAATTTTTTTCAAATATTTATCGAATTTAAGTATACTTTCATTCAATTTTCAGGCACTGACGAAAACTGCGTTTGTCAACTTAAAGACAGCAAAAGGCAAAAGGCCTTTTCTCTTTACATTCTTAATTAGTTACTTAGTTGACAGTTTTTTGTCACATACTTAAATTTAACTTACTAATTGGCTAATTGTAACACTTATTTAATCTACAAGTTATTTTCCCATAACTTGACCGAGTTTCAAGTTATACGTAAACGTTCTTGTTTAACATATGTAAAAATGCTCAAGTTGCATTTTAATAGTCAAATTTTCTTTTCCACAAGGCGGAACTCTTGTTACGCTTAATATTGTCCCAGTTCAAGCTACAGTAAATAAAATTCCATAAATGCATGTAATTACAACAATAAAATATTATTAATTAAAATGCTGTGAATGCATTTTGCGCTCAATGCAGAAGGCAAAGCGGTGTCAGTTTATTTCTCAAGTTGAGGTAACAACAACACACTGGCGCTACGGCTTGTTATTTAAGCTGGTCGCTGGGTACCAGCTGGTAGCACGCGACGAGCTTAAACTGTTTTATACCTAATTGCTGACGCTGCCTTTTTCATGCACTTGAACTTGGCATTGACTTCGAATTTATTAAGTGAATTATGAACTGATAATTATTAATTATTCTTGTAGACTACCAGAGGTAGTGCCTAAATATGCATTGATTTAAGTCTTGTTTTATTTCTTGGAACTAGTTGATACTAGTTCATCCAACATTCCTCCGCTCTTTGGAAAAGAAAAAATTATTGTTAAAGACCTAACAATAATTTTTTGTTGCTTAGCTGTTTACTGTCTATTCTTATTGCATTTAAAATAACAAATATACATCCTTTCCTTTATATTTCTTTTTTTTCTTATTTGTGTTTTACTTTGAAATTAATTAACTCTTGACTTATAAGTTCTTATTTAGTTCTTCTGTTTGATTTCTTTACATTTTAATTAAAGTTGCATTTAAAGTATACGTATATATGTCTTTTTTTGTGTTTTAACTCTAGGCAATTAGTCTTATTCTCATAATATTTTCTCTTTTTGCTTTCTTATTATTGTTTTTTTTTCTTTATGCGATGTTGCAACTTCCTTTTTTTTCTTTTTTTTCATAAGCTAGTTTCTCATTCTTTTTCTCATTTTTACTCTTTATAATCGTGGCTCTTTTGTTTACTTATTATTTGTTTTTGTGTTCTTTTTTTTCTTTTATGCGGTGTTGCATTTCATTTTTCTTTTCATCGCTAATTAAATACATGACTATATAAATTATACAAAAAACAAGCTAAAGGTAAGCGACCGAATGTTGAGCAGCTTCTCCGTTCTTCCGGAACTTGACTTCTAGTTGTCGGCGATGATGATTTATTCGTATGGCTACAGGCATCTGGACCCTTGTCGTGTTGTTTCTTGGTTGGAGCTGTGTGTAAAAATTTTCATCCGGCGTGATGGTGGTTGTAACTCGTTACCATCATTCGAGCGTTTTTGTGTTATAGCTTGCTAAAAATGTTGGTAGTTGATAGCAAAAATGTTGGGAATTTATCTTGATACCCTTACCCACTTATCACAAGATGTTGTGGAGGTTGGCGATAGATTTTATCAATTTTTCGGGTTACTCTGCCTTTAGATTTCAAAGGAATCATGCTTTGAGTACCGCTCGTTGAAACTAGCATCGTGTTACTTACTTCAGCCGAATAGTTTTAGGCGTAAGTACACTCCGTCAAATCATCTTTCATCTTTGAAGTTTTTAGCTTATTCCCAAAATATATTGGATCATATTCCCAGCTACAACTATATTGGCTGACTGCTTCTCTTTGCACAGTGACTGCTTTACTAATTGCCCGTATGACCCAGCTCTCATTTATTGCTGTTTCGGAAGTTTTCAAAATTAACTTGCTTGCCTTGAAACTTCCTGCTGTCCGCCTGATTCTTCGCGTATGTCCTGACCACACTCTCGTTACTGCGACAAGTTTTACACCTCTCTTCGTTATCTCTGTATCAGGATTGGATGTCCCACGATGATTTTCTCTGTCACTCGCTACCTTTTGTTTTATAGTTTTTCTTAACTTTGTATTTATTCTAAATTTTCTCATATTAGGCCTTAAATGCTAAGTTTTCTATTCTTACAACTATGCTACAAATACTCGATGATTGCCCTTCTTACAAATTTATTTTTTTTTCTTACGTAATTTTAAGTATATTTAATTGTTAAGAGGATTTTTTTTCTCTTCTCTTAATTTCATTATCATCGTAATGAGTAGGCAAAGGACAAACATTGTTTATTGACCTCTTTGACAATTCAATGCTGGTTCTTTCATCTATAATACTGCGTTTTCCAGTGAGTGAAACGCGCTTTTCAAAAATTAAACGACTTAAGAAAAGGAAGTCGTATATTACTTTAACATTTAACCGATATTTATTAACTTTTGATTGTTTACTCTGATATTCATTTACTACCAGGTAATATTCATTCGTTTGTATTTTCTTTCTTTTCCTTTAAGTTTTCCCGAACTTAATTTATAAATTCTTTAATTTGTCTTGCTTGAATTAAGCTTTGAAAATCTAACTTCGACTTACTCTTTTTTTTTTTCTTTCTCAATTTCCCTTCTATTTGAATTATAATTTCATTGAACTATTTGCCTGTCAGTTGCTTATCACTTCTTGTTTACCCCTATATTTTATTTTTCCTCTGAATGAACTATGTTATTTACCCTATTTCTCTTCCTATTCCTAACTTTCTTTATTAAAAGAATTATTATTTATTTCTTGACTTCCAATTGATTTCTTATTTCTTCTCTTTTTTTTCTATGTAGACCTTATTGAAAATTGGTTTTCAAATTAAGTTTTTTTTTCTCAGAGATATTGTTTTTTTTTTCTGTTCTTGTAATTTATTAATGTTTCATGACTTTCCCATGGTTTGGAAATCATATCTATCTGTCACTTTTTCCTCTATATAATTTGTTTGTTTCTTGGTTTCCTCCTGGTCGGCAAGCATTACCGTTTGTTTGTTTTGTTTTTATAAAACTTCTTAAATTTTTCATCAATTTCCTTCATTTTACGTATCGTTTATTTTTATTCTTATGCAAATACCCCCTGGCGCGGTGTATTTATTCTTTTTAATCTTTCTTACAAAAAAAAATTTTTTTTTCTTTCTCATCGACTTTTTGCTTACTTATCTTCATTCTACCCTTATTCTCTTTTTCGCAATTATTCTCACTTTCATTATATACACTTTATTCTATAACGTATAATTCTTTATTCGCAAATTTATTTCATTAACCTTTTTTATATTACATATTCTTTCTCCTTTTATTTTATTTTAGTGTTTACTCTTTACTATTTGCCATTTCTTCTATATCTTATTTATTTTCGATTCTCCTTTATTTCCTTAATTGCTATGAAACAATTTTAGTAAATTATTATGGATTTTCTTTGCTTTACCCTTAATTAAAATTTCGGTTGTGACTGCGGTTTTAATGCCTACCACCTCGTATGGCCCCATCCATATTGGTGAAAATTTGTTCTTCCTACACTGATTTTTCATTAGTACTTTATCCCCGCTTTTAAAATTTACTGGATTTAAAGTACTACGAGTATCATATTGTTTTTTAGACGCCTCTTTTGCACGTTCCTGATTCTGTCTAACCAGCTCATGTGCTCTTTGGATTTGGTACTTTAATACCTTTGAAGGATCCTCGGCATTATATACCGGCCCACATTTGCGTTTCAAATTGGTCGGCATTTCGGAATCAAACCCGTACAATGTTCGAAAAGGCGTTTGCTATGTTGATACGTGTACTGTATTGTTATGCACATGCATCGAACTTGCCAACCATTGATCCCAATCTTCTTTTGCAAAACTTCTCAAATATTCAGCTAATGGTCTGTGGCTCCTCCCTAGTGAAGCATTTGCTTGGGGATGGTATGGGGTAATATGCAATTTCTTTATATCTAACATTTTGCATAGGTCCGAGAAAATACGTGAAATAAAGTTTGACCCGTTGTCGGTTATTAACACCCTGGGCACATTGTGCCGAGTCACAATCTCGTTAAAAAATGCTTTTGCCACGGTGCCTGCCTCCGCATCTGGTATTGCAACATATACCATCTACTTTGAAAAATCGTCTTGGAATGTTAATATATATTTATTACCGGATACTGTCTCTGGCAGGATACCCACCATGTCCATATAAACTTTATCGAATGGTCGGGTTGGTGTATCCGTCAAGATCATCGGCATTTTCGTTAACCTAGAACTTTTGTTCACTTGACATTTCCTGCAATTCTTAACATATTCCTTTATTTGCTTCTGCATTCCTTTCCACCTGTATTCTTTTCTTGGCGTGTGTTTTCAAGGCTCCCTGATGGCCTCCTAAGGGTGAATCATGAAAATCTTTCAGTATAGTTTCTATCTCTTTCGGGTCCGTTATAATTTTTCCTTTCTGCTCTATACCTACTGAGTCTTCTTCCTGCGTCTTTTCAGTCTCTGGGTTGTTATCTATTTTACCTTCTTGCTCGTGGACTCTGGTTTTCGACCTTGTTTGTACCACTCTTATACCCTGCTCTGGTTGAGGTATCCTACTTAACGCGTCTGCATTTAAAGTCCTTTTTCCCGGTTTATATATTATTTCAAAATCATACTCTGACATCTTTTGTCTAAATCTTGCTAATCTGGATGTCTGATCTTTCAGATTTGCTATGCCTCTCAAGGGTTGGTGATCCGTGTAAATCCTGAATGGTCTACCTAATAAATATGCTCTAAAATTTTTTGTTGCCCATACGATTGCTAAAAACTCTTTTTCTATTGTCGAATATCTCTTTTCTGCGCTGTTTAATGACCTGCTTGCGAATGCAATTGGCCTGTCCTCTCCTACTTCACCCTGTGACAATACCGCTCCTATTGCTTCCCCACTTGCGTCAGTCGTTAGTAAAAATGTTTTCTCAAAATCGGGATAGGCTAACACGGGCGACGAAGTTATAGCGTCTTTTATTTTTTCAAATGCTTCTTGACATTTTTCTGACCATTGAAACTTTGTCTTTCTTCAACAAACTGTTTATGGGGGATGCCAATTGTGACATTCTTTATAAATTCCTTATAAATTTTCTGTAGTAATTCGCTAAACCTAAAAATGCTTGCACTTCCTTTCTATTTCTCGGTATGGGAATATTTTTTACACATTCCAACTTTTGCGGGTCTGGTAAAGCCCCCAACTCTGAACATTTGTGTCCTAAATAGGATATTTCTCTGCGAAGAAATTGACACTTTTCCGTATTTAACTTCAAACAATTTTCTCTTAGCCTCTGAAATACTTGTGCTAATCTTTCCTCGTGCTGCTGCAAATTTTTCCCATAAATTACTATGCCATCTAAATATACAAAACAATCTATTCCCTGTAATCCTGTCAGTATGTGATTCATCAATCTTTGAAAAGTGGTTGGAGCTCCGGTGAGTCCAAATGGCATTCTATTAAATTCGTAGTGCCATATTGCATATATGCTGTACTAAACGCTATTTTTTCCCTATCCTTTTTGTCTACTCCGAGTTGATGGTACCCACTTGCCAAATCTAGAGTTGAAAAATATCTAGTGTCCTAATTGATCTAATATTTCATCAATTCTTGGAATTGGAAAAACTTGTTTGATGGTAGCGTCATTTACTTTTCTAAAATCTATGACTAACCTCCATTTTTTCTTCCCATCACTCCCGGCTTTCTTTGGCACTAGTAGTAATGGCGAGTTCCAAGGTGACTTGCTTAGCCTAATTATGTCATCCTTCAAAAGCTGTTCTACTTGGTTTTGAATTTCGTCCCCGTGAGCATGAGGTAATCTATACTGTTTCTGATTTATTGGCGGCTGATCTGTCTGAACCTGAATTTCGTGTTTTAAAACCGGAGTGTATGATAATTTATCTCCTTCTAACAGGAAGATATCATGGTATGTCGTTAATAAATTTTCTATTGAGGACCGCTCCTATGTATTTAAATTCGTGTCCAATTTAACTGTTTCTCTTAGTTTTTTAATCCGTTCTCTAACGTTGTGCTCTCTTACGCTGTATATCGTGGGATTGTTCGTTTTATATTTAATAAAATTCGAATTCTAGTTTATAATCTTTCGGTATGGTCGTATCCCTTTCCGTTGCATTCAAAACTGATACGCATGCTGTATTGTTAACTACGCTGGTTAAACTTTCTCCTAAATAAACTCCTGGCTCAATTTCTTGCTTCTGTACTACTATTACCGGAATCTTAGTGTTCACTCTTATTCTCATCATTTTCGCGGTTAGCGCTTTAATCTTTATTTCTTCATTATAACTAACTAAATGTTTGTCTTTTCTAAACTCTTTTTCTTGTCTCAATTGTAGCAATTTAACTACTTTCCCCATGTTGTCATACATTGTGACTATTTTTTCCCTCGTATCTATTATACTTTTGTTCCACAAATTATCTCTTCCTAATATTCCATCTGCAGGTAATCCTTGTTCTAGTGCCACCACGTGTAACTTAAAACTTAGATTTTCAACTCCGCTATATGAAATTTCTACCGCCCCCATTGTCTTTATGAAGCCTCCGAATGCTCCACTTAAATCTCTTATTTCTTTGCTCCGATTCTCAATTGTTCTTAATGCATTTTGCTTCACCAAACTCGTATCTGCTCCGGAATCTACAAGTAGAATGCGTCTTACATTTATAGCATCCTCACAAGGAATTTCTACAAACACATCATTCACTTTGGAGACGCCGAAACATTCACCCGTCCTACTCTCCTGCACTGTCAGATTTTGGTGCCAACAGCTTGGCTGAGATGTACAGACATTTACGATTTCTTAAGGGGTTAACTCTTCCTTCACTTCAACTGGCTGAGGTGTACAGATATTTACAATCTCTTCGGACGTCAAATTCTCTCTTATTACACTCTCTATTGGCTTAGATGTACAGATATTCACAATCTTTTCAGAAGTCGAACTCTCTGTTACTATCTTTATCGGCCTTATTTCGCGTTGATTTCGGGGTTTCCAGCTTAATGGCCTTTGCTGGGGCCCCTGGAAGTTTCCCTGTCCGTAACCCTGATTATCTTTCTTTCTTTTACTTATTATTTCTTCACAATTATTTTCTTCCTTTATATTTATTTTATTATTATTCTTTCTTTTACTTCTTCTCTTTTCATAATTCTCTTCCTTCAAATTTATTTCATTTCATTCTCACTCTCATAATTCTTTTCCTGCATGTGATCGTTTCTAGGCCTGAACTCTTGGGCACAGTTCCACCCCGTTTCATGACCGTATTCCTGGCATTTCTCGCAATATGGATTATTTTTCCTGATTAAACACTCATCTCTTGTGTGTCCGAATTTCCCACAAAACGAGCATTTGATACTGGCCTTAGCATCCTTCTCTGGTAAACTTCTATTATTTTGGTATCTACTCTGTTTGAACCCCTCACTATACTCTTCTACCACTGCATACACCTGCCTCTGCTGTGATACACTGGAGTCAGACTTATTACTATTCCTCAATATATAATCTTTTTCCGAAGCTTTTGTCACTAGCTCATCTAAATTTTTTCCTTCCAATGCTAGCACCACGGCCCTAACACTTGGGTCACTCAACCCTACCTTGAGTGCCGTCACTACTGCCTTGTTCAATTCATTCAACAGTCCTTTCTCTTCTCCTACGCAATCTTTCCCTCTGGATTCTATTGTGTTTAAACTTCTTGCAAATGTTCGCAGGTTCTCTCCTGGGTCTTGAACGCATTTTGACAACTCTACTATTATTGACGTATACGTGGTGTCCCTCAGATAATTTGATTTAATTAATACATAAAATTCTTCAACTTTCTTGTCCTTGTCCTACAAAATTTGAAGGAATCCCCGTGTAATCTTAACATAAAACAGTCTAATGTTTTGTAACTCCACAGCACCGAACGCTCTAATTGCGAGATCGCACCCTTGAATGAACCTATACACTTCTGTTTGTGAATCGGTTCCCGAAAATAAAGGGACCAGACTATTCAGTCTTTGCTATTTCCCTTAACGTCATTTTGTCTTCTCTTATTTCGCTGTGATTTATTAAACCCGACGTATTACGTACTTATTTAATTTTCTTCCAATAAAACCAGTTAATTTTATATGTTTTGTTCTTTATTTTCTTTCATTAATCATTTAAATATATAATGCACAATTCTTTAATCTTTTATTTATACTTCAACTGCTCTGCTTCAATTCTCGAATGTTGTAGGCTTTACCGCCCTAGCTTCATCATTTCGCCTGCGTCCATCCTTAGTGATTGGTCCTTGGTTGGTCCATTTGGTTCCTGGTTCACCTTCATCATTGGGTTTAGCTCTAAAAAGAATATTTCTCCTTTTTTTTCTTCATTTATAAACTTTTTTTCCTCTGAAGATCATCTTCACTACTTTCACTGGTCGCGATCGGACTTTGATCACAACACTAACTTCGCGGAAAACATCTAATTCAACTCAAAAAGTTTTTTAATTTTTTTCTCTCCCAAGAACCTGTCAAAACTTCACGGAAATATAACTTTTGACAACTGCTTCCATTAATCCTTGATAAAAAAAATTTTTTTTCAAAAATATCCTTAAAAATTTCTCCTTTTTCCCAAATATTCTAATTTCAATTTATTTTTCCTTTATCCTTAAAAACTTTTTCCTTCAAATGTATTCTCAATTTATTTTTCATTTATTCTTCAAAAAAATATTATTTTTTTTTTTCGCAATATCCTTGATGTTCCCCTGAACAATAAAGGATCCTACTAGTTAATTCAACATTATCCTTTTCTTCAACATATCCTTGCTGTTCCATAAACAAACAGGATCCATAACTTCAAAATTATCCTTCTTCAAAACATCCTTGCTGTTCCCCTGAACAGAAAAGATCCTACCGGCTGCGCCAAAAATGTTGGGATCCTCCCTATGAGGATACCCGTAGGTTCTTCTCTAAACAATCCTACCGACTGTCCCTATTTAAAAAAATGCACGCGAGTTACATTTATTTCTCTGGGGCATAGATGAACATCGCGTGTTGCCTTTTTGGGTAGATGTGCAGCAAGGCGTTGCCGTCAGTCGAAGCATTAAAATGCCCTTTATTTGTGTACTATTCTAAATTCTCACCAGCCCCTTTGTATACTTACGTTGTACTGGGTTATCCCCACTGATGAAAAAATTACGGAGAAGTTTTAAGTTTATATTTATTTGTTGTCAGCTTTTGACAACTCTTACACGACTGTCATACGACTCGGAAGCACCGATATTTATATCAATTTTCTGGCTGCCTCAATCTTTACATTCTTAATTAGTTACTTAGTTGACAGTTTTTTGTCACATACTTAAATTTAACTTACTTACTAATTGGCTAATTGTACCACTTATTTAATCTACAAGTTATTTCCCCATAACTTGACCGAGTTTCAAGTTATACGTAAACGTTCTTGTTTAACATATGTAAAAATGCTCAAGTTGCATTTTAATAGTCATATTTTCTTTTCCACAAGGCGGAATTCTTGTATAAAATAAAATTCCATAAATGCATGTAATTACAACAATAAAATATTATTAATTAAAATGCTGTGAATGCATTTTGCGCTCAATGCAGAAGGCAAAGCGGTGTCAGTTTATTTCTCAAGTTGAGACAACAACAACACACTGGCGATACGGCTTGTTATTTAAGCTGGTCGCTGGGTACCAGCTGGTAGCATGCGACGAGCTTAAACTGTTTTATACCTAATTGCTGACGCTGTCTTTTTCATGCACTTGAACTTGGCATTGACTTCGAATTTATTAAGTGAACAATGAACTGATAATTATTAATTATTCTTGTAGGCTACCAGAGGCAGTGCCTATAAATATGCATTGACTTAAGTCTTGTTTTATTTGTTGGAACAAGTTGATACTAGTTCACTACATGAGCTTATTTCAGCCTTTGATAAAACCACTGTTATATTCTTTATCGTGCTACTTTTTTTAATCTAATTATGGAGAAGATCATTCGAGCTGCTGATCTGAGACAAAACGGCACCATATTCTATAAGAGTGCTGCTAGCGTATGCTGATGATATTCATATCATTGGCCATAACACACGCGAAGTCAGTGCAGCATTCTCCAAGTTATAAAAAGAGTAGAGTCGCATGGTCTTGCAGTAAACACATTTAAAACGAAGTATCTGGTGTCAACAAACAAGCAGTCCCAGCTTATGGGCTCACAAGTCACTGTTGACAACACCTCCTTCGAGGTTGTGAAGGACTTGGTCTACCTCGGTTCCAGCATAAACTCCACCAACGATATCAGTAGAGAGATAAAACGAAGTCTAGCTCTTGCCAACAGGTTTTACTTTGGGCTCAGTAGGCAATTGAGAAGCAGAGCCCTCTCTCGACGAACAAAAGTCACGTTCTATAAGCCACTAATAATGGCCGTCCTGTTATATGCAGCACAAATCTGGACGTTGAGCAGTTCTGATAAAAAGACTTTGGGAGCTTTCGAAAATTTGGAGGTTCGAATTGGCGCCAGCGAGCGCAAAATAAAAATGGATGGCGGAAATTCTTACAACAGGCCAAAACCGACTAACGGTTGTATGCGTCACCTAAGTAGCAAGTAAGCCGTTTTGATGCATGGTGGAGACATGCATGGGCATCCGCAGGATTTGCCTAGTGGGAAAATGACTTACGTGGAAAGTTCACGTATTTGGTAATTATTTAGGAATGCTCCTTGAAAACATGACCAATCAAATTCTGTTTTATGATATGTTTGGTGAAAATTTAGTGAACATTGCCGCAATTTACCCCGTTCCACTATGTGAGATTTAACCGGACTATTAGGACAAAATTCAATATTTTTGGAATATTATTCGCTTGTTCATTCTAACAAAAAAAATATTCAGAAGTTAGTGTATATCAGAAACACTTTTCTTTATGCAGGGTGTTCATAAAATTGGCTATACTGAAAAATACACTCTTAAATATTTAATCATAATATTTTTAAATGTTCAACCTTGAAACACGAAATGATATATTAAAATCGTGAGATATTGTCGTTTTGTAGGACGTCGTAGAGTTTTTAAGAAATAAAGGTATAATTTAAAATAAAAGTTGCAAAAACTTGCAGCTTAATGTTAGTATGTTATGTTTTATCTACGGGACTCAAACTTGGTAAAAAATTTCATCTAATTGCGAACATATGTGGTTAAAGTAAAAGGTATTCTAACAAATTGCAACCTATTTTTTTTTTTATTTTTTGCTTAAAATCTAATTTTAATATAAATTTGGTTTATTAAGCTACTTATAATATTGAATATTAATCTATATGCCTTCGCAAAAACTGCTTACTTGAGGCTCCGAAATAGTTTAAAAATATACAAAAAGCAGTTATTTGACTGCCGAATTATATATTATATATTTTAAATATAACGGATCAAGCAGTCATTCTAAAATTTTTGACATGGCTTTGTGTGTTTATATGCCTGATTTTAGAGAAATAAAATTAATTTTTTTCAATTTTTTTTTTGTTCCGCCAAATTGAGAGCAAACTGTGAGTTCGACACAGTTACAGACTGGGGCCTAAAATTTGACCTGGAAAATAAGAACTTCATCGGCCCTCTCACCTTAAGGCAATGTTCTTCATTACATTTATATTAAAAACGTTTTACAATGTTTTAAGATACTTTAAAGTTCAGAAAAAAGACATTTTCCAGTTATAAGTAAAGGTGCAGCATGTTCTGAAGACGATACCTTTGAAATAAAAACGCTTATAAATACGCTTACGTAAGTTGGCGTAAAAATAACAAATCTTAAATTAAACAGGCCTGCTTACTTAAAATGTGAATAGCCTTAATATTAATTAACTCTTCTTTTATAATTTGCAAACAGCTTACTTGACTATTGACTTTTTAACATATTCTTTGAGACAAACATCTATTTACTTATTAAACAAACCAATTCTAAAAAATGTCCATGACCAATGAACTCATCTTGTAACGTATAAGCTGCCTCCTGTTCATTTTCTCTGAAGCTAATTCATATTTTGCATATTATTTATATAATGTTAATAATTCTTTTAATATCACGCCTATTTGTATTTACTTGAGCCAAAGACTTTACTTCAGATATTTGATTGAAGCCAACAATACATGAAATAGAGGTTCAAAAATAAAAATTTCTCAAGAGTAAATTATTGAAGCGATTTTTTTGAAAGTTTAAGGCTATAATGACGCATATTTTAAGAATACAAAAAAATGTTTATGACTGGAAAAAGTGTATTTATTATATTAGTTATACGAGTAATACGAGTTATACGTAGCTTAAAGTGAAAAGACATATCTCAGAATTGGCGTGCATCCTAGCGTCGACGTTAATCATATGAAACAAAGCAAACATTTTTTTTTTATATTTACGTTATATTCTCTTAAATATGCCAGAACCAGATTCTCAAAAAAAATTTTTTCAAAAATGGCGTTAAAAAAATAGAATTGTAACATTTTGGAAAAGACAACTGGATAACATTTTTTTCATAAAATTTTTTTTTTGTTTTCAAAAATCACGCTCAATATTATACGCGGCAATATTGTCAAGTATGTTATGTGTGCAAAATTTCGAATTGATTGGTTAAAATTTGTGAGTTATGATGCATGCCATTTATCAAAATGCAGTTTTGAGAAAAAATTTTCAAAGTTCTGAAGAAGAAAAATTGTAGATTTTTTTTTTTTAACTTGTCAGCTCCGTAACTTAAAATGCAATTCCAGCGCCATATAGCTACATTATTATTATTCTGTCATGCACAAACCTAAATATATAAGATAAAACTTTCGTTTATGAAAGTTTTGACTGGCGCCCAACGTGGGGCCGAGATCGTGTTTTAGTGAAGTGTAAAAATATAAGCCCTCAAGAAGTGCAATAAATCTCCAGAAGCCCTCAAGAAGTGCAACGGAAAAAATCTTCACAACGTAACGAAAATTTAAAAAATATCCAGAAGCCCTCAAGAAGCGCAAAGGAAAAAATCTCGCTATCATAAAGTAGATCTGTAGTGGAATTCCCAAAAAATTAACGTTATCTTAACGTTAACGTTAACTAACAGAATTTGTGGTTTGCAATAACGTTTGTCATATTCCCAAAACTTCACTTAACGACAATTTTAGAAAACAAAATTATTCAAAATGAAAGCCTAAAAAAGAACGTTAACATACATCGAAAATATGGCAGCACAGTTATTTTTCACAAGTAACAACACAAGTTAAAAAAAGAAAAAATAAAATAAAAGGTCATAAAATGGAGCAAAACAAAAAAAGGTCCACCCGAACAACAGTGGAGCAGCATAAAATTATGCTAAATTTTTTTTGCACAAAGAAAGGGTTGGCAGAAGGTAGATTCGCCTCCATACATGGAAGACAGAAAGCGGCTAAGAAATGGGAGCTCGCTGCCATCCTCAACGGTGTTAAAGGAGAGGAAAAAACCGGAACCCAATGGCAATTCGTAAGTTTTCATATAAAAACTGTTATGTCAACTTTAAACATTTTTTTCATTAGACTTGGCGCGACCTAAAAAGCCGAACATAGGTTAAATCAAGGGAGCGCAGGAAGGAAATGTCGAAGACGGGTGGAAAACCGCTTACACTTTCTGCGCTCACAAATTTAGAGCTAAGAGTGTTAGACATCCTTGGTCAAAACTACTCTGAAGGTAGCCCTATATGTCCAGACAGTTTTACAGAGGAAGAGGTAATTAACTTCACTGTTTTAGTATCATTATAAAACTAATTGATTTTATGATGATAGCATTTGCAAATACTATTGGAAGAAGGGGAAACAGAAGTTTTGTACCAGTGCCCAACTGTTGCCCATGTTTCTCAAAACCATTTGCTTGATGAAGCTGCTGGAGCGGAGGAGAATTGACCGGTGGATGTGCTGGAAGAAACTGCTTTAGAGCCAGCGCCGGTACAACCCTCAAACGCTGCACCACAAAAAAAAACTCGCGCCAAAAAGAACGCAATTGAACTTGGCACGGGACAAATTTGCTGAAATAGCAAATAAACAGGCAGACGCGATCACTGAGTAGAATTATTCAATAGTAAGAAGATTTGCTGTATTTACAACTTTTTTTCTTACAGATACAGGCTAAATCAGCACGCAAGCAAGCAGAAGCATCGCAATTATTGGCTGAAGCTGCGGTACGAATAGCCATTGCTTTAGAGCGATTGGCGACTTCTTTTGAAAAATTAGAAGTTTAGAAAAGATATGATACTCACCAGAGAATCTTAAGTGTAATGCATATTTTTTGCATTTTTATTATTTATTTATATAATATGTTTATTATACAGGGTGTCCTGCAATTGAGTGCAACTATTTACGAAGGTGAAAGGTTATGTCGAGTTAAGCTAAAAATCGTATGGAAGGGGGGGTCTTTTTTCACATTCTTAGGAGCTACAGGGTTAACTAATATTTCACGACTTTGATTCACGTTATTGCTTCTGGCAGAAACACTAACTTACAGAAAACCTATTTTGATAACTCATTAGGCAAATTTCTCAGAATTTCGCGTAATGAATTTTTTTTTATGATCAATTTTACATATAATCTTTCTCAATTTTCTTTTCAATGACACCAAAAACATTAATATATCTTAAAAAGTAAAAAAGTTACTGTACTTAAAAAAATTATACTTATTAGAAAATAATGGTAAATAAAGACATTACAATTACTTATGGAGTAGTTAATCTCGTTGTTTTCTAATAAGTATAATTTTTTCAGTACAGCCAACTTTTTTATTTTTTAAGATATATTTATATTTTTGGTGTCATTGAAAAGGGAATTAAATAAATTACAAAACTGATTGCAAAAAAATGTAGTTTATTACGCAAAATTCTGAGAAATTTGCACTCAAAATAACGAGCACAGCTTGGTAACGGTTAAGTTAGTGCTGTTTGTTGATATACCGTTAGAAAGGTGATTTTATTTCCTTTGCAATGAGTTATCAACATACGTTTCCTGTAAGTTAGCTTTTGTGCTAAAAACAATAACGGTAATCAAAGTCGTGAAATATTAATTAGCCCTGTAGCTCCTAAGATTGTGAAAATATACCTCCCTTTCCATACGATTTTTTGCTCAGCTCGACACCTCCGTAAATAGTTGCATTCCATTGCGGAACACCCTGTATACATTTTAATACAATTTTTATTATAAAATGTGCCTGAATATTTTTTCAGTTATTTTTTTATGAATGTTTTGTTTATTCACTATTTAAATAATATTGTATAAGAATATTAAAACAAAAAATAAATGAATTAATTGAAATGTTTTTTTTATGAAAATTTTTGTGCAATTAAACGTTCTTGGATACGTTTCGCAACTGATAAGCGATATCCAACATCAATAAAGATACCATCAACTGGTGCAGCTGCCGTTTCTTCATTTGGCAAGAAATCCTTCATAACTTCATTTCCTATTGAAGTATTTAGGCTCAAGTTGTGAAGAGCTGCACATGAATTCACAATTTTTTCTGCAAAACCGGGTTCGTACATGAGTATCCTTTGTTTTGAAAGGCAGCGCCACCTGCCCTTAAGAACACCGAACAGCCTCCCAACGCAATTCCGGGCCTTGCACAAAGCTTCGTTGTAATGGTACTTTGGTGTACCTTCAGGCTGGTTTGTCAAAGGCGTCATTAGCCACGGCTCTAAGGGGTAGCCAGAATTGTTTAAAAAGTGTACCAATTAAAAAAGTTTGTCAGCCACCACACTCAAAAGACCTTTGCATGACGTTGCGAACAGCACAAGCATTCCATATAAAGGCATCATGGCGAGCCCCAGGGTACCTTGCATTGACATGCAAAATTTTTAAATTTGGATTGGAAAATCTTTATTTTTTTGATATGTGATCTAAAAATAAAGTATTTAGCAATGAATTATTTTATGAACAAGCTTTAATTTACCATTTGGACATTTATAGAATGGTAACCATGATGGTTCACATATGCCTCTTAGTGCTGCGGTGGTCCGACGATGGAGACGTGGGAGCAGTCAATTGCACCATCAAACGGCTCACGAGCTGTCCTAAACAGCGATAGTGCTGCTTGCCTCTCAAGGTGTGGGAAACGGACATTCGGACAAAACATTTTATTGTTGATGGCTTCTGTCACTCGATGGATGGAGCGGCTCATGGATGACTGGCTCATTGTGATGGCCTTATGCTGGCCTTCTGACCGCTGATAGCAGCCATTCGCATAAAAATGAAGCGTAGCTAGCAACTATTAATTAAGAGTTTAAGTGTACTATTTGTAATGTTTTTCTTTTACTACTTACTTGGTTTTCGGCTGACAAAGCCGAGATTGTTTTTTTTTTCTAGCTCATCGCGAATAGAAGCGATTATGTTTTGAGCTGTATCGGGAGTTATTCTATATAAGTTTATGAATTTGAATCCGGCAAATCAAGAAGGCTGTCCCCCCTTCGCAGAACGGCCCACTCCAAAGCACTGTCTCTCATCGAAACTTCAACGTGCAACAACGCTGCATCCATTGCCAAAAATTCGAAGGCTATTTTACAAAAAATTTTAATATTTTTAGGAAAAAGATTCAATAAAAAATTAAAGTTTAAAGCTAAGCAACGAAACACTTCACTCTAAAATTGCTTAACGTTATTCAAACATCTTATTAAACATTATTAAACATCTTTAACGAACTGTCAAAATTAAAGACAAACATTGCAAGCAAAGATGTTGGGAATACCAGTTAGCAGTAAGTGTAGCTAAGGGACAGTTAACGATAACTACAAGTGTCTTTAATGCGTTTGGGAATTCCACTACTGCGTCCAGAATCACCACTCATCATCAGAATTCGTAGCAGATAGCACTTCGAAGTGCATCCGTAGGAGCTCTAGTCACCGCAGAGGAATTTTTAACCAGCGGACAAACGGGAACGATCCAGGACCTCGGTGCACGCATGATGTGGATTATATTATTGTAAGTAGTTTTAAGTGATCATCAGAAATTTGAAAATTTAGTGAAAAATTTATGTATTTAAGAAATTCTAAGTGTGCTAGAGATAAAATTTAATAAGTGAAAAATTTAAAGAAAAAAAAGGAAAATACGAAAAATATTTTAAAAGAGTGAATAAAAAAAACGACAAATAAAATAATTAACACTGTGATCTCAACTCCAGATCCTCCAGTGTATAAAAAATTAATATATAAACCAAAGACATATATAAGGACTGCGTTCGAAAAAATTGTTCATCATAAAATATTTAAAATCCTGCGAACTAGTGCTCCGATTTTAAAAAATAAACAAATTTAAATAGGCTACTTTCATGCAGATTAATACTGCTTATTTATTTTTATTTTATCACTTCTCATTAATAAATGAAAAACAAGGAGGCAAAACAACGTGCCAAAAAATTAAAAAAAATTTTTTGAAAAATTCAATTGCTGCGTTATGGATGACGAAACGTATGTGTTAGCTGATTTTTCACAGCTTCCTGGTCAGGAGTATTATACTGCGGATTGTCGGGGAAACGTGGACGAAAAGTTTAAGACAAAGAAGCAGTCAAAATTCCCCCAAAAATTCTTGTATGGCAAGCAATCTGCAGTTGTGGCAAAAGAAGCAAGTCATTCGTAACCAAAGGCACAATAAACACTAATGTATACATTAAAGAATGCTTGCAGAAAAGGTTAAAGCCGTTTTGGAACCATCATGATGTCTCTACTTTCTTTTGGCCAGACCTAGCCTCCTGCCATTACAGCAAAGCGCCCTTAGAGTGGTACAGAACAAATAATGTGCTTTTGGTACCTAGAGAGGCAAATCCACCAAATTGCCCACAACTCAGGCCAATTGAGCGATACTGGGCTTTGTGCAAGAGACAACTCAAAAACACAAAGAACGTGACTGGAGATGTTCAAGATTTTAAGAGGAAGTGGTCTGCAGCAACCCAAAAGGTAACCGAAACGACCGTAAAATCGCTGATGAAAGGGGCACCACAAAAAATTAAAAAATTTATTAATGAGAAGTGATAAAATAAAAATAAATAAGCAGTATTAATCTGCATGAAAGTAGTCTATTTAAATTTGTTTATTTTTTAAAATCGGAGCACTAGTTCGCAGGATTTTAAATATTTTATGATGAACAAATTTTCGAACGCAGTCCTTATGTATCAATAAAGATAAGAAGTGTGAACACACAACTTAAATAATTTTATAAAATAACAGGAGTTTAACAACACTGCGACTCTGAAAACAGACCCTCCAGTGTATAAAGAAAAAAATTAAGCTACGCAAAATAAAATTTTTTTTAATTACAATAAATTCAAAATATATAAATAGAAAGAAATATCATAGTAAATTATCGAACTGCGAAGTTATAGCACAAAGAGTCGGACCTTCCAGTTATAAATTATATAAAGATTAAATAAAATAAAATTAACTAAAACTTATAATACAAATAAAGTAGAATTATAGATTAATTGAGATCTTTTCTTTCATTTATTTATTTAAATTCATTTGAGAATCTTTCGAATGGAAGAAGTAATATTTTTGTTTATTTCAGCCAAAGCAAATATAAAATTTTTTAAATTAAAAATGACTTATCCAATAATACGACCTCCCGTCTTCAACCCAAATACACAACCTGCTCCTTCTGGTAACCCTCAAAGAGGCGCAGTTGTAAGCCCAGACTTAGAGGCCCTAATTAGATCAATGGTACAGGACACACTGACAACTCAATGCGCAGAAATAGTGCAACGAATTTTAAACCCAACTTCAGCCACCGTAACAGATGAACAAATTAACGCCAATGATGACCTACAAGAATAAGACAAAATTCCTGATATAGTCCGCTCGCTGCGTGACTTCTCAGGAAATCCTTCGGAATTTAGAGCTTGGAAAAAAGTTTAGATTGGATGCTTCTATACGAACGTCTGAAGGGAAGCCCTAAATACTACGGCATATTGAGTGTAGTTAGGAACAAAGTCATAGGTGAAGCCATCACCGTTCTAGAGTCATACAACACTCCTCTCAACTGGCAAGCTATGAAACAATGTCTTACTACTCACTACGCCGATAAACGTGACATAGGCACATTGGAGTATCAGATGGCCGCTCTTACTCAGCGAGACCAATCAATCCATGAATTTTATCAAAAAGTGTATGGGCACTTTTCGCTCATCCTAAATAAAATATCATGTTTAGGTACAACCCGTGAAGCGGAAAGAGTCCTGACCGAATCCTATAGAAAAAAAGGCGTTGGATACCTTTATCCGAGGATTAAATGGTGATTTTCCTAGGCTACTTGCCATGAGAGAACCTACAGATTTGCCACAAGCTTTACACTTGTGTTTAAAGCTAGAGAACCAACATTCTAGAGGACAATATACTACCAATAGTAGCAACAACTGCAAAAGATTCGAAACGTAAGCACCACCACTTCCTCCTCGTAGGAACACTTACCATTCGCAACATAGAAATCAAACATTTTACCACCATTTAGCACATGTCCCACAAGGGTATTTCACCAGACAAAATCACCAAGTGCCAGTCCAAAGAAATTTTATGCAACAACGTCCCTTTTATAATATTAATAATTTCCAAAACACAACGTAGGGACGAATACCAACAACAGATCCCACCAATACCTACGGTACCAAAACCACTACCACGTCCAGAACCAATGGAGGTACATCGTACAGTCCATAGTCGAGTAATAAACTACGGCAATCGACCAGTTCAAAACCAAAATTTTGGAAAAAGACCTTTGACTCGTCCAACAATTCTTTAAACAAAACAAATTTCAAAGGAGTTTTCACATAGACATCAACGACAACCAAGAACCTAACCAGATAAATCCGGAAAATATTAATCTAATATGCCCAGAGAACCTTCAAAATGAACAATGCGATCAATACTTAGAAATCCCTACTGACACCAATGCACCAACAGAATTCCTAGTAATCAATTTTTTTAGAATAAACAGCTCCTCTTTGCCCTACTTCAAATGCAAGTTGGGGAGTGGTAAAATAATGAAAATTTTAATCGACACAGGTTCAAGTAAAAACTATATACAACCTTCATTTGCACCAAACCCAAAACCTAACGCTAACCCATACTTCGCAAGCTCCATTGCAGGCGACGTTGAAATAACACATTATGTCGAAGCAAATCTTTTTAACATGAATAATTGCAAGATTAAATTCTTCCTCATACCGCCACTGAAGTCATTTCACGCCATTTTGGGAAATGACAGCCTCAAAGAGCTTTCCGCAGTAAAAAACTCTAAAAATAACTACATGATAATCGGAAATGGATAGAAAATTCCTTTAAAACAACACCTCGATTAATTTTATTAACATACGAAACGAACACATGACAGAATCACAAAAACAATACATTACTACTCTCACTAACAAATTTAAAAATGTATTCTTCAAGAGTTCAAGGCGAGATTCGCACAACAACCTACACACCAGTTTACTCAAAATATTACCCTTACCCTATGGCACTCAGAGACGTAATAGAAAAAGAAATACAAAATTTACTACAAGATGGAATAATTAGGAAATCACGATCACCATACAATTCACCGGTATGGATCGTACCGAAAAAACAAGATGCTTCAATGGAAAAAATACAGAATGGTAATCAATTACCGGAAGTTGAATGAGGTGACAGTTTCTGATAGGTACCCTATACCTGACACAAATGAGATAATCTCACAATTAGGCAATAACAAACTATTTACCACACTTGATTTGAAAAGCGGCTGTCACCAGATTCCACTTAAGGAATCCGATATTGAAAAGACGGCTTTTTCCGTCAATTACGGTAAATATGAATTCACGCGTTTACCGTTCGGACTAAAGTACGCACCCTCCATTTTCCAGAGAACGCTAGACGGCATCCTTCGCGAACATATCGGTAAGATATGCTACGTGTATATAGATGATATCATCATCTTTAGCAAAGATGAAAAGTCTCATTTCGAAAACATTCAAACAGTATTTCATACTTTACAAAACGCACGAATGAAAGTACAATTAGACAAGTGCGAATTTCTGAAGCAACAAGTTGAATTTCTAGGATTCTTAATAACAGCAGACGGTATAAAGACAAACCCTAAAAAAGTCGAGGCCATAGCCCAGTTTCCAATCCCAAAGACTATTAAAGATTTGAGGTCTTTCCTCGGCTTGCAAATTTTTATCGACGCTTTGTAGAGGGTTTTGCCGCCCTAGCAAAACCTCTAACGAACCTCTTAAGGGGGGAAAACGGACGAGCGTCCAAACATATGTCTAAAAAAATAACAATACAATTTGATAAGGACATACTGGAATCATTTCAGAAAATTAAGAATAGCCTTATATCAGAAGACATTATTCTATCCTATCCAGGCTTCACAAAAGAATTCCACCTGACAACTTACGCATCTAACTATGCACTAGGTGCAGTCATAGAACAAAACAATAGACCAATATCCTTCATATCAAAAGCCCTTAGTAAAACCGGAGAGAACTATGCGGCTAACGAAAAAGAGATGCTAGCTATCATATGGGCTCTAAAATCTTTTCGTAACTATCTTTACGGCTCATCAAAAATAAAAATATTTACCGATCATCAACCCCTCACATTTGACACAAATGTGACACACTTCAGGGAATACAAAATTAGGTACACACAAAAATTAGTTAACGACCTAACTACTGAATGTTAACAAGATGATACAATAATAAACGAGCATAACAGAGCTCATAGAAATAGCCAGGAAAATAAAAACCAAATCATTCAACGTTGGTATTTCCCGAAGATGAAAGAAAAAATAGAGAAAATAGTAAGACAATGCAAAGTCTGTAGAGAACAAAAATACGATAGACTCCCAAATGAACCTGAATTGCAAGCAACTCCTATTCCGAAGAATCCCGGTGAGATCATACACATCGACATTTATTCCACAGAAAAGAATTTAGAACATATAACATAGAAATTTACACAACCTCTCTACACAAGCGCCGCTAACGGTCAAGTTAAAAGATTTCACTTGATCTTGTCTGAAATTATGAGATGTTTGAAAACAAACAGAAATCATACTTTTTTTCCACGACCTGCTAATGAAAGCCATATACGAATATAATTTAACTATTCATTCCACTACAATAAAGAAACCTGGCGAAGTCTTTTTTGGAAAAGCGGTTGAAACAGATGCACACAAATTAGAAAAAGATAGAAACGACAGTATCACAAGACTGAAAGAAAAACAAAAAGCCGACTTAGAATACCATAACAAGAAACGCCAGACAATCAAGAAATATAACACAGGAGACGTTATCTGTCAGGACAAACAAAAGACTAGGATCAAAACTAGCATCTCAATACAAAAAACAAATAGGTAAGGACGACAGAAATACAACTATTTTGACAGAATCTGGACGAATCGTGCATAAAAGTAAAATCAGAAACTAACTGACGTAATTAGTAATCAAAAGAAATCCATTAAGATATAGCTTAGGATACCGCTCAGCTGACATCCAAACAGGTACATGTGTCAGGAAGCCCCAATATCTCAATATCATGGGCATATTTTGCATGACCTACATATCTCCTTAATAATTTAATTTTTTGCTTTTTACAGACTAATGTTATCGCCGTCTTTGGCGGATGTGCAAATACTGGACTATACGAACTCACAACTTGTTACAATAAATACTGGGGCCGCCAACATTCAAACAGGAATATTTAAACTAATTCACCTAATTGACCTAAACAATTATTCAGATCTGGTTGAAAGACTCGAGTTGGCAATCAAACTGCATATAAGTACTACTAAAACCTTTTATCCTATCCTTTGCTATCCTTTTTCTTAAAAATAAATAAAAATATGAATAAGAGATCCCTAGATTTTATAGGAAGTGCGTGGAAATGGATCGCTGGAAATCCAGACCGCCATGACCATGATATAGTATAAGACAAGCTAAATGATGTATTAGAAAATAATAATAACCAAATAGTCATAAACAAGATGACGATCGAAATAATGAACAATTTAACAAATGTAACGAATGAAATTATCAAAATGTTATAAGTAAAGACTGCTAGTAAAGACGTTCAGAACGAATTTATTCTAAAAACAAAATACGAATTAGAAATTGTTAAAAAGGAACTAGTTAATATAGCATATGCTATTCATTGGGCTAAGGCAAACATTGTAAATTCATAATTCATAATGAAGTCAATACTCGTATAACCGTACAAATTTTAAGAAAAGGGAATATACTATACTCTAATTTAGATGAGGCATTAGAATTTGCCGATATAAAACAGCAAAAGAAAATGCAATTATTTACATAATAAATCTTCCAATTGTACAAGTAAATCATTGTGAAACATTAACTATTAGAGCCATTAAAAAGGGCAATAAAATTAATAAAATAAAGTATAATTCCATACTACAATGTAAGAACAAACTATATGGAATTCAAGAAATATGTAAAAGTTATTATAACTTATCAATTTGTTCACACAATAATATTATAGATATAAGTAATGATACATGCATAGGGAATTTATTACACAGTCGTCTGCCGAACTGCACCGAAATCAATAATCAGCATTTTCAAAGGATAGAATAAATTTCGCAAGGACTCATACTCCTTAATCAATATGACGGTCAATTAACTATCAACAATGAAATCATAGATCTTCATGGAACATTTGTTATTCGTCATCACAATACAACTATTCAAACCGAAGATCAAACCTATCTAGCAAAAGAAGTTACCAACAGCAAGCTACTGCCCGCAATCCTTCAACCTACATCAACATTTAATAAAGTTGAAGAAGTCCTTTCATTAGAAATGATGAAGCAACTCCACGTGAATAACACACAATTTATAACTCTACTTCAGGACCGCAATAAAAGGAATTTTCAATAAATATTGGATTTGCATCTCTATTTGCAATTCCAACTATTATGTTAATACTTAATGCTGGCATCGTAATAAAAAACAATTACAATTCAAGATGGCTTACATAACGATCCAAAAACAGCAACACCAGTTCCTGCTCCCAGGACCGTGGGCATTCATAACATTTCAACATCACGGATAGCGAACGAGGACGTTCGAATTTAAAGAGGAAGGAGTTAATAACCTTCCTTACAAAACATAGAGTGCAACAAGCTTATAACATTTATGCTGACGATGTCTGCAGCTCATCCGCTCCCAAGCATATCGTGGGATCGCAACGTCAGCAACTTACCTGTCTAAGTAAAAAACAACAATCAACGATGGCAGAGACTGCGGCAGAGACTGTGGCAGCGTTTAGGGTAGATATAGAATAAGAACCATTGTAAAAATTAATTGTAATTTACTGCTCAACTAATAAAGGTCGTTTGACCAAGAATCATTTCATAAACGAAAGTTTTAAGTTATACATATTTAGCCATAGATTAAGTAAACAGCTAGAAAGAAAGCAGATGTATTTTCAAGATGTTTCTGTAATAATTTGTCGATGTTTCAAAATTTCGACCGCCAAAAAAATGTACATGTGTTGCTGGCCTTAAAAAATATAAATAAACTTCAGAAGAGTTTAAATGTCAAGAAGGTTTTGCATGCTCTTCCACAGATTGGTGCATATGGTATATCTTTATACTATTTTTTCTTTTTAATTTAAAATTAATATAGTAACAGTTTTATCACTTTCATCTTCTTTCGATGCTTTTTGGCTTAACGTTTCTTAACGGTTTTGTTTAATTTTTAGCCGTATTTTCTCGGAATCTCCTTTAATTTTTTTGTGAACACATTGCTACAAAAAATGTATTATTTCTAAGAGCTCAATGGTCCAACCTTCCATAAAAAAAGCATCAAGAATATTAGGAAATGCTATGCAATTAAGTTTTTATAAAAGTATATTATAAGTTTGTTAGGAAAATTGTTTTCATTTCATATGTATATTAAGAAATGTGCTGTAAAATATTAACTATTTGAAAGATATGTAATAAATGCAAATGTGGAACAAAGAATACATTTTGCTAATTAAAACTGTCGTATGTGCTATACGGCAACCGGCCCCAAGTTGCACCGGCCCTTCTGGAATTCTCCAGATCCTCCAGTATGGCCAGTCCGCCACTGGTTCGACACATGATTGCTGACATAAGAACATTCAATATATTTAAAAAAAAATTCATCCCAGTTTTCTTGTATCAGTTCAGAAATATTTTTTAGCAACATTGGATTTTTTTTGCTATATAATGCTTTTTCATAATTTTTGGCAAAAGTAAATATCACTATTTTAGCTTATTTGGATAAGTAAGTGTTTAACAGATCTATTCTTGAAAATCTGCAATTGTAAACCAGTATTTTTCATATTTCTATGTTTGTTGTAAGTTTTTGATTTCAAACAAAATTTGAAGCTAAAAAAACAAAATTTGTCAATGAATTTGTCTCATCGCAAATAAAACCACGGGCTTAAAAGCATGAACTATATATGACCACATCATATAAATATCATCATAAGTATATGATGCTCATCAGAGCATCAACTATTAATTCTGGGCAGCATTGCCATCTTTTAAATACTAAAATCCACCAAAAACACGAAAATGCATTTTCCAACAAAATTGCACCAGATTTTAAAATTTCAAAAATGTTAAACACCAAAGTATATTGGAAAATTAAATTTTATTATGATTGCTAACTATTTTTAAGAAATAAGTCATTTTACAAGCTTCACTTAAAATACTTAAATAAAACTTATTAAACGAATCTTAAGCATATTTTGATTTAAGGTTTCGTATATTTGTAAATTTAATTATATTATGAATCGGTAATTGCTTAAATTTTCGAAAACGTAGTTCTTTAACAGGTTCGTACAAACCTTAAATCTTAATAAAACAAAGTTAAGTTTGTTGAGTAAGTTTTCATTTATAAAATTAATTATTTTTCATTTTGTAAATATGATGCAATTACAGGTAGTTTTAGCTGCAGAAAACATTGTAATAGATGTCTAAAATATCAATGTCGATTTAAGCCCCACGGATGCATTTATTTTTGGAGTAACGAAAAGTTTATTTTTTATCGAATACTGTTGGAGAACACTATTGGTGATTTTTAAAGAACAAAAAATAGTATTTAAGTGTATATTTTTAAGCACATTTGGTGCCACCGAAATTATTTTTCCTCATTTTTCTTGCGCCAAATTTTTCAACAAATTTTTTTTTTTTTTTTTTTTGACAACAGTTATTCTAGGGAATACAACTCTTCGCAAATAAAAACACGGGCTTAGAAGCATGAACTTTTTATGACCGATGTCAATTTAACTATGTCAAACTTTAAACTAACAAAGTTTGAAACAAGGCAGCGAGAGCGCTGCCCCAAAACAAAATATACAACATAAAGAGATCAATGTGGACCGAACACAGCTATGCCGACAAAGCACAGGATGTTCGTAGATGGGCTTAACATGCCGCCCGCCTTGCAGGAATGCAAGAACCTTACCAGGCACCTTGACTGGAGAGGACAAAGCCGAAGATAGAATTTTGTGCTAGTGGCATACCAAATCCAACCGGTAAACTGCCAGGCTGCATGATCCGGGAATAAACATCTATTCGTAGCAGAAGTCTTACCAGTGCTCTCTTATAAAAGTGGGGATCAGCCAAATTTTTATTGGGATAGCTTTGGCTGATACGTTTGTCGATGTTCTTTGAAGGTGTAACGACCTCTAACCGCCGCTCGACCCTTGCTGTCATCTAAAGGTAGACGTTCGATCCATAGCGCCCTCGTAGCACGTTCCTGTACGATGCCACTATTTTCCCACGTAGTCACTATAGCAGTGGGAAGCAGCGAAACGATGCATTGGAGACTCGTCATTGTTGGTCGTGCGAGGGGAAACCGCTGCGGGTAATGGTCCCTAGCCGAAGATGCATAAAGTGCATTCGACCGCGGCCTCTTCTTGGAGTGGTACTGCTTCGGGACTTGGTCCCTGGCCAACGACGCAGATGGTACTGCCGACCACGGTTCATTCCAAGAGGAACTCTGAGGTTTTCTACCCCTACCCCTCAGCTGCGGATGCAGGCTGGAACTTCTGGGTTCTTGGCTTCTTTGCCCGTGGACATCTGCCACGTGACCTCCTGGAGTAGGCCCGACCTGTTCGGACGCGTACACGAGAATACAGCAGCGTGTGATGATCGTCACCGCAGTGACGGCATATCACATTGCTCCGGCAGTCCTTTCGCATATGAACAGCTGAAAAGCAGTTGGAACAGTAAAAATGGAGTAGTACTGTTCGCAACCAAAGAGAGAAAGAGCGCTTCGCGCTGAACTTGCATGCCGGCTGGATACTGGGGTCCGCACACGCACCGTGCCAATCTCACTTAAGGCCATCTCTGAATCTGTTTGGAGAATCATCTCCTCCAGAAGGCCACACACGATGTTGGCTGATGACATTCTGAAACGAGAACAAAAGAAACAAAAAAGAAAAGAAAAAAGAATAAAAGGTTATGAGAAAAAAGATTGTGACTGAGCTAATTCGCGGGTAGAGCGATTAGCTTCACGATCGGCCGTGAATTGCAACCTCTCTCGGTGCGAACATTAGCTATGCGGACTTTATGTCGCTACTGACGTACGTTTTTAAAATTCGACCTAATCGCCATTCATTCGCGGTTAAATAATCTTTTTTTACAATGACTAAGTCGTTGACATTGAAGTCTAATTGAGAAGTTTTCCCCTTTGCACGCCGCTGCATCTCTTTAAGATATTCATTTTTCCATCGGTGGCAAAAATGCTGATGCATCGCCTTTTTAGCTCTTATTGCGCTTTCCACGTCGTGAGCTACCTCAAGAGCATCGTCGACATATGTGAAATGTCGCGAAATTTGTGCAGCAAGAGGATATTGCTGCTGAACATCATGTTCTAATTGCAGCATGGATCTAATGGATAGGTATGGAGCACAGTTTAGGCCAAAGGTAACTGTTTTAAGCTCATAATCTTGAATGACATCGTCAGGTGAGCTTCTAAATAAAATTCGTTGCAAAATGGAATTTTTTGGATTAACCAGAATCTGGCGGTACATCTGTTGAATGTCACCATTAAATACGTATTTACGCATACGCGTCAAGTCGGTTTGAAGAACTGGACCTGCGTCAGGACATCATTCAAGCTGACTCCATTTGATGTGGGACTTGACGCATTGAATACTACCCTAACTTTGATAGTAGTGCTCTCTGGTTTCATCACCGCATGATGCGGTAAATAATAATGATATGGCGACATTTCAAATTTAGGGGGAGAAACTTTTCTCATGTGACCCTATCTGTAGCAATCATTTACTACTTCTTCATACTGCGTCTTAAGTTCAGGATTTTTCGTCAATCGAGTTTCATTTCTAACCCACTGCTGGAAGGCAATGCCTCAAGATGAATATCATCACGGAATCCACTTTTAAATGGTATGGTAACTATATATCGACCCTTGACATCGCGTTTAGTGGTTTCCGATAATTTTCCTCACAAAACTTATCAGTTTGGGATAAACTTTATTTTTTAGGCAATTCCTTCAACTCCCAAAAACGTGCGATCTCTTTATCGATCTCAACTTCACTATAATCGCTCAAACAGGTAGTAAGGCTGGATATTTCGTTACAAGGCATAGGGCCTGTGAATATCCAGCCAAAAACTGTTTCTTGTGCCAATTGTGATCTACGAATATTTTTTTGAATGCTGTTGTAATATCATGAATTTTTCAACAGAAGTTAGTTAGTTGCGAACCTCGCAAACATAAGCATGCACGAAGTTAAGACGTGCAAAGAAACAAAATAATAAATACTTTTATACATAATAAAGAAAACCTGTTCTTTTATTTACAACATGGTAGCAGAGCAAGGTTAGACTACTTCGAGTTCGCAAAAAAGATAAAAAACACGTGGAGCTTTGTGAAGCTAATGAAAAAAAATTTTTTAATTTATACTTATTGTAAAACGATTGTCAATGGACAATGATGACGAAAAGTGAAACAGTAAAAAAACATTAATAGTCAAAAGTTTGCAAAAATACCCAGTGAAGATTTTGTGCTAAGTAGAATACACAGAAATTATTTGAGAAAAAGTTTTTTTAAAACATTAAAAGAAGTGCTAGCTATAAAATTTGCAGTTACCGAAAAATTTAAATTAAAAGAAAGCGAAATGGCAAAATTAGCGAAAGTTGAGGATGTTACTATATAAATAATATAAATATTCTAGAATAAAAAGATTGCCAAGCACCAGCAAAAAGATTAAGAAATCCAAGTGATGATGAAGCTGCCTGGAAGAAAAATGATTTGAAAGCAAAAACAATATTGATTAGTGCCATTTCTGATAAGCAATTAGAGTACATTAGCGAATGTACAACGACTTGTCAAATGATGACGAAATTGGAAAAAATGTATTCAACCAAATCCACAGCACTGCAAATAATCAATAGAGGCAAAATAGAAGAAGTCAAACTGAAAAATTATACTACAGTGCAATCAATTAAAATCATGTGGTGGAAATTTATCAAAAGAAGAAAAAATAAATTATTTAATAAAAGCTCTACCACAAAGCTACAATAATATTGGTGATTTTATTGATTTAGTGCCTCAAGATCAAAGAACTGTTGAATATGTGAAATCGAAGATCAAAGAAAAGAACATGAACAAGAACGATGTTGAAAAGAAGACTAATATGAGCACTTTTTCTGTGAAAACAAAAGAAAAGTGTTTCCAATGTGGAAAAAATGGACACTATAAAAATGACTGCTGGCAAGGGCTAGGCAGCCAAAGCAGAGGAGCTAAATTCAGCCAGAGTAGAGGAGGTCACAACAATCAACAAGGTCAACGAGGTTCGCAGAGAGGCTACAGTAGAGGTGCATCTCAACGAGGTTACAGTCGAGGCAAAAATTATAGTAAACAGAGGACTGAATCGTCTGGTGAGCAGCACAATGAATATTCAGCAGAGTCTTGGATAACTAAAGTGATTAGCGTAAATCAGGTAGAGAAATTTGAATCAAATGATGTTAACAAAAATTGTAACAAAATTGATTTGTTATTAGATAGTGGCTGTACTGACCACATCATAAAAAATGATAAATACTTTTATAATTTTATTTGTTTAAGAAACCTATTGATGTAAAATTGCCAGATAGTACAAAATTGAAAGCTACAAAATTAGGAACAGTGAAAACATATTTTAACAATTATTACGATGAGGTGGAGGTAAATTTAAATAACGACTACTTTGTTGAGGGAATTAGGCAAAATTTATTAAGTTTTTATAAAATAATTGAAGTGAATACTATTGTAGCTAAAGAACTTAATGCTGAAATTTATATCAAAAATAGTTAAAAAAACTAAAAATATTAAGTTTATAGCTGTTGCTGATAAAGATAATGGTTTATACACAATGAAAAGTTCCTTGTATGATAATGATAATTCGATTTATTCAAACGTAGTTAAACTAACTGATAAAGAAAAATGGCACAGAGCTTTAGGATATGTAAATTGTCAATATTTGAACAAATTAGTAAACTGTAAATTATTAGCTAGTTTGCCAGATAAATAAAAAAAAAACAATAAAAAAAAATTTTAAAAAAATATACTTTTATTTAAAACCAAAACGTGAACTAAAAAGCAAAAAATAAATTTCATTGACATTTGTCATATATGTATATAGTAGGCATATTCTAGATTCAGAAGAACCTCTCCCTTGTTTACCCATCATCATAATAAAAGCGTACGTAAATAGGTAAGTTCTAGGGACGTATATAAATATTGGAATTTTCAAAATGTAAAATATACAAGTTTACTACACAATATCAGTGGAATTGAATCTTTTAGTAGGCTTATCTGTATATAAACCGCGATCCATTATACAGGCTTACTTCACAATATACTATATACATATATAGTAAATAGTATATACATATATATACCTACTATATACATATCTGACAAATGTCAATGAAATTTATCTTTTCTTATTAGTTCACGTTTTGGTTTTAAATAAAAGTTTCTTTTTAAAAAATTTTTTTTATATTTTTTTTTTAGTTTTTACTTTTTAGTCTTAAAGGTTAATTATGAACATTTTTTATTTTGAAAGCCTTACATATAGCATTTAAATTTTTTAGACAATTAACCTTAACAGTGCATATTAACATTATTTATACCATTTAAATTATTTATTGCATTATATACTTTATTATGATATAGCATTTTTACTGATTTGTGGGCGGGCATAGGAGGTATGGGCAAATTTAAGCCCCTCCTCTTGATGTAAATGTGATGTAAATTTTCAGCTGAATCGTCCTAGTAGTTTTGGAGATATATCATTTTTATTGATTTGTGGGCGGTAAAAGAAGGTGTGGCAACATTTTTTTCTAACCCATGAAATACTTGAAGGACATTTACTGCCAAAATTTCAGCTGAAACAGCCCGGTAGTTTTCGAGATATATTTATTTGTGGACGGTAAAAGGAGGTGTGGTTAAATTTTTTCTTAAACCCCATTTTCTACTTGAAGGAAATTTACTACCAAAATTTCATCTGAATCGGCCTAGTAGTTTTCGAAATATAGCATTTTTATTGATTTGTGGGCGGTAAAAGAGGGTGTGGCATTTTTTTTTCATAATATCGCATTGTCACTGGGCTTACACATGTATGCTAAATTTCAGCTTAATCGGAGACCTATAAGCTGTCGAAAAATTGTTTGCAAGATTTGCGGACATACATACATACATACGAACGAAGCAAGTTAAATAAAAGCTTATAAAAATGTTATGAAGTGCACCAATTGTATTCAGAGCAAAATGGTTAATGTACCGTTAAATAATAAAAGAACTGAGTTTCGTGAAATTTTAGAATTAATACATACCGGCTTAAATGGTCCCCACAGAACAACAGGTTTTGGTGGAGAAAAATATTTTTCAACATTCATTAGTGGTATTCGCTCTTTCGTGTATTAGATATACTGATTGTAATTGTACCGATAAATACAAGGGAAAGAGTGAGTGACTTCTTCCACAGCAGTGTATCTACTATTGGCTACACTGGTGGCAATTGAACGTTTTTTCCTTATTTTAACATTTTCCATTACAGATGGATTTTAAACAGTTCTAATTAGAAAACGATATGATGTGACGAGCTAGCGCGAAAAATTATGGCGAACAAAGGACAAGAAATGGTGCCAAGAATGCTGCCAAGTAATGTCAAAATGATACAATTAACACATACAACTACATTACAATCATCTTTTGATGTTGTAAAGAAACACATAAAGTGTAACTTGAAAAGCTATGAGTGGTATTCGCTCTTTTGTGTTTTTATGAATACACTAGTGTACTTCTGTCAAAAAATTACACTAAATACACATGCAACAACAAATACCATAGCTTTTGAAGTTACACTTTATGTGTTTCTTTACAACATCAAAAGATGATTGTAATGTAGTTGTATGTGTTGATTGTATCATTTTGACATTACTTAGCACCATTCTTGGCACCATTTCTTGTCCTTTGTTCGCCATAATTTTTCGCTCTAGCTCGGCACATCATATCGTTTTCTAATAAGAAATGTTTAAAATCCATCTGTAATGGAAAATGTTAAAATAAGGAAAAAACGTTCAATTGCCACCAGTGTAGCCAATAGTAGATACACTGCTGTGGAAGAAGTCACTCACTCTTTCCCTTGTATTTATCGGTACAATTACAATCAGTACATCCAATACACGAAAGAGCGAATACCACTATGGTATTTGTTGTTGCATGTGTATTTAGTGTAATTTTTTGACACAAGTACCCTAGTGTATTCATAAATACACAAAAGAGCGAATACCACTATTGATGATTTTAGCAAGTGTAGTAAAATTTTTTGCATTAAAAGTAAGGCTGAAACATCAAGTTGCTTTATTGAATTTGTTAATCTAGTTGAAAATCAACTTAACAAAAGAATTAAAAAAATTCAGTGTGATAATGGAAAAGAATATTTAAACCGTGAGATTTTTAATTTTATTAAAGGTAAAGGCATTGAGTTATTGCCATGTCCTCCATATATACACGAATTAGACGGGGTAGCGGAAAGATTAAACAGATAAGCTATGGACATAGGTAGATGTTTAGCTAGAGAAGTAAATGAAAGCAGCGGTAACATCTCTCTTGGTTCTGCCAACAATATCTATATCATCAGCGTACGCAAGGAGCTGGACACCTTTAAAGAAAATGGTGCCATTCCGATGCACACCGGCCTTTCGTACGATCCCCTCCATGATGATGTTAAAGAGATCGCAAGACAGTGGATCGCCTTGCCTGAAACCTCTTTCGGTATTGAAGGTTTCGGAGAGGTCATTTCCTACTTAGACGGAGCTGCGTGTGTTGCTCAACGTCATTTTGCAAAGTCTAATCAACTTTGCAGGTATACCGAACTCAGATATTGTTGCGTATAGGCAATCCCTTCTCGGGCTATCGAACGCAGATTTAAAATCGACAAAGAGATGGTGTGTGTCAATTTGATTTCAGTGGGTTTTCTCCAGGATTTGTCGTAGCGTGAAAATCTGGTCTATGGTGGACGTACCAGGCCAAAAGCCACACTAATAAGGTCCAATCAGTGTTTTTGTAATTGGCTTTAATCTTTCACACAGTACGCTTGAGAGAACCTTATATGCGATGGAAATAAGACTGATACCTCTATAGCTGGCGCAGATCATTGGGTCTCCTTTCTAAGTATAGGGCTCAGTACGCTGAGGTTCCAATCGTTGGGCATGCTTTCTGCTAGCCATATTTTGCTGATGAGCTGGTGCATGCGCCTTATCAATTCATCGCCGCCGGTTTTAAGCAATTCAGCTGACAGGCCGTCAGCACCCGCTGCTTTATTGTTTTTGAGTCGTTGGATAGCAACTCGAACCTCTTCATGGCTAGGTGGTGGTACTTCCACTCCGTCATCGCTGATTGGTGGCTCTGAACTGCGCTCTCCATGGGCGGCATTGGTGGAATCGTCGCCAGTAAGTAAATTGGAGAAGTGTTGTCTCCACAATCTCAGCACACACTGTGTATCCGTATTCAGATCTCCATTTTCGTCTCTACAAGTGGATGCTCTGGGCTTGAAACCTTGGGTTAGACGCTTAACCTGTTGATAGAATTTTCGTGCATCCTTCTTGCCCTGGTATACCTCTAGTTCCTCACGCTCACGCTTTTCCTGCTCTCTTTTCTTGCGTCTGAAAAGGTGCCTCTCTTCCTTCCTCTTTTCGTGCTAGTTTGCTCGCACGGCTCGCGTTGCAGCTGACTGCAGCGTTTTTTTATATGCGGCGTTTTTTACTGCTGTCGCGATGCGACACTCCTGATCATCCCATTGGTTCCGAGGTTGCGGGCGCCGGAAACCAATGACTTCTTCAGCGGCAGCGCGCATGGAGTGGGATATATGCGCCCAAAGTCCGCCGGAGTCGTCGGGTCCAGAGGCTGGTTAGTTGAACTTAACTGAGAGTAGGCTTCGGCAGTCCGTTGTAATTGCAGCTTAGCGACATCTAGCTTTCGTTGCATTCCTGTGCGTATGTTCTTCGCATTGCATAATCGCATGCGGATCTTGGCTGCAACACAATAATGGTTGGAGTCAATGTTGACCCCCCGAAATGTACGCACATCTAGAACACTAGAGCCATGCCTTCCGTCGATTACAACATGATCAATTTCGTTTCGCGTTTTTTGATCCGGGGACAGCCAGGTGGCCTTGTGGATGTCGTGGTGCTTAAATCTGGTGCTACTAACTACCATGTTTCGCGCCGCGGCGAAGTCGATCAGTCTTAGACCGTTGTTCGTGGAGATCTAGTCATGCTGTGACTCATTGTCGGCGCCGGGTCTGAAGCAATTGTTTACTTTGAGGGCTTACTCTGAGAGAGCTCCAAAATTTTGCCTGCTACCCGTATATATGATTGGTAGCAGCTGCGAAAATTATTTTTAAAGGGTTCAATATCTGAATCCTCATCACTGGATATCTTGTCTAAACAGGCATCATAAGCAAATATAACTTTTCTCCACTGGGCTTTCAGTTCTTCACTTTGAGCCTCCAGGGAGGAAACGTCATGAGCTTCGACGGCATTAAAGTCCGTTTCGATCTCGACGAGAGCATCAAACAGCTGAATAAATATTTTTAATTGAGCAATAAGAAAAAAAAATTTTTTTTTCCCAAAATTTATAAAAATTTGTCCGATTAAAAAAATCACAAAAATTCAACAAAACAAATTTATTTTAAAATTAAAAATATGTTTGAAAAGTTTTATGAAATACTGGATGAAAAAAAAAATTGTTTAATTTTGTTATAATATAATATTGAACATTTTCAGCCTCAAGTAATTTTTTTTTTTAATTAATATATATTGCAAATTAAATTTAAATGTCAAATTTTTGAGTGAATCCTGTGGATCTGGGGTTGAGTTTCTTAACATCGAAATTTATGATTGCAGAGTAAAAGTCCTTCTCTCTTGTGTGTATAATCATAACCGCAGCTGTAGCCTTGATGTATTTTCTTCTTCCATATCCAACGGTTTAATTGACTATGACCACTTGATAATATGTGGTGACTTCAATATTAATCTGCTCTGCACAGATAGCTTATCCAACAAACTTCTTGACGATTTGTCTGAAGTCGGTCTATCTATTGTCAACTGTGAGGAGCCAACTCGCTTCGGAAATAATGTATCGCCTAGTCTGCTCGACTTCTTTGCAGTGTCTGATATCTCAACGGTTTTGCTATTTGATCAGATCTCGTTTCTATCTGACCATGACCTTATTTTTTGTACGCTCAATATTCATCTTACGCCTGCTGATGTGAGCAGATCATTAACATATCGGGACTATAAATCAATTAATCTCAACGCTCTCTTTTCTGATGTGTCTAGTATTAACTAGATGGAATGCTGGTTCTTTAATACAGTTGATGATAAATTGAACTTCTTTTTGAGCAAATTATCTCATTTATACGACACTCATGTGCCTCTTCGTTCATCCCGAATTACTAACAATTCTTGTCCATAGTTCACGAGTTCCATCAAGCAAGCACTGAACAAACGGTATAAGGCTTATACTAAATGGAAACGAAATCCAACCGCGCTTAATTGGGAGCTATATAGAAGGGCTAGAAACGATGCTTCATCTGTAGTCAAACGGTCGAAAAAAAATTTCTTTTTCTCGAAGCTAAGTACTTCTCTACCGTCAAAGAAGCTGTGGAATAACTTAAAGCAAATTGGAATAGGTACCACTCAAGATGGAGGTTGTTGCTTAGATCCGGATATTCTGAATGCATTTTTCGTATCTAGTCCCCTGACCGGAGCTCCTAACTCTAACTCGTTCATTAATATTTCCACTTTGCCTCAGAAATTTCAGTTTTCCGCGGTTAATGAGTCTGATATTGTGAGATGCATCTTAAAGATAAAATCTAATGCTATCGGCGAAGATGGGATTAATATCAAGTTCGGCAAGCTAATTTGGCGTTATGTCATTAGCCCCCTCGTCCACATATATAATCACTGTCTCACTAGTTCTAAATTTCCTTCAATCTGGAAAATAGTTACGATAATACCTATCGGCAAAAAGCCAACGGCATCTGTACCTTGCGATTTCCGCCCAATCAGTCTTCTGTCGTCACTCTCAAAAGTGCTTGAATCTCTCATGGCTGAACAGATCTCTTACCATCTTAATGCAAACAACCTTTTGTAAAGCTTTTGACAGTGTAAGCCACCCTATGCTATGTAAAAAGTTAGAAACCTGCTTCAGCTCTCAGGTACTGCTGTTCAACTCCTAAAAAGCTACTTAGAGGGAAGGACGCAAAGGGTTAAGGTGGGTAATAGATACTCGGGTTTTCGATCTATTGTTAGCGGGGTACCCCAAGGATCAGTACTTGGTCCACTCTTGTTTACTATGTTCCTGAACGATATTTTTTCTTTATGTCATAATGTCACAATGCATGCATATGCAGATGACCTGCAGCTCTATCTGTCCCGACCCACATGCCTCATAGAAGATCTATGTGTCAGAGTTAACGAGGACCTGACTGAAATCAGCAGATGGGCTAGTGATAATCAACTGAGGTTAAATCCTCTAAAGTCGTACGTTTTACCTGTAGTGAAATCAAGATACCCATTTAATGATCTGCCTCCTATTTTCCTAAGTGGAACCAGACTTGGGTTCGTTGAAAAAGTAGTCAATCTAGGATTTGTCATGAACTCTTCGCTTACGTGTGTTGACCACATTAACAGTGTAATTAGTAAAGTTTATTATTCCTTAAGAAATCTACGAAAAACTGCGTCATTGGTTCCCACTGAAACAAGACGAAAACTGGTTATACAATTAATTGTGCCAATAATAACTTATTTCGATGTTGTTTATAGCAAACTAGACTCAAGGTCAGCTCATAAACTATTAGTGGCTTATAACAATGCCGCTCGTTATGTTTACGGTATACGAAGGTTTGACCATATATCAGACAATAGTAAACGCATCCGTGGGTGCAATATCATTAGTTTTCTCAATGCAAGAAACTGCATTTTTATGCACAGACTTATCACTTCGAAAAGCCCAAACTACCTGTTCCAAAAACTTTTTTGCAAATAATAATAATAATAATAAAAATAATAATAAAAATAATTTTGCAGATCCACCAGAAATGTTTTCTTCCTTGTTCCACATTTCAGATACAATGAATCTAGTCGTCTTTTTTTCATTAACGCAATAAGACTTTGGAATTCACTGCCAAATAATTTAAAACGCGTTACCAACAAAACAATTTTTAAGCACTTAATTCTTGACTATTTCTCTTAAATTTTCTTTATCTATCTCTTTCTTTAATTACTTACTTCAAATGCTTCACTTTATCTTTTTCTCTATTTAAGTTAAAATAACTTTTTTCTCCTATGGTTATATCCATTAAAAATTTGTATCTTTGTTGTTATCCCAATAATTAAATTACATTTTTGAATTTTTTAAATTTTTAGTTTTAAATTGCAAGTTTAAAAATTTTTATATTTTAAGATTTGAATTTTAAATTTTAAATTTGTATTCTTAATTTTTATTTTGTAATTTTTACCTAGATTATTCTAAATCGTTGCATTTAAAAGAATCTATCTTGTATGCTAATAAAATATGTGAAATAAATTAAAATTAAATTAAATTAATTTTATTTTCTGAGTTTAGTTGTTTATTAACTTTTACACTTACTTTATTTTTAACGCTTTCGAAGTTTAATATAAAAGTTTTTTATTTGCAAAATTATGTGCTTGGCCCACAGTGCAGTTTTCTCTTGACAAAATAGGCTTAGTAAATTTTGATAGCAAATTTACAACTTAGTATCACTGTACAGCTAATTTACTCTCACTGCAATTATATGCAGCCGGCTGAAGAGCTGTTCACCTGTTAGCACGAGATGCAGTCTCAGCATCGAACGCAACCAAAGGAAATGAGTGCGTAAGAGAGTTAAATATAGCAAGCACTAACTTGGGGTTGCTTTTAATCAGCCCAAGACGCGGTTTCGGCTTCGATTAGTGCGTACACCGCACAAAGCAGAATGCCTAAATTTAAGAAAAAGAGTGCAGAAATGCTTAGGCTCTTGATTACTAAAATGTCTAGTTCATTTTTCCTCCAAAAATATCAATACAACCGAGTGTACTGATACTTTTGTTTCGTTTTTTTTTCCCAAAAACAAAATGCGTTAAAGATTTCTGTGTTAGAAATCAAACGCGAGCGCGAACTTTGAAACTTTTTGCCGATACTAGAAAAAACAATATACTGCAAGTGACAAGTTCAAGAAACTGTTTTATCTAAAGTCATATATATATATATATGTATATTAGGCCGGGTCGATTTGTGGGGAGGCCAAAAATCGCCCATTGCTTTGTGAAAATCGTATTCTAGGGATCAAAATAAGAAACTTTGCCGAAGGAACCATACCTTTTAAACGAATTCTGATGTCCCCCAATTTGGGTCGAACTTTTGGGTAGGGGCAAATTTTGAAAAATCCCACTTTGACCCATTTAGAGTGCTCCAATCGTGTTCAAATGTTTGACCGACCCCCACTAATTTTGGAGGCCCGACCCACATATGCTAGTGGCACACCCCCCGGAACCCCCCTGTTCCCCATACAAACATTTCAAAAAATCGCCAGTTTTGGCACTTTACATGAAAAAAATCAGCGAATGCCTATGTTTTTTTCTTTTAGGAGTTTTTTTTCTCTTTAGAAATTTATTCAACCCTTTTAAAAAATGAAGGTATCACTGTGACACAATTGCAAATCGGAAAATTGCTTGTGTGCATTTTTTAAGCAAAAGACACAGCTGCATGTCGTAAACTTACTTGTGTAGTTTTTTTATAGCACCTACTTAAGAAATGAAGGTTGTTTTTACAACCCTTTTTGTGGGTATTTTATGGCACCTTGTTAAGAAATGCGCGTTTTATGCAACCATTTTAACAATTAAGGTATCACTGGAATGCACCACAACCCTTTTAAAAAATTAAGGTATCACTGTGACACAATTGCAGATCCTAAAATTGCTTGTGTGCGTTTTGAAGCCACCACAAGACACAGCAGGTAGAATTGAAATTACCATTTCATTCTTATTACCTCGTCTCGTAGACTCGAAGTGTGAAGTGCTAATTTCAGATAAAAAAATATTTAAAAAAACATAATAAGTGAAGTTGACCATTCCAAATCAAAAAGTTTACAATGAATCCACCATCCTCTACACCGCAAGATGAAGCAACAACAACATCAACAACTATCGAAAACCCAATGAGTTATATACCCAAGCACGATGTTACTGTTTTTGGTGTGTCTACTGATTTGACTGATCTTAATTTACTAACCCATCTGGATATCTTGAGATATTATTTTTACTTAAGCGAACGTGCTAAAACAGAACAAAAAAAGTTTTCCCTAAAGTTGATGAGAAGTATCATACTAGGATGGTAAAAGAACCTCATCTTGTTATTTTGAGAGAACCCAATTCTGAATTGATTGGTTACGTAAGACTGGAACATGAAACCGCTGAATACAAAACAACAAAATTAAATGATTTTTTCAACGATAAACATATATCACTGGATGCATTAATTGGAATATGCACTGACGGTGAGCCAACAAACACTGGCCCACACGGTGGAATTATACGACGACTCGAATTGCTGTTAAAAAGACCATTGCATTGGTTCGTTTGCCTTCTACACTTCAACGAACTTCCGTTTCGGCATTTGTTTGAAGCTTTGGATAAATCAACCAGCACTGGACCAAGATCGGCAACCGGAAAACTGAGCCGTCAAATCGAAACTTGTGAAACTCTTCCGGTAAGTTATTGCTATCACTCATTTATTATAATTGTCAACCATTTTTAATTATTTTATTATTATATATTTTCAGGTGGTGGACGGCTTCCAGAAAATTGAGTTGCAAAATATGCCCCCGCTCCAGAAAAAAATTGAATTTTCCACCGATTCGAAGTACTTATACGACATGGCCCATGCAATTTCTAGCGGCGTGGTTTCGGTGGATCTGGCTAACATCAAACCAGGGAAAATTGTACATTCTCGGTGGCTCACCAAGGCCGCTAGATTATTACGATTATATGTGACAACGGAAAATCCAGATGCAAATGTTATGTGCCAATGTACTTCAATATAAAGTATTACAGCGCTGTCGTGTACGGCAGTGCATTATTTTCCAACTTCATTAGTTGGTCACGATTTCTAGAACCTCGTTTACGCAAAATTGTCAATCAAGTCATTACAGATAATTCATATTATGCGCATTCGGAAAATATCTTGTTATCAATGTTGTTTGATGATAGCAAAGAAAAGCACGACTGTGCTATCAACATAAGTAATTCTACGCTATCGAACAGATGTTGACGACCCAACGCAACTTAGAGCTTATAAAAAACCAGATATAAAGTTTAATTGCACAAGTTACACGGAAATGATCAATATGAATGACATAAATAACGTATTTGAACCACCATTCACGCGAAGCATTCCGTACGATACATTGAAAGAATATTTAAATCAAGATGATCCACCGTTTAATGCTCCAAAAATTGCATCACACATACAAGGAACGGAACGACATGTTTAATTGCTAGCTAGCGTTTCCAAACGGGTTAAGCCCGAAGTACAATAGAGCGAGAGTGCGTTGCGAGACAACGTAAAAATCTCGCATGAGCTGTCAAAGCATTTTCATAAGCAGAGTTTTTATGTAGCAATTTACAATGCTTTACGATGCGATTGTGCGATGCGACACATTTTCAAAAATTTGAAAAACGACGCATGCGATGAAGAGTTGTCATGAAAATGCAATTGAAAAATAATAAACAATTTGAGCGAATAGCTGTTTGTAATTTTTTATTTTATAAATGAGTTTGTTTTTAGTAAAATGTAATACAAAAAGCAGATTATAAGTTGTGACAATTTTGCTGCTTCACTAGGTTATGTGTTACTTCTTTTAACTTTGAAACAAGTGGACGTGTTTATATTGTAAAAAGAACATAAATTATGTGATACTTATGTTTAAGGATATTTAAACTTTTAATTTCTTTGTGCATTTCTAACATTGTTATAAAAATAAATGGATATTTTTTTCTATCGTTACGCTTCTTATTGTACATTGATTGCGAGGACAACAAGGTTTCGTAACAAATTCGCATAGCTTCAGCGCATCGCACTATCGCGCTATTGTATTTCAGGCTTTATACCGGAAAATGTAGAGGGTGTTATGGCGACGACATTAGAGAGCCGTGCGAAATTGCCCCGACTTGAAAGTAAACAAGACTTCAAACAATAATTTTTTTAGTTCCTTTTCTATAACTAACTTAAATTATTTTTTTCATTTACATATGTTCTGACTAAATAAATTTCAAAAGAGAAAAAATAGATATTATTATAAATAAATAATAAATATTATTATAAATAAATAAATAAAAATAAAAAAAAACATAGCCATTTCGCTGACTTTTTCATGTAAAGTGCCAAAACTGGTGATTTTTTGAAATGTTTGTATGGGGAACCCCACAGGGGGGTTCCAGGGGGTGTGCCACTGGCATGGGTGGGTCAAGCCTCCAAAGTTAGTGGGGATTGGTCATACATTTGGGCTCGATTGGAGCACTCTAAATGGGTCAAAGTGGGATTTTTCAAAATTTGCCCCTAACCAAAAGTTCGACCCAAATTAGGGGACATCAGAATTCGTTTTAGAGGTATGGTTCCTTCGGCAAAGTTTCTTATTTTAATCCCTAGAATACGATTTTCACAGAGCATTGAGCGATTTTTAAATCGACCCGCCCTAATGTATATATATATATATATATTAGGGTGTATCGAAATGTATGGACCTAAGTTAACACCCAATTCCACCCCTAAATAATGAAATAGGACGGAAAGACAATGCAGAAAATATTTTATTTTTTTAATGAATTCCTGGTTCCCTAAATAGTGATTTTCTATGAAAATCGTGTCTTTTTGTACTGGAGCCCATCTAACGGTAATTTTTTTATAAAAAATACTATAAATGTCGTTTCACTATTAAAAACAACGTATGCATGCAAATTTTCAGAGAGATCGGGCTACGTACAAGAGTGTCAGCATAGAAACAAAAAACCATTATTTAACCTATATTCAACTAATTTTGTACTGGAGCCCATCTTACAGTACAGTTTTTTACAAAAAACAACACAGATATTGATTAACCAATAAAAACAACTTATTCATGCAGATTTTCAGAGAGATTGAACTACGTTCAGAAGTGTCAGCATAGAATTAAAAAAAAACCATTATTTACCATATTTTCGATTACTTTTGTACTGGAGCGCATGTTAAGGTACACTTTTTTACAAAAACCTCGATAGATCTCAATTAAACACTTAAAATAACTTAGGCATGCAAAATTATCCAAGAGATCCAACACGTACAGTGGTGTCAGCATAAAAAGTAAAAGAACATTATTTGCAATATTTTCGACTATTTTTGCACTGCAGTCCATCTAAGGTACACTTTTTTACAAAAAACCCCATAGATCTCAATTAAACACATAAAATAACTTATGCATGCAAACTTTCCAAGATATCAAACACGTACAGTGGTGGCAGGTAGAGCATTTTTTCTTTTAATGAGGGTTCAGTTTAGCTTAAGTTCTTGATCTGCCTGTTATAAAATTTCACAAGTACCTGATCTGTCTATATTCGAAGCAGCATAAATTATTGTTTGCTTTTGCAAAAAAAAAAAATATTGAAGCAAATTTTTAGAGATTTCAAGCAAGGCAGTTGTTTGGTTTTCCGATTTCTTGACAACTTTTGCACTGAAGCTACCTTAGCTTAGCTTAAACACTAGAAGTTGATTATGTAACTATACCTATAACTGATTGCCTTGAAAAATGTACGAAAAGTCGTGTGTAAAAATTATATAGTTTATTTCAAAATGAATTAATTTATTTGTAAATTAATTACGACCTTCTTTCATAAGTTTTTAAGTTATGTGCTTATATAACTCCAATAATTTTTCAATTATTAAAGGTTATATTTTATCGAGCTCAAGGTCAATGCTGCTTTCCGAAGAAAACAACTGAAGGAACAACAACTAACAACAACAATACCCTATAGAGTATCAATCACATAGCAGACTAGACAGCTGTTTCGTTGGTCGCTACACCAACTCATCAGTAGCCTTTTATCGTGATTCTTGCTGTGATCCACTAAGCTCTTAATATTCTACTTGTTTCACGAATGCAATTAGTAAATTACCCTGAATTGCGGTACGAGAACACAAATGATATGAAAGCAGCTTAAAGTTCTTCTAATTTGTGAAGCATACTTTCAGGGAAAGTATGTTCTATTATTCGAAGATAGATCAAAGCTTTTCTAAATACTCAAAGATTTTGTTGTCTTAGTTGTTGTTGCTCTTCTATTTCACAGTCGATCTTAGCTTCAGCAATTAGCTGATATTAAACTATGACGACATAAAGATTTGTTTCTTTTGAAAACTTAGATTTTTAATTTATTGTGTGTAAACACACACAAATAATCATATTTTCAACGGCCGGGCTCTGCCATAGAATTTATTTGTAAATTAATTACGACCTTCTTTCATAAATTTTTAAGTTATGTGCTTATATAACTCCAATAATGTTTCAATTATTAAACGTTATATTTTATCGAGCTCAAGGTCAATGCTGCTTTCCGAAGAAAACAACTGAAGGAACAACAACTAACAACAACAATACCCTATAGAGTATCAATCACATAGCAGACTAGACAGCTGTTTCGTAGACAGCAAGAATCACGATAAAAGGCTACTGATGAGTTGGTGTAGCGGCCAACGAAACAGCTGTCTAGTCTGCTATGTGATTGATACTCTATAGGGTATTGTTGTTGTTAGTTGTTGTTCCTTCAGTTGTTTTCTTCGGAAAGCAGCATTGACCTTGAGCTCGATAAAATATAACCTTTAATAATTGAAAAATTATTGGAGTTATATAAGCACATAACTTAAAAAAAATGAATTAATTTAACAAAGTAGCTGTCATATTAGGATATACTTTTTAAATTCAATTTAACAAAAATCTTTTTTGTGTCAAATTTGGGACGCTTTGATCCTGACTCCAGAGTTGAAAACATAATTCCTTCTTGACGTGCCTCCGAAGCAGCGACGGTTGATGATTCTGTGGCGAGTTTGACATGTCTTTCCGTGTCTTGAATATGACAAGGTGTTTCAATTATTTCGTTGTCCAAGGTGGCATCACCAATCTTTGCAAGTTTTTCGATGCTTTCGTATGACATTCTACGGGTATTTGGTTGTCCGGTACAGCACAAATTCCAATCAATCATGCTGTAGTAGTTTTTGCAATCGCTCCTGATGTTTGGAAGACGATAAGTGCGAATTTGTCCGAATTCTTCTTTGGACTTCTCACGTGCCATAGATCGTATATTACCATCGTCATCAAAAATCATAGCCAGCAACAAATTTTCTGGGTGCGAAGAGTAGCAATTGTTTTTACAAACATTGTCAACAATTTTCCGATAATTTGAAGGCAAATATCTTGAATTTCATAAGAAATTAAAAAAAGTGGACGCCTCCGCGCCTGACGAAATACTGATATTTAATGTTGAAATACATTGGAGCATACACCCGAATAATGTATGTTACCAATTCCTGTAAGTCTTGCGATGGTTGTGCTTGTGACACGAAATAGCCCAAAAATCTACTGGCTTTTGTGAGCCAACGCGCGTGATGGATGTGTCCCGGTTTTTTATTAGCTTAAGTCGTCGAACAAATGCATGTCGCTACTGCAGTTGCTATATCAAACAAATATTTTTGATCGGTACTTTCGACAGTAATTCCGATATTTGGTGGCATACTTCCCTCAACAAATGGAATCGCTTTAAAATTTGAAATCTAAAGAAATAAACAGAAATAAAAACAGTATCTAAGTTAGTATATGAGAAATAATTTAAAAAAGGTTTAATGCCCTACTTTAAGTAGACAGAATAACTATTTAGTACGCACAGTATTTTCTACGTTTATATTGCTTTGGATATCTTGCCGGTTGTTGTAGCTGGTCCAGTTGTAAACGAAGAATAAATTTTTCCAAATAAATGGCGAAATGCCAATTCATTAAAATGTAGCATGCAAATGAACCAATGTAACGGTCTATCCAGATCAACCTCCAAACACCGTATAATTATATTGTTGATGCCGATGTTTTTCACTTCGCAATGAAAACAAACACCAATTAAGTCCGATGTATTGTGATCCTTTGTTTTGAAAAAGTTTAAAACAATTTCGGCAGTGGATGGCGCTGTCGAATCACCGCGAATTGGGGCAGCGGCCAAGAATTTTGAATATGGCTGCTTTAGAATGGTTAAATGGGTTTCGTCGATTATTCCCGGATGGCGCGTTTCATCATCCGTTTTCTCCAGGGTAAGGGTTTTGTCTCTTCTTTCGTCGAATGCAAAAACTTTAATATTAGAACTACAAATGTTTTCCTGCATTACCTTTTCTTGGTTTGCCTCTCTTTCGCGAACAACTTTATTTTTATCGATAATTATAGGTGTTAGTCCCATTTTTGTCATTAATGCAATCTGGCAATACTCTACACATATCAAATGATGTGTCAAATTAGTTTTGTAAGTTACCTTAAATATATCATGGAATAAACGAGTTGTAAATATGTAAGCATAGCTCGTGTTTCTTTTTCAATATCTTATAGCAAAAATAGTTACAATAGTTGGCGACGAGCGAAAAAGAAAATTCTACAGAACATGAGAATAAATTGGTAGCATCATGGACAAAGCACAATTTGAACAATTAATGGAAATTTTCAACAGAACTCAAGGTGAGTTATTGAAACAAATAACAAATAATTCTGCACTTCAACAAACTCAGCAGCAGCAGCAACAGCAGCAGCAGCCGCCATTACAGGTTATGGTACCGCCAATTGAAAATTACGACAAAAATAAAGAAAATTTTAAGATATGTATACACTCAATAATGGCATAATTTTCAAGGGTCAACGAGTGTTAATACCTAAAAAGCTACAACCACAAATTCTCCATGAACTTCATCATACTCACCCTGGGGTTACAAAAATGAAGCAACTTGCTAGAAGATATTGTTTTTGGAAAGGAATTGATCGCGACATTGAGAGAATGGTTAGGGCATGCGAAGCATGTGTACAAGTACAATCCAAACCTGCAAAAGCACCACTTCACCAATGGGAGGAACCAACTGAAAACTGGGCAAGAATACACATCGACTATGCAGGCCCTTTCCAAGATCATTTCTTCCTAATTGTTGTTGACGCAAAATCTAGATGGGCAGAAGTGCGATTCATTCGAGACGCTCCTACTACGCAAACTTCAATAAAACTTCTCTCCGACATTTTTGCCACTCATGGGTTTCCTTCAATAATGGTTTCCGATAATGCAACCATCTTTACTAGCGATGAATTCAAAACGTACTGCAACAAAAACGGAATATTCCAAAAATTAATAGCTCCAGGACATCCTAGCACGAATGGGTTAGCAGAACGCAACGTTCAAACTCTTAAGCGTAAATTAAAAGCAATGTCAGCAGAACCGGGGTCTCTATACAAAAAAATCAACGAAATTATGCAAAGATATCGTGCAACCCCCCTCAAGTCGGGAAAAAGTCCAGCAGAATTATACCTCAATAGATGTATTCGAATACGGCTTGATGCTTTAAAACCACCTATAAAATTCGAACCAACAAAACCTATTCCAGGAGTGCGACAATTAAGCGTGGGAGAGAGAGTGCAAGTCTTGCACTTGCGGAACAATAAAACAGTATGGAAAACGGGTACAGTTATACGTAAATTCGGTATACTTCATTATCTTATAAGACTCGACGATGGTTACACGCTGAAACGACATATCGACCAATTAAAGTCTACCAAGGTTCAACCACTTAAAGTTCGCTTTTCTCCAGTCATTGCAGAGAGCACTTCGACACAAAATACCAACGAGTATAGTCAACTCCTTTTCGAACCAGCAGCTCCTCAACATGCATCAGAACGTCAAGAAGCCGAATTGCCGTGTAGTCATGAACAGCCTGATGAGTACCAAAGAAGTCAAGAGCAAGTAATTCGTAGATCTGAACGCATACGCAATAGGCCTACGTATTTAAGAGATTACATATCAGTATAATCTTGCTTCAACTAAATTCATTTATTTTATTATTTCTAAATCTTAAATATTGCAGTTTGAATTCTGTAAACATTAAGTACATTCCATAAATTCATAATTATATAATTTCGATTAAGCGTGGGAGATTGTTACGTCCCACTTTTGTCATTAATGCAATCTGGCAATACTCTACCATATGAAATGATGTGTCAAATTAGTTTTGTAAGTTACCTTAAATATATCATGGAATAAACGAGTTGTAAATGTGTAAGCATAGCGCGTGTTTCTTTTTCAATATGTTATAGCAAAAATAGTTACAATAATAGGCTTTCCAGTTCTTTCGACTTTTAATTTAAAATTGGGTATCATTGACAAATCCTTTATAAGCGATGATGCTAAAGCAGCAGCTACACCATGAAAAATTTTGTATCGATCACATTCTAATGCAAAGTTTGGCAAACACCTTGCCAGAAGCAGGCGCTGTTTATGAGGCTGTTGTGGGGTACTAAACGCGCTTGTGCTTGGTAAGTAATCGCTTTCGCTGGCCAGCTCAAAAATGTCACTTAAAGTGTAAGCCTCCAAGTTTGCTGATATTAGTCCCTCCATACGAGTTGAAATTGACATTCAACGCTCGCCACGTTGGTCCAAAATTAAATAGATTTCGTTTTCTGGAATTTGGTATTGAACGCATTTCTGGCACATTTGCAATGAGCAATGTCAAATAATTCATCATTGAGACTATTTATTAAATTTGGAATATTCGCACGAGTTTTATTTTTTATTATATCCTGATAAGTCGCAACGACTTTGTTGACTTTTTTATGATTCCATTCGATGATATAATTGGTATTGTAGATTTTTTTCCATATATCGATAACTTCATATGAGACGAGGCTAGAAAAGTTTTTCAACGATGACCATTGTTTTGATGTCTGGCCGCGAACCTCACATGATGCCAGTTGTATTCGACGCAAGATATCTGCTTAATTTGGCAATTTTTCGTTGTTTAAAATACTCGGCTTGCCCATAATAAAAATATCTCCGTCACAGAGAACAGTTTCAACCGCCGTTGCTATTGTTCCACTAGATGCGAAGCCATTTATACATTAATTTCAGTGTTAATAATTTCTATTTCATTTCTCGCCATGGATTTTTTAATTTTCTTAACACACGCTGCACACAAATGAATATGACACTTAACTTTTTCGGTGTTATCTTATAAACCCGAATGGTTTCCTTTCGTTATTTCCAAAGTTTTTGATTCCACTAAAAAGATTATCCTAAATGTAGTGTATTTATTTTCTCGCACAGAAGATCCTCGCCAAAGTTTTCCTTGTTTTTGTATTTTATAAATATACTTTTTCACAAGGTTTTTCAATCTGTTTCTCTGAATGCTTAAAGAAGGTATTCTCACAAGAGACAGTTCTAATAAACTTATTATAAGAATGCCTAAACAAAACTATCTTATAAAAAATAGTCCTTTTTAAAGATACAAAAGTTACAAATAAACCTAATAGGTAGAACAGTTACTTGTACAATTTTATAACAGGCAGATCAGGAACTTAAGCTAAACTGGACCCTCATTAAAAGAAAGAATGTCTACCTGCCAACACTGTACGTGGTTGATCTCTTGGAAAATTTGCAAGCATAAGTTATTTTAAGTGGTTGAGATTTATGGGGTTTTTTGTAAAAAAGTGTACCTTAAGATGGGCTGCAGTGCAAAAGTAGTCAAAAATATTGCAAATAATGTTCTTTTACTTTTTATGCTGACAACACTGTACGTGTTTGATCTCTTGAAAAATTTACATAAGTTATTTTAAGTGGTTAATTGAGATTTATGGGGGTTTTTGTAAAAAAGTGTACCTTAAGATGGGCTCCAATACAAAAGTAGTCGAAAATATTGCAAATAATTGTTTTTTAATTTTAATGCTGACACCACTGTACGTGTTTGAACTCTTAGAAAGTTTGCATGCATAAGTTATTTTATGAGTTTAATTGAGATCTATGGGGTTTTTTGCAAAAAAGTGTACCTTAAGATGGGCTGCAGTGCAAAAGTAGTCGAAAATATTGCAAATAATGTTTTTTTAATTTTTATGCTGACACCACTGTACGTGTTTGATCTCTTGGAAAATTTGCATGCATAAGTTGTTTTAAGTGGTTAATTGAGATCTATGACGGTTTTTGTAAAAAAGTGTACCTTAAGATGGGCTCTAGTACAAGAGTTGTCGAAAATATTGCAAATAATGTTTTTTTAATTTTTATGCTGACACCTCTGTACGTGTTGGACCTCTTGGAAAATTTGCATGCATAAGTTATTTTAAGTGTTTAATTGAGATCTATCGGGGTTTTTGCAAAAAAGTGTACCTTAACATGTGCTCCAGTACAAAAGTAATCGAAAATATGGTAAATAATAGTTTTTTTATTTCTATGCTGACACTTCTGAACGTAGTTCAATCTCTCTGAAAATCTGCATGAATAAGTTGTTTTTAATGGTTAATCAATATCTGTGTTATTTTTTTTTAAAAACTGTACTCGAGGCTGAGGAAAATTCTTGCTACCACATCATGCACACCCGGCTACCTCAAAAAGTCGGACGGCTCATGGACAATGTCTAGCGAGGAATCTCTTAACCTTCTTTTAGACATGCACTTTCTTGATAGCGGCGCGCCTTTGTGTGCACCCCTGCCTCACCTTAGCTGTTCCCAGCATGAGGTCGAAGACATCGTCTCTGATAGAAAGTTAAAATGGGCGGTAAACAGCTTCAAACCCTATAAATCACCGGGACCTGACGGCATTTACCCTATTGAATTACAAGAGGCTATGCATACAATAATACCTTAGCTTCGTATAATTTTTAATGGCTGCATAAGTCTATCATATATTCCCACAGCTTGGAAAAAGGCAAGGGTGGTCTTTATACCCAAAGCAGGGAAGGCATCACATACCACCCCTAAAGAATTTAGGCCCATTATCCTAACATATTTTCTATTAAAGAGGTTAGAAGGCCTCTTAGATCTGTATCTCCGCAGAAACATTGATTCTGCACTACTATCGGCTTCACAGCATGCATACAACAAAGGAAGATCCGTGGAAACGGCCCTACATACGCTGGTCGGGACCATAGAAAAATCCTTCTTAAATAATGAGTTTACTTTGGTTTCCTTTTTAGATATAGAAGGAGCTTTTAATAACGTAACACCACAAGCAATACGACGAGCACTAGTCGGACTGGGCGTGAATAAGATCATTACAGAGCTTATAGACAAGCTACTTAACAGTAGAATAGTTCTATCGGACCTGGGCGCATACAGCGCCATTAGATCTGTCTCAAGAGGTACGCCTTAAGGAGGTGTTCTCTCTCCACTCCTCTGGAATTTTGTAGTAAATGACGTACTGCTATCTCTCGAGAGAGATGGACTTGTAGTGGCAGCCTACGCCGATGACCTAGCAATCGCAGTCAGAGACAAGTTCCTACTACTCTATGCGACATTATGCAAAGAGCCCTTTGCAGATTTGAACAATGGGCCCTGTGGTCTTGGAGTTAACCCGGCTAAAACAGAGCTAGTCCTATTTACCAGGAAATATAAAATTCCGTCCTTAACACCAATCAAACTAAATGGGTCTGATCTGTCCCTTGCGAATAACGCAAAGTACCTGGGATTCATATCAGATAGAAAGCTCAGCTGGAAGTTAAACATAGCAAAGTGCACTAAAAAAGTCACAGTGGCACTTCATACTTGTAAAAAAGTCATAGGAACAAGATGGGGGTTTTCGCCTCGTATCGTTTACTGGCTGTATACTGGGGTCATAAGACCTATTCTTCTATATGGAGTAGTAATATGGTGGCCGTCCATAGACAAGGTTACATATATGAAACAACTCCAAAAAGTGCAGAGAATGGCATCTATATGCATCAGCGGTGCTCTGATAACAACACCGACTGCATTCCTAGAGACCATACTTTATCTTTTACCACTGGACCTGGTTGCCAAACAGACAGCAGCCTGTTCGGCGACAAGACTTAGAAAACTGGGAGTATGGAAAAGTATGACAACGGGTCACTCATCCATACTTAACAACTTCAACTTCATTCCATCAAGAACTGATTACTGCAAGCCCTCGCTTTCCTTCGAAGTTGGTGTAGCGACCAACGAAACAGCTGTCTAGTCTGCTGGTGGTTGTTCTGTAAAGAACATTGTTGTTGTGGCAACCTGTTGCTTCATGAAATTACTTGGCATAAAGCTCTAAATGTAATTCTTAAAAATTCATTTTTTTAAGAATAGCAAAAACTAAATATAAATTAAAAAATGCCACAATTTTTTTTTTTCATGTATAAACTGGTACGAGCCCGACCTCAGAAATTAAGATTAGTCATCTATTTCAAAAAAACTTCTCACGCCTTCTATGGTTTAATATCAACGAATTGTTGGTGGCAAAGAATGGAATCTTGAAAAGAAGTAAACAAAGAGCGCAACAACAAGTCTTTGCAGAATTAATGTAGTAAATTTTTTGAACCTTTGCTTTGTGCTAAGAAGTAGAAAAACATTGCTTTTTTAATTGGAAAGCACACAACTGCAATTCCGCTTCGGTTTTAGCAGAAGGTGTGCTTATAAGATTTTCAAAGTTAATGGACTGCATGAGCCACAGAAGATTACTGATGAGTTGGTGTAGCGACCAACGAAACAGCTGTCTAGTCTGCTGGTGGTTGTTCTGTAAAGAACATTGTTGTTGTGGAAACCTGTTGCTTCATGAAATTACTTGGCATAAAGCTCTAAATGTAATTCTTAAAAATTAATTTTTTTAAGAATTGCTAAAAACTAAATATAAATTAAAAAATGCCACAATATATTTTTCCTGGAAAAGGCGATAGTTTTATCACAAATTATAGCAAAAAAAGTTATATTTTCTATGCATTAACTATAGAATTCAAAGCAAATCAAATTCAGAGTATTTAAATCCACAGTTTGATCTGTACTTTTTTTTTTTGGGTTTTTTTTTTTTTTGCTATTGTAAATTTTTAAAACAATTAATTCTAAGCAAAGCAATAAAGGAAAGCAACAAAAGTTATTTGACACAACACAACACAACCCAACAACACAAACAAATCAGCAGCGACTTAAGGTATAATATACGTGTAAATTTTTAAAAAAAAATTTTTTTTTCTTGTTTGCTTTTAAGGTATAATATACGTGTAAATTTTTCTTGTTTGCTTAATATGATCTTCATAGTTTCTAGAATATACATACATGTTTTTAAAACGATACCTGGCATTGCAGATTAAATAATATTAGTAAGTTTATCAACCGATAATTTTAAAAATATATGCAAAATTTCGAAAACAAAAGCTTTCAACGTGATTTCCTCGAAACTAGAGTTTTTTAAAACGGTTCGATAGATAACTCGAAATCTATTAGTTTCATTTCAATGAATCTTTTTGCATTTTGTTTGTAATTTTGTCCTTTAAGCATCTCTTTAAATTCAAGTACCTACTATTTTTTCGTTTATTTTTATTGACAAAAAAGCGCGCGAAAGTATACCTCTTTTCAAAAAACCCTCCGGGGGTCGTGCGTATGGGGGATTCCAAATTAGGGGTCTGTACTTTAAAATGACATTTGATCTTTTTGTACTAAAAGTTATGTGCAATAAAGTACTTTTTATGAACAATATGTATAAATTTGAAAAAATATAACTCCTTGTATCTAAAAAAATTGTTGAAACAAGCTGCGTTTTTTAATTGTTACACGTATATTATACCTTAAAGCAATTCACATGCATGAGCATCTTTTATTTTTGTAGCATATCAAAAAAGTAGTTCCTCGGATTCCAAGATTCTTTAATCCCTTATGCATCTTTTTCCCTTCACTTTTTTCCGACGAAGAATTCATGCATCCTAAAAGTCATGCACACCGCAATTTCCTTTTGGTATATTGCCAGATAAAAATGTGATTGTGTTCGTTTTACAAAATAAAGCCATAAGTACCTGTTGCAAAATTAGGAGATTTTTGATAAAACATTAAAATTATTGAGAATAAATAATATATTTACAAACCGTATGAAATACCATAAAAATTCGATAGTTTAAGAACAATACTTAAAACTTTCATCAATATGCACGTCTTCGAGATCATCGGATGAGTTCCTGCAATGGTAACAAAGAATTACATATTTAATATAAAATAATTAAAATATCTATTTTGCGACTATTTTGATTTTGTTATAAAGACTATTTAAATAAACCTCTAAAACCAAGGATTTCATGTGTTTACCTATCCACCCAAGAATGCTGTTGACGAGCATTGCTGTCCACCGTGAATACCCATAATATATTGTAAAAGATTAAAGCCTTTAGTAGCACCACTTATTTTAGTAGTTTCGAAATTTGAACGCAACCCTAAAAAAATATGTTGCAAACGAGTAATGCTCGTATGACACTTAATTTTTTTTGTCCAATTTTAAAATCTGAAAACAAGTGGCGCGTGGGCAGGACAGACATATTTTGAAAGAAAAGGATAAACGTTGTTACTTTTTTATATACGAGTATGGTGTTTTTAAGAGCAACTGCATTAAATATATTAATATTAGTTTCACATATCACATCCAATTCAGCATATATTTATATTAAATAGTTTTGTTTACTCTAAAAATGTCAAATTAATTATTAACCACTGTAAATATTTTATCAAAACTTAACGAAGAGCGAATTGAAAGAAACGGCAAAAAAAAAAATGCAAAGGAAATACAGTCCGTCCTACAAATTTTTCTCCAATTCGTACCATATGTGTACTCACTCACACCAATTGAATCCATGCATTCGTGCTATTTGAACTGCTCTAGATATAATTTTCAATGATAAATTTAATTAAGTATCATACAGGCTTAAAGGACACACAAAAGTTTATGCATGCTTACTGCAAATAATTTATTTAATTTTCCATTTTAATTGTTAATCCTAATTAGGAAATAAAACGCATTTAGAGGCATTTAGAAAAGCAAATCAAAGCAAATGTTTACTTGCTGTAGCAACAACTTTTACATCTTTTATTTCACTTTTCGCGGCAACTTGATTGACCGTACAAATTAGATGAGATGTACAAATTATGACTATGAAGTTGTCCATATGAGTGTTTTTTCAGAAAAAAATTATTAAAAACATGAATTATGATTACTTTTTGGTGCTGAGAACAAATCCATAGTTAATTAAAATTCAAAGTTTTAATTTAAATTTCAAAATTTTTTCTACACTGAAAAAGAAATTGTCCCAAAACTTTAAAAACACCGGAAATGCAAATCTTTTGATCTTGTAAACGAATTGCGGTATCTCAATATTTTTTTTTTTATATACTAAAAAATGATACAGCTGTAGCATTTCAAATTTTCATTTAAATAGACGAGCTAAGGAACTAATTTTTAAAGGTATACTCTAAGAAAAATAAACGTAACGTATTTTGCGAAACGAACCCGAACCGTATACGAAACGCCATTTCACTAACACTTGCATAGTTTTCCATATAAAAATAAGAGGGAATTATTTCAACATAAAACTATTCGTAAACGTACCGCTTTTGCAACGCCTAGGCGTTGTAGTACCAATACATTCAAATGACTCCTTTTTTTTGTCTAATGCTCTTATTTCAAACTTTACATATACGGCACGTTTTCGTATCGCAAAATCGGTTCGTTTTCGTAGTCTTATATGAGAAAATTACTTCGCCTTTTTTATTAGAAAAAAAGTTAAAAAAAAAAATTTATTATAACATGCAGTTTTATATGAATATCTATAATTTAAAAGCATAACCTAAATTATTTAGAAAAATTCATCGATATTTATATAATTATCTAATAAATCTTACATTTCCGGGGAATATATTTTTTTAACTCTTTTTGATGATCTGATGATGCGGCCAATATATTGAAGAGATCTTCGTTTTGCCGTTTTCGAGAAATCTTGCAGGTATTCAGGTATCTGTTTTGATAGTCCCTTTTTTTTGATTCTTGTGCTTCTTCAGACAATTCTCTAATTTGTTACAACTACCGTTCGCCAGGACTTTATGCAGTGTAGATGTGAACAGTTTTTAAGGATATTTTTTATGGATTAAATCGGCTGTTTTTGTTGCATATATCCCATACTTTTCTGAGTTTACATTTTCGTTGCACAATGTATTAGCTGTGTTTCCATCATTCGTATTTTCAAATCCTTGTAGCGGTTGGTGAACTCTTATTCCAAGTTTGTTGCGGAATTCTTCCTGCATTATTTTTTCCTCGCTGCTTGTCCGTCCTTATTTGCAGTGTTTTCATCAAAACATTCGCCAATTCTTGGAAAAGTGAACGAAAGATTAAGGATAAATTCCATATATCTTATTCTTGCATGCAATGGAGATATTCCGTATTCGTAATTTTCCTCATCTTCAATGTTTAACCTTTAACTAACCTTGATCATGAATTGAGCGATCGGCTTGCATAAACATTTAGTAAAATAAAACGAAGCACAAATTGCTTTAAGCACCGACCTACCTCAATTCATGATACCAGGCATGATTCAATTACGACAAACGGAAGCACTTCAGAGCGCGTGCCTAACTGACCTAACTAAATAAAGCCATACAGGTGAACGACGCTATGCGCCTAATACCTGAGTCGCTTTACTGTTTGAAGAAATTGGGAAATGTCGTACAAGCAGTGAACTCGATTTTTGATCTACTTTATTTCATGCAGCTGTTGGTCGCTATTTTGCGACATATAAAAAATAGCATTCGTAAATTTCTCATACGAATGACTTCGTAAATTCTTTCGTTTCATTCGTAGTATTTACTAATGAATTCGTACTATTTACGAAGTAAAACTAAAATTGTAGAAAAAATTCATTCGTAGGTTAACCGTACGCATTATTCGTAGAATGTACGAAGTATTAGTAGAGTCGAAAATAAATTGACAACCGAAACGAAAAAACAAAAACAACATTTTTCTTCGACTCGGACAGACGTGTTTTTTAATCGCTATCAAAAAACGTATGTTATATGCAATAAAGCACGGTTTTAAGAAAGTAAAAAACATTTTAATGCTAATATTAATGCTTTAAAAATTTATAGAGCTATTTTTTTAATATAAATTGTGTAATGTTTTGTGTCTTGCATAAAGTGATGAAGGGATTGCCACTAACTGATTAAGTGATAAAGTGAACTAACAGGATTACCATAAAATGTTACTCTTTTTAAAATATTTTAAGTTAAAAGGACCTGCCTAATATCTTTCGATTCAAGCCCATATCGGGTAACTCTAACCCACTAGTTATCATCAAGTTGACCTCTTCCTTCGATCGAAATCGTGCTCTGAAAGCTTTTGGTGACTATCGAAGGCGAATAAAAAGAGCAACTAACCTCAGAGATATTGGACTGGGCTCTGATAACAATGTGTACTTGCACGAGGACCCCTCTATCGGCGTAAGAAAACTTTTACAAGCAGCGATCGCATGCAAGCGTAGAAAAAATATTTTCAATTTTACAATTCGTGGGTCTGTTTATATACGTATCAGGCTTTTAAAGAATGGTGATTGCATTAAAATCAACAATGAAGCTTAAATTCCCAAAATCTCATCGGCTTCTGATGACGACATTGAAAATGAATAGAGTAACTGCACTACGCATGTCTAACTTTATACTATTTCATCATTCCCATAATTTGTTCCACTGCATCTTTAATCTGTACCTATTCTTTACGCTGCACTCTTATTTTATACATTCTTTGTCTCTACTTAAAGCTTTCAGGGTAAGTTTAATTTTAATTTTTTCTAATTAATGTAATAATTACGCAGTTATTAGAAATATTTACACACAAAACTTTTTGAGCCATGTCACTTTGGAATAATAAGCAATCAATTGCGTTGCCGGTATTTCGTAAATGGTAAGTGCAATGATATATGAAATTAGCAGTTAAATCGACATTTTTAGCTTTTTAATAATATTCTTTATTAAAATTGTTTTTTTTAGACTAAACCAACACTCAGCGGATGCCGCTATATTTTAAAGCGCATTAAACGAAATGCACCGTATAATGAACGACTGAATAGCAAGAGCATTGGTAAATATTGCAATAGTATTCGTACAATATACTAATCGCACCGTAAAATATGCGAATGAATACCAAGAACATTGATAAATATTACAATAATATTCGTACAAGATACGAATTCTTTTGTATAATGCACGAATGAATAAAAAGAGTATTAGAAAATATTACAATAATATTCGTACAATGTACGAATTTCACTGTATAATGTACGAATGATATTAGGAATATTCGTAATATGAACCAATATCCGTACATTTTATGAATCCTATTCGTGGCTGAAAATCACAAATAAAATTCGTAGAATGGACGCAGTTATTAGTAATATTTACACACGAAAATTTTTGAGTGTATGTATGTTTGTATGCGGATATAATTAAACTAGGAAGTGAGATATGCTAGTTTGTTAACAATTAAGATGATCAATGTGACAAAAAACTGTCAATTATACAAACTGATAATAATTTAAAATTAAGTAATAATGTACAGATTTTGAAGCCTGATATTTTATAAATATCTGGTTCAGCCAAAAAAAGGGAATTCGCTATTTGCTATTGAGTATTAAGCATTCGACAAAAATTATTCTGTATTCGATATTATATATCTGTTGTACTAAGAGTGATTACGTATAGTGAAATAAAGAATTCGAAACCAAACATCCCTCGTCTAAATTAATGAATACATAAGAAGGAAAATATTTACAGGGTGCTCGATCCAGAAGGAAGCAAGCGCGGAACAACGCAAAGCCGGAGATAATTTAAAGTAACAGGTAACTATGACACCCACACCTTACACGGGTCCAGCTTAAGCTTCCAGCAGCTCGGGTCCCCCAACTTTCGTGCCAAGCGGCTTTTCAAAAGCTGGTACAAACCCCCCCGGTAGGGTAGGCGACGCAAACACACACACACAAACTCCTTGCTAGAAAGAACCTACGGGTATCCTCATAGGGTGGATCCCAACATTTGCCGCTGCTTTAAAATTCGCCTTGGGTTCTTGACCACTTTCTCGGCAACCATAGTAAGGAAAAATGTATGTTCATGATGATAGCAGCTTCGTCATTAATTTTGTAGAAGGTTGATTTAATAGTAGCATTTTGTTCTTTTATATTTTTAACTGAGCTTTCTGTCAGTTCCGGAGATTCCATCGCATGCTGAAACATTATGGGTCGGCAAAAATTAGCTGATGAAGGTCGGGGAGCTCCTTTACCTTTATTTTGTACCTGCTGTGTAAATCATTATTAGAATATCTTCACTTATTGAAATAACATAACAAGAAAAAAAGTTTACAATGTTGATTGCTTTATTTTTGTATTAACAATAAAAATAATAGTCCAAATATTCCAATCCGTTCAGTTATTATGAACTCTATCATCAAAAATGTCAGAACACGCGCAATGCAAGTTTAACTGCAAGAGCATGAAAAAAGTCACAGGTTTCCTGATAAAAATCGTTATGACTCATTTACCCGACAATGTACATTAGAGCGTATCACGTTATAGGGGGGAAAAAAAAAGTTCGCCGTAAACCTTCGAATCTGAAGCATTTTTGTCTGTTGTTTTCGAAAAAAAAATGTTTTTTTTTTTTGACCGAACGTAGGGGTCGCGCATTTACATTTTTGTTTATAACTTCTTCATTTGACGTCGGATTTTAAAGTATGTTATATCAAAGTTTTTGTCTCGAGGAGACTAATATTATTGTTCCAAAGGTCATTGACCTCAGACCCCCCGTTCTAGTACTTACTCACCAGATCTCAGTTCCTACCATGCTAACATGCCACCCTGATTTCAGAAAAAAAAGCTCGGTAAAAATGTGTAAGCTTTTGTGAAGGAAGTATATCGATTGTTTCAGTGCAAATATTTTTAAAAATTTTTTTAATTTTCTTTGACGAAATTAGGTTATTTTTACACTGGAGTATATCTTAAAGGGCTTAGAGCTACCTTGAATTGCAATTTAAAAACACTCCTAGCCACAACATCTCTGAAATAGACCAACTGGTGCTACCAAAATCACAAAATACAGTGATGCCATTCTTTATGTTATAATCCATTGCAAAATCCAATGGTAAATTTCTACTTTCTTATTGCCTTCAATCTACAAGACGCGTCTAGTGTGTTAACCAAAATAATTCAGTGCAGTGCTAAAAAAATATACTTTAAATTAAAGAAAATTTCTAGAAGCTGTGCTATCTGCAAGGTTCCCAGAAATGAACTATGTAGGAAAAGGTAGAGACTCTTGTGGATTGGAATTGAAGTCTTCGGAAAAAGTCTGCGAAATGCATTTTAATATGCACGATTGTTGGGATTTTTCATAGTTGTATCCCTTTTACCCGATTTTAAAACTCCCTCTCAAAGTGTTTGTCCCAAAATAAAGCAAGCAAAAAAAATAAGTGGCAGCACCACCACACACTTTGACATCATCAAAAAGTCTCCAAAAAGTCGTCTCATAAGAAATACGTGTAAAAAAAATTTGACAATTGGCGCTAGTCGCTCGTTGCGTGAATTGTGTTCGGGCTATAAATCTTGGTTATAATTATCAAATGTGTTTTGTGTATTTAAATTTCACGACCTAAAAAATAAAAAATGTATTTTATTGTTAATAAATTTAATAATACACAGTTGCCCACATTCAAGAGGCCGTCCGTCCGATCATCGAAAATAACGCATACTTTCTTCACCCCGAAAATGTTTTGTTATCGATGATAACGGACCCAGATCCTCAATTGCGTTCAGATGGATATGCGAAGATTTTAGAAGCCCGCAAGGAAGTAACAGGAAGCATTCGGCAAATGTTTGGTCCTCAGGAACAAAATTTCATAAATTTTGAGAGTGACTCATACTTCAGTATGATTAATTGGACCAAATTCGAAGTGACGGAGCCGCCATGCTTGCAGTTCTTCACGCAAGACCAGATAGAAGCATTACAATATTCAAATGAAATCATTGAATTACCAGGTTTGCATAAGAAAAATAACATAATTTTATAGTTTGATTTTTGCTAAGCATTAATATTTTTGTACAGCTTATCCATGCCATTCTCAAAACACCGAGCGTTTTGTCCATGTAGTACATGAATCTGGTATGGCCGTCACCGATGAACAACGTATGGGCCACATTTTAGCTAAACTCGAGAGCCGTCAGAAATACAGCCAACTTGAATCACGTCGAAATTTGATGGATTGAAATTTGATGGATTAAAATTTGTGATTTACTTTTACTTTTTAATTTATGTCACTCATCATCGAGTTATTGCTTTCAATGCCATACTTGCATTGCGAAATTAGGAACAATTTATTCCACGCATAAACATTGTATCTCAATGGATTTTTAGCAATTTTGTAATATTAATTCACGAGTTTATTTAAACGTTTACGTACTACTGTTACCGATATAACTGGAATGCCGCGCGTTGCCACAAAATGATAACGTTTCCTACAGCTTCTTGTTTAAAAGCATCCTTTGATCACTGTTATGACAAAGATACAATAAAGAATTAATCACATTGTTTATTTTTGTTCTGATATTGAAGTTGTTTCTTTGTTTCAGTAGTTTTCAATATTTTGTTATACGGTATGAAAAACTGGCTTTTTCAAAAAGGGTAAGGGTATTATATTGGATCATTATTGTTGTTGTTGCTGTAATATTTGTTAAGTCAACTGTCTGTACCAAATTTCTAATACAGCAAAAACTTTGTTGCTTTTAAATTTTATGGAGGTTTTTCAAAAGATCAAAAATCATAGGTTTTCCAATGGTTTCTGAATTCAATAAAGTTTTATTTCATTTGTTAATTTTTGATTATGAATAGCCTTTTGTCTTAAAATTGCAATTCAAGGTAGCTCTAAGCCCTTTAAGATATACTCCAGTGTAAAAATAACCTAATTTCATCAAAAAAAATTAAAAAAATTTTTAAAAATATTTGCACTGAAACAATCGATATACTTCCTTCACAAAAGTTTACACATTTTTTGCGAGCTTTTTTTTCTGAAATCAGGGTGGCATGTTAGCATGGTAGGAACTGAGATCTGGTGAGTAAGTACTAGAACGGGGGGTCTGAGGTCAATGACCTTTGAAACAATAATATTGGTCTCCTCGAGACAAAATCTTTGATATAACATACTTTAAAATCTGAAGTTAAATGACGAAGTTATAAACAAAAATGTAAATGCGCGACCCCTATGTTCGGTCAAAAAAAAAAAAAAAAATTTTCTTGCATAAATGCTTCAGAATAGAAGGTGTACGGCGAACTTTTTTTTTGCGATACGGTCTAATGTAAGTTGATAGTAAAAAGATCGCTTATGTCATATGTGCTAAAAATAACTTTTCTTTCATAACTTGCAGAAAAATTTGAACCTCATTTTGAACAACAAAAAGAAAAATCTATATATATAAAAATGAATGTATGTATGTGGATATGTGTGTATATCACGTATAGACTCCAAAACTACCGAACCGAACTTTATGAAATTTTTAGGGATACTGAAGCAACATTCTGGAAGTGTTCCTGTGAAGTTTGCTGTTGATTGGACAAGGGAGCGTGGTACCTCAGATACAACCCAAATTGGCTCCATCGCCCACAAACCAAAAAATTAATCATATAAAACTAAAATTTGGTAATTTTGTTCAGATGGTTACTTCCGGTGACTATAAAAAATTGGCGTAGTCCCACTATATCAACGCACACTTTTCAGCAATCGTTTTAATTCCTGAGATGTTCAAGTTTTGATAGTGAATCTTGGTATGCAGGTGCTATGGGTCCAAGCGGCAGTCACTATGTAAATATAAACGTTGTCACGCCCAATTTTTCCACCCAAAAATCAGTAAAAATGCTTTATATCAGACGGCTTTTGCCGTAGAAAACTAAGATTTGGTAATTTAGTTCATATGGTCACTGTCGGCAACTGTTAAAAAATGGGCGTGGTCTCAACATATCTACGCCCACTTTTTCGAAATCATGCTTATTCCTGAGTTGTACACGTTTTGATAGTAACACTTGATATGCAGGTGCTCTAAGTGGCAGTCAATATATATATAAAAAAAATTTGCCACGCCCACTTGTACCACCCACAAAAAAAACAAAACGAAGTGGCCAAATTCAGCCGAAGAAAGCACTTTGACCGAGCTTCTTATGGTCAATTGTGTTGTGCGTGTTGTGGAATGTTTGAACATAAATGATTGAGAACTGGACCTAAATGTTTTATGCCGACTCCGAACGGCTTATGTTCTCAGGAAGCTTTTCATGGCAGCTTTTTTTCTCTGAGGTTTGCCATTGTCTGCAGAGAGGTGACGGCCGAACAGAAAAATTAATTCAATTGAAAAACTTTCCGTGTCAGGTGGGATGATTCGAACCAGGGTTCTCTCGCGTATGGGCCACACCTTCTACCCACTACGCCACGGCCGCCACTTGGTTTTTTTACGCTTACTCTCGACAGCTTTGCAAAAAATGTGCATGGTAGCACTATATCTGTGCCCACCTTCAGAAATAATTTTATTTAATTTATTTATTTACTTATATATTAATGTACTAAAGTTAATTATAATTTAAAAATTATAACTAAGTAAGCACTAGCTGCCAGGGCTATCGGTTAGAAATAATTTTAATTCCTGAGATGTGAACGTTTTGATAGTCAAACTTGGTATGTAGGTGCTATGGGTCAAAGTAGCGGTCACTTTTTTTATAAATGTTACCACGCCTACTTTTTACGCCCACAAATCCATAAAAAGGATATATATCAGACTTTTTTGACAGTAAAAAACTAAAACTTGGAAGATTAGTTCATATGGTTACTGCCAGAACCCTTAAAAAAATTGGCGTGTCGCACTTCATCTACGCCGACTTTTCAGAAATCATTGTAACTTCGGTGCTGTACGCGTTTTGATAGTGAAACTTGGTATGTAGGTGCAATGGGACCAAGTGTCGGTCACTATATATATAAATGTTGCCATGCCTACATTTTCTGCTCATCTATCTATCTGTATAAAATGTATGTATGTATACTAAGACTCCACACTCCAAAAAAAAGGCGTTCGGGTCGGTTTCTCAAAATAATGCTTGTAGCGATAGCCATCCGTGAGAATGGTTTGAAATTAAAAAAAAAACAAAAAGGAAATGGCCATTTTAGACTTTGACGGAGCTTATTATACGTGCGTGTTGTGAAATGTTTGAACACAAATGATCGAGAACTGGATTTACAAGTTTTATGCCGACTCCGAACGGCTTATGTTCTCAAGAAGCTTTTCATGCCAGTTTTTACGCTCTGAGGTTTGCCATTGTCTGCATAGAGATGACTGCCGAACACAAAAATTAATTCAATTGAAAAAACTTTCTGTGTCAGGTGGAATTCGAACCTGGGTTCTATGGCATACAAGCCACGCACCTCAACCAGTATGCCACGGAATGGTTTGAAATATGCTCTAAGAATCGAGTTTTTATAAAAATATTTACTGGTGCGGTAGTTAAAAATAACAAACGGTCAGAAATAATCGTAATGAAAAAGTTCTTCCAATCTGCACTAATAAATTTTAAATTTTAACAGTCGGACCAGAGATGATGCAGATTTTTATTAATTTTTTAACTTTTTGTTTGTATTATTTTCACTAATATTCAAATCAAAATTTTTTTGTCTTGCCATGTTACTTTTAGTCAAATAAATTATCTATTGATGATAAAATATAGTGTAAAGTGAATAACTAAATTGAATAAAATAACAAAAAAATTTACACATTTTTTACATTGTACAATTTATTTGATTAAAAGTAGTTTAGGAAAAGACTCGTTTGAATTTAGTGAAAATAATATGAAAAAAGTTAAAACAATCCATAAAAATCCGCATTATCTTTGGTCCAACGGAAAAAATTTAAGATTTTTTGATGCAAAATTTTTATCATTACTCTTATTTCTGACCGTTTGTATTTTTCTAACTGAAATACCAGCCAATATTTTAAGTCTAATTATTTTGGGGATCATCGTAACATAAGCCATGGATTATTTTAAAGAACGAGACTGAACAATTTTTTTTTTCTAAAGAGCGTGAGGCGACTTAATGTATATGCGTATGTGGGTATATGTGTATATCACGTAAAGCCTTGATATGACAAAACCGCTAAGCCAATTTTTATACCAAAGCGTTGAGAGGGTTCCTGTGAAGTCTGATGCCGATCGTATAAACACCTAAAATTTTCGATTTCGAACAGTTTTGGAATTATAGGGCAAAGCACATTGCAGGAATCGCGCATCAAGTATCGCCGCAAGACTTTCACTGTTCTACGTCACACACACTTTTAAACAACATTAAAAGCATGCATCATGCCTGAAGCAACCGCGGTGAGAGTCATAACAAAAAATATGTGTTTTCTGTCAAACATTTGAAAGCAAAAAAAACGTTTTGTGATTCAACATTAGAAATAAAATACTAAAAACTGAAACACTTTAAACAAGTTAGCTCATATTCGCGGATAACAAGCCAGAAACTTACAGCAAAGCCTTGCGGCGATGCTTGATGCGCGATGCCTGCAATGTGTTTTGCCCTTATAGGTCGCACAGCCTCGGAATTCAGTATTCGATCTCAATTTACACATGCTGTTCCACAGGTAACATTTTATGGGTGTTGGACGAGGGGCGTGGTTCTTTTTCCGCACCCAAAATTTTCGGTAAGATTTCGAAATAACTCACACATTAATGAAACTCGGTAAGAACTTACAATAAAAGCATGGCTTCACTAAAGCTACGCCCTGTTTTAGGGGATAAGCGCTGAGCGCAGCGAAGCGCGCCGGGTATAAGCTAGTTAATAAAATAAAATTAAAAAGTCGAAAAACCATCAACTTTCACCAGCTCTACAAAGCGTACCATTTCTCCAAATAAGTTAAAATTTTACATTCGGGAGTTTAGAGCAATTGTTTATCAAACTGCATCATTAGATTTACGAATTTCCACCATACCAAAATTGACTTCATTAGTTGGTGCTTTCAAAATAAGCCATATAATCGGAAAATCAGGTTAGTGTATTTTTGAGTTTTGATTGCGGGTTCATAGCGTTTCATTAAGAGGTGTAGGATTTACTACAGTGCACAGTGGGCCAGCCAATTCTGTTTTGTGGCCAAAAGTTAATATCTCTGCTTAAGGCGGTCTTCTCATTCAAAACCCGTTTTTTGGACCCTTTTTAAAAAAATTCTTATTTGAAAACGCAAAGAATAATTGAAAACTTTTTTTATATATTGTATTACAAAAGGTTCAAAGTAAATAAAAAAATTTTTTTTGCCTCGATACGTGGGCTGTTCAAAAAGTAATGAGACTTCAAAGTTGGTGGTGAAAAAAAAGGTGTCGTCACGGCGGCCACGATTCCGGGTCTCCGGAGCGTCTGAAATGAAAAAAAAAACGGGGTTATAATCAGTATAGATGTAATTCTCGGGTGAACCTCAAGCTTAATTTTGTGATTTTTTTTGACAAAATGGCGGCCATTCAAAAAAAAAAATTCAATTTCGGGTTTTTTTTTGTAGTTTAGTGTAAAAAAAAAATAGTAAAAAATTTTTTAAAATTATGGTCGAGGTTCACCCGAGAATGGTGACAATTCTGCGTCGATTCCATTTTGTTTCATGAAAATCGGTTCAGTTGAACTGGAGATATCATGGCCGCCAGTTCGAAAAACGTGGGTTCGAGATAAACGCGTTTAAAGTTTGAAGTAATTTTTTTGGGGAAAAAAAAAAAAATCAAAAATGTTTAAATGCAGTTTTAAAGACCTGACAATTTTTACTTACAAATATTAGTCGGCGATGCCAGCTCCATACAGGCCACCTTCCTCTTTTTCGTAGAAACTGCTTTCTGCTGCCCTCTCTGCTCTGCGAGCCGTTCTGCCAGCTTTTGATGATGCCGCAGCTCGAGTCTCTGATCGGTTCAATCTGTCTTCATTGCGAGATAGTGCGTATTCGTATGCGTTTTTGTCAATCGCAATACCCATCAAACCCATAATTTTAAGTATGGGTATAAAACCGTCGTTGAAGAGGCACGTTGCAATGAAATTGGCCACTTCGATGGTGCGTGCGCCTGAGTTGATGTGTTTGGGCGAAAGTGACCAAAGAACAGAATTGTAGGACTCATTGGAATTCTGAGTTTCAGATCCAAGGCATCTTTCAAGCAAATTATCTGCCGACAGCGCTTCGTAAGCTGGTTTTATTACCTCCATCACCTTCTTGTCCATCAGACCTTGCTTCACAAAAAAGGCTGTATCTTCTAAAGTATTTCGAATTTCTAAAAATCCTTTTAGGGGCATATTCACAACTACCCAAGCTGTAAATAAATGCAAAAAAGTTGAAAAAAAAGTTGCTCAATGAGAAGACCCCCTTAACATAACACTGTGGAACAAATTCAGGTTAGCAAAAGTTAGGTCGATTCTGAGAGTGAGGGGTGAAAATAGAGGCTAAATTAGAAGACCCGTATCGTGGCGTTTGTTTATGTTAGTTCGAATTTTTTTTTTAATCGACCTTCGAACTTTGTCTTGAAATGAAATTTATTGAAGAAACTGAGAAGCTTATTATAGATCAAACAGAAAGCAAAAAAGACTTTGTGGAAAATATTTTAAAAAAGCATGAAAAAAAAAAAATTTCCCAACATTTTGCTTCATAAGCACAACAAAAATTTTGTAAATCAATTTTTTAGAAAATTTTAATTGTTGCACAGGTTTTTAGCAATAATTTGGCTTTTACAGATTGAAATATCCATTAGTCGACGAGTTATAGCCAAAAAAACCATATAAACAATATGCTGAAAATCGGCATTTGACTGCAAAGTTCGAAGGTCGATTAAAAACAAAATTCGAACTAACATAAACAATCGCCGCGATACGGGTCTTCTCAGAATCGACCTAACTTTTGCTAACCTGAATTTGTTCCACAATGTAATTTAAGTCAATTCAGTCAATTCAGCGAAGGCTTAGTTATCAAGTTAAGCCGAGTTTAAACGTCCAATTTATTTTGGTGAGTTAAGCTCGGTTTAATTTGAGTAAAGCTTAAGCTCATACTGAAAAACTGGCCCTTATTGTTAGGTAGTACGAACAAAATTTATTTTTAAATATTTTCGCGAATTTTTACAACAAAACAAAAACGTTGCAAGAATAACGGGCGCCATTGTTATGCCGCGTTTATAGTGCACGCTTACTGCCGAGCCAAGCCGCAAAACACAATGGAGCAACAGAGAACGCAAGTCGTGCATCTCTTTTGCCCCAATGCTGTTTTGAGTTAATTTCACAACGGCTCGGCTATAAGCGGGCAATATAAACGCGACCATAGCATACATATTTCTGCTTGCCAATTTATTGAATGATATTTACGATTTTGCACATTTTCCAAACTTTTCACAAAACAAATCATTTCTTTAATATTTGGCTGCATTCCTAAACGTCTTTATGCAAAGCATCAGTGTGTTTTTTGATGTGGGCAACTATATGGTTCTTTTTAAACATGCTTTAAAAATTTTTGGTGAATCTACTAGGCACCAATTGACAAAAAACACTAATGCTTTCCATAAAGACGTTTAAGAACGCAGCTTTTCTTTTAACTTTGTTAATATTTTATTTTATTACTTACACAATTATTTCACAAGCACAAGCACAACTAACGACTTCTTTCTTCCACAGCTTTAAACACACGGCAGTTGTGAGCGAAAAAGTCGGCACAATAAGAGAGAAAGAGCATGAATTGTAAAATAAAGAAAACCCGTTATTATTAAAGAAGTGTTGTAAATTGTCAAACAAAACATAAATATTTGTTTGACACGAGAAATATATTACAATAAAAACAGGAGTAATACAATGATTGACAACATTCAGTCAGGTTATATTCACGAAAATTTTTGCAAGAAATTTAACAATGCTACTCTTTTTAATAATACAATATTTATTTGGGTGTAGAAACTACAGACCAAATAGACAGACCTTTGCTGACGCTTGACACTTCAATGCCTATATCTTTACCAGCCGAGCTTTTGTTGCAATTTTCATTTAAATTCACTCCTCTGTCATGTTTCGTACACGTTTTAGTTAGTTTTTTGAAATACCTACAAAAACTGGCTGAGCGAATGATCGCCCAAAACCATAACGCCCAAAAAACGAAAAATTAACTATCGCACAGAAAAATATTTCGGCGATAGTTCATTTGACTCATTTTGGGTAATAGTTCACAATCGCCCAAAATTTATCAAATGAATAATCGCCCAAAATTCAATTTTGTAAAAAAATTTATTAAAACATTAACGAAAATATTCTGTTATTTATATAATAAAGGGAAAGTATTATTTTCCTTGCACAAAAGAACTACAGTTTAAAAATTTACTAAAACATTAAAATATTTCGCAAAAGGGATATAAGGCGTGGTGTCATATCGCCCAATGTCATAAAGCTCAAAGCACTGGAAGTCACAACGCCCAAAAAAGTTGTGTGTAATATTTTGTTGTAAAATTTTTGTGGATTTGGGTCATATGACTTTGCATTGGGCCTAATGACATATTATTGTGGGCGAAAAACCATATGTCATAAAGCCCAACACGTCATCAATCAAGGAAGATCATAATGCCCAAAAGCATGTCACAACGCCCAAATCTAAAAACAAATATAGTCACAGTGCCCAAATGAAATGTCATATCACCCAAATGAAAAGTTTGGGCATTATGACATCCCGAATATTTTTGGGTAACATGACTAAAATTTGGGCTTTATAATATTTTCAATTATTTCACTCTTCCTCTAAATATAATACTAAGCAACGCGCCCACGATCCGGAATTTGTTTTTAACATTACGTACAAGGGCAAACCATTTAACACATTGACTGCCACGGCAATTTTCAGAAAACTGGCAAAAAATGACAATGATTTTTAACATTATATTACTAAAAACTCTATTTCTAGATCACAGGTATCATCAAAAAGCAAAAATTATGTTTTTTTTAGGAGAAAAAGGACCTACGAATTATCTCGTAGTTGGCTTCTGTAACAGAAACCGCTACGCAGAAGCCCACTACGAGTTAATCCGTAGGTCCTTTTTCTTTTTCGTACGTCTTTCTTCAATATTTTGTTTTATAGTTACTATTATTATAATTTTCTTTCTTTTTAGTTTTAATTATCAAGAACCCAATATGGATAACAAAAGGTCACTGACTCATAATGAAATTGAGTACAACGCAAATCCAAGTGATTCAGAATATGACGGGATTTTTAGCGATGATAGTAACGACATTTATGAACCTTCTGAGCATACAAGTGATAGTGAAGATGAAGTCATCTCCGAACCTGAAGACGTCTTCGAACCTGATAATAATGACGATGATTTCCAAGCAACAACGTCAAATGCGAATAATGATTTGTGGACAGAAGTTCAACACAATCCTGAATTAATTATTTTTCAAGAAAATGTTGGTGTGAAATTTGATACATCAAATTTTACAGTACAAACGCTGGTGGATTAATTTTTTTCGGATGAGTTTCTTGCATTACTGGTAGAACAAACTAATTTATATGCTGCGCAAGAAATTGCAAAAGAGGAAAATGGGAATGGAAATGCTATAAAAAATCTAAAAGATTTTCAAATTGGCAAGAAGTGCCGCAGAGATGAAAGTTTTTATTGCACTTTTATTGCAAATGGGACCTTGTACTTTTCCATCAATAGAACATTACTGGAGCACAAACAAGCTATATAATTTAAACTTTTGGCGCTCACATATGAGCTGAAATCGGTTCTAGTTTCTACTTCGTTATTTTCATTTGGTTGATAACTCAATACCATCTGCCGACAGATTATACAAGGTGAGACCAGTCCTAAATCATTTCAACAATGTTATGCGTGAAAACTATGTACCAAGTAAAAATATTTGTATTGACGAATCCATGATGCTATGGCGGGGACGATTGCTTTTCCGCCAATACATAAAAAAAAAAAAACACAAATATGGTATCAAACTATATGAACTATGTGAGTCCGACGGTCTTGTAATGAAAATAAAAATTTACAGCGAAAAATCTGAGAAAACTACCAATAATGTTGGTCACACTGCTGACATTGTTTTACATTTACTTGAGGACTATCTCGATAAAGGCTACACGCTTTACATGGATAATTTTTATAATTCAGTTAGTCATACAAAACTGTTGCATACACGAAAAACTTATGTGTGTGAAACCCTGCGAAATAACAGAAAAGGAAAACCGAGATGTGGTAAATCATAAACTGAAAAAAGGGGAGTGTTTTTGGCAGCAAAATGGTCCTGTTAATGTATGTAAATGGAAAGACAAACGAGATGTCCTTACCATTTCAAACATGCATGCTGTTGAAATGGTAGAGGTGCCCAATCGCAATGGAAAAATTTCTGTGAAACCGAATATAATTCGAGATTACAATAAAGGAATGTCTGGCATTGACCGATCAGATCAAATGATTTCCTACTACACATCTCTAAGACTATTAGATGGCCCAAAAAGTTTTTACAACATATTATAGAGATATATATACAAAATGCTCACAGAATTTTTCAAAAAGTAACTTCATCTAAAATAAAACTGATACATTTCAGAGAAGAGTTCGTCGTCGCGTTGGTTGGAGAAGATTCAACCAGTTTTGAAAAAAAAAAAATAGATTGCAAGAGCTCCATTATTTAGTGTTTACCACCAACCGAAAAAAAAACAGCGCCCGACAAAGCCATGTCGTACCAAGCATATATGTACCCAAGCAAAAAAACGCCGAGAAACACGTTACTTCTGTCCAGCCTGTGAAGAGAAGCCAGCCCTTTGTCTGGAAAATTGTTTTAAGAACTTTCACAAACAATAAAATATTACTTTATTTCTTGTATTTGAGTTAATTTTTCCATTACATTCAATGAATTTTTCCATTATATTTTTTTTTTTGTTTTTAATAAATCTTCAGTTCACACAAGCCAACATTGACTTTTTGTTCTTTTCCCAGAAGCCATTTATCGATACTAGCACTGATATAATACGGTTTTATTCCTATTCATTCAAAAATGGCAGGTTTAGTGAGTACGAGATAACTCGTAGTTGGCACCCTAGAAGGGAACGCAATCTACGAATTATCTCGTAGTTGGCAGTCAACGTGTTGCGAATTTCACATAGCCGATAAGAACAAGCCTAATTTATGTAGTTATACTCAAAGCATAATATTTACATATTGCAGCAATCAGAGCGCTACTAAAAACTTAGTTTATTCACAAATGAAACGAAGCTTGCAGCGATTATCATCGGAAATACTTTTTAAATCCCCACAAACACCTTTGAATGGATTCTGAAGTGAAATAAATCCGAATTGGCTTTATCTCATTTTCAAACGGAAATAAGTCCCATGTCCCTTACTACAGACTAAATAGAATAAACTATAGGAACAACAATAATCGACACATGCGTCTAGTTAACGTCCAGGCACACGAGAATGAACCGGCACAAGCACAAGCAAAACAAGATATGAACTATGAAAACAAATGAAATCTAACAGGGATTACAAATGAAGTAACCCTGCAAAAATCGCGAAAGAGACGACTGTTATACTTGAAGCTCTTGTTGGAGGGAGATACAAAGTCTCATGTATATTCACACCGACGGGGAACATTCGGTTAATTTTTTCCCGATGATCGTACAAAAATAACTTATAAAATCAGGAAAGATTAACTGGTAATTAACCGGGAAACTACCAGTAACCTTTTTTGCTGGGAATTCATTCATTAGGCACAACAAATTTATCACTATGTTTTGATAAAGATAAAGCAACATGTGAATTCCAGATAGTGGACAAAGACTTTCCTATTACAACAGACGGTATAATATACATGTTCAAAGTTGTTTATGAAGCTTTCACAATCATGGTTATTTTCAGACAAAATGATTGCACTGTACCTTTATTCACAAAACCCCTGAATCAAAGTAATTTTAAAATACCACCTTGCTCAGAAACAATATTCCCCAAACAATTAAATGCCAAAGAAAATAGTTTAAGAACTAACGAAAGGCTTATTTTTAGCAAATTCAATTCCTCCATCGAGAGGTATAAGTGATGTTAAGAAAATAAACATAAATGACGAAGATATAACTTTAAAAGAAATTAAACCAAGAACAGAAAGTTTAACTATACAATAATGAAGGCGTATAATTTTGAAAATGACGACAGACAACGTTTTAAGAAACTTATTACAGAACTTAATTCAAACCAACAAGCCGAGACAGCATTAAGACATTTTCAAGAAATATCAATAAATTTTTCATCTCAACGGAGAAGAACTTTCAACCAACAACTTTTATGAACAGAAAATACATTTATCAAATTCAACACCAGAGTTCATAAAAAATTACAGATTACTTCATAATAGGGATGTTCGATGATCATGTTAAGATGTTAAGAGACAAAAAATCGATGTTTTAACATCGATAACGCCCTATCCCAAACATCGTAACATCGATGTCACGAACATATAATCGACATTCTTAAATTTTACTCGTGTATGAACGCTTTCACAAAGTATTACACTAAATTCCGAACGCAACAAAAAACCCTCTCGATCATTTTCATTGCTCTATCTTCCTTGTCTGTCCCTGTCTACTTCACAGTGTGTAGATGTGTTGTTTGTGTGTGTTATTCGTTAGGAATACAGATACAATTAATTTTCATACCCCAACGCGTACTGCGTAAGGGGTATATTAACTTTGTCATTCCGTTTTAACTTCAATAAGTCAATAAAAGTATATATATTTTTGATCAGCATCACCTCATGAGTCGATTTCCGTGTGTTCGTCTATCTGTCCGTCTGTCGACACGATTACAGCCGCAATTTAAAGTTATCGCAATGAGATTCTAAATATAAGCTTATTTTTAAAAAAGGAAGATAAAGTTCGGGAATGAGCCAAATCGGACGAAAACCACACCTACCTCCCATACAAAGTGATTTTATTTTAACAGTAAAATCTCTTCAAAATCCACAAAAAATAATGAAATGCCTTGAAATTTTGCATATAAGCCTTGGCCTTCAATATCAATCCTGACAATGAAAATGGCTAAAAACCACGCCTACTTTAACTTTATATTAACCGTAAAATCCCTTAAAAATCTGCTCAAATTGCGAAAATATCTTGGAATATTGCGCATAGGCTTTAATATGTAATATAGACCATCACTATGATATTTGGCAAAATCGGATGAAAACCACGCCTACCTTCCATACAAAGTGGTATTATTTAAAACGTTAAATCGCTTAAAAATCTGCAAAAATTACAGAAATGTCCTTCATCAAAGATGACAAGGATAAGATTAGATTTATCAGACTTTGAAATGATATACAAATAAGGAAAAATTAACACAAACGCCGACGCATTGTCACGCATAAAACTAGATAGAGAAATTCTAAAAAAATTATTCCCACATTGGAAAATGGAGAGAAAAACATAAAAGTAATAACGACGAGCAAAAAGAAGCTTGAAAATAAAATTAATATAGAATATAGGAGCAAAGAGAAACTGAAGAATTATGTGAGTGAAAATAAAGACGAGCACGCCCACCAGTTTGGTCATCACCTCCAAAGAAGTGTTAAAAACAATAACATATCTCATAATGAGTTTGGCCAACTTTGTATTTGGGAATGTACATCTTTTAAAGACGTAAAGAATTTTGAAAATTTAAATTTATAATTAAAAAAAAAGAGTAACATTACTATGAATATAAATAATAATGAAATGCATATAACATATAGCGATGACCCTACGAAACTAGATTCGATTTTGGGAAAACTACATTGTTTATTAAATAAATCTCATATAAAGGAGCTAACCCTTAGTGAAAAAGATTACATATTCGAAATTATTGATAAGAATGCATTCAAAGATAAATATAACAAGTTGAAAATGAAAAGATCCTAGCCCATAAATATACAGAGCACCACAACAAATAAATAATATGCTTCAAAAATAGAAGTTATTTGACGAATTTCGCACTTCAAGTACATCAAGACACATGGGAATAAGAAAAACTGTCCTTAAATTAAAACACAGATACATCTGGGAGAATATGAGACGGATAGTTAAAGAATTTATAAACAACTGCGTGAAATGTAACCAAAACAAAGTAACTCGGCACTTTAAAGAAAAACTAATCATAACAGACACACCACAAACAAGTTTCGAACAAATAGCAATTGACACTGTAGACCCACTTAAGATTTCAAATGACTACACATACATATTAACGATGCAATGCGATTTCACAAAATTTATCGTAGCACTTCCAACTGAGTCTAAAGATGCAAAAACTGTGGCATCAACACTGGTAGAGCAATTCATATTAGAGTACAGATGATTTAAAACACTTAATTCCGACAGAGAGACGTAATTTAAAAACGACTTAATGCTGAATTTGTGTAAATTATTGTACACGCGTCAATGTTTTCAATCCCATATCATCACCAAACAAAAGGCGCACTAGAAAAAATCATAAAACACTCGATGAATATTTACTTTCTTTTGCGGATGATTTCGAATGGAACAAATGGGTATCATATTACACATTGGCGTACAAAACAAACCTACACGTCGACACATCGTACTCACCATATGAGCTAGTTTTCGGAACATTACCGACCCTGCCTAGCGATGCTCTAAAAAAAGGAAACGAAGTATATGATATAGATGATTATAGTAATGAGTTAATACTAAGATTCTGTAGATCTAAGACATTTGTAGAAAAGGCGGCGTCCGTGGCGTTGTGGGTAGAGTGTCTGGCCAATAAAAACCCTGGTTTAATTCCCACCTGACACAGAAAGTTTTTTCAATTGAATTGATTTTTTGTTCGGCCGTCACCCCTCTGCAGACAATGACAAACCTCAGAGACTAAAAAATTCCTTGAAAAGCTTCTTGAGAACATAAGCCGTTCGGAGTCGGCATAAAACTTGTAGGTCCAGTTCTCGATCATTTGTGTTCAAACATTTCACAACACGCACAACACAATTGATCATAATAAGTAAGGTCAAAGCCCTTTCAAGGGCTGAAATGGCCATTTCGCTTTTTTTTTATAGATAAGGCTAAATTTAATACAGCAAGTAAAATATAAGAGTAAAGTAGTTTATGATAAAAATGAAAGCACTTTAGAAATTTAGAAATAGAAGACTTAGTATTTGTTAAATTATAAACAAGAAAAAAATTCGCAGAGTCCTTATCACGGCCCTTATAAGATTGTTGAAAGAAAAGGAGTCAACTCAATTGTAAATATAAAAGGCACTGATACAGAATTTATACACCCCCAGGTTCTAGTATAAATTTTCACAATCATATTCACCTCCAAAATGCCAAATATTCTTCCTTCGACTGTCATAATTTCATCATTCGAGTGAACAATTTCCGATTGAAACACAGCCAATGTACATATAAACCTTATTTTAAGTATCTGCAACATTAGAATACATGTAGATAAAACGCCGTGTGTTTTCGTTTATTTCACCCAAACTGTTTATTAATTTTGCTCTTATTTAATTTCAACCAAAACTGTTTATTCATTTTGTTCTTTTTTAATACGATTTCTTTTATTTCACATTTTCTCAATTGTTTTACATTAATTACACATATTTGGATTTTTTTAAAAGCAATAATTTTATGCGAGCGTGTTTCGACATTCGTGTCCGTGTTTCAACTCTTCTCGTTCGTTTTTTGTTCTTCACCGTGTCTCGTCCTCCAACGTGTCTCGTCCAGTTTTATATTTTTTGTCTCATGTTCGTCCAGTTAAGCTAGTCCGTTGGCTCTTTCTTTTAATTTATATTTTTGTCGTATGAGGTGTCGAATTTCAACCTTCAAGCCAACAAAACGTGCATCCCGCTACTCAGTGTTGACACTCGCTACCGCTTTACACGAGCGTACTCACTTTGATTTCTCTTTTCCTCCGCTAGTGACACTAGGGCACACTAGGGCATTCTCACATTTCTACTCGAAACTCACCTTGACATGAGTCGTAAAACTGGGGTGGAGCGGTAACCCAATACTCAGTGTCTACACTCACTATTGCTCTCTACGAGTGTACTTACCACAAGTTTCCCTCTTAACTCTCTGAGCGACGTTGGGGTGGAGTGGGCACCCCGCTGCTCACCGCTTGCTCTCAGCTCTACACGGTGCAATATTCAACACAGTATTTCCCCTACTTCCCCGAGCACTGAGCCAACTTTCCATTCAAATATCTCCTCTCTTGACCAAATCTAGACTAAACTCACTTCACCACCAACAAGCACACCTCCACACTCGATCTCTCGCAAGCAACACAAGGTAACAGTGATAGCAATGCAAATACAACACACAGCAAACGAACACAACGTCGTGATCAAGAGAATCCCACCAAAGCAACGCTAGAGGGGAGGGGAAAACTACCGTACACTAATAATGGGACTATGGCGTGACCCCAGCCTAGCAACAGAGATTGACACAGCAATCAACTAGGTAGTCCCTACCATACAAAATACGGTCATCAGGACGATTGCCCCACGCGAAAGCCATCGTCAGCTGAGCCAAATCACCAAAATCCCTTACGATAAGGATCACAAGTAGAACCCAAGTAAAACCTCTAAAAATTCTTGTTAAGACCCCTAGACAGCCGCTGAGCATACCCCTGCTGAAAAGTGAAGTAGCGTTCAAAAGTTCGTTACAAGTGGCGCCCGAGCAGGGACTCTGCAGTCACGCAGAGCTCACAAGAAAAAACCCAGGACCAGCAAACGCTTGCATCAGAAGCGTATACTATGCTTTCATCATGAAAAGCATAGATCATCAAATGCCCACGCCAAAAGCGTAGTCATCCAAGTACTTAAAAACCATCACTGTAGCGAAGTTATTTCTGCTCACACACTTACCAAGTCTTAGCCAACAGTCCAGCAGTTCCGTAAATAACACAATATGGTCAGGCAATCCTGGATCTACAACCAGCGGAAAGAAGAGCTTCTAAACTATTTCAAGGAATTTAATCTGGCAGAATTCGGCACGGAAGAAGTACGCCAGAGGCTCACAACTTTTGTCAATGACAGCAAACACACAGAAGAAGTCACAAAGCGTATACTGGAACTTGAAAGCAAACACACGCAAGTTTCGTCGCCACGAATCCACACAGGCAGCGAACATTTCGACAACGCAACACATCTGAAGGTACCCACCATGGAACCACCTTTACAACACATTACCTACCAACACGAGATGCTGACGTTCATAACACATCCAACAGCAGCAGTCTCTTATCCCGTTATTATCGAGCAAGTGAGGAAACGGTCCTTGAAATTTGAAGGCGACCCTATGAGTTTTTTCGAGCGGATTACAGAACTAACCGAGGTATACGACATTCAGATAAGCCTCATACCACGCACTTTGACCGAGCTATTAAGGGACAAGGCAGCAATCTGGTACAGAAACAACATTAAACAATAAACAGAATGGGCTTCATTCAAATCAGATTTTTTACGGTTTTATCTCCTGCTACGATTTTTTCACCCGACCAGGAGATCAATTCAAGGACTACCTCTTGGCAGTTCAAAACATGAAGTGGCACGAGGGTTACACTCGGAAACAAGAGTTCAGGCGCACGTATAGAAATATTTGCACCGAATACCAAATGTATATACGCCGTAAGGACTTCGACACGCTAAAGGAGCTTACAGCTTCAGCCGAAGAATTCGAAAGTATCGAAGCCAGCCAAATACACCAATAATCGAACGTGTGGTCGTCAGTAAACCAACGACCGATGCAGTACAACACGCCAAGGATACGCGAGGATCAACAACGAGAATTTATGCAGGAGGACAAAACCAAAACCGACACATAGATAATTTGCAGCAATGTAAAAATCTCCAAGTATTTTTCTGTTGGGATTGTGGCAGGCAAAACATAAAAGCCAACGACTGTTACCGCCGGCACGCGGGAAACTTTAGCGGACCCCGCCAAGAGTAGGGGCAGGTGGAGTCACCAATTCTCACAGTCCCACGCAGTACACACGCTTGACACACCAACGTTATGCCGAGCCACCAGTGTCATGCAAAAATAAAAATTATGCAGCAATCGCTTACTCTCAAGTTCGACAACTTTTTGAGAGACCGCACAACCACACCACGAACACAAGCCAGCAACGTTACGACGCCCATCAGTAGCACTCCACAAAGAGTACCACGAAGAGCCACCAGAACCACGCGTGCATCCGTCAGTCTCACAACATCAGCTTTCAGCGAGGTTCTCAGTGAGACATTCAGCACACGCTTAAAAGAACTTGAAGCAGCCGGAGATCACGTCAGAAGGCTGAATGAACAAATGTCCAATCCAACACCTCAACGTCAGCACCAACATCGTCATTCAAAGCAACCAGCATTACGCAGGTGCCGCTCGCCGTCCCCAGAACTATCTTACCCGCAGAATTGGGGCGTGGGAGTAGACGACGAATATGTATCCGAAGATGAATTTGATCACTATATACCACCATACGAAGTGACAACAGCATGCGTCCATCCACAGCAACGCGCGAAGCAGCCAGTATCACGTCATAATCAAAATTTAGTAAAAAACAGCTCACAGTGGAACTATAAGATGAAAGGCCGTCAGCAGAAATATCACCCGACAACGCAAGCAGACATCATTTCCAAACGCACACCAGAATACAGCGAAAAACCACTTTACGCTGAAGTCGCAGTACCACCTATCTCTCAAGTCGAACCAACAATACGCACACCTCTGCTACAACAGCTGGCAGTGCTAACGCAAGTGCATGATGCACCAAACGCGAAACCACAGCAAAACGCACAGCTGTTATCGTCAGCTGTATACCCTCAGCCATAGGTCACCGAGCCAGCAGTCAGCGGCAATCCAAAAGCCGCATCGCACTATACCAGCAGTACCGAAAACATGCAGTACACAGGATCACTCAGAGCCAAGAACGCAACTTCTTCAGAATCAAGAATCATCCGACAGGCCACTTACACTACTCAACTAGAAAGTATGTTCTTCTTATAAAGGGTGGTTAAATTTTAAGAGCCGATGTTGAATGTGAACCACACCTAAACGTCAAGTTTTTTTCTGCATTTCATTTGACATTTCTCAATTTCAGACTAACTCAATTTGAACCATGGAAAGATACACAATCGACGCGTTAAAGTTATTCAGGCTTATTATGAAAATGGGCGTTTAAATCAAAATGCATATCGTGCACTTCGTGATTTTTTCGGTCCATTTAATCGTTCAAATGTGCGTACAATCGAAAAAATCGTGCAAAAATTTGATCGTGCACTTCGTGATTTTTTCGGTCCATTTAATCGTTCAAATGTGCGTACAATCGAAAAAATCGTGCAAAAATTTGAGCAAACCGGGTCTGTAGGAGATGTGGAAACACCAGTGCATGCTTGTATAGCTCGTACTGCAGAAAATATTGTATTTTTTCCAAAATGAGGCCCGTCAGGCAGTTACTGTGAATGGTGTTCGTTATCGTGAGATGATAACGAACTTTTTATGGCCCGAATTGGAAGATATGAATGTGGACGATGTGTGGTTTTAACAGGACGGAGCCACTTGTCACACAGCTAATAAAACAATGGCTCTTTTGCGCGACAAATTCAATGGCCGTGTTATCTCACGTGGTGGCGATGTCAATTGGCCGCCAAGATTATGTGATTAGACACCGTTGGACTTCTTTCTTTGGGATTATTTGAAAGAAAAGGTGTACGTCGATAAGCCAGCAACAATTCAAGAGCTAAAGGATGAGATAATTAGGCACATTAACGGCATAGAACCTCACTTATGCCTTCGCGTCATCGAAAATTGGACCATCGGATGGAGGTGTGCCGCCGAGGTCGCGGCGGCCATTTGGCCGATATTTTGTTCCATACATAATTGAACCATACCAATATTATCATAATAAAAAGAAATGACAATATTTTAATAAATAATTTCTGTTTTATTCAAAATCAACATCGGCCCTTAAAATTTAACCACCCTTTAGTTTACCACTAGACACCAGGTGTTCAAGCCATATAGCCAGCGTCACGGACACAAAAAGATCGTAGGACGCTCTAGACATATTGCAAAATCTTGAGCCACTAGAACCTTCTCCGAAACCTCCAGATATCAAGATTAGCATTATATCAAATTCTACCAGTAAATCACAAAGCAACGCAAGTAACTCAACAAAGACCAGGAAGTAAGTCAAACCCACAACGTTATTAGAGGGGGACGCATGATGAAACCTAAAATTAAGCAGGAAAGGATTTGCAGAATCTCGCAAATATCTGGACAACAAGTTCCAAAACAACTTGCAACACACGCTACGGAAAAACGCCAACGACAGAGCCAACCACACAAGAAATTAAAATCTGTAGCAGCAGCAGTGGCAAAGATGAGGCGACGCAAGACAACGATTCGAAGACATCGTGAAATCTGGGACCCAGGCATCACCGATGTCAATAAGCACGGAGAGTCTCGACGCCGCACAGTGGTTTCATCCCTAACAAAGTTTGGAAAAAAATATAAGTAACCATCGCAGATCGATGAAATTTGGTACATAAGTTGAAATTACCTCTATTAGAAGCTATTAAAAATTGTTTAAATCCACATACAACCACGCCTACCTCCCATATAACACAAAATTTTTTTTGTATTATAGTTATATCAAAACAACTTCCTCAAGAATCTGAAATATATACTTTTTATACAATATTTGCATAGCACTAAGGAGTAGTCGTATACCATTAGAATTTAGTATATAAGTTGAAATGGACTATATAAGATCACTTACAAAAAATTTGCAAATCCGCCTTCAACCACACCTACCTTCCATATAATACATAAATTGAAAACACAATAATTTCTTATATATTAAAATTGCATTAAAAGAACTCACTCAAGACTCTGAAATATTTGTGTACATTAAAAAAATAACGCGGTCACCACCCAATATATCCTCAAGTTCCCAAAATTTTAATATTACATTACCAGAATGAATAAAAACATTAAATTGCTAAAAAACGTGTTATTTTATTATGAGATTCAATTAAGAAAACGTTTATTTTAAAGCAAAAACAATAATAAATATAAAAATACTAGCTTATACCCGGCGCGCTTCGCTGCGCTCAGCGCTTATCCCCTAAAAGAGGGTGCAGCTTTAGTGACGTCATACTTTTATAGTAAGTTCGTACCGTTTATTGATGTGTTTATTGAAAGTTTTATTGATGTGTGACTTATTTCGAAAACTATACCGAATATTTGGGGTGCTGAAAAAGTACCACGCCCCTCGTCCAACGCCCATAAAATGTTACCAGTGGAACGGCATGTGTAAATTGAGGTCGAATACTGAATTCCGAGGCTGTGCGACCTACAAAAAAAAAACAAAACTGTTCGATATCGAAAATTTTAGGTGTATTTAAGGTGACTTTTACGATCGGCACCAGACTTCATAGGAACCCTCTCAAGGCTTTGGTATAAAAATTGGCTTAGCGGTTTCGAAGTCTTTACGTGATATACATATATACCCACATACGTATATACATTAACTCGCCGCACGCTCCTTAGAAAAAAAAGTTGCTTAGTCCGGTTCTTCAAAATAATCCATGGCTTATGTTACGGTGATCCCCAAAAAATTTCGACTAAAGAATTAAAATTATTTCTAATAAACACACCTTTAAGCATGAAATTTTTCAATACTTTTCTTAAAACTATCTCTGTCTTTGTCTTTTTAATATTATGTTAGTTTATCTTTATTTTAAGTCTCAATTTTTAATTGCGTTTGATTTATTTTTTTCTTTTATTAAATTACATAATTATATTCAACTTTGTTTTAACTTTTATTTATATTTTTTTGTTGTTTATTAGCTGTTGAATATATAAATCATTACTTTATGCATTTAAAAGACTACTTACATTTACATGTAAGCACTACTTTAAATAAATAAAATAAAATAAAAATGTGCCTGGTATGGTGCCTGGTATGGTAGTTAAAAAAACAAGCGGTCAGAAATAAGAGTAATGATATAATTCTTTTGCATCAAAAAATCTTAATTTTTTTCCGTTGGACCAAATTGTTTTAACTTTTTTCATATTATTTTCACTAAACTTCAAATGAATTTTTTCCCATACTACTTTAAGTCAAATAAATTGTAAAATGTAAAAAATACGTACAATTTTTTGTAATTTCATACACCAAAAACATAAACATATCTTAAAAAATAAAAAAGTTGGCTGTACTTTTTAAAATATTTGTATTCTTCACAACTTCACAAAAAAAACCTTATTTTACGCTTAACGTTGATATTTGTATGGTTAACAACGTCTTAAAATACGTTGTTAAGCTAGCTACAGATACGTTAAGATATTGTTAACGAACTGTCAAAGCTATCTACAAAAATATCTAAGGTTGAGTTTGGGAATACGAGTTAACAATTTTTGTAGCTAAGACCAGTTAACGTTAACGTAATCGAAGTTAAGATGTTTGGGAATCCCGCTACTGTAGCGAAGTTAAGTACAGCCAACTTTTTTATTTTTTAAGATATGTTTATGTTTTTGGTGTCATTGAAAAGAAAATTGAACAAATTACAAAATTGATCTTAAAAAAAATTTAATTTATTACGCGAAATTCTGAGAAATTTGCACTCAAAGTTGAAATTTGGTAGTTTCAATCGATTGATTTCATCTTCACACGACCACAACTCGGTAACGGTTAAGTTGGTAGGGTTTATTGACATGCCATTAGAAAGGTGTTTTATTGCCTTTATAAAGAGAAGGCAACCGTAAATAATTAAATATAAATATAAAGTAAAAGAATGTCAAAACAAGAACAAAAACAAAAAAACCCCAAAAACAAACCAACGAAATATATAATGAAAGATTAAATTCAAATAAATCGACTTCATTGCTTTTATATTATAAACATATTCACATAAGCTGCACTTGGGAGACAGTAACAGCAGCAGAGGTAGCAGCAGCAACCTGTTAGAGAGATCTCGCAACACACACTAGCTGCTTAATCACAACTGTCTCACTACCCTTTTGGCAGCATCGGCTCACGAAAAAGTCTAGCATCAGCTTGTATTGCTCAGCTGTTGCACGGCTGCTTCTTTTTTTTTGCTGCTTGCATTTTTATTTTTGTTTGATTTTTTTATTTTTTCTATTCTTCTTTAATCTTTCACCAATTTAAGCTGTCAAATGCCAATACTGCCATATTTTCAATATTTGTTAACAATGATTACGCTAACTTTATTAATGCAACTCGTAGCAAATATTGCAGTTAAGCATAGGTTTGGGAATACGGCAGTTGTTACTGCAAGCTATAATCGTTGTTAGTTCACGTTAACGTAATCGAAGTTAAGATGTTTGGGAATCCCGCTACACTTACTTACTTAGGTGGCCGTGACAACCCGTGTCCGGATTTCGACCGACCTCATCAGCTCTCGCCAGGCGCCTCTGCTTTGCGCGCGCCTTCTCCAATCGGATACACCAAGTGCGGTTAGGGCTTCCTCAGCCTGGTCCATCCATCGGAGGCATGGTCTCCCTCGTCGTCGTTGACCAGCGACCCTCGCTTCGAGCACCTTTTTCGCTGGAGCTTCGTCGTCCATACGATGGACATGACCCAGCCAGCGTAGTCGCTGCACAGTTATACGCCGAACTACGTCAATGTCTCCGTAGAGCTCATACAGCTCGTGGTTCATTCGGATGCGATAGTCATCGCCGACTCGAACAGGACCGAAGATTTTGCGGAGAACTTTTCTCTCGAACACCCCCAGAGCGGCTGCGTCAGTTTGCGAAACTACCCATGCCTCAGCGCCATAAAGCAGCACAGGTAGAACGAGCGTCTTGTAGAGTGTTAGTTTTGTCGATCGAGAGAGGGCTCTGGAACTTAGTTGCTTACTGAGCCCGTAGTAGCACCTATTAGCAATTATTGTTCTTCGCTTTATCTCCAGGCTGATTTCGTTGTTAGTATTAATGGCGGTGCCAAGGTATACAAACTCCTTGACTACTTCAAAGTTATAGCTGCCGGATGAAACGTGGGAGTCTAAACGCCGAGCTCCCTTGTTTGTAGACAGCATATACTTTGTTTTACCCTCATTTATCGTCAAACCCACTTTGGCTGATTCCTTTTCGATAGCGGCGAAAGCAGCGGTAACATCTCTCTTGGTTCTGCCAACAATATCAATATCATCAGCGTAAGCAAGGAGCTGGACACCTTTATAGAAAATGGTGCCATTACGATGCACACCGGCCTTTCGTACGATCCCCTCCATGATGATGTTGAAGAGATCGCAAGACAGTGGATCGCCTTGCCTGAAACCTCTTTCGGTATTGAAGGTTTCGGAGAGGTCATTTCCTACCTTGACGGAGCTGCGTGTGTTGCTCAACGTCATTCTGCAAAGTCTAATCAACTTTGCAGGTATACCGAACTCAGACATTGTTGCGTATAGGCAATCCCTTCTCGGGCTATCGAACGCAGCTTTAAAGTCGACAAAGAGATGGTGTGTGTCAATTTGATTTTCGTGGGTTTTCTCCAGGATTTGTCGTAGCGTGAAAATCTGGTCTATGGTAGACTTACCAGGTCGAAAGCCACACCTGATAAGGTCCAATCAGTGTTTTTGTAATTGGCTTTAATCTTTCACACAGTACGCTTGAGAGAACCTTATATGCGATGGAAATAAGAGTGATACCTCTATAACTTGCGCAGATTGTACGGTCTCCTTTCTTAAGTATAGGGCACAGTACACTGAGGTTCCAATCGTCGGGCATGCTTTCTGCTAGCCATATTTTGCTGATGAGCTGATGCATGCGCCTTATCAATTCATCGCCGCCGGTTTTAAACAATTCAGCTGACAGGCCGTCAGCACCCGCTGCTTTATTGTTTTTGAGTCGTTGGATAGCAACTCGAACCTCTTCATGGCTAGGTGGTGATACTTCCACTCCGTCATCGTCGATTGGTGGCACTGCACTGTGCTCTCGATGGGCGGCATTGGTGGAATCGTCGCCATTAAGTAAATTGGAGAAGTGCTGTCTCCACAATCTAAGCACACACTGTGTATCCGTATTCAGATCTCCATTTTCGTCTCTACAAGTGGATGCTCCGGGCTTGAAACCTTCGGTTAGACGCTTAACCTGTTGATAAAATTTTCGTGCATCCTTCTTGCCCTGGTATACCTCTAGTTCCTCACGCTCACGCTTTTCCTGCTCTCTTTTCTTGCGTCTGAAAAGGCGCCTCTCTTCCTTCCTCTTTTCGCGGTAGTTTTCTCGCACGGCTCGCGTTGCAGCTGACTGCAGCGTTTTTCTATAAGCGTCGTTTTTTACTGCAGTCGCAATGCGACACTCCTGATCATACCATTGGTTCCGAGGTTGCGGGCGCCGGAAACCAATGACTTCTTCAGCGGCAGCGCGCATGGAGTGGGATATATGCGCCCAAAGTCCGCCGGCGTCGTCGGGTCCAGAGGTTGGTTGGTTGAGCTTAAACGAGAGTTGAGCGGAATAGGCTTCGGCAGTCCGTTGTAATTGCAGCTTAGCGACATCTAGCTTTCGTTGCATTCCTGTGCGTATGTTCTTCGCATTGCATAATCGTATGCGGATCTTGGCTGCAACAAGATAATGGTCGGAGTCAATGTTGACCCCCCGAAATGTACGCACATCTAGAACACTAGAGGCATGCCTTCCGTCGATTACAACATGATCAATTTGGTTTCGCGTTTTTTGATCCGGGGACAGCCAGGTGGCCTTGTGGATGTCGAGGTGCTTAAATCTGGTGCTACTAACTACCATGTTTCGTGCCGCGGCGAAGTCGATCAGTCTTAGACCGTTGTTTGTGGAGGTCTCGTGAAGACTGAACTGACCGACAGTGGGGCCAAAGATGCCTTCCCTTCCGACTTTCGCATTAAAATCGCCGAGGACTATTTTCACGTCATGGACCGGAAGGTGGTCATATACGTCCTCAAGACTAGCGTAGAAAGCGTCCTTGACGGCTTCGTCTTTTTCCTCCGTCGGGGCGTGCGCGCAAATAAGGCTTATGTAGAAAAATTTTGCCTTGATGCGGATCGTGGCCAATCTTTCGTTCACAGGTGTGAACCGGGAAACAAGGTGGCGTAGTTTCCGGCTAACGACGAATCCACATCCGAATTCGCGCTTCTCCGCATGGCAGCTGTAGTAGATATCGCAGTGTGCTTGTTTAGAGCAGCCTTGCCCTTTCCATCGCATTTCCTGGATGGCGGTGATGTCAGATTGTATTGTTTTGAGGGCTTCCGCCAGTTGGATAATGGCACCTTCCCTATAAAGGGTCCGGACATTCCAGGTGCATATCCGTAAATCATTGTCCGTTTTTCGTTTGCGGTGGTCGTCAACGTAATTGGGGTTCTTATCCGAGGCTGGTTTAGTTTTCATTGGGCAGTAGTAATGTGGCGGGACCCAAACCCTGCGCACATTCCATGTTTAAGGTCTATGGAGTGACCCGCCGCTCAAATTAGCCGTCAAACTGACGGATGCCAGTTTGCCGTTGCCCAGGGAACACCACTTGGAGGTTTGAGTCGACTTGAGACGATTTCGACATGGATAATGCTGGCCTCGCCAGGTTGAGGCGGTCAGACACGTTGCCATGTGAAGGTTCGCCCCTGTTCCCCGGAATCCCGCTACAGGTGATGAAAAATTAGTAGCTCAAAGAGTTCAAGCATGTTAAGATTTTTCTTTGTTATTATTATTTATTTTTTTTTTAACTTACATTTGACATTATCGTGTTTACTGTTTAAAAATCCACTCGATAATAATTTCTTTAGCACTAGAAATTTATTTAATACAAATCGCAATTTTACTTACGGCTTAGCCACGTTTAATTTTTTAATAGAAACCACTGTTTATTTTGTTATAATTCCCCGTTAGCTCATGATGCGTGAGTAAACTACAAGAATCGTACCAGGATTCACCGCACCAAGAAAGCCTTCCAAATTTTCCCCTCACTTGACCATATAAAACACCTATCACGAAAACCCAGAAAAAATACCTAAAATCCAAAAAAAACTTTGCAACCTTGGTTGGTTTCGATATCGGTTGATGTTCAGATGGAGTCCATCGACCGTTGGTGTCGTCCCCTTTCTGGTTTGAAACCAGCCATGGTGACCTTGCGCCTTTGTTGTCACCAAAAAAAAAAAATACGACTTGTTCTCACTCACATCGGCCTACGCCACCACCTTGGGTCTACTTAACCCTGCATCTTCGGAATTATTACCAACTGCATGTCTTATACATGTGTGGGTTTAGGTCTATACGGGAATGCCAAAAAAAAATCGGTAGCTTCAAAAATAACAATTCAATTTAAAATAGTTGAAATAGCACAAATAGTTGTAATAATGCCGAAAAAAAATATCTAGCTCTAGATAGATGTTATATCTAAATATAAAACATTGGAATCTATTGGATTTATTTCAAAACTCATAACTTACAGTATTGGTTAACTTAAATTGTATAGCTGCCGACAAGATATAGGTTTATTTAGGTCAATAATAATTAGATATAAGCTATGAGTAATGTGTTGAATGTACTCGTCCTTTTTTTATTAATTTTATGCTATATTTGCATCTTGGCTAATAATGAAGGCTAAAGCTGAGAACTAGTTAAAACTAAAAAAGGAAATATTTCCTATTTGCGAGATAAATATCTCTTATCTTATATATTTTTTTTTTGTTTTGTTTAATTCCAGCGAAAACAAAGAACTGTGTTTTATTTTAATATTTTTTTTTCATATATAGAAGAAAAAGTAATAGTAGTTGAAATTCCTGTTATCAGAAAAACAGCAAATAAGTTCAATTCATATTTAATGCAAACATCAGTTAAAACTAGCAATACTTATAATAATATAAATCCTAATCAAAGATAAATAAAGGATATGATAACATAGGATATATTAAGAACAGCGTAAAAGATTCTATTTGTATGTAAAAAATATTTATTGCTATGTGTAGATTACAGAACGGTAGCCAAATTACAGTGCAACCTAAATAGGTGCGCTTGCGTCTGTTTGTATGAAGCACATACATTTTTTATGAAGCCTACCCAAATACGCAAGTTTTGACATGTTTTAAGAATTTTTCTTAGAGCATGAAGAGGTATTTATTCAAAGATCCGTAGAATCCTTTAAATGATTTTTATTATATTATTACCTGTTTTGATTTACCTGTTTATTACATGTTAAGAAAAACAGAGCAAACATCTAAGCTTATAAGCACGGGAAAGTAAGTCAATGCTGCAGAGTTATTGATCGTTTTAAATATAAACGTTCTGAAATCGTACTATATTAGTTTGTTTTTATTTTAATAGGATATGGCAAAATAAAAAATGTTATTTTGTTTTGTCTCGCCAGGCTGATATATGATGATTTTTTCAATTTAGATACTTTCAGCTTAATTCGAATTTATACTTTTATTTTTATGTTCGGTTTAATTTCCTTTTTTTCCGGTTAATTTTTGAGTTAAGCACAATGCTTTATAATTACTGCTATTGTATTTGGGTTTTATTTTAGTGTAACTTTAAATTTTTTCTTTTTATGTTTCGTTTAATTTGGATATACTTTGAAATTTAAGTTTGGGTTGAATTTAATTTTGTTTACCTTTTAGTTTAATTTTGTTGTTTTTATCTATTTTTCGAAAATTTTAGATTTAGTGTATTTAGATTATTTTTAATTAATTTGTAAATTTATTCGACCTCTTTTCATAAGTTTTTGTGTTATTATTATAACTCTAATAATTTTTCAATTATTAATTAAGAGTTATATTTTCGAGCTCAAGGTCTATGTTGTTTTCTGAAGAAAACAACCAACAACAACAACAATACCCTTTATATAGAGTGGCAATCATACAGCAGACTAGACAGCTGTTTCGTTGGCCGCTACACCAACTCATCAGTAGCCTTTATATGATAGCGATGATAAACTTAGCCGTTCATGTCTATTTGTTTTCGTCAATGTTAGAGAAAATTACTCTGAATTACATTGTACACACAAATGATACGAAAAGCAGCTAAAGTTCTTCGAATTTCCAGATTCACACTTATTCGGTGTAAGCTCTTTCTTCGAAGATATATCAAAGCTTTTTACCACTCACAGGCATGTTGTAATTTTAGTTGTTGTTCTTCTATTATTCACTGTCCGTCTTAGTTGCAGCAACCTGCTGCTATTAAACTATGACGTCATGAAATATTTTGTTTGAAAACTAAGATTTTTATTTTATTGTGTGTAAACACACAAATTAATCATAATTTTGTTTTTCAACGGCCGTGCTCTGCCAGAGAATTAATTTGTAAATTTATTCGACCTCTTTTCATAAGTTTTTGTGTTATTATTATAACTCTAATAATTTTTCAATTATTAATTAAGAGTTATATTTTCGAGCTCAAGGTCTATGTTGTTTTCTGAAGAAAACAACCAACAACAACAACAATACCCTTTATATAGAGTGGCAATCATACAGCAGACTAGACAGCTGTTTCGTTGGCCGCTACACCAACTCATCAGTAGCCTTTATATGATAGCGATGATAAACTTAGCCGTTCATGTCTATTTGTTTTCGTCAATGTTAGAGAAAATTACTCTGAATTACATTGTACACACAAATGATACGAAAAGCAGCTAAAGTTCTTCGAATTTCCAGATTCACACTTATTCGGTGTAAGCTCTTTCTTCGAAGATATATCAAAGCTTTTTACCACTCACAGGCATGTTGTAATTTTAGTTGTTGTTCTTCTATTATTCACTGTCCGTCTTAGTTGCAGCAACCTGCTGCTATTAAACTATGACGTCATGAAATATTTTGTTTGAAAACTAAGATTTTTATTTTATTGTGTGTAAACACACAAATTAATCATAATTTTGTTTTTCAACGGCCGTGCTCTGCCAGAGAATTAATTTGTAAATTTATTCGACCTCTTTTCATAAGTTTTTGTGTTATTATTATAACTCTAATAATTTTTCAATTATTAATTAAGAGTTATATTTTCGAGCTCAAGGTCTATGTTGTTTTCTGAAGAAAACAACCAACAACAACAACAATACCCTTTATATAGAGTGGCAATCATACAGCAGACTAGACAGCTGTTTCGTTGGCCGCTACACCAACTCATCAGTAGCCTTTATATGATAGCGATGATAAACTTAGCCGTTCATGTCTATTTGTTTTCGTCAATGTTAGAGAAAATTACTCTGAATTACATTGTACACACAAATGATACGAAAAGCAGCTAAAGTTCTTCGAATTTCCAGATTCACACTTATTCGGTGTAAGCTCTTTCTTCGAAGATATATCAAAGCTTTTTACCACTCACAGGCATGTTGTAATTTTAGTTGTTGTTCTTCTATTATTCACTGTCCGTCTTAGTTGCAGCAACCTGCTGCTATTAAACTATGACGTCATGAAATATTTTGTTTGAAAACTAAGATTTTTATTTTATTGTGTGTAAACACACAAATTAATCATAATTTTGTTTTTCAACGGCCGTGCTCTGCCAGAGAATTAATTTGTAAATTTATTCGACCTCTTTTCATAAGTTTTTGTGTTATTATTATAACTCTAATAATTTTTCAATTATTAATTAAGAGTTATATTTTCGAGCTCAAGGTCTATGTTGTTTTCTGAAGAAAACAACCAACAACAACAACAATACCCTTTATATAGAGTGGCAATCATACAGCAGACTAGACAGCTGTTTCGTTGGCCGCTACACCAACTCATCAGTAGCCTTTATATGATAGCGATGATAAACTTAGCCGTTCATGTCTATTTGTTTTCGTCAATGTTAGAGAAAATTACTCTGAATTACATTGTACACACAAATGATACGAAAAGCAGCTAAAGTTCTTCGAATTTCCAGATTCACACTTATTCGGTGTAAGCTCTTTCTTCGAAGATATATCAAAGCTTTTTACCACTCACAGGCATGTTGTAATTTTAGTTGTTGTTCTTCTATTATTCACTGTCCGTCTTAGTTGCAGCAACCTGCTGCTATTAAACTATGACGTCATGAAATATTTTGTTTGAAAACTAAGATTTTTATTTTATTGTGTGTAAACACACAAATTAATCATAATTTTGTTTTTCAACGGCCGTGCTCTGCCAGAGAATTAATTTGTAAATTTATTCGACCTCTTTTCATAAGTTTTTGTGTTATTATTATAACTCTAATAATTTTTCAATTATTAATTAAGAGTTATATTTTCGAGCTCAAGGTCTATGTTGTTTTCTGAAGAAAACAACCAACAACAACAACAATACCCTTTATATAGAGTGGCAATCATACAGCAGACTAGACAGCTGTTTCGTTGGCCGCTACACCAACTCATCAGTAGCCTTTATATGATAGCGATGATAAACTTAGCCGTTCATGTCTATTTGTTTTCGTCAATGTTAGAGAAAATTACTCTGAATTACATTGTACACACAAATGATACGAAAAGCAGCTAAAGTTCTTCGAATTTCCAGATTCACACTTATTCGGTGTAAGCTCTTTCTTCGAAGATATATCAAAGCTTTTTACCACTCACAGGCATGTTGTAATTTTAGTTGTTGTTCTTCTATTATTCACTGTCCGTCTTAGTTGCAGCAACCTGCTGCTATTAAACTATGACGTCATGAAATATTTTGTTTGAAAACTAAGATTTTTATTTTATTGTGTGTAAACACACAAATTAATCATAATTTTGTTTTTCAACGGCCGTGCTCTGCCAGAGAATTAATTTGTAAATTTATTCGACCTCTTTTCATAAGTTTTTGTGTTATTATTATAACTCTAATAATTTTTCAATTATTAATTAAGAGTTATATTTTCGAGCTCAAGGTCTATGTTGTTTTCTGAAGAAAACAACCAACAACAACAACAATACCCTTTATATAGAGTGGCAATCATACAGCAGACTAGACAGCTGTTTCGTTGGCCGCTACACCAACTCATCAGTAGCCTTTATATGATAGCGATGATAAACTTAGCCGTTCATGTCTATTTGTTTTCGTCAATGTTAGAGAAAATTACTCTGAATTACATTGTACACACAAATGATACGAAAAGCAGCTAAAGTTCTTCGAATTTCCAGATTCACACTTATTCGGTGTAAGCTCTTTCTTCGAAGATATATCAAAGCTTTTTACCACTCACAGGCATGTTGTAATTTTAGTTGTTGTTCTTCTATTATTCACTGTCCGTCTTAGTTGCAGCAACCAGCATATAAAGGGTATTGTTGTTGTTGTTGGTTGTTTTCTTCAGAAAACAACATAGACCTTGAGCTCGAAAATATAACTCTTAATTAATAATTGAAAAATTATTAGAGTTATAATAATAACACAAAAACTTATGAAAAGAGGTCGAATAAATTTACAAATTAATTCTCTGGCAGAGCACGGCCGTTGAAAAACAAAATTATGATTAATTTGTGTGTTTACACACAATAAAATAAAAATCTTAGTTTTCAAACAAAATATTTCATGACGTCATAGTTTAATAGCAGCAGGTTGCTGCATCTAAGACGGACAGTGAATAATAGAAGAACAACAACTAAAATTACAACATGCCTGTGAGTGGTAAAAAGCTTTGATATATCTTCGAAGAAAGAGCTTACACCGAATAAGTGTGAATCTGGAAATTCGAAGAACTTTAGCTGCTTTTCGTATCATTTGTGTGTACAATGTAATTCAGAGTAATTTTCTCTAACATTGACGAAAACAAATAGACATGAACGGCTAAGTTTATCATCGCTATCATATAAAGGCTACTGATGAGTTGGTGTAGCGGCCAACGAAACAGCTGTCTAGTCTGCTGTATGATTGCCACTCTATATAAAGGGTATTGTTGTTGTTGTTGGTTGTTTTCTTCAGAAAACAACATAGACCTTGAGCTCGAAAATATAACTCTTAATTAATAATTGAAAAATTATTAGAGTTATAATAATAACACAAAAACTTATGAAAAGAGGTCGAATAAATTTACAAATTAATTCTCTGGCAGAGCACGGCCGTTGAAAAACAAAATTATGATTAATTTGTGTGTTTACACACAATAAAATAAAAATCTTAGTTTTCAAACAAAATATTTCATGACGTCATAGTTTAATAGCAGCAGGTTGCTGCAACTAAGACGGACAGTGAATAATAGAAGAACAACAACTAAAATTACAACATGCCTGTGAGTGGTAAAAAGCTTTGATATATCTTCGAAGAAAGAGCTTACACCGAATAAGTGTGAATCTGGAAATTCGAAGAACTTTAGCTGCTTTTCGTATCATTTGTGTGTACAATGTAATTCAGAGTAATTTTCTCTAACATTGACGAAAACAAATAGACATGAACGGCTAAGTTTATCATCGCTATCATATAAAGGCTACTGATGAGTTGGTGTAGCGGCCAACGAAACAGCTGTCTAGTCTGCTGTATGATTGCCACTCTATATAAAGGGTATTGTTGTTGTTGTTGGTTGTTTTCTTCAGAAAACAACATAGACCTTGAGCTCGAAAATATAACTCTTAATTAATAATTGAAAAATTATTAGAGTTATAATAATAACACAAAAACTTATGAAAAGAGGTCGAATAAATTTACAAATTAATTCTCTGGCAGAGCACGGCCGTTGAAAAACAAAATTATGATTAATTTGTGTGTTTACACACAATAAAATAAAAATCTTAGTTTTCAAACAAAATATTTCATGACGTCATAGTTTAATAGCAGCAGGTTGCTGCAACTAAGACGGACAGTGATTAATAGAAGAACAACAACTAAAATTACAACATGCCTGTGAGTGGTAAAAAGCTTTGATATATCTTCGAAGAAAGAGCTTACACCGAATAAGTGTGAATCTGGAAATTCGAAGAACTTTAGCTGCTTTTCGTATCATTTGTGTGTACAATGTAATTCAGAGTAATTTTCTCTAACATTGACGAAAACAAATAGACATGAACGGCTAAGTTTATCATCGCTATCATATAAAGGCTACTGATGAGTTGGTGTAGCGGCCAACGAAACAGCTGTCTAGTCTGCTGTATGATTGCCACTCTATATAAAGGGTATTGTTGTTGTTGTTGGTTGTTTTCTTCAGAAAACAACATAGACCTTGAGCTCGAAAATATAACTCTTAATTAATAATTGAAAAATTATTAGAGTTATAATAATAACACAAAAACTTATGAAAAGAGGTCGAATAAATTTACAAATTAATTCTCTGGCAGAGCACGGCCGTTGAAAAACAAAATTATGATTAATTTGTGTGTTTACACACAATAAAATAAAAATCTTAGTTTTCAAACAAAATATTTCATGACGTCATAGTTTAATAGCAGCAGGTTGATGCAACTAAGACGGACAGTGAATAATAGAAGAACAACAACTAAAATTACAACATGCCTGTGAGTGGTAAAAAGCTTTGATATATCTTCGAAGAAAGAGCTTACACCGAATAAGTGTGAATCTGGAAATTCGAAGAACTTTAGCTGCTTTTCGTATCATTTGTGTGTACAATGTAATTCAGAGTAATTTTCTCTAACATTGACGAAAACAAATAGACATGAACGGCTAAGTTTATCATCGCTATCATATAAAGGCTACTGATGAGTTGGTGTAGCGGCCAACGAAACAGCTGTCTAGTCTGCTGTATGATTGCCACTCTATATAAAGGGTATTGTTGTTGTTGTTGGTTGTTTTCTTCAGAAAACAACATAGACCTTGAGCTCGAAAATATAACTCTTAATTAATAATTGAAAAATTATTAGAGTTATAATAATAACACAAAAACTTATGAAAAGAGGTCGAATAAATTTACAAATTAATTCTCTGGCAGAGCACGGCCGTTGAAAAACAAAATTATGATTAATTTGTGTGTTTACACACAATAAAATAAAAATCTTAGTTTTCAAACAAAATATTTCATGACGTCATAGTTTAATAGCAGCAGGTTGCTGCAACTAAGACGGACAGTGAATAATAGAAGAACAACAACTAAAATTACAACATGCCTGTGAGTGGTAAAAAGCTTTGATATATCTTCGAAGAAAGAGCTTACACCGAATAAGTGTGAATCTGGAAATTCGAAGAACTTTAGCTGCTTTTCGTATCATTTGTGTGTACAATGTAATTCAGAGTAATTTTCTCTAACATTGACGAAAACAAATAGACATGAACGGCTAAGTTTATCATCGCTATCATATAAAGGCTACTGATGAGTTGGTGTAGCGGCCAACGAAACAGCTGTCTAGTCTGCTGTATGATTGCCACTCTATATAAAGGGTATTGTTGTTGTTGTTGGTTGTTTTCTTCAGAAAACAACATAGACCTTGAGCTCGAAAATATAACTCTTAATTAATAATTGAAAAATTATTAGAGTTATAATAATAACACAAAAAATTATTTTTAATTTTAAGTTTAATTATTGAAGTAGTTTTAGTTTGAGTTTAGTATCTTTCATACTAGATTTTTAAAATAATTTTTTTTTATTTATGTTTGGTTTCAAGTTTAGCTTCAACTTTGATTTTTCTCTTTGCAATGTTTGTTTTTTTAAATGTTTCTCTATTGTTGTCCTACCTTGACCTCTTATTTTATTTAATTTATCTGATTCGCTTGTCGTAGACTATTACAGAAAAGTTTTTAGAAAAAAAATGATCGAAAGATGTCATGAAGACTAGCGCCCGCTCTTGGCGCCTTTGCGTGCCACTGCAGCTAAGGTATTGTAATATTTTAACCTAAGCAACCACAATTTCTCTTTGCGTTGCGTTACCTATTCTGTATGCTAGTAAATAAGCAATACGCTTAACAACTAAAAACTAATGTTGTTCATGTGGCTTACAAACATTAACATTAAAAAATCATTGATGTAGAATTATTAAAAATGAATGGCAAATAGAAGGTATGGTAGTATTAAAGCCCGAAGTTCAACTCATACTCCCCTACTGGAAGCAGTTGCAGAATCCATTGGTGCCTTGCCCCAGTTATCGTATAGCGACAAGAAGATACGTTGCTGTGTCCATCGGTGAATCGACGCCGCAGGTGGTTAGTTCCATGTTATTGGCTGGAGTAGCGGTGGCTGATGGCGTTGCCATGTTTTGGCTACTTTGGCCCAAGACTTTGTTGCTGTTGTAGTAGTAGATGTCGTTGTTGTTCCTTAGGGCTGCTTTCTGGTAGTTGTAGATATTGTCTCTGTTGTTGTTTCATGTTTGCATTTTTAATTTTCTTATTCTCGAAATTCTTTTTTTACTTATTGTTTTTATTTGTAGATACTTTTTTCTTTTTTTTTAAAAATTCTTGGTCACTTATTGTTTTTTTTTTAAGTTGACTAATTTCTTTTCTTGGTCACTTAGGGATATGTTATGCTGTCGGTCATGGGCACGTCATGGGCACGCATTGTTGTTGTTTCAATGTAAATTGAAAAATTGAGAGCGAGAGAATAAATTTTGCCCACCACGGTCACCAAATGATTCGGTAAAAATATGAAATTATGGGATCAACAGTGTTGCGTTCTGGAATTATTCACAACATTTGTGTTTTAGCATTAAAATAGAACAAATTCAGTACGAAATGTGTGAAAGCAGTAATGAAACCTGCTATTAAGCAACACTCAACCATGATCAACGATGATACATTTTTCAGATAAAGTACTAAAAGTAGCAAAAAGTGTACTGATGTTTGGGGATCATATGACCGTCAGCATAACATACTTTTGGCACAGCGCTCATCAAACGAAAAAAAAGCGCAAAAAGTGACGGGACCAGGGATCATTTGACCGCCAGCATAACATCACCCTTTTTTTCACGCAGCTAATAACGAACGCTCTCTTGGAATTTTTTTGACAGATGGTGGTATGCCAAGCAACTCTCACTTCTACCTGGGTTTTTGCATGGCAGAATAATAAGGTAGGGCCGCTTTGCTTAGTGCCCTCACGCGTCATCGAAGAGTGGATATTGAAAACGTTGGTTAGTTGTCAAAGAGACGAAATTCGTAGAAATTGCAAATGAAGAAAATATTTTATGTTTCCAAGTTGCAAACAGTGCGGTCGCGAGTGTTAAATTTGTGATAATTTGAGTGAAAATATTATAAAAAAGTGTAATAAAACTATAAAATGTGAAAAAAGTCTTAAATTGCAAAAAAAAACCTGTAACAGTTTTAACCTAAAAACAACTGCGAAACGTGAGCATAAAGAAATTCGCGATGAACAGCTGATTTTAACATCTAGCCCGCTTTATTCTGCTTTCTACTTCATTCCTCTCCGAGTCGGCCCTACCTTATAATTCTGCCATGGGTTCTTGTATCCAAGGTATATTTAACAAGGTAGTGTCGTCTCGGAGCGGTGGGTACCGCACCCGTCAAACACATAGATTATAATTTGCTTAATTACGTGTAAGTGCCCTGACAATTCCTTAATCCGGTTACAGGAATGCTACACAGTTCAGTATACTGGCTCTGTAGTTTGAAAAACTCAATACATTCACACTTTTTACACACTCACACTGGATTCACTTTCACGCCACTTTCATCGCTACTAGCAACGAAGTTTTAGAGCCAGTTGATTTTGACAGCAGCGGCTAATGTATGTCAAAAAAGGGGATATCAGTGTTGTTTTTAATTACTTTTGGTGGATTTATTTAGGGTTTTCCTGGATTTCGTACAGGAAACAACACTGATATCTTGTTCACAATTAAAAGCAAATGAAACAAATGTGAAAAGTTGCAAATAAAAGTGAAAAATGTACAATTAAAGCAATGGAAAGAAAATCGGAAATGGAAAGCTGCTATCACCTTTGCATACGACGTCATTTTGTGTATACACTTTTGAAAACAAGCACAAATTTGAAATAAAGCACACGCAAACTGCAAAAGCAGCGAGAACTTTCGCATACGATGAAATTTTTTTATGAACTTTCACTTGCATGTGTAGAACCTCTTACTACAAGCATGAAAGTTCGAAATTTTTCGAACCATTTATCAGTACACGTATTCTTTCGCACGTTCACTATCACTGGCCTGTGTAACCGGCCTGTTTGTCTTTTAATTTTAAACTTTCCAACAAAACTTTTCTGAACATCTTTTATTATTAGCTTGAACACTAGAAATTTGTTTAAAAACTTACTCTTTAGCCATTCTTAATTTTTATTAAAAAACGTGAAGTTCTTCTATTGGCTTCTTCAAATCGCTTATTAAAGTGTGCAAAAAAGCATTTTCGTATAACTTCGATAACTGCTTCGATTTCTTCAGTTGTAAGCGCCGAGTTTTTTGACTCAATAAAACTTGTTAAAAAATAAAGGGGAAATATGCTAGCAGTGGTAATAAGCTATCAGTGGGAATTTGAGTTTTCGGGGTTTATTTCCTCTGGCAATATTATTATTTTGACTTTGACAGCCAAGTTGTATTGCCTCTTCACTTAACATGTTGTTTTGAAACGAAAAGACGCGTTCGCCTGAGCTGTGCTATAACGGTGTTAAAAAAAATTGTTTTTTGGACTTTTTCAAGTCTTAAGTTTCGTGGCTAATCCAAGCGATATAAAAAATTAGTGTATGGTTTGTTCTACAGTTTTTAGTTTTCAATAAGATGCGGCAATGGATTTCTGCCTAACGACACCAAAAATAAAGAAAATTTTGCATTTTCAAAATAGCACTAAAAACGAGGAGTGGGAATTCGTTTTAGCTAGTAGTGGGAATTCATGCAAATTCCATTTTTGCCAACCAAATATCATCAGAATGACAATTTAACTAGTTCAAACCATCACCATCACCGCCATCATCGCAAAATTTATCATCGCCTGAAGAGAACTTTTGTATCATTTGCTTAAAATCTTTGACATGCAAACCGACTGTAAACAACTCAATCAAATGTAACATATACAAAAGACCGGTGCATTTGAGTTTTTTACGTGCCAACATTGTGACTGATATAGATGAATAAAAAAATCATTATTTCTTATGTGGCGGCCATGTTTAGAGTATGTGACCCATACGCCGGAGAACCCTGGTTCGCATCCCACCTGACACAGAAAGTTTTTACGATTAAATTAATTTTTCAGTTCGGCCGTCCCCTCTCTGCAGACAATGGCAAACCTCAGAGAGTAAAAACTACCATGAAAAGCTTCTTGAGAACATAGGCCATTCGGAGTCGGAATAAAGCATGTAGGATTAGTTTTCAATCACTTGTGTTCAAACATTTCACAACACACACAACACAATAGATCATAAGAAGCTCGGTCAAAGTCCTTTCAAGGGCTGAAATGGCCATTTCTTTTTTTTTTTTTTATTTCTTATTTATACTTTACTTTTACAGTTTTTACAGCACTTGTATCGTGTTTTATAGGAATTCTCACTTCTAGGAGAGCAATGGCAGATTTGTAAGTCAATTTTGTAAGTTTTGCGCCGATGGGCATTACTCCGACTTTCCCTCAAATAATTCACCAACAGACTTTAGAAAAGTTGTAGCTGGAGGCTGTAGCTTCCGAAAGGTATGTCGGTGACTCAAAACTATTAGCATTTGCCAAAGTTATGATAAAAAAAACTAAACCACTCCAACTGCTAGACCATTTTCCCTACATTTCGACCGTAATTAAAAAGTTCCGCACTTAATTCGCTATATGGCACACGAAAATTAACTCATTTTAGATATATTTCTACAAATTTATACCGCGATTATTTTGTTTTAAAAAAAATTAAATATGGTTTTGTTTTTGGAGTTTACTTCTTTAGAATCGATTTCATATATTGCCCGCGGTATGATCATTTTATGGCGAGTGAAATCGAGCGTTATCTAAAAAATCAAGCATTACGCATTCAGCGTTATACCAACAAAATACATACTCTCAGCAGAGAAATACCAACAACGAAGAAATACCAACAAAATACATACTCACAGCAGAGAGAGTTTCAATAAACTCGATGTTGCTCTCTACTCTTCTCTTTTTATGTTCAGCTAGCCACAGCACAACAAAAAAATTGTGTGTGTTTGAATATGTGTGTATTTGCAACGTAGCCGTTGCTCATACGAGTAGTTTATATTAAAGTGTACATTTATTATAATTGATAATAATATAAAAGCTTGTTTAATTATAAATCCAACAAGTTTTATTTCATTGAAATTAGTTGAAAATTCGTCGAGTTATTTAAATTTTAAGCATTAATCTTTTAAAAACAGCACAAAATCGTTGTTTTTCATGCTGCTTTGTCGAAACTGAGTTTTTCGCAAATAAAATCAAGCAAAACATAGTTATTTTAGTGATTTTGTAGTGAAGTAGAAATACTTCAAATTGAATAAGTCGACGAATTTTCAACCGATTTCAATTAAATAAAGCTTGCTGGATTTAGAATTAGCTAGAATTCTTATTGCTATGACATAACGGGACATGTAAAACAGAATATGTCCACGAATTGATCTTAAATAGAAAATTTAAGGAAATTTTTCATCATACAGATGAAGGATTGCGCTTAATACAATTTTTGAAAGAAGTTAATTTAGATTTAGTTTCTGGAAGAACAATGGGAACGTCTAGATATGGTACAAACATTGATGCTATGTTTTACCGATTACCACAAACCTAATATTACAGTGTTTAATAATGACGTTACTATTAATGAAATTCATCCCTCTACGCACGGGTGACAATCTTGACGCGATGTAGGGGCTTAAGTTGCAAAGACACAATGGCTATTGGGTTAGGCTTTGTGGAGCAACGAACCAAAAGTCACCCCCCCCCATTTCTAAGGTTGTAGACGCCATGCCGAGGGAGATTGCACCGGTGGTGCAGGGTCTAGGGGTTTTAGATCGCGAATGGTGTCTCCTCAGGGCCGCCCACTCCCTGTTGTATTTTAGTAGGGTAGGGCGGATAATGGGGATCTCTGTCCGTTCGGTCCGTTTTTCTCCCTAATTCGTGGGATATTTTATGAACCTAAAAACAAAAAACAAAAAGGAAGGGTGCGCTGTGGGGACGAGTCCCGAAGTGGTGGAATCCCAAAAGGATTTAACCGTGGAAGGGTTCGGGAAGCCGCAAGGTAACCCGCCGGGCCTGGTGGACGATAAAACTCTGAAAGGAGTGGAATTGTCAGCCAGACCTGTCGAAGCTGCAACACCAGGGAATGAAGGTGGACATCCTGTAAAGGTTGATAGCCTTCCACATAAAGGAAGGACGATGGAAGTTGGTGGACGACCCTCAAAAGTCGATAGCCAGTGGAAATCGTGGAGGGCTGATAGCCAGAAACCGAGCGGTAGCAAACCTTTGCCTACACAAAGAGATGCGTCCGCGAAGTCGAAGGCTTCGGCGGGAGGGAAATTCAACCCGGAAGGGGTTATTGGAAGCGGCCGTCCTATGCTACGGTAGCGGAAAAGGACCTTTTAATGGGCATCGTTGATTGCTCCATCGATGGTCAATTGGGAGAGTCCCAGTTGGCGGCCTTTAAATCCACCCTCTTGGAGGCTCTCGACACCATCAATGAAAGCGATGGCGATGTAGGATTTGTTGGCAATGCAAACTTGGAGGATGGAATTATTGCACTCAAGTGCAAGAACCCATCATCTAAGGTATGGCTGTGCCGAACCGTGCCAAAGCTTATGAACTTATGGGAAGGGGCTGAGTTGCGGGTCGACCGACTATACGCATTAAAGGACGTTAGAAGGATGTTCATCATTGTTTACGGTACTTCCGAAAGCAAGGTGGTCATCCTTAGGAGGTTGCAGACCCAGAACCGGTGCGTTGCGGACACTTCTAAATGGAGAGTTAGCAATGCAACGAAGTTCAGAGATGCAAAGGAAGGAGGCGTCAAGTTCACTGCGTGGTGCCGGACGAATGAGATGGAAGCGATCAGGCTGGCAGGGGGGAAACTCAACTGCGGCCTTGATCAAGCTCTCATCAAATTTCAAAAGGATGCAAGGTGAGCTCAACGAAACCCCTGGTACGGGGCTGGTGTTGAATTCTGCAAGGGAGGAACCACCAGGGCGGGTAATGGGCCCGTACCCGTACCAGGAAAACCTCGTGGTGTGCCAGCTCAATCTACACCATAGTAGGGCAGCATCAGCAATGATGATGCGTTGCATGAAGGAGCTCCAAGAACCTTGGATTCTTGGACAGACAGCGGAAAGCCACGCTGTACCAACCGGTGGCAGATGGCAGACGGAGGACCTGTATCCTGGTGAGACATGGTATACTAGCGGTACATATGCCACACCTATGATCCCCGGATCTTACCGTTGTGAGAATCGAGGATGGTACAGGTACTTGTATGATGGCTGCGGCGTATCTTCCTTACGACTCTCCGGACCAGCCACCTTCAAAAGAGGTGGAGAACCTGGTAAAATACTGTGAGGAAAGAGGCATTGGAGTGATCATAGGATGTGATGCCAACGCGCATAATATTGCGTGGGGAAGCACCAACAACAATGACAGAGGAGAGCAACTGCTTGAATTTGTGGAGAGGTATAATCTGTTGGTAGCAAATAGAGGAGTACAGCCGACTTTCGTTGATGCAAGGCGAGCGGAAGTCATTGACGTCACTCTTATTTGTAGAAAGATTCTGAGCAGAATAGAAAACTGGAGGGTCGTGGATAGGCTAACCATGTCGGACCACAGATCCATTCAGTTTGAAGTCAAGTTCGGAATACGACGGCAGCAGAGTAGCAGGAAGGTCAGGATTCCCAAGAACCCGGATCCTGTGATATATAAGGCGAAGTTGAGGGAAACACTGACCCAAAAAGCTATAAAAGTATTAGGGAATATAGCGGAAGTGGAAAGCCATGTCAAACATCTTAGTTCGGCCATTATGAGGGTGAGACTGAAATTTGAAATACACTTGGTTTGGTTTTTACTGTAGATTGAAAATAGAAATTTTGAGTAGCAACCTTTGCTTGATTTGAAAATGAAAAATTTGAAAAGAAAGAAAAATTTTGAGGAGTCGAGAAAAAATTTCGTTTAGAATTGAATTTGTGTCGTAAAATTTATAAAAAAAAAAAATTTATAATTTGGAAAGTTACCACTAAAAACGAAAACAGTTTCTAAAGTGCGGTTAATAATTGCAAATAAGAACATAAAAAACGAAAGGTGTGGAATTATTTGAAAAGTTGCAAATAAAACAATCACCTTTTCAAAGTGCTGTTAACAATTACAAATAAAAAACCAACGAATTGTGTATAATTATTTGAAAATTGCAAATTAAAAAAAAAAAAAAAAAACAAATTACTTTCCAAAGTGGTGTCAGCTCCTCCGAATTCGTCGTCATACGTTTTTCTTTGGAAAACTTATATCATTCGATATATTATTCAAAGCCAGTTGCTAGCGCTTCAAAAGCGTTGCTATCGCAGCAGCAGCAAAAAGTTCAAACCTCAGTTGATTTACGTTGGCTTTCGTAAAATTCAAGGAAAGAGCAGTGTCCCAAAATAATTATTTTTACAATCTATATTTCCAAGATTCCACAAGACTCAAAATAAATTTTAATAATTCAAATTTTAGTAATAATTTTAATTTATAATTTTCTTAAATCAGAGTTTATATAATATTAGTTAAAATCATTATTCCCATACTTAAAATTATCATGTAATATTTTTTTAAATCTCAAAGAAGTATTTATATTTATATTGAATTGATTAATTAATAAATATAGCAAGCACAACGTCACCAGGCGCCTGCAGACTACGTGGGAGTATAAAATGTAAGTCCTTGCATTTATAAGTTATTAAAAATTTTTTTTTAAATTTGATAATTCATAATTAATTCAATATAAAGGTAAAATTCTCTAAGATTTACTCTAAGATTTAAATAATACTTCAGTCTTTTTATTCATGTTGCTATTTAATATCATTTTTTTCAATTAAAATAATTTGACAATTAATTTTATTCACCATACCTACTTAACATATTTTAATGAAATTGACCATGTTTACTTTACTTGTTTAATACTTACCTTAATGTTATCTGTTAATTTACCACACTTGAAAATTTATACTTGATACTTTAAATGATATTTAACTTATAGTTTTATAATTAATATGTTTAAATATTAAAGATACTTTGCAATATAAATAATTAAAATTTACAATTTATTTACCTACCTTAAAGATGTGCACGGAAATTTTCATTCTTTTAATAAATTAAGATAATTATAATGCAACTTTAACTCAGTAATCTTTTAATTACATGAAAGGTGAAAGCAGGTGAGGTGAGGTGAAGTGAGGTATTTTTTTATTAGTTTCTCTAAATTCCGAGTTAGCAATTTAAATTTTCTTTCGAATTACTTTCAATTTTCGGTTTTGGTTTGATTATTTAAATAATCTCTGCATACTTTTAAGTTTATGTAGCCGATAATAAAGTATGAAATTGGAGCAAAGCCCACCACATTTTCCCTGAGCATGGCTGGATTGATGGTATGCAGAGTGCGCTCCACTAAATAACGATTTTAATCGCTGTCGGTCGTTACACCATGTTCGAAGCTTACGAGGTGGCATGTCCTACAACTTCAATAGACGAGGGTGATCCGACGCCATGGTGGTGTACGGAACTCGAATCTCTGAAGAAGAAGGTTAGGAAGGTCTTCAATCGGCACATGAGAGGGAGAACCCCAGAAACATGGGCAGAATACAAGGCACGGAAAAGGCAACTGAAGAACCTCATACGACACCGTTAAAGGCAGTCGTGGAGAGACTTCTGCTCTGGGATGGAAACTATTTCAGAAGCATGCAGGCTTCAGAAAATGGTTTCAAAAGATCCATTCTCCAAAGTGGGACTGATCCGAAAAACGGATGGAACCATGGCAGATAACATGGAAGAGTCAATGCAAGTTCTGATGGAGGTGCATTTTCCTGGAAGTTTTAAGTCTGATGACCCATGGACAAACCTAAACAAAGGGATGCACAGGGTTGACAGACTGGAAGCCGAAAGAATGATCACTATGGACGGGGTGAGGAGTGCTATACGCTCAGTTGCTCCGTACAAAACATCAGGGATGGACGGTATATTTCCGGCTATGATGCAATGGGGGGATCTCATCGCACCTAGGCTGTGGGGTATATTCGTTACTTGCTTAGCGACTGGGTATGTTCCGAGAGTCTGGAGAGAGGCGAAAGTTGTCTTTCTCCAGAAACCCGGAAAAAAAGATATGCGGAGGCGAAGTCGTTCAGACCGATCAGCCTTACGTCTTTCCTCTTGAAAACGATGGAAAGAGTGATGGTTGACTGTCTTGAGAGCACTTCACTGATGCATAATCCTCTGAGTAGATGCCAATATGCTTATAGAGCAGGCATGTCTACGGAGAGTGCTCTTCACAAATTAGTTAGAGTGGCTGAAAAAGAGTTATTTTCAGGAGGCATCGCGATGGCCACATTTATGGACACCGAGGGTGCTTTCGACAGCTCTGATAGAACGCAATGTAAGCCCAATGATAACAAATTGGGTAGACAATATGCTCAAGCACAGGGCTGTCAACAACGGTAGAGTCAAGACTAGAGGTAGAGTAAGTAGAGGATGTTCTCAAGGAGGGGTGTTATCGCCAACCCTGTGGAACATCACTGTGGACTCACTTTTGGCTAGACTAGACGAATCGGGCATACATACGATAGGGTATGCAGATGACATTGCGTTGGTGGTCTGTGGTAAATTCATTGACACCATTTCTGACATCATGAAGGGAGCACTCCGAATGGTGGAGGAGTGGTGTCGAGAACAAGGCCTCACCGTGAACGCAGGAAAATCAGACAATATTCTCTTTACTAGAAAGAGGGTAGGCCTGAGGAGAGAACAACTTAGACTTTTTGGAGCTGAAATCAACATGTCCACGAAAGTTAAATATCTAGGGGTAACTCTAGATAGTAAACTGAACTGGAACGAACATGTAGGAGACAGGATTCAAAAGGCCAAGAGGGTTCTGTTTCAGTGTAGACGCGTTTGTGGTCTAAAATGGGGGCTAAGCCCAGAGACTATGAAATGGATTTACACTATGATGGTTAGACCTGTCATCACGTATGCTTCGGTGATCTGGTGGACAAAAGTCAGTCAGAAAACCATTAAGAAGCGACTAGACAGAGTCCAACGGCTGGCGTATGTTGGAATAACAGGGGCAATACGCACCACTCCAACAAGCGCAATGGAGGTTTTGTTAGGTATGCTACCGTTGGATTTAGAAATAAAGAAAACGGCAGCGCTAACAGCCCTCAGGATGTTGCGAAATGCTACGTGGCATGGAGCAACAGCATTCCATGTTCATATTCGCATCCTGGACATGACACAGCGAAATGTCAGGGAGACGTGTATGCCTATGGACGGAAGGCAGAGAGTGAGAGTAACAGAAAAATATTATAAAACTCTAATAACAGATGGATCCGTTAGTGAAGAAACCGCTGGTAGTGACATCAGTATATTCACAGACGGCTCTCTGATGAATGGCAGAGCCGGGTCTGGCGTCTACTCAGAGGAGTTTAACCTATCCTGTGCACTGAGGCTGGGGAGGTTCGTGTCTGTATACCAGTCGGAAATGCTTGGTGTAGTGCATGCGCTGGACCACTTGATAGATGGACGGGTAAATGGCAAGAAAATTGTCATTGCCCTTGACAATCAGTCGGTGATTAGGTGCATGCAACGGACAGATATTACTTCTAGGTTGGCCATAGAATGTCTTACCAAACTCAATAGGTGCGCTCAGACAAATGAGCTCACACTTATGTGGGTGCGAGGACATTCTGGCATAGAACAGAATGAAAAGGCTGATTCTTTAGCAAGAGAAGGATCAGCAGAAGAATTCTGTGGACCAGGGAGCAAGCAAGAGAAGGATCAGCAGAAGAATTCTGTGGACCAGAACCACGTATCGCCATAGGCGACAATATGGTGGCAGGCCTTATTAAGCAATGGACGGACTCGGAACACCGTACAAGGTGGGAAGAAGCTGGTAATTGCAGGCAATCAAAGGCGGCCGTGAAATGGTCAAGTAGTGAGGCAGCAAAAGTCATCCGATACAATCGGAAGACTTTAAGCTGGCTTACTGCATTGGTCAGAGGACACGGTCCCTACATGTACCATCTCAGGAAGATGACTCTGACCGAGGACGATGCGTGTAGGTTATGCCTAGAAGAGCCGGAAACAGCAGCACACATTTTGTGCCAGTGTCCGGCGTTGGCAAGCATAAGATTAATTATTCTGGGACGTCCATTTATTGACGAAGCCGAGATTGGTCAACTGACTTACAAGGACATGCTTGAGGTGACAAAGGGTGCCTATATAAGGAGCATGCTCACTTATGAGTGCTCCGAGCAGTAGCATCCTTCGTCAAATAGGGGACGAAAAGGGACCCACTGTGGTCTGATTTGGCCAATCCCCGACTTATCATATATATATATAATGAAATTCATGAATTTACCTCATAATGAATTTATGAAATATATTTTAAAATTTAAAAAGTATACAATCCTTTAAACAATATAAGAGATGTCTTTATTCACCCCTTTACCTTTAATATACATCTCAAATTCCAAGGTAATCGATCTAGAGGAGTAAGCTCCAGTCGCGCGTCGGAGCTGACACGCACACTTCTTTTTTTTAATTCCTGTATTCACTACTTTCTAATTGCTGTCACCTTGGTTTTAATAACAGTCATTAATAACAGTCATTACAATAATTAAACCTGTTAGCCAAAGTAAAGCTTCGAAATTTAACTTGTAGATTGTATATTTCTAAGTAAATTCATTAATAATTCAAATTAATTTCAATATATAAAAGTTTCAGAATATTTCTTACCGCAGTCTGCACTTTACTTTAGCGAATGACTTTTGCCAACGTGGTCTTTTTCCTTTACGAGTAAAGTGTCAATTCAACGAAAACGAACTTGAAGTGAAATGTCAATTGGTGAAATGCAGACTGCGATAAGTTGCACGGTTGCAATTTTTAATACTTCATTTCAATACTTAACACCTCCACCCCCGTGAATCGATTCAGATTCACCACAATCAACGTCCAGAACCGCCAATCTTGATACCGGGCGACAGAGGACGCCGGTGGCCGTCTTGACGTCTGCTCGCCTTATTTCACCGTCTTTGCCGATGTAGATGTTTTCTACCCTAGCTCGGCACCAACTTCGGCGTGGCATATTTTCGTCGCATATAAATACCAAATCTCCGACCTTTATCTTTTCACGCCTTTCACACCATTTCGCCCGTCGCGTCAAAGTCGGAAGGTATTCTAGGATCCATCGCTTCCAGAAGTGGTCCCGCATTTGTCTCGCCATGCGCCACTGCTTTCGATAGACGTAAACCTTAGCATGAACTTCGTTGACTGCTGATGCCTGTAAAGTATTCGTATAACCCAAAAGAAAATGGTTCGGCGTGAGCGGTTCTTCTTCCGTAGGAGTCACTGGCAAATGAGTCAGCGGGCGCGAGTTTACGATGTTTTCAGCTTCTATAATAAAGCTTTGCAAGGTGTGTTCACGAGGAGCCAGTTAATTTAATGTTTGTCCCAAAACTCTCTTCACACACTGCACCATTCGTTCCCATATACCTCCCTCGGATGGGTTCTTGGGACAATTAAAGTTCCAATCGATACCCTTCGTGGTGGCTTCGTCTCGAACACGTTCGCAATCAAACACTTCGCTAAATCTCTTTGCTTCTTCGTTAGCTCCTACAAAGTTTTAGCGAAAGTCTTACGGATTTCTCCAATTGTAGCCTCAATGTTCTGGTGCTTCATTAGTTTGTGAAAATGATTGACGATAAGCAATGTCAGCGTATGGCTTGGAGGCAAAATAATTGGATGTTTAACGGCGTAAGGCAGCCAGTCGGCCTTTTCTATCCTACCACCTACGCGCAAAATACCTTGTGCATCTATAAATGGCAGCAAATCGTACAGTGCGCTTATTTTAGGTACATTTCTTTTGGCTTCGAGGTCTCGTAATTCACTAGTATATATTTCGTGTTGAGCCAAGTGGCAAAGCAGAATTTCGGCGTCGTTTACTTCGGATGCTGTCAACCCGTACGATTGGTATTCACGCGATTTTTTACGGCAATGGTTAATGAAGCGATATACCCACGCAACTATGCGTTTCAAACGATAATAACTCGTAAATTTTGCCATGTTAAAGGGACAGGAACTGACAGCTATGAGAACTAAATTATTTCGTATCTCATCGTCGCTACCATTTGGCATCGCAGTATTGTTGTTAGTTTTGGGCCATACCTCTGGATCTTGATGCAAAAATCCAGTACCTGCGAACCAGCGTGATGACGGTTGAAAATCGAAATCGCATTTCCATCTTGTGGCCTCATCAGCTACGTTTTCTTTGGTTGGAAGCCATCTCCAATTTTCCGAACTAGTATTTGAGAGGATTTCGGCAACTCGGTGGGCCACAAATGGTTTGTACTGACAATGTTCAGATCGTAGCCACCGCAGTACTGTTGATGAATCGCTCCAAAGAATAATATCTGTTATATTCAATTTATGCTCCTGAACCACTGTTTGCATAAGGCGTGTTCCTAAAACTGCAGCCTGAAGCTCCAGCCTCGGTATCGTCATGGGCATTAAAGGCGCACATCGTGTTTTCCCACATATAAGCGAAACACTGACCTCACCACTCGTATTAATATACCTCCAATACGCTACAGCAGCGAATGCATTCTCACTAGCATCTACGAATACATGGAGCTGAATCTCAACTGGCATACCTGTAACGAAGTAGTGTCTTGGAATTTTTACCGAAACCGTCCCACAAATTATTTATTTCGTCTGGAATAGGCTCGTCCCAAGATATACTAAGGCGCCAGACTTCTCGAAGCAAGAGCTTAGCGGCAACCATAAAATGCGCAAGGAAACCTAAAGGGTCAAATACGGACATCACAGTACTCAAAAACTCTCTTTTTGTTGGCCGCCTTTCTCCTGTAAGAATAGTTTTGTCAACTCTATTAAAATTAAACTGATATCTAAAGGTGTCATCTTGAGGCTGCCAAAATGTTCCTAGGACTTTCTCTGATACACTTTGATTTTCAAGATTCCTGGTGGCAATCGGCACATTATCCTTACCGTTCAGCTCCTTACCCACCGTTATTGAATTAGAAATAAATCCTCGCAATTCAAAACATGCCTTGGCATGAATATCTCGTACTGCTTTCGCAACCTCTATGGCCTCGTTGACGGTAGAAAAACTATCCACAAAATCTTCAACGTAATGATGCTCGATGATTGATTCCACAGCTCTAGGACTTAGTTCGACATACTCTAAGGCATTTGTAATTTTAATATAGTGGGCGATGCAAGGGGAGCGTGCTGCACCAAATGTCATTGCCGTCATCTCATAAACATCTGGAGGTCGAGAACTATCTCCATCGCGCCAAAGAAATCGCTGTGCCACCCTGTCATCTGGCTGAATTAATATTTGGTGGAACATTTCCTTAATGTCACCTGAAACGGCGACAGCACCTATGCGAAAATTGAATAAGACTGACGGCGTTGCCAAATAATCTTGTGGCCCCTTCAGCAAATTAGAGTTCAATGACGTTCCGTTAACCATTGCGGCTGCGTCAAAAACGAGCCGCAGTTTATTTTGTTTATTAATATTTACAAAGCCGAAGTGCGGCAAATACCAAAGCTTTGGATTCTTTATGGTCACTTCAGATGCATCTAATTTGCGCGCATATCCCTTGGCGACATACTGAGAAATAATATTTTTATATGCGGATGCGAAGGCTTCGTCATTTTTCATTTTACGTTCAACTCCAATAAGTCTTTTTTCCGCCATCCCGTAACTGTCGGGTAGCTCGACCTTATCGTTGTTCCATAAAAGACCCGTTTGAAAACGTCCACCGACTCGCACAGTTGTGGTTTGCAAAATGTGTTGCGCCCGAAGATCAGCTTTGCTCAATACAGCGGGTGCAGATCTCACGCCAAAACTATCAATAGCGAAGTATTCTTCAACTTTCTTATGTAAATGTTCTTCTTTGGATGAATTAATGAAGAAGCAAGCCTGCGTTTGTAAACCACTGTTGGCAGGTCCAAAAACTAACCACCCAAGCTCCGTGTTAGCAGCGTACGGTCCTGATACCCCAATTGGAAGCACTTTTGACGGTATGCCAAGATGGCAATGGTCAAGACCAATAAGAATTTTCGGCTTGGCATCTGAAAAACATAATAATTTATCTTTACAAGCTCCAGACAGTCCACGCAAAGTATGTTCATTAATACTCTGCGTTGGTAATTTAAAGTTTGGTATTGCATGTACATTTATCAACTTATGGCGTTTTTGCATGCCTCTTCCACTAATCTGAAGACTAGCAATTGACGCAGTAAATTTACTTGTTTTATTTTCGAACCACTGTAAGCATACATTATGATTTTCGCCTTGGAGACCGAGTTCACATGCAAGACTTTCATCCATCATAGTTATAGACGAGCCATCATCTAGCAAAGCGTATGTATCAATACTTTTACGCGGCCCAAATAATGTTATTGGCACTACTCGAAACAATACATCTTTCTGTGCAGTCATATCTGCTTGGCAACTTAGAACTGCTTCACCCCTGGCGTTGTTTAAAGGCTCATTGTGAACTTCATGGAGCAGTTTGTGGTGTCGACGTTTGCAACCCTCTATTTCACACTCTACTCGACGGCGGCAGTCGAAAACAACATGTCCAAAGTTAAGACATAAGAAACACAGGCGGTTGCGTTTTACAGCTAGCCACCTATCAGCCACAGAAGATTGCTTAAATTTGTCGCAGTCGTATATTCGATGAGGTCCCTGACAGATACGGCATTTAATAGTATTGGTAGGATGATTATCTTTTGAACTTACATTCGACTCATTTACGGCATGCAGTACGACTGGAGGATTTTCGTACGCCTGAACTACGCAAACAAGTCTTGCTAAGTTATCTAACCACGACGCAAAATCCTCTATTGTCGGATATGGCTTAAGCGACATCGAGTGCTTAGCCCAGTCGAGCCTTTTACTCATGGGCAACTTGCCCACGAGCTCTTCGAGCAATGTTGGATTAGCTAGGTGTTGTTGACCGTCGACCGACTGCATGAATGTAGCGAAGTTTCTCACCTTTGTTGCATATGGCACTAGTTTATCAATTGCCCTTTCGGGTATAGCTGAGATATCCCTTATTTGATTTAATTGGCTACGAATCAATAATTCTGGGCGCCCAAATCTAAATTTAAGCTGCTCAATTACGGCGGCAACATTATGTGGGTGAATTAATAACGATTTCACCACCTCTCTGGCATCACCCTTTAGACACTTTTGTAGGCGTTGGTTGTTTTCTAAGTTGCCGTAGCCATACACGTTCGTAGACTGCATGAAGTTGTTATAAAATAGTGGCCAGTCTTCCGAAGTTCCGTGAAACTCTGGCATGTCATACAGTTTACGTATAGGTATACCAAGAGGCGGCAAAAAAACGGAATCTTGGAGCGAAGCCACAGGTTGTTGACGATTGGGATCATGATCGCAATTCGCAGTGTTTTTATTAGCCGAAGCTTCTACCACCGATGTCACGATAGACTGTGTTGTAGATTTTTGTGACTTGCTGTCGTTCAAATGGGATTGCATTTCACGAAATTGGCTTGTCAATAAGTTTAATTGTTCTTGCATGGACGAGAAGAGCTTAAATTGTTGATTAATAACAAAATTGTACGAACCTACGTTTTCAGCATGGATACTGTTGCTGTCGGCTGTAAGAAAATCGGCGCTTTGCTTTGCCAGAAGATGCGTGGTAGAAAAATGCGCAGCAGAAGAAGGCGTAGCAGCAAAGTTAGTTTTGGCGACGGAGCTAATCGCAATAGGCGCTGCGTCGATGTTGGCGGCTGAGGTAAGCGCAAGGCTATGGCTGGCGGCAGAGGCAGCGTTGGCGTAGGCTGCGGATGCATCGTTGATGCTGGCGGCTGTGGTATAAGCAGAGCTGGCGGCAGAGGCAGCATTAATGTCAAGACTGGTGGCAGAGGGCACGAGATATAGCGGCATTTTATAGTCATTGGCAGCATTATCAACGGCGGGTGCTGCGTCGGCTGCAATCTTGAAGGCATTATTTTCCATGGTTCGTGGGACTTCTTCTAATTCCTGCAAACGCGGACTCCTTCTTGGCGGAGTTCTGTTCATCGTTTAGCAAACAGTGAATGAATGCCTCAAGGTGTGACACAAATGCGAAATAAAGATGTTAGCCAAAGTAAAGCTTCGAAATTTAACTTCTAGATTGTTTATTTCTAAGTAAATTCATTAATAATTCAAATTAATTTCAATATATAAAAGTTTCAGAATATTTCTTACCGCAGTCTGCACTTTACTTTAGCGAATGACTTTTGCCAACGTGGTCTTTTTCCTTTACGAGTAAAGTGTCAATTCAACGAAAACGAACTTGAAGTGAAATGTCAATTGGTGAAATGCAGACTGCGATAAGTTGCACGGTTGCAATTTTTAATACTTTATTTCAATACTTAACAAAACCCTAAAAGTATGCACCATTTTTTATGTGCATATAACATTGCTAATTTGTATTGAAATTCTTGCGACCTATGTCCAAAATTTTAAAACTTTTTTGGGCGGCTGCAAACATGTACCAACTTTTTTTAAATATATTTAAAGAGGATTTCCCAGATTTCATAATATCATATTGAGACGACTGAGGAAGGCAATGCTTAATTTGCATTTTTCATAGAAAATAGAAAAAAAAATGTATGGGCCAATTTTGGTTATCTGATAATTTTTAAAATATTCATGTAATCTACAAAATTTTTCGTTAGAATAATGACAATAAAGTATACTTTTATAAGAAGTTATCATAATTTGCTAGTAAATTTTTGTTTACTAAATTACACTGTTAAGTTGTATGGAAATTTTAATCAGTTTTTGCTTATATCCGCCTATGACTGACTAATTTTTTCTAATAAAAAAAATACAATTTTTAAGGAAAGCATTAATGGATTCTTCATAATTAAACATTTCTTTTAAAGTCTGCATGACCACACTATAAAAAAATATTTAGACCACACTAAAATCCCACTGTGCGCCAAGCCGTGCACTTTAGCGAGGTCAAAAAGTACCACGCTGTAGGTGAACCGAATCACCAAGCTCATGATTTTATCACCGCGCCTCACCCGCGTCAAAAGTGAAAGTTCGCGGCCTCATCTGCGCAAACAACTGCAAGTTTGCAGTCGTACCTGCATATAACACTACAAAATTTAACAAGCGGCAAAATGATCACTTCAGCCGTACTTGCTTCAAAACTACATGTTATTCATCAGTCACCGGCTCTACAAACTCAGCAACGTCATAATAACTTCATCACCACATCCTCTTCGCAATAATGCAACCGCACCCGCATCATCTACACGATTCATGCAACAGATTCAGCATCAATCAATACTGTTGGGATCCTTCCAATGAAGATACCCCCAGGTTCTTTTACTAAATATGAAGCGAGTGTCTCCATATTTCCCTATCCTACCTAGTCGGTTGTGACGGCTCTTATAAAATCCGCGCGGTACGAAAATTAGGGGATCTGAGCTCTTGGGAGCTCAAGAGGGCCCGTGTTGGGCATACTTACTCTTAGTTGGGTTCGTCCTTTCTAGTATACTTCGCTGTCGTCACTTAGTCCGGGGGGACCTTGACTAGCTCAATTGGTTAACTTCCAAGATATAAGAACACTCACGAATTTATTTGGTTTGTTCACTCAGAACTACTGATAGATAATCCATTCTTTATTTAGCCGAGACCCGATATTTATAACATATCTGGGCTCGCTTCTTCTTCTTAATTTTATTCCATACTTAAATCTAGCTTAACATATTTACAAAGATTTCACAAGACCAGAATGCTAATTTTACATTTCCTTATTCTCTGGCCAAGATTATATTTGACTCAGTAAATTACCCGGAAAACATTCTTGTGTTTGGCAATTGTACCAACGTTGTTTAAGTGCAAACAAAATTGCATTTTGCTTGTCATACATTCTGTTGCTTATTTCGAAAGGCGAAATTCCCTTGCACCAAATATTGCCCAATTATTAATTGCAGCAAAAAAATTCTATAAACGTATTTTTGTTTGCATGAAATTACAACAATAAAATATTAATTTAAAATGCTGTCCATGCATTTCGTTTCCCACGGCAGTCAATTTCTTTCACATGACAAATACTGAACAACAATATGCTTTCGGCGTTGTTTGATCTTTTATCTGCTTGCCTGTTAATTAGGCACCGTTTAAATTATGGCACGAATTAATTTTATTATAAATAAAATTCAATTTTTTAAGAAGTTCAACTGCTCTTCTTTATTCTCAATTATCAACTGGCTCTTACTTAAAATATAATTTGCTCACAAGCTGAGCTTTACATGTCTTTTTCTTAGCTATACATTTATATTATTTTTCAGTTGCCTGCACAAACGCTGACGCTGCATATTATCATATCAGACATACAGTGTGTGTATGTCAGTATGCTAACTTATGTTTATTGTTTATATTTGAGCAGCTACCAGCAGAAATGCTGACACTGAATATTAGCATATCATACATATACTATATATATATATATATGTTAGTATGCTAACTTTCCCCCCTCTTAAATAGCTACGTCCCGAAGCTAAAGATCCAGACGTGATAAAGCTTCCTTGTATAGCTGCTCTTGGACAGATTTGTGATATTCAGAACGACATTGCTGCCACATTTGAAAGCCTTTGAACATTAAAAAACTTATGATGCATATTATTAATAATATAAAACATGTCCAAAGGATAGGATGAGATTCTATTTCTAACTGGAAAGCGCTGATTTCGTCAATGTTGTTAAATTGTAATTCTTTATTTGTGGCTTGCTTTTCACTGATAATTTCGTAGTCAGATTCGTGGTGGTATTTTATATAATCAAGAATCTCGTTGGTAGGATTTACATATGTTTCATTATCAATGATGATAGTTCTATCGAATAGGATTAAGTATGTTCCATTCAAGCTTTTGTTGAAAACAGTATGTTCTTCTGAAATTAGAATAGCTCCATCACGTATAATTTCCATCGGTTTGTTTTTTTCTTGTATTCTTGTGCAGTTGGCCTGTTGCTTATTTAATAATTGAGATAAACATGTACTAGTGTTAGTTATTTTACAATAATTGTTACTTAATTCGACTTTACAATTTTCAATGTTTAAAAATGTATCATTACATCTTACAATTTTGTTCTCTAGTTCTAATTTTCCATTTTTTTGGCTTATTGCTCTAACAATAAAAAATTTACAATTTCTTAATATAATAGGGTATTGTATATGTATAACTATAATGTCTTTGTTTTGTAAAATTTTAAATTTAGATGCGTCCATTAGGTCTAGTAGCGATACGGTAGCATGTTCATGTTGAGTTATGTCTTTTATTTCGTCTAAGTGTAGTAACGTTGAGCTTAAGGTACCTGTCCTTGCTAGTGCTATTGCGTTTATTATGTTTTGTAAGTCGTTTACTGCTAATTTATTTCGCTGCATTAAAAGTGCTCTGTATTTTCCATTACCATCTATTTTATTTAGTCTATCCGATATATTTTTAATACTTTTGAATATTTGTGAGTTTATATTATATTGCTTATGGTTATTGTCAATAAATTTATTGATTTTTTTCTCTACTGCCAAAAAATCGTCATGGTCTGGAGATCCAGCTAGCCATTTCCAGGCCGTTCCTAATTCGTCGATAGCTCTTTTGGATTTTCTGTAGTCTTTCAGTTGTCGCAACAGGGTTTCTATTAACCCTACTTCCATTTCTATGTCATAATCTTTATTGTTATGTATGTAAAATTGAGTTTCTTTTAGTATAATTTCAAAGTAAGTTAAGTTGGTTATGTGATACAAGTTTCCATAAGTGCTGTAAATAGCAGCATTACCGTCTTCTATCAGTGCGTAGGGATCTCGAGTTACATCAATTATTTTCCCGTCGTTGATAGGTAAAAAAATGAGGAGGATAAACAACATTTTCTGTAAGAGAAGATGTGCATTAGTTTCGAATATTATCTTTATGAATTAATGCAAGTTTAGATGACTGCGAATTTCTTGTGGTCACTGTATTTCCTTTGTCCTGTAGAACTGTTCTCTTTCGAAATCTATTAGTCATCTTATTTCGTCTATTTTCTTTAGTGTAAATTATTTCGCCTTCTTTGAAAGTTCTTGGTTCTCTACCTTTGTTTCTTCTTAATGTTTTTTCTTGGGCTGCTTTTATCTTCTCTAAAACTTCATCTTTGTATTGGTTATTATTATGAAATACTTCTATTGGCTTTTGATTAATTACTGTGTGAATACTTTCACTATATTTCCTAACAGCGCTAAGCATGGCATCTTCTATGTTTATTTTAGGTTGGTCAACTTTAATAATTCGTATTATTTCTAGCAATGTTGAATTGACCCTTTCTACTGTTCCGTTTGTTGTTGAGTGAGCCACTGCCGTCTTTATATGGGTTATACCCAAGTTCTCTAGTGGCAGTGAAAATAGTGTTGTGTCTAGGGATTTTTCGTTATCTGTCACTATATATTTTACTTTTGGGAATAAGTTAATGGCTTCGAAAATTCTTTGCCTCATTTCAGGCAAATCTGTTATTAAATTTGATATTAAAAATTTTGAATGAGCATCTAAGATATTAACGAATCTCTTTTTTTCTGCATGGAATATGTCAACATGAAGTGTTTCTCCCACCTCTAGAGGAGTAGGAGTCTTTCCTATAATTTTTTTTACTGGTTTTCGTTCATATTTCGTTAATTTACTAGTTTCACAATTTGCATTTATTCTTTTAACCTCACAGAGTAGTTTTGGCCACCAATACTTCTTTGTAATTTGTTTAGCGACTTCGCTTGCTTGGCGATGTGCTCTTTCATGTTCTTTTACTATCATGTCAATTTGCTCGTCAGGTGCCGTAAGATCTTCTAAGAGTATGTCTGTGTACAAGATTTTAATGTTTGGAAAATTGTTTACTAAATCGTTTTCAATTTTATTTAATGTTTCCGCGGTGAATTTTATTGCAATCGTATTTTGGTGAATAAGTTTGGCGAGTTCTTTGACTAAATATTCATTATTACTGAATTTAATTATTGATCTCCAATATGTTGGGAACGTTTCTACTGTGAATGTTCTATTTGTAATGTCGTGTTTTTCTAATATAAATTGATTTTTAAAAGAATTTATGGGAATGTGCAATCTTTTTATTATATCTTTTTTCGGTGAGCTGTCTGATGAATGAATGGTTTTGATAGAGTCATTGTCTGATAAAGAAATAATTTCATCGTTTGATAATACGTTTAGTTCCTGCCTTGAAAGGGCGTCGGCAACTATATTTTCTTTTCCTGGTTTATATATAATTTCAGGTGAAAATTGATCAATAAAAGATCGCCACCGTCTAATTTTTGCATTGTAGTTTTTGTCATTTAAAGCAAATGTTAAGGGTTGGTGATCTGTGTATATTTTCACCCCTTGTACACTTTGCAAATAATTATTTAAATTTTTGAACGCCCAAACGATCGCTAACATTTCACGTTCATTAGTTGCATAGTTTTGTTCAGTGCTAGAGAGTGTTCTAGATATAAAGGTTATTGGTTTTCCATTTTGGCTGAGCACAGCGCCTATGGCATTGTTACTAGCGTCTGTGGTTAACTCAAAAGGCTTGGAATAGTCTGGTTGTGTTAAAGAAATTGTTTCAGTTAGGAGTTGTTTAATTCGATTAAAAGATTCTTTTGCAATTTTATTTAATTCTAATTTTACACTTTGACTCTTGTATTTTGATGTGGTGCCATTTTCACCTTTGAGATATGTTGTCATTGGTTTTGCTATATCAGCATAATTTTTTATAAATTTGCGATAATACCCAGCAAGGCCTAAAAAGGAACGCAACTGCCTCAAGGTGGTTGGTTCTGGGTATTCTTGTATGCATTTTATTTTTTTAGGGTCTACTTTAAGGGCATTATAGCTCACTACGTAGCCTAAAAACTCGACCTCTCTCTGAAAATATTTACTTTTGTCTTCAGATATTTTCATGTTGGCTTTAGACACGGCTTCTAAGACTTTTTCTATATGAGAGAGGTGTTCTTCGCAAGTTTTTGAGAAAATGACTATGTCATCTATATAAACATAGCAATAACCGTCCTGTATGCATTGCCTCAGAATATCATTCATGGCTCTTTGGAAAATGCTTGGCGCATTTTTCATACCAAAAGCCATCCTGGTAAATTCGTATTTACCATTATTAACACTAAACGCTGTTTTTGGAATATCCTGTTCCTCTATGAGGATCTGATGGAATCCAGACTGCAAGTCTAATGTAGTAAAATACGAAGCTTTTCCTAAATTTGATAGTATGGCAGACGTATCCGGTATGGGATATCTATCTGTTTCTGTAAACGAGTTCAATTTTCAGAAATCTACAACTAATCTTTGTCTATGTTTTCCGTCATTCTTGACAACCATAACAGGGGAGTTGTATGGGCTATATGACTTACGGATAACGTCATTTTTTAATAATGTTTCTATTTCATTATTGACAAATTCCGTTACACTAAAAGGAATAGTATATTGCTTAGACCATATGGGTTCATTTATTGTTGTTTTTATTGAACATTTTATGTTTATGTTGTAAGGTAAATAACTTTTTTCTTTGTCTTTTACAAATACTCCTTGATATTTTTTGACTAAATTTTCCAAATTTTCTTTAATGTGTTTGGGTGTATTTTGCTCAATGAATAAATTATTTATGAGTTCAATTCTATCAAAATATATTTTTTCACTCCCTGTTCTGTATGAAAGTAAATTTTTACATAAATCAATATTTCCATCGATTTTTCGCAGTGTTTTCATGCCTATTATTGCTTCATGTTCATTAAGATCGTCTAGTTCTAAAAATTTCACGTATGTGTTAAATATGTAAATAACATGATAATATTCTATTAAGCTTGTACCATGCACTGATTGAACTATACTCTTATTTTTAAGAATTTATGGGTTCGTCAATATGCCTGGTTTCACATAGTTATGTGTGGCACCAGTGTCAATTAACATTCTAAGCCTATTCCCCGTTTCTTTATCTAACCTTTGGATGAACGGTAATCCTGGCCTTGGTCTAAAAAATCCTCTTTTTCATTTAAGTTATGGAAATTATTCTTGTTAGAAGATCTCCAATTTCCTGATTGTTGTCTGTTATTAAAGGGATTATTAAAATTTCCTACAGCATTTTGTCTGTATTTAAAGGGATTATTAAAATTTCCTACAGCATTTTGTCTGTGTTTTGAAATGCCAGAGTCTATTTCCATAGGCTCAGGTTTTTGGAGGTTATTATTGTTTTTATTATGATATTGCTGGGGTTGTACATAATTTTGTTGTGTCCGTCCATGGTTTTGATCTGTGTGTCTGTTATAATTTTTATAGCTTCTAGGTCTGAAATGCTTGTCAGCGTCATTGTATCGCATGGCTAAATGAGGTTTTTCCATTAATGCTTCCTCTGCAATGGCTATAGCTGTCGGGAGATCACTAGGCCCTAACGAGTAGACAACATTACTAAGTGAGTGATGTAGTCCGTTAATAAAAACTTTTAATGCACTATGCCTTGCCTCAGCGTTTAGTTCTAATGTAGTTCTTGAGTCTGTCCCGTATGTCATAGTATTTTTATTAGTTATCAATGTTAGTATGACGTTGATTTTATCGTAAAAATCTCTAGGAGAACTGTTGCCCTGTTTTAAATTTTCTAGCTCTTTCTGGAGCATTCTTTTAGACCGTTTGTCTTGGTAAGTAAAGTCTAATCGTTCTATTATTTCGTCGAAATTAAGAATGGTTCCATAGCTTGCTAACATAGCCTTCGCTTGACCAGTTATTTTACTTCGTAAAAGTGCTAATGCAGTGTAATATTTATTGAGACCGTTTTCAGTGTTTGCTTTTGAGAATGTTTTCATTGCATCAAAAGCTTCAGTACGCCACGTTGCGTATTCGTTCAAGTTACCACTAAAATTAGGTAAAGCTTTAATAAGTTCTGGTTGTCCGTCCTCTGTTGGTATATAGCTAGCTGGCTCTCTTATTTGGACACTAGGGTTCGTTAAATTGGCTTGCACTTGAGCAGTAATTCTAGCAGTCAGTTCGTGTAGCTGGTCTTAAGTTAAGGTTATAAAAGAGTCGCCTGTAGCCATTTCGTCTGTATATAAATTCCTTCTGTATTCGTCAAATTTATTTTTTAACTTATGCATAAACTACTTATTTTAGTTATATTTTACACTTAAAAAAAAATTATTATTATTACGTTTTTTCCAATGATGTGAATACTTCTGTTGAGATTTTCTGCTTAACGCTTTTCCAACGATGTGGATACTTTCGTTTAGAGTTGACTGCTTAAAGTTTTTTTTCCAACGATGTGGATATTTCTGTTGAGATTTTCAGCTTAACGCTTTTCCAACGATGTGGATACTTTCGTTTAGAGTTGATGAATTGTGGGGTTTCCAACAATCAGAAAGTTACTTATTACTTTTCACTTTAATTTATTGTAGGCCCCACGTTGGGCGCCAATTAATTTTATTATAAATAAAATTCAATTTTTTAAGAAGTTCAACTGCTCTTCTTTATTCTCAATTATCAACTGGCTCTTACTTAAAATATAATTTGCTCACAAGCTGAGCTTTACATGTCTTTTTCTTAGCTATACATTTATATTATTTTTCAGTTGCCTGCACAAACGCTGATGCTGCATATTATCATATCAGACATACAGTGTTTGTATGTCAGTATGCTAACTTATGTTTATTGTTTATATTTGAGCAGCTACCAGCAGAAATGCTGACACTGAATATTAGCATATCCTACATATACTATATATATATATATGTTAGTATGCTAACTCACGCGTCAAAGCTTAAATGGTTTTGTGCATTAATGCTGACAATGTATTTTTATAGTGACACTTGAACTTGACATTGGCTTTGAATTCAGAAATTCAAGGTTGTTGTATGGCACAAAGGTAGTGCCTACACTTATGCAATGATTTCTTTGATATTGTAGTTAATTCACAACATTCCTCCGCCCTTCGGAAAAGAAAAAATCAAACAATAATTTGTTCGTAGTTCCTTTTTATATACTTTTTCTCTCTTTAATTTATCTACTTTTTATTTGCTTATGATTTTTGTCTAATATTTATTTTGTAAAGCTTGCTATTTAGTTGCCTAATTTTCTTATATTTCTTGAATAGGCTTCATTTGTTTTCTTGTATTAAAAATTTTCATGTCGGATTTTTTTTTTGTTTTCTGTAAAATGTTAATAGTTTAAATGTAATTACGCTTTATATATTCTGTATATACTTACTTCTAAAATGTCGGATTTTTTTTGTTTTCTGTAAAATGTTAATAGTTTAAATGTAATTACGCTTTATATATTCTGTATATACTAACTTCTAAATTGACAATCTTTTATTTATTTCTTCTCTTATATTTGTGTTTCAACCCTTATTTTTCTTTCTTTTGTTTCTCATATACATAGGGTTTTACTCTTTCTTGCGCCAAAATGTTGTGAAGGTTGGCTACAGTGTTGAACATTTGAACTTCTTTCGAGTTACTCAGTTTTTTGATTTTAAAGGAATCATGCTTTGAGTACAGCGTATTGATGACAGAAGTGTGTTACTTATTTAAGCCGAATAGTCTTTTGGGCGAAAGTACACTCACTGTTCTCAGTAGTATCATTTTTATTGCCAACATTTTTTTTGGACTTAAAAATATAAAAGGAACAATGCCTTTTTGCCATATATCCTTATGTTAAGGGTTCACATCAAAGGGCATGTTTCTCAGCTTCAATAGTTTTTACTGCTTGTTTATTTTCGTACAATAACAGCCTTACTATATAATAGCCATGGAAACAACATAACTCAGATCTCATGAATCGTATCAGGTCACTGAAGCTTTTAATTTGATTCCAGTGCCTTCAAACTGTCTGCTGTACGTCTTGCTCATGTATTACACAACACGTTTATTACTTAAACTATGTTGTCACCACCGAATCATTATTTCTTTATCAGGATTGAATACCCTAGATGTTCTGGTCTGTCGCTCGCTACCTTGCCTTTTAAATAAATATATATTCTTTATATAATAGATTTTCTCTAAATCTTCGTATACTATTCTTTAAAGGATAGATTTCTTATATTTTTTAAATCGATTGTTTCTTCTAACTCTTGGCTAATACTCGTTACACCTTTTAATGGCTTGGATATACAGACACTTACAATCTTCTCGTTAAACCTCGACGTTAAATCTTCCTTTTCTATCTTCTCTGCTGGCTGAGATGTACAGATATTCACAATCTTTGCAGACGTCGAATTCTCTGTTAATACATTATTGCCTAGCTGAGCTGTACAGATATTCACAATCTTTTTATACGTCGAATTCTCTGTTACCAAATTCTCTGCCAGATGGGCTGAACAGAAATTCACAATCTTTTTAGACGTCGAATTCTCTGTTTCTATCCTTGAAGGTCTTATTTCGCGCTTATTTCGGGGTTCCCAGCTTAATTGGCTTTGCTGGACCCCTGGAAGTTTCCCTGCTGGTAAACCTGATTATTCTTCGTGTAGCAGTCTTCTTCCGTTTGCCCTGTTTTGTTGCACCAATTACATTGCGCAACTTGTTTTTGTTACCTACCGAAACTCTTGTCCCCATTATTTCTGAATGGGTTTCCTGTATTGATTCTTCTATTATTCTTACTCACATAACTCTTTTCTTGCATGTCACTGTTTCTAGGCCTGAACTCTTGGGCACACTTCCACCCATTTTCATGACCGTATTCCTGGCATTTCTCGCAATATGGAGTATTTTTCCTGATTAAACACTCATCTCTTGTGTGTCCGAATTTCCCACAAAACGAGCATTTGATGCTGGCCCTAGCATCCTTCTCTAGTAAACTTCTATTATTGTGGTATCTACTCTGTTTGCTCCCCTTAATACTCTCGTCTACCATCTGCTTCTGCTGTGATACCCTAGATCCAGACTAATTCCCATTCCTCAGCATATAATCTATTTCCGAAGCCTTGGTCTCTACCTCGACTAAATTTCTCCCTTGCACCACGGGCCTTAAACTTGGGTCAGTAATTCCTACTTCGATTGCCGTCACTACTGCCTTGTTCAACTGGTTTAACAGCCCTTTCTCTTCTTCTTGCAAATGTTCGTAACTTTTCCCCTGGTTCTTTGACGCATTTTGACAACTCTATTATGACTGAGTTGTACGTCGTCTCCCTCAGATAATTTGATTTAATTAATAAGTAAAATTCTTCAATAGTGACAAATTGCCTTCCCCTACATAATTTGAATCTACGTGTAATCTCAACTTAACGCAGTCTATAATATCTTGTAACTTCGCAGCACCGAATGCTCTAATTGCGAGATCGCACCCTTGAATTAACCTATAAACTTCTGCCTGTGAATCGGTTGCCGAAAATAACGGGACCAGATTATCCACGGTCTTAGCTATTTGATTTATTTTCATCAACGAGACTTAACCCATAATAAACACACAACTTTATCCCTGCCATCCTCTTTACCGAGAGGTGATGGGAGATGGATGCGCCATTAATAATTACCCACGTGGATCCTACTGACACAATTCCAATTCCAAAAAATTTTCCCCAAAAATCAACCTCCACTCGCTTGTTAAACGAGCTTAGCCCTCAAATCGTTTATTCAGCGAAATCTTTCCAAGCAAATTAGTCGTTTTATGTATTAATTAGCTTAACTTGCTCTTTTGGCATACATTTTCTTAATGCCTCTTTAATAATCCCCTTTTTTCTTTAAATCAAAATCTCCAAAATGTATTCCCAAACCATAATTTCCCAAACCAAATTTCGAGATATCCTTGATGCTCCCGTGAACAAAAAGAATCCTACTGATTAATTTCAGTGTAATTTTCAAAGAATATATTATATTTCAAAAATATTTAATACATTTTTTTTCTCCAAAATATCATTGCTGTTCCCGTGAACAAAAAGGATCCTACCGGCTGCGCCATTTTATTGGGATCCTCCCAATGAGGATACCCCTAGGTTCTTTTACTAAATATTTTGTGTGTCTGTGAGTGTGCCTAACCTAGTCGGTTTTACCGGCCCTTAAAAAAGCCGCGTGGTACGAAAATTGGGGGACCTGAGCTCTTGGGAGCTCAAGAGGACCCGTGTTGGGCATACTTACTCTTAGTTGGGTTCGTCCTTTCTGGTATCCTTGGGGACTCGACTGTCCCCTGTCGACAGTCAATAAGGCACCGTTTAAATTATAGCACGCGTCATAGCTTAAACGGTTTTGTACATTAATGATGATAATGTATTTTTATGCAGTTGCACTTGGACTTGATATTGGCCTTGAATTCAGAAATTCAAGGTTGTTGTGTGACACAAAAGGTAATGCCTACAAGTATGCATTGACTTCTTTGACTTTGTAATTAATTCACAACAATTAGCCGCTTTCACGAACAACGCAGAATGTCAACAAAACAAAATACATCAACACAACCACGATTTCATCAGCATCACGTCACTCCATCTGATCTTCGTTTGATGTATACGCCATATATTAGGCCGAAAATGGAGTACAATTCGCACATTTCGGCAGGGTCATCAAGATCATATTTGGAGCTTCTGGACCGAGTTCAAAGACGTGCGATATATTGAATAGGTGATGGAAATATTTCATCTTCTCTCAACTCTCTTAGGCATCGTCGCAATGTTGGTTGCCTAAGCCTGTACAAGTACTACCATGGGAAGTGTTCAAGGGAGATACATGGCCGGACGCCACCAGCTCGTTTGTTTCCTAGGTCCACTCGGGCTGCTCTCCAAGCCCATCCCTTTACCATTGCAACTTTGCCCTATAGAACATCGCATTACCGAGATAATTCGTTCTTCGGTCCATCAGTAAAATTTTGGTACAATCTCCCTGCGAGCGTGTTTCCCGGCAGTTTCAATCTGTGTAAATTTAAATCAAATCTTCACCGACACTACTCCATCTTTCCACTCTCCAACTAACTATCACCAGTCTTCCGAATCAACACAATGCTTTCGCATTTATAGGGGACATCCCCGGAGTGCTGGTTAAGTCTAAAAAAAAAAAATCGCAAAAACATGATCAATACATCGTCTACACCATACATTCAGCACCATTGGCATCATCACATTGCCAGTACGATGCACGCAACATCTCACGTAAAATTTACAAACTTCAGCAGCACGATTAACGCAGCATCATATCGTACTCTCGAAAAATGCAATATCATTAGCATCAACACATCGCCTCACGATCAACGTCATGTTCTCCACAATAGTAAACCACAGCAGCTCTACAAAGCAAGATTTTTACACGCGGCACCACAAGCGTCAAATTGCAAATCGCGGCCTCACACACGTCAACAACTGGCACACTGCAGCCCCAAATACGACAACAACTGGCAAACCGCGGCCTCACCAGAGTCAACAACTGAAAGTCTGCTGCCGCACCTGCATCAAAAACTCCAAGTAAAGCAACTAAAACATAAAAATCTTCAATTCGAACACCACCGCAGCATCTGAAGCAAACTTGTGCCTTCGATGTAAATATACATGTTGAACCTTATTTAAAGAATCTACAGTAGGGGTGGGCACAAATCTTACTCATGTTGCGACTGCGACTGTGAGCAGCGAGCAAGCAGTGTGCGACATCAATTGCTGGATGAATTCGGGTGTGAATCGAATTGCGGAACGGAAAATTGTTTGAGGATTAAGAGCACACTTGAGTTTGTGTTGATGCAGAAAAGCATGTATTTATCTCACGAACGTCAAATAGGCAAGGCCAGCGCCTGCGTGTTCCTTGAATAAATGACGAAAAGGAGAACAAAAGGTGTATGAAAAATTTTTAAAATTAAATTTAAATTTAAAAAAAAAAAATTTTTAAAAATTAAAAATTAATGATTTTTTTTTCAAAACACGACACTAATTTTTATTGACTTTTTGTTAAAAATCGTAGCTTCCTTGTTTTGAGATCTATACCAAATTCCGTTCTTGAAAAAAATGAAATCTCCATCTTTTTCTGACATTTCTTTTTTTGTTTCTTTTTATTTATCATTTTCCCATGAGCCATTGCCGTCCCATTATAAAATTTTGTGCACTTTTACCCAAAATATATACACATATATTACATATATTAAAAAAAAATATTTTGACAAATAATTTCGGCAACGGTTGCAAAAGAAAATATAATATCATGTTTCATATCAATTAAAATTGTTTATTTTAGGTTTAAAATGAACTACTAAACATCTTCATAGCTTTTTTGGCTTAAATTTAAAAATTTTTGTGTTCTGGAAAAAAAATAGATTGAACTATAATTTTTTTTTAAAAGATTCATAAGCAGAAAAAGTATTGTAAAAGAAATATATAACAATTTGGTGAAGAATCACAGATACTACCTACATAAAAAATCACTGATATCAGAGACAAGAAGATTTTAACGTTGGTTGATTTAATAAAGAGGGTCCACGTGCAAAATTGTTGATTCCTAGAAATAACGGCATGGCGCATGGCATGATGTGCCATAAAGATGTAAAGTTGAAAAAATTCTGCACAAAAACGTTTGTCAGTCTTATTTTCAGCTTAAAACATATTTGTACTTTCGCTATTCGTCTGGCTTTTTACATGCCCGTCTGCTTATCTGTTTCATATTATCTGTCTGTCAGTCTGTTTACTTTTGACAATCCGTCCACTGCACATTTATTTAATTTAGCAGTATAAATCAGAGCACAAAAAAATCAAATTAATGCCTTTAAGAATTTTGCAACCGCTTTCAGTACTTTGTTTTCAGTGTGTTTTATAGAAACCGTAAGAGCAAGAACATAACAAAAAACGAAATGCACATTTTAGCCCTTGAAAAGACTTTAAACGAGGTTCTTATGATCAATTGTGTTGTAAGTGTTCTGAAATGTTAGAACATAAATGATCGAGAACTGGACCTACATGTTTTATGCTAACTCCAAACGGCTTATGTTCTCAAGAAGCTTTTTCATAGCAGTATTTACTCTCTGAGGCTTGCCATTATCTGCAGAGAGGTCACGGCCGAACAGAAAAATTAATTCAATTGAAAAACTTTCTGTGTCAGGTGGGATGCGACCCAGGTTTCACTGGCGTATGGACCACACACTCTACCTACTACGCCACGGCCACCACAAGAGCATGCTGCTGTTAAAAGGAAGTGTTGCATATCCAGCATGTTAAGAGAACTGTTTTTTAAAAGGGTGTTTTTAAATTCCATTACTACCAGCAGTTATAACATAGCTTTGCAAAAACAAGTTCTTAGCATATTTTTAAGAGTTTCGCAAGACCATGCCACTACTGTAATTCTACATCTGCCTCCTAACATATTTTGAGCTAATATGTTTTTTGAACTGGATCACAATAATAAATTTATACTTTTATTTTGCGCATAACTGCGCAAGCTGCACACAAGAAGTTATCGAGACATAAACATGATTAAGTGCAAAATATTAAATAGTAATATTATAAAACACCCCTTTCTTTAAATCAATGGTATGCAACATTAATTTTTGACTGCTCTGAACGCAATGAGCAAAATTATGAATTTTGCAATGCAGACTCAAATACTAGGGTTGCAAACTACTATTTTTTGTTTTTTAAAGCAATTTTTATATTTTTTATTAAAGATTTAAATATATAGGAAATAATGTAATTAGCATAATTTTATAACATTTTTTATTAAATTAGAATTATATATGAAACTAGCTTATACCCGGTGCGCTTCGCTGCGCTCAGCGCTTATCCCCTAAAAGAGGGTGTAGCTTTAGTGACGTCATACTTTTATAGTAAGTTCGTACCGTTTATTGATGTGTTTATTGAAAGTTTTATTGATGTGTGACTTATTTCGAAAACTATACCGAATATTTGGGGTGCTGAAAAAGTACCACGCCCCTCGTCCAACGCCCATGAAATGTTACCAGTGGAACGGCATGTGTAAATTGAGGTCGAATACTGAATTCCGAGGCTGTGCCACCTACAAAAAAAAAACCAAAACTGTTCGATATCGAAAATTTTAGGTGTATTTAAGATGCCTTTTACGATCGGCACCAGACTTCATAGGAACCCTCTCAAGGCTTTGGTATAAAAATTGGCTTAGCGGTTTCGAAGTCTTTACGTGATATACATATATACCCACATACGTATATACATTAACTCGCCGCACGCTCCTTAGAAAAAAAAGTTGCTTAGTCCGCTTCTTCAAAATAATCCATGGCTTATGTTACGGTGATCCCCAAAAAATTTCGACTAAAGAATTAAAATTATTTCTTATAAACACACCTTTAAGGATGAAATTTTTCAATATTTTTCTTAAAACTATCTCTGTCTTTGTCTTTTTAATATTATGTTAGTTTATCTTTATTTTAAGTCTCAATTTTTAATTGCGTTTGATTTATTTTTTCTTTTATTAAATTAATTATATTCAGCTTTGTTTTAACTTTTATTTATATTTTTCTTGTTGTTTATTAGCTGTTGAATATATAAATCATTACTTTATGCATTTAAAAGACTACTTACATTTACATGTAAGCACTACTTTAAATAAATAAAATAAAATAAAAATGTGCCTGGTATGGTGCCTGGTATGGTAGTTAAAAAAACAAACGGTCAGAAATAAGAGTAATGATATAATTCTTTTGCATCAAAAAATCTTAATTTTTTTCCGTTGGACCAAATTGTTATAACTTTTTTCATATTATTTTCACTAAAATTCAAATGAATTTTTTCCCATACTACTTTTAGTCAAATAAATTGTAAAATGTAAAAAATGCGTAAATTTTTTTGTAATTTCATTCAATTTAATTCTTCACTTTACACTATATTTTATCATCAATAGATAATTTATTTGACCAAAAGTAACATTGCAAGACAAAAAAAAATTTTTAATTTTAATTTTAGTGAAAATAATATAAAAAAAAGTTAAAAAATTAATGAAAATCCGCATTACCTCTGATCCGACTGAAAACTGATTGGTGCAGAAAGCTATTAAGTCTGACCGTTTGTTATTAAGAACATAAGAAGATCGGTCAATGTCCTTTCAAGGCCTGAAATGGCCATTTCTTTTTTGTTTTTTTTTTTATTTCAAACTTTTCCAGCTCAAGGATGGCTATCGCTACTGTCGAAATATTTGGGAATCATCATAACATAAAGCGTTATTTTGAGCAACCGACCCATACACCTTTTTTTTTTTTGTGAGGAGCCTCAGTATACAAACATACATTTTTTACTGATAGATAGATGAGCAGAAAAAGTAGGCATGGCAACATTTATATATATAGTGACCGCCACTTGGTCCCATTGCACCTACATATCAAGTTTCACTATCAAAACATGTACAGCTCAGAAATTACAATGATTTCTGAAAAGTCGGCGTGGATAAAGTGCGACACGCCAATTTTTTTAAGGGTTCTGGCAGTAACCATATGAACTAATCTACCAAATTTTATTCTTTTACTGTAAATTTTGATTTATATACTTTTTACGGATTTGTGGGCGTGACAAAATTTATATAAAAAGTGACTGAGACTTGGACCCATAGCACCTACATACCAAGTTTGACTATCAAAATGTTCACATCTTGGGAATTAAAATTATTTCTAACCGATAGCCCTGACAGCTAGTGCTTAGTTAGTTATAATTGTAATTAACTATAATACATAAATAAATAAATAAATGAAATAAATATATTTCTGAAGAGTGGGCACAGATAAAGTGCTACCATGCACATTTTTTGCAAAGCTGTCGAGAGTAAGCGTATGAACTTAATTACCAAATTTTAGTATTTAACGATGAGAATCGTCTGATTTATAGAAGTTCTATTGATTTGTGGGTAAAAAAAGTGGCGACCGTGGCGTAGTGGGCAGAGTGTGTGGTCCATATGGGAGAGAATTCTGGTTCGAATTCCACTTGACACAGAAAGTTTTTTCATTTGAATTAATTTTTCTCTTCGGCCGTCACCTCTCTGCTGACAATGGCAAACCTCAGAGTGTAAAAACTGCCATGAAAAGCTTCTAGAGAACATAAGCCGTTCGGAGTCGGCATAAAACTTGTAGTAAAAATAAGACGTTCGGAGTCGGCATAAAACTTGTAGGCCCAGTTCTCGATCATTTGTGTTCAAACATTCCACAACACGAACAACCCAATTCATCATAAGAAGCTTGGTCAAAGTCCTTTCAAGGGTTGAAATTGGTCATTTCACGAAGTTTTTTTTTTTTATTTGCGGGTGGTACAAGTTTTCGTGGCAAATTTTATATATATATATATATATATATATATATACTGACCGCCACTTAGAGCACCTGCATATGAAGTGTTACTATCAAAACGCGTACATCGGAGGAATACGCATGATTTCGAGAAGTGGGCGTAGATATAGTTCGGCCATGCCCATTTTTTGTGCATTGGCCGACAGTTATCAAATAAACTAAATTACCAAATCCTAGGCTTCTACGGCAAAAGCCGTCTGATATAAAGCATTTTTACTGGTTTGTGGGCGTTGAAATTAGACGTGACAACATTAATATATACATAGTGACTGCCACTTGGATCCATAGTACCTGCACACTAAGATTCACTATCAAAACGTGTACAGCTCAGGAATAAGCATGATTTCCATAAAGTGGGCGTAGATATAGTGCGGCCATGCCCATTTCTTGTACACTTGGCTGACAGTAATCACTTAAACTAAATTACCAAATCTTAGTCTTCTACGGCAAAAGCCGTCTGATATAAAGCATTTTTACTGATTTCTGGGCGGTAAAAGTGGGCGTGACAACGTTGATATTTACATAGTGACTGCCACTTGTATCCATAGCACCTGCGTACCAAGATTCACTATCAAAACTTGAACATCTCAGGAATTAAAATGATTGCTGAAAAGTGGGCGTAGATATAGTGTGACCACGCCCATTTTTTGTAGTCACCGAAAGTAGCTATCTGAACAAAATTACCAAATCTTAGTTTTATATGATTAAAACCGTCTGATATATAGCATTTTTTTTTTGGTTTGTGGACGATAGAGCCAATTTGGGTTGTATGAGAAGTACCACGCCCCCTTGTCCAATCAACACCAAACTTCACAGGAACACTTCCAGAATGTTGATTCAGTATCCCTAAAAATTTCATAAAGTTTGGTTCGGTGGTTTTTGAGTCTATACGTGATATACACACATATCCACATACCCACATACATACATTAATTTTTATATATATAAATAAATATAAGAAGAAGATGTATCTAATATTCACCAATAGAAAGAACTTACTGATGAGAAAAAATTTTAATTAATATTTTTGTTTAAAAAAATCATGTTTTTGTTACACAGTACGCCAAAATAAGAACCGTTACCAAAAAGATTTGTTATTAATATCTGTGTTGCATCAAACATGATCAAAGACAGTCTTATTTTAATTGTAATTAGATGAGTTTTTTCACACATTGATTGTGAATTTGGGGTTTTATTTTAAGTAAGCGGCAGTAAAATAAGAAAGTAACAGCAGTTTAAAAAAATATTGAAACCGCAAAAATATTAAATTCAATTTAATTTAGCACAGTATTTGTCAATCCTAAAAAAGTTTGCTAAAAATGTATAAATACATATGCATTAGCATACATTTTATTGTACTCACGCTAAAAGATTTCTTTATTATTATCATATTATCATATAAAATAACTCTTAAGTCAAATGAATTATAATACTAAATATTATTTACAAATAAAACTAATGTAAATACTACTGTAAGGACAACGCTGGTTTTTTTTAGAAATAAAACCAGTACTTACAGTCGAACCTAAACCAGCGTATCATTTAGCGTAGCATTTTTACGCTAAGTTTAAACGCCGAAATACCATCCCTAAATGAAAGCGGTTAGCGGCAAGCAAATGTGAAAAATAAAAATTACAACATGAACGAATTAGATTTACTGGAGGATATTTTATTTTAAAATCTAATTTCAAGGGACCATCGCAGTTAAAATTCTTTTTACACTATAATATCAACAAAATTCTTACCTCTATATTGTAAATTCAAGAAATTTGCTAAAAAATAATAATTTTAAGAATTGTCACTTTTGGTTTCTGGAACCAACTTAAATTCCTAACGCTCTGCCGCTCCTTTATTATGGCTTGCTACATATAAATCGTATGATTTAGGTTTGACTGTTAGAAAATTAATAAACGAGGAGTCGAATTCCAACCTTCAAGCCAACAAGACGTCTTTTCATTTCACTAGTCGTACTTAACAGCATTCATAGAAATTCAGTCGTTTGAATACCAGCAGACTAAGCGAACATAGTCTCTAACAATCCTTTCCCTTTTTTTTCTGTGAGTTTCTCCATTGGGCGGAGCAAGTATCCTGCTGCTCAGTATTCACACTCGCTACCACTTTATACGAGCGTACTCACTTTGAGATCTCTTTTCCTCCGATAGTGACTCAGTGGTGGAACGGGCAACCCGATGTTCAGGGGTCACTTTCACATTTCTACTCGAAACTCACCTCGACTTGAGTCGTAGCCAGGGCACGGACTTTATTACTATTGTGGTAGATCTACATTTTTTCAAAATTTATTTGTAAATTTATTTCGACCTCTCTTCATTAGTTTTATGTTATGTTTATAACGCTAGTTATTTTTCAATTATTAAGAGTGATATTTTCGAGCTCAAGGTCTTTGTTGCTTTCTGAAGAAAACAACCAACAACAACAACAATACCCCTTTATATAGAGTAATAATCACACAGCAGGCTAGACAGCTGTTTCGTTGGCTGCTACACGAACTCATCAGTAGCATTGCATGATAGCCATGATCCACCAAGCTGTTCATATTTATTTGTTCTTTTCATGTCACAATTAAATTACTGGGAACTATATGTGAACATGGTGTACAAACTATATGAAGCAGCTTAAAGTTCTTCTAATTTTAGAAGCATACTTTATTTGGTTAAAGTAAGCTCTTTTTTTTCGAAGATGGATCAAAGCTTTTTTCTACTCAAGGGCATGTTGAGGTTAGTTGTTCTTTTTATTTTCACAGTCAGTCTTAGTTTCAGCAGTTTGCTGATATTGTATTATAACAAGAAGAATTTTTGTTTTTTGAAAACAGAAAGCAACTAAGATCTTGAGTTCGAAAATATAACTCTTAATTAATAATTGAAATTAGAGTTATAAGCACAACATTACAAATTTTTTCAAAATTTTTATATCCACCACTTTTACTATCAAAGGCTTAAAATCTACCACTATTTCCACCATCATAAAATTTTTTTGATGAATATGTTCTCTACGAAATACTTTTAATAAACACATTACTAGAAAGCTTGATTGTAAATATTATTACATTTTGACATATGCTTGTCATTGTGAATGACATGATATTCTGACGTTGGCTTTCAACTGTCGAAATGAAATCTGCAAAATTAAACAATTTGCAAACTGTTTGTGTTGTAAACCAAATTTTTATTAAAGAATTTCGTTATGAAAAAAACCTATTCGAGCCTCCGGCAAAATTAATAAGTTTTATAAATCTTCTAAGTTTGTTGATTGAAGGTTGATTGCTCTCTAGTTTTTGTTTTTCTTTTTGTGTATATTTATATATTTTTGGCACAAATATAATTTATATGCAGGAGCCCAAATTTTTTATTAGTTTCGAAATACATACTTTTACGTTTTTCAAACTTTGGTGAATTTTATCTCGAAAAGCATAAGTACGCGACATTTTTTAATGAACGCTTCTTAGGCTCAATTTTTTCATAGTCCGATAAAAGTTACCGGCCCGGTAAACTCGCAACTTGCTTTCATGCAATAACAATAGAGTTCAGCTACTACAGCTTTATCGCACTTCCTCAGCATTAACCCATCTAAAGCCACTACCCAGTAATCATTGAAAAATATCAATGTTATGGATACCCGTGACTACAAACAAGTTAATGTGGGAAAAATTTACCCTCCAATAAATGGGTTGGGCTCAGGGACAACACAAGACGTTACAACTAACCATGCGTATACATAGATCTAATTACACAACTAACTTTAATCTACTTTTGAGTTGACCTTTTGACAAATTAACATCAAAAACGCTACAATTATTATTATTATTATTATTATTATTATTTTATTAATGTTACTAAAGAATACTCTTATTATAATTACAATTTGTTTAAAATTCATTTTTACGTACATTAATTAATAACAATAACGCCACATTCTGTAGTTCCAAAGGAACTAGAGGCGAATGCGGGTTTACATATGATGGAAAAGAAAAACAATTATGTTTACAATTATGTATACAAATAAGTTGACATGGGGTCGTTAGAGCAAAGCTTGAACATTAGTTTTAAATTTGATTTTGAGAAACATGGAAAAAAGAAGAAATGAGAAAAATGTTTATTTAATATTAATAATAATAATTGCAAACTTAGTTTAATTTATGGAATTATTTATAAGATAGATTTTTATTTTTTAGTAAATAAGTTAATTAATTTACTACATCAATAAGCGTATTAACATTTACATAGGATAACTTTAAGAGCCACGATTTCACTTCTCTTAAAAAAACATACTTATTACGAATACATCTAACATAACTAGGAAGACAATTAAACAATCTAGGACCAACCGAAGTATAAAAATAAAAGAAATGTTGCAAGTTATGCGGTGGAACTAACGCTAAGCATTGATTATTAATCCTTAAGTTATAATTCATATAATTCCTATTGACAAGATAACCAGATCTTACAAAAAACAATTTTAAGACTTTAAAATAATAAAGGTGTTTAAGAGGTAGGATGTTTAAATTTTTATACAGAGGAAGCTTATTGTTAACAAAGGAACTCATGCGACTTAAAGGAGCAGTAGCCATATAATTTGTCCTACTAAATGGCAAATAAATTAAGTTGTTGGCGTTTCTACTGCTTCTACGGTTAGTGTTAAAATTTATGTGAGAAAGAAGTTCTGGAGAATCGAATACACCTGTTATGAGCTGGTGTAAATATACGATATCTGCCGATTTCCTTCGATCACCTAAAGGCTGCATTTTTAATAGTTTTAAACGATCCTCATAAGGAGGAAGGTCTAATATGTCAGTTCCACTTAAGCCCCTTAGAGCAAACTGAACAAAACGTTTTTGGATTCTTTCTATTCGATCAACATGCACATTGTATGTAACTTGGGGACCAAACTTAACTTGCATACTCTAAGTGAGGATGCACGATTGCATAATACAACGTTGTAGTTGTAATCATGCTATTAAATTCTTTGCCCAGCGTTTTATAAAACCAATCATTGAAGATGCTTTTTTACAAATATTATCAATATGAATGTTAAACGACAGCTTAGAATCCATGCATATACCTAGGTCTTTGACGGTGTCTACACGACTCAAGGCAGTATCTTTAATCTTATAATCAAAAATAAAATTATTCCTTTTTCGCGAAAAGGTCATAGTTTGGCATTTATCTGGATTTAAAAACATATAATTTTAAGAACATCAAACTTCAAAGGATTTTAGATCAGACTGGAGTAGATCTGAATTATCTCTAGAATTAATCGTTCTGTATATTTTCATATCATCGGCATAAATAGGCAGATGAGAGTGTTCAATGACGTGAGTTACATCATTGATAGCTAAAATAAACAGAAGAGGACCTAGGTGACTACCCTGAGGAACACCTGATCCAGCAATAAATTCAGAAGACAATGCGCCTCGGAAACGTATTTGATAAGATCGCTCCACCAAATACGATTTAATCCAGTTCACAAAATATTGTGGAAATCCCATTAACTCAAGTTTAAATAAGATTAGATTGTGTGGTAGCTTTTATCAAATTCCTTACTAAAGTCAGTGTAAACACAATCGACCTGGTTACCAGAATCAATAGAATTTAAGCAGAATGTTGTTAAATCGATAAGATTAGACACAGTGGATCTGCCATTCACAAAACCATGCTGACGAGTTGTTATGACTTCCCCACAGTGAATTTTCACCCGATCATACACCATCCGCTCAAAAAGTTTTGGAATCGATGAGAGCTTAGCGATAGGCCTATAGTTACTGACATCGTTCCTGCAACCTTTTTTAAAAATAGGACTTACAAATGATTTTTTCCAAAACAAGTGGAAAATAACTTTCGTTAATAGATTTATTGAATAATAAAGAAAGTGGTTGACTCAAAACGGAACCGCATTGTGTTAACACTGCGGCAGGAACACCGTCAGGTCCAGCACCAAACTCCTCATCGATCGATCTAATATACATTAAAATATCCTCTGGAGTGAAGGATATATGTTCCAAAGATACTCTGGGTTCGGAATTCATATATTCAAAGTACTCTCCATCAGGATTAAAAGAATCTGAACAGAATGATTCCATTTATATATTCTAAAATTGCATTAAGTTTACCATGAAGCAACTGATTCAACTTCAAAAAGTCAGCTTTTTTTAAAATTGAATTCATAAAGCTTATCTGCTGAATTAGAATTTACTATATTTGCTCTGTCGGATTTGTACCAAATATTCAATGGTGGATGATATTCATCAACAGTAGTTAGAGCATGAAAGGCCCTCTTAACAACAACATTGTTACTGTCTGTAGTTAAGACCAGGTTAGAAGTCTTTCAAAACTATTATAAATACAACTCACTTGTTGTAAGTCTGAACATATATTATCAACAAATATATGTTCTTGGCGCGTCTTCGAATTAGATGCACAATAGTACGTATCACCGTCAGAAGAATGAGATTGACACTGCAATCAACTAGTTACAGACACTATCATACAAAATACGGCCATCAGAACGATTGCCCCTTGCGAAAGGCATCGTCATCGCTGAGCTAAATCAAATCCCATACGATAGGGATCCCAAATATAACCTAAGTAAACCTCTACAAATTCTTGTTAAGACCCCTGGACAGCCGCTGAGCATACCCTGAAAAGCGAAGTAGCGTCCAGAGGTTCGTTACAAGTTGCGACTTCTCAAACAAATATAAGTCGTTGGTATAGATAATATCACAATGAAATACTAAAAATAAAGTTGTATAGTTAATTACAATCAACCAGAGCGAGTAAAATTGCTGTGTACCCTCCCTTATAGTTGTTATAGTCTGTTGCATTCGCTTAAGATGTATGCACTTCAATATGGCACTTCATCTGAACAAGAAAGGATCTTTATTGGAAAGGATAAAGGATATTAAAAAAAAAGCATGCAATAGATTTTGAAACTTACCGATTGCACCCAAACACTGAGGAAATCCATGCATTTATAACCCGCCAACTAATTCTATAATTCTTTCTCGAGTGCCAATTTGGCTCATACTCCATGGCAGAACTCAATTAATATTTGACACACAGAAGATTTTCCGATTGAGAAGAGATTAGCTATTGATCTGTACTCAGATGATGATCCGAGAGCATACAATGCGCTTGCTACTCTCTACTTAATAGGTATTGGATCTCTATTATTGGTTCCCTGTTTTTTCAAAACTTTTAGTCTACTGCACAATATTTTTAAGTTATTTCTGGTAACGCGGAAGTTCTGCTTTTAAAATTTATCATTTCTGACCTGACAACCAACTTCCAAAAAATGTGCGGTTCTCTCCTTTAGAATAATAAAATAGTTTTATTGTATATACATATGGAGTCCAAAATACGTAGAAATTTCAAATACAACTTTCCAAATTCTGCTATTCATACAGATGGCTACAAGAAGCATTAGTTGTTTCTTTGTATTTTGAAGCCTTTCGAATGCATATTTAATTTTTAAGCCTTTTTTTATCTCGTACGGATATATATCCTTTATTTCTGCAAAATTCCATTGCAAATTAAACAACAAACTCAAAATTTAACTTAAAGTGCTCGAAATATTCCTTTCGGCGTAAAAAAAAATCTTTCAAAAAAATTTTTTTTTTCAAAATGTAAACAAACGATTATTTTGAAACTCTGACAACGGATTTGATTTCGAATCAATATCACAGCTTGCCACCTAAATTTTCACCATAGTGCTGCCACCTAGTAAAATGTATTAAGAGTTTTAAACACCATTTAACAGTGTTAAGGGGTCGCTGGCTTCGAATCTAATGTCAGAATTTTAAAATTCAAGATAGTTTATTAGTGGTGCCACCTAAAATTTTTTTATTTTCACGAATTCGGTTGGAGCAAACACAAGGTAAAAATGGCTCGCTGAGTCCGAATCCGTTGCCAGATTTCAAAATTGTGTAATTTGTTTATAAGAATTTTTTAAAGAGTTTAAAACATCCTTTAACAGTGTTAAGGGGTCGCTGACATCGAATCTGATGTCAGAATTTTAAAATTTATGACGGTTAATAGTGTTGCCACCTAAATATTTTTATTTTCACGAATTCGGTGCTGGAGCAAACACTAGGTAAAAATAGCTCGCTGAGTCCGAATCCGTTGCCAGAATTTCAAAATTTGTGAGGACAAGAAATTATGTACCAATTTCTGTCCCAAAAATAACATGTAAATAATGTATATTAAATATTATTAAATTATAAATTAAAATATAATATATAATATAAATTATATTGTGAATATTATTAACTTTGTACTATATAGTCAACTGTTATGCATACACATGCATGTAAACAAAACAACCGAACAATGAAACAGCGCAAGCAAATAAAAAGCGGCGCGCTAGCATAGGAAAATCAGTCATGAACAGAGCACAGTCGCGTGCACATGTTCAAAGACTTAGGTCAGTTAAGCTCAGGTTTTCATAGTAAAGGCGTTGAAACACAGTCTCAGTCTAGCCGCGAATCTAATCAGTTGTTCTAGTTAGCTATGGTGTGCAATAAATGTGCTAATTGCTTAAACATTGATGAGCGCATTGCATGTAAATCGTGTAAATCAGAATATCACAAACTTTGCTATAATTTAACTAAAGTGCAGTGTGGTTTAATTAATAGTCATTCGAATGTGGCTGTTGTATGTGACAATTGTCTGGTTGAACCTATGAATTTGGCGCTAACGATTGACAAATTGTTTAGCAAAGTTGCTTCTATTAAAGCTATGGTTATGCAGTCTCTTGGCAGTAATGTTATTGAAAACAAAACACTTGCTGTTAATACGATGGATTCTGGTGTTGTTGTAACTACAGCTGTTCCCTCCAATGCTGCCTCTCTGGAATTGCCTCGTCTTCGTGTCCGTAAGACGCCTTCACCAGTCAATGCAGCAAATACGCGCGAGGTTGTTCAACCCCGCTCTCGTAATCGAAAACCGGTTTCTACTTCATGTGGAACTTCTTCCGCTGTTCCTTCGGTCTCCCCTACTGTGTCTAAAGCTAATGCTGCTGTTAACACTTGTTCTCGCTCTACTGCTGGGGATGTTGTTAATGCTGCCGACGTCGATGTTGCTGTCGCTCTTGCTCTACTGTTGTGGATGTTATTGATGCTCCAGACATTGCAAGTAATGCTGCTTCTTGCTCATCAATGCTCTCTTTGCCGTCCTATCCAGCTGAGGGGGATAGCCAAGCAAAAGATGATGATGTTGTAGCTGCACAGAATTATATCTTCACATAGTGGCTCTTCTTTAGTTGGTAAATATAAAACACAAGACAATGAAGAGTGGAATATAGTTCAAAACAAGAGATCGGCTCAACGTGCAAAGTCAATTACTGGCCGAAGTGTCAGGCATGAGTTGGATGTTGTCCCAAAAATGATCTACGTGCATATTGATGCATTTAAGCCTAATGTCTCTGCACAAGATGTTATTTATTATATAGTAAATCATTCCTCCATTTCTGCGAGTAATTTAAACTGTCAGAAATTAGTAAAAAAAGATGCTATTTTGGAAAATCTGAAGAGAGTTACTTTTAAACTCGGTGTTGCTGAGCATTCTATTGATGCCATTTTTAATCCAACTCTTTGGCAAGAGAACATAAAAGTATCTATGTTCGTAAATTTCGGAGAAACAGCTTGAAGAATCAAGTGAAATAGTTTGCGGTCATTCATTAAGTCGCAACTCAAGGCAAAACTTGAAATGTTACTTCCAGAACATGTCTGGTATAAGATCAAAATCTGATCAAATTTTTAATTTCACATCTCATGAGGATTTTGACGTTTACGTTTTTATTGAAACTTAGTTTAATCCTGACTTTTTCGACGGTGAATTTTTTCGACCTTGATATTTTTGACGTATATCGGAAGGATCGAGACGCTGCTAAAACTGGGCTCATACGTGGTGGTGGTGTATTAATTGCCGTAAAACGTATTCACTGCTCTTCTCTGCAACTTTTAATAAATTCGGACTCTTTGTTTGACCAATTATGTGTACGATTGTACTCATCTAAAGAATCGATGTATATTTGCGCCTCGTACATTCCACCGGGCAGTGCAGATTCAATCTATGAAGCGCATGCTGATAACATAATTGCTATTAACACATCAATGGATGCTAACTCTAACCCCTGCATCATGGGTGATTTTAATCTCTCAAAAGTTATATGGAGTTATATTGCCGGTGATGTAACTCCAACTAATGTGAACCAGACTAAAGAAATATATTTTATCGACAGCCTCTCCAGTATCGACGTACATCAAATAAATTATATTTTTAATTCCTTAAATAAATTGTTAGATCTTATCTATATTAGTTCAAATATTAAATTTAATATCTCTGAATGTATTTTTTCTATCTCGAAACCATGTATGCATCATAAGCCACTCATTATTGATTTAGAATTCTATGAATATGTTGACGGTCTTGCAGAAAAAAATGTATAATTTTATTCTTTGTAATTTTAATATTTTGAATAATTTGCTACTTAATTTAAATTGGAGTGTACTATTAGAGGGGGAACAGGGGGCGAACCTTCACATGGCAACGTGTCTGACCGCCTCAACCTGGCGAGGCCAGCATTATCCATGTCGAAATCGTCTCAAGTCGACTCAAACCTCCAAGTGGTGTTCCCTGGGCAACGGCAAACTGGCATCCGTCAGTTTGACGGCTAATTTGAGCGGCGGGTCGATCCATAGACCTTAAACATGGAATGTGCGCAGGGTTTGGGTCCCGCCACATTACTACTGCCCAATGAAAACTAAACCAGCCTCGGATAAGAACCCCAATTACGTTGACGACCACCGCAAACGAAAAACGGACAATGATTTACGGATATGCACCTGGAATGTCTGGACCCTTTATAGGGAAGGTGCCATTATCCAACTGGCGGAAGCCCTCAAAACAATACAATCTGACATCACCGCCATCCAGGAAATGCGATGGAAAGGGCAAGGCTGCTCTAAACAAGCACACTGCGATATCTACTACAGCTGCCATGCGGAGAAGCGCGAATTCGGATGTGGATTCGTCGTTAGCCGGAAACTACGCCACCTTGTTTCCCGGTTCACACCTGTGAACGAAAGATTGGCCACGATCCGCATCAAGGCAAAATTTTTCTATATAAGCCTTATTTGCGCGCACGCCCCGACGGAGGAAAAGGACGAAGCCGTCAAGGACGCTTTCTACGCTAGTCTTGAGGACGTATATGACCACCTTCCGGTCCATGACGTGAAAATAGTCCTCGGCGATTTGAATGCGAAAGTCGGAAGGGAAGGCATCTTTGGCCCCACTGTCGGTCAGTTCAGTCTTCACGAGACCTCCACAAACAACGGTCTAAGACTGATCGACTTCGCCGCGGCACGAAACATGGTAGTTAGTAGCACCGGATTTAAGCACCTCGACATCCACAAGGCCACCTGGCTGTCCCCGGATCAAAAAACGCGAAACCAAATTGATCATGTTGTAATCGACGGAAGGCATGCCTCTAGTGTTCTAGATGTGCGTACATTTCGGGGGGTCAACATTGACTCCGACCATTATCTTGTTGCAGCCAAGATCCGCATGCGATTAAGCAATGCCAAGAACATACGCACAGGAATGCAACGAAAGCTAGATGTCGCTAAGCTGCAATTACAACGGACTGCCGAAGCCTACTCCGCTCAACTCTCGGTTAAGCTCAACCGACCAACCTCTGGACTCGACGACGCCGGCGGACTTTGGGCGCATATATCCCACTCCATGCGCGCTGCCGCTGAAGAAGTCATTGGTTTCCGGCGCCCGCAACCTCGGAACCAATGGTATGATCAGGAGTGTCGCATTGCGACTGCAGTAAAAAACGCCGCTTATAGAAAAACGCTGCAGTCAGCTGCAACGCGAGCCGTGCGAGAAAACTACCGCGAAAAGAGGAAGGAAGAGAGGCGCCTTTTCAGACGCAAGAAAAGAGAGCAGGAAAAGCGTGAGCGTGAGGAACTAGAGGTATACCAGGGCAAGAAGGATGCACGAAAATTTTATCAACAGGTTAAGCGTCTAACCGAAGGTTTCAAGCCCGGAGCATCCACTTGTAGAGACGAAAATGGAGATCTGAATACGGATACACAGTGTGTGCTTAGATTGTGGAGACAGCACTTCTCCAATTTACTTAATGGCGACGATTCCACCAATGCCGCCCATCGAGAGCACAGTGCAGTGCCACCAATCGACGATGACGGAGTGGAAGTATCACCACCTAGCCATGAAGAGGTTCGAGTTGCTATCCAACGACTCAAAAACAATAAAGCAGCGGGTGCTGACGGCCTGTCAGCTGAATTGTTTAAAACCGGCGGCGATGAATTGATAAGGCGCATGCATCAGCTCATCAGCAAAATATGGCTAGCAGAAAGCATGCCCGACGATTGGAACCTCAGTGTACTGTGCCCTATACTTAAGAAAGGAGACCGTACAATCTGCGCAAGTTATAGAGGTATCACTCTTATTTCCATCGCATATAAGGTTCTCTCAAGCGTACTGTGTGAAAGATTAAAGCCAATTACAAAAACACTGATTGGACCTTATCAGGTGTGGCTTTCGACCTGGTAAGTCTACCATAGACCAGATTTTCACGCTACGACAAATCCTGGAGAAAACCCACGAAAATCAAATTGACACACACCATCTCTTTGTCGACTTTAAAGCTGCGTTCGATAGCCCGAGAAGGGATTGCCTATACGCAACAATGTCTGAGTTCGGTATACCTGCAAAGTTGATTAGACTTTGCAGAATGACGTTGAGCAACACACGCAGCTCCGTCAAGGTAGGAAATGACCTCTCCGAAACCTTCAATACCGAAAGAGGTTTCAGGCAAGGCGATCCACTGTCTTGCGATCTCTTCAACATCATCATGGAGGGGATCGTACGAAAGGCCGGTGTGCATCGTAATGGCACCATTTTCTATAAAGGTGTCCAGCTCCTTGCTTACGCTGATGATATTGATATTGTTGGCAGAACCAAGAGAGATGTTACCGCTGCTTTCGCCGCTATCGAAAAGGAATCAGCCAAAGTGGGTTTGACGATAAATGAGGGTAAAACAAAGTATATGCTGTCTACAAACAAGGGAGCTCGGCGTTTAGACTCCCACGTTTCATCCGGCAGCTATAACTTTGAAGTAGTCAAGGAGTTTGTATACCTTGGCACCGCCATTAATACTAACAACGAAATCAGCCTGGAGATAAAGCGAAGAACAATAATTGCTAATAGGTGCTACTACGGGCTCAGTAAGCAACTAAGTTCCAGAGCCCTCTCTCGATCGACAAAACTAACACTCTACAAGACGCTCGTTCTACCTGTGCTGCTTTATGGCGCTGAGGCATGGGTAGTTTCGCAAACTGACGCAGCCGCTCTGGGGGTGTTCGAGAGAAAAGTCCTTCGCAAAATCTTCGGTCCTGTTCGAGTCGGCGATGACTATCGCATCCGAATGAACCACGAGCTGTATGAGCTCTACGGAGACATTGACGTAGTTCGGCGTATAACTGTGCAGCGACTACGCTGGCTGGGTCATGTCCATCGTATGGACGACGAAGCTCCAGCGAAAAAGGTGCTCGAAGCGAGGGTCGCTGGTCAACGACGACGAGGGAGACCATGCCTCCGATGGATGGACCAGGCTGAGGAAGCCCTAACCGCACTTGGTGTATCCGATTGGAGAAGGCGCGCGCAAAGCAGAGGCGCCTGGCGAGAGCTGATGAGGTCGGTCGAAATCCGGACACGGGTTGTCACGGCCACCTAAGTAAGTAATAAGTACTATTAGAGGGCAGTGGTGTTGAATCTAGTTTTAATCTTTTCAAAACTCAAGTTTTAACTATGTGTGATTCGCATGTTCCGCATATGCATAAAACTCATCATAAACTACCCTGGTATACCAAGGGGCTTAAAAAGCTAAAAAACCAAAGAAATAAGTTCTCAAAGTTGTTCAAGACTACTAATGATCCAATGCATTATAATAAATATATGCACTATATGCGCGAATTTAATTTCCTCAATAAATTCCTTTACAAGCAATATATTTTGAATTATGAATCTAATATTAAATCAAACCCAAAATCTTTTTGGAGTTTTATTCAAGCCAAAAAGGGTGGCTCTCAAATTCCTTCTTCAATGTTTTTAAATGATAAGTCTTCATCTAATTTAGCTGCCACTGTAGAGTTGTTTGCTGATTTTTTCAAGTCCAACTTTGGTGTGGTCAATAACAATCCAGTTGATAATTTGGTTGACTCAGTTGATGCCTTTACTGATATTGGTGACTTCACTAGGAAGATATTGATGGTTTCCCTTCAATTCTTTTCTTAAAATGCGCAAATGCTTTAGCGGTCCCATTATGTTTAATTTTTAATAAGTCTCTGTCTGAGGGTAATTTTATAAAGCATTGAAAAATTGCATCTATCACCCCTATTTTTAAATCGGGCAATAAAAGTAATGTTGCCAACTACCGACCAATTTCCAAATTATCTAACATCTCAAAACTCTTCGAAAAAATTATGAAAGCCAAACTAAGTTTCTTAATTAAACGATACATCTGCCAATGATGTATCATGGATTTGTTGCTGGTCGGTCAACTGTATCAAATTTAACTATTTTCTCTGAGTACTGTGTATCCTCTTTTGGACTTGGTCATCAAGTTGATGTGATATACACAGACTTCTCAAAAGCATTCGACAGAATTTCGCATAAACATTTACTTTTGAAATGATCGAAAACGTCGTTTTTTAATTGGATTAAGTCTTATTTGCATGATAGAACGTGTTTTGTTAGTATAAATAATGTAAAATCATTTGAATTTATAGCTTCCTCAGGTGTTCCTAAGGGTAGTATCCTAGAACCCTTGTTCTTTATTCTTTTTATTAATGATATATCTAAGTGTATTTTAAACTCTCGCTTTTTACTTTATGCGGATGACCTCAAACTTTTTCGTAAAATTTCCTCCTCTTCTGACATTGCTGATCTGCAAGCGGACATTACAAGAGTAGTGACCTGGAGCCAAAGTAATGGCCTTGCATTAAACTTTGCAAAATGTTTTCATTTAACACTCTCTAAACTCACGTTGAATACATTATCTAACTCTTACTTCTTATCTGATTCAGAAATCCAATCAGTTCCTACATATCACGATTTGGGAGTTATTTTCGATTCAAAATTTACATGTAGTGACCATGTCAATTTTCTTATTCCTAAAGCTTACTCTTTATTGGCCTTTATACGTAGAAATAGTTTTGAGTTTCGGATCCACATACCCTAAATATGTTGTTTAGTGCGTTTGTGAGGTCGAGACTTGAGTATGCGTCTATTATTTGGTGCCCTTTTTATGCCTCAACGTCTCTTAGACTTGAGAAAATACAAAAAAATTTTACAAGATATGCTCTGCGTTCTACAAACTTTCATGATCCGTTGCCACCTTATAGTACACGCCTTTTGCTTTTAGGACTTAAATATTTGGAATCAAGACGAAAAATATCGTCCCTTTTATTTATACATGACATAATTTCTGGAACAATTGACTGTCGTAATTTATTAGAGCTTATCTCGTTCAATATTCCGTTAAGACATTTACGTCACTCTATACTGTTTTATGTAAAAACTTGCAAAACAAATTATGCTTTAAATGAGCCAATTACAAGAGCTTTGTCTCTTTTTAATGAATTGTGTAGCTCGCACGAATTTGATATCTTTGGTCCTAAAGATATAATGAAAAATTTAATTAATAATATTTTCTTAACATAATTATATAAGTATTCTTATTATTATTATACTTTTGGTGATAAATTATCAGTAATTGTAGTCTGTAAGGATGTATGCATCTAAAGACCTGATGATTAAATAAACTAAACTAAACTAAACTAAACCCTTTGAGCTTAGGTTTTCATAGTAAAGGCGTTTAAACCCTTTAAGCGCACGGTATTCATAGTAAAGGCGTTCACACCTTTTAAGCTCAGGTTTTCATAGTAAAGGCGTTTACACCCTTTAAGCTCAGTTTTCCTAGTAAAGGCGTTCACACCCTTTAAGTTCAGGTTTTTCATTGTAAAGGCGTTTACACCCTTTAAGCTCAGGGTATTCATAGTAAAGGCGTTTACACCCTTTAAGCACAGGTTATTTCGTAGTGAAGGCGTTTACACCCTTCTAGCTCAGGTTGTTTCACTTCATATAAGTTAATACACGAAGTCTAAATAATAATATAATTAATTAATTTTATATTATAGAATATTACTAAACAATAATAATCACAGAAATTATTAATATTTTGAATAATGATTTATTTTATTATATATAAGATAGGCTATTCTATTCCTGAATTCTATTTTTAAAAATAAAAAAATACTAAAAATTAAATAAATATATAAATAAAATTAACTTAAAAATACTTGTTTTTGTTTTCTTTTTATTGGTTGTGAAAGGTAGTGTTTGCTCCAGCACCGAAAACGTGAAAAGAAAAAATTTTAGGTGGCAACACTATTAACCATCTTAAATTTTAAAATTCTGACTTCATATTCGAAGTCAGCGACCCCTTAACATTGTTAAATGATATTTAAAATACTTAAAAATACATTTTGGTAGGTGGCAACACTCTTATAAAAAATTAAACAATTTTGAAATTCTGGCAACGGATTCGAACTCAGCGACCCATTTTTACCTAGTGTTTGCTCCAGCACCGAATTTGTGAAAATACAAAATTTTAGGTGACAACACTATTAACCATCTTAAATTTCAAAATTCTGACATCAGGTTCGAAGTCAGCGACCCCTTAACACTGTTAAATGATATTTAAAACTCTTAAAAATACATTTTGGAAGGTGGCCACACTATGGTGAAAATTTAGGTGGCAAGACTATCCTCCATCTTAAATTTTAAAACTGTGATATTAGATTCGAAATCAAATCCGTTATCAGAGTTTCAAATTAACAAAAATTTGCAAAAATACAAAAAAAAAAAATCATGGTAGCAACTCTATTCGCCATCTTGAATCTTAAATTTTTACATCAATTTCAAAATCAGCTACCCCCTAAAACTACCAACCACGGAGTCCACAGAACACTTAAAAGACTTAATACGCTTAAGATTTTCCTAAACAAGCTAATTGAATTTTTTCGGATACTTGCTTTAAATTCAATTAAGTGGATACTTGCGAGCTTACAAGCTTTTGCCGATCGTTTCAAGCTTTTCAACTTTCTAAACCGACATAGTAAGCCTCAACAAGCTAAGCCAACGAAAAAGCTTGGATATGACTTGTAATTGTTTGTTATTTTTTTAAGCAGGCCAAAGCTTGCTTTTTCAAGTTTGGATGCATACTTGAATTTCAAGTAGGCTTGTGCAGTTCTGATACACACACAGTTGTGACCCGCTACGATGACTTTTAGACTTACTTGTGGTGAGTGAGGTGTCCTTGTGGTTCCTGATATCAACTTGAAGTCTTACTCGGCGTCTTGACGATGATGGCCTGTAACCTTGCGCGACCTTGTATTAACCTTGTGGTAACATTGCGTGGCCGTGTATTGACCTTAAGTCTCCTTTGGTAACTTTGAGTGATCTTGAAGTAACTTTGAGTGGCCTTGTATTAACCTTGCGTGACCTTGTGTTAACCTTGAGTCACCTTGTATTACCCTTGCGTATCCTTGTGGTAGCCTTGCGTGACCGAGTTTTGACCTTGCGTATCCTTGTAGTAACTTTCAGTGACCTCGTAGTAACTTTGAGTGATCTTGTATTAACCTTGCGTGCCCTTGTATTAACCTTGTGTCACCTTGTGTTTACCTTGCGTGACCGTGTATTGACCTTGCGTATCCTTGTGATAACTTTGAGTGGCCTTGTAGTATCTTTGAGCGACCTTGTATTAGCCTTGCGTGGCCTTGTGTTAATCTTGCGTGCCCTTGTATTAACCTTGTGCCACATTGAATTAACCTTGTTTCATCTTGTGTTAACCATGAGTGCCCCTGCGTTAACCTTGCGTCACCTTGTATTAACCGTGCGTAACCTTACGAAACCTGGGAGAGTTTAATTGCTATAGCTGAGACGAAACTACCGATATTAGGCCTACATAAGTCGAGGAGAAGCCTCGGAATCCTGGCAAAGAAGTTTTTGATAACACTATTGAGAAAGAAAGCTTTATCATCAACAGGCAATCGCGGCAACCAAAATATTATCGGGAAAGAAAACTTATCACCGATAATATGTCTACTTGTGAACGCAAGAACTCTGACTTCTGGCAAAGAAGTTTGATTACACTATTGAAAAAGAAAATTTTATCATCAATAGGTAATCGGGGCACCCTAGGAGTGGAAACCAAAATTTTATCGGGAAAGAAAACTTATCACCGATAATATGTCTACTTATAAACGGAAGAACTCTGACTCCTGGCAAAGAAGTTTGATTACACTATTGAGAAAGAAAACTTTATCATCAATATGTAATCGCGGCACCCTAGGAGCAGAAACCAAATTATCGGGAAAGAAAACTTATCACCGATAATATGTCTACTTATGAACGCATGAACTCTGACTCCTGGCAACGAAGTTTGATTACACTATTGAGAAAGAAAACTTTATCATCAATATGTAATCACGGCACCATAGGAGCGGAAACCAAAATATTATCGGGAAAGAAAACTTATCACCGATAATATGTCTACGTATGAACAAAAGTAACTCCGCGAGTTCTCGACCTGCCTGTCCCAAGCCAGTAAAAAGAAGGAGGGTTGGGTAGTAAGACATAAGTTTGAACGCTATCTGGATTCGTGCCGAGGGCTGAATGGTGCAGGGAATTAAACATGTGCATCGCTAGCGTTATCTTTATGAGATACCGGGCGCCCCCTCATAGTAACAGCCTTGGTGCGTGCATACGGGCCTCTGCATGTACTCGACCCCATTTCCCTAAGTAAAGAAAGGTTTATGGATAACTTACAAAAAAAAACAAAACAAGCCACGGAGTCAGAAGAAGAATATCTATTATATTGGGCAGATCTAACGGCCACTCTCAATATCCAATCAACACCAAAGAGGAAGGACAGTGCGTCATCTCAGGGTCTATCAGAACCAAGCAATGATGTAGCTGTCGATGCGGTCCCGGGCTGAAGAACTCAGAAACCTTTGGCTTCTAGTGTGACAGGCACGGAGGAACACCAGAAGAGGTACGAGTACTTTACTGGTGCTCAAAAGTGGCGGATATCCGCTATGGTCAGGGATGGTGTAGAACGCGAAATTGCCAAGCTATTGGAAAGACAGCGATACGCCATTGTCTTAGAAAAACGCGCTGCAGAGGAGGGCGCAGCTGATCCAATTGCGAACAAGCGGCAAAGATCAGCGGAGAATTCTCCAACCGAACAATAGCAGTCGACTAAGAGACACAAGCAACGGGAAAGCCAGGGACAGAAGCAACCAGCTCAATCCCTAGCTTTAACCAAAAATGCTCAGGACGATCAGCCTAGCCCCTAAAAACAGTCTTACAGAGACGCCATGGCCGCATGTAAGGTTGCTATCATGCATAGTATGCATCCCAACAAAATCCTGACTGATGAGCAGATCACACTCATCAAAGGAAGTTTGCTGACGGAGATTGACAAAACCGGAAACACGTCTGCAAATCTTGGATTTATCACCTGCCAAGCAAAGGATGGGTGGCTCTCTCTAAATTGTTACAACAAAGAGACACGTGATTGGATCATGGTTGTGACAGAGAAAATCAAACCATTCCCAGATGCCAGCTTAAAGGTGACTGAGGGCAATGATATGCCCAAGCTGTTCACCTGCATCACCTACATTCCTCCCGAAGATGTCATGCCTGCAAGTTCTTTCATGGTCCGACTGGCCAGACAAAACATGGGACTTACAACATCTGGCTGGCGAGTTTTGAAACATCAAAGGAGCAATACAGGTGGTGAAACAATAACTCTGTCTGTCGATGAAGCCTCAAAGGACAAAATCCGTGCTCGAGGAGGGAAGCTCCTCCTAAACTTCGGGCAAATACAGATGAGAGTGTAAGATATAGGGACGACGGTAACACAACCCCACCCTAAGCAAAAGGCTGAACCAGATACGAGAAGGGAGGTCAAATCCTATTCAAAACCGGCAGCCAAGCGAATGGCGGTAACGAACTTTAGTTCAACGAGCACCAGAGACTCCCAGCCTTAATATGCTCAGAGAACACAACAGCAACGGCCACCACCAAAAATGGTTGTTTCCAATGCAAGCTCGACGAGCATCAGAGACTCTCAGTCTCAATCGACTCAGAGAGCAAAACTGCCACGGTCACCACCAATTACTTCCGTCAAGCTAGCCACTCAGACGCTCCAAGAACTTCTGGTGGAAAGGAGCCCAAATGGAAGAGGGCGGTAATCAGGCCCGGTCAACCAAAAAAGTAAAATGGGTCTAAGGTGTATCCAGGTAAATCTCCAACATGCTAAGGCTGCCTCGGCAGTCTTAACACAGTGCTTCTACCGGGATCACCTTGATGTTGCCTTTATCCAGGAACCGTATGTTTATAGGAACCAGATAAAGGCTCTCACAGGTGAGTTGCTTTATGATTCCTTCAATGAAGGAAGACCTAGGGCATGTTTATTAGTTAGACGTGATATTAATACTCTTCTAATTCCAGAGTTTACTACCAAGGACCAAGTTGCGGCTATGGTGGAGATACCCACTAAGGCAGGTAAGACAGATATCATAATTTGTTCAACTTACCTGCCTGGAGATTCTACCGATCTCTAATTTCTGGCGCTACAGAGACTGGTGAACATTGTGCCAGGACCAACAAGCAGTTGATATTGGGTTGTGACGCAAACGCCCACCACACAATATGGGGCAGCTCAGATATTAACAGTAGAGGTGAGTGCCTTTTAGAATTTATAAATAAGTATAACTTAGAAATTCTGAATGTAGGGAACCATCCCACTGTTATAAATAAAATAAGAGAAGAAGTCCTTGTCCTTACACTCTCAACCCCATTTATAACAAACTTTATCGTAAACTGGCAGGTTTCAGTGGAAACGTCCAAGTCTGACCACCAACAAATTTGTTTCGATATTGAGATAGGCACCAAGTTTAAAAACACCTATAGGCAACCAAGATCCACAGATTGGGAGTTATATAGTAAACTCATCATGGTAAACTTTAATCGTTGCAATAGGAAGGTAAGAAACATTGATGACCTTGAAATAGCAAGTGACAACCTTATCACAGCTATCCAAACTTCCTACCATCAAGCCTGCCCAGAGACCACAAAAACTGGAAATAGGCACACTCCTTGGTGGAACAAGAAATTGGCCAAACTTAGGACCGTAACTAGGAAACTATTTAATAGAACCAAATTAACTGGTGATTGGGACAGCTATAGAGAAGCCCTCACAAACTATAACAAAGAGATTAGAAGTGCAAAGAGGAACTCATGGAAGCCCTTCTGTGAAAATCTTAAAGACACGACCAGTAGTGCAAAAATCCACAGAGTTCTATCTAAAACTCACACTAATGACATCGGCCTGCTAAGGAGACCGAATGGCACATTTAATAATGATCGCCTCGAGACTCTAAAGCTCCTTGGTGATACCCACTTCCCGGGTTCTACTAAATTGACTGGAACTTCAACGAACCTATTACAGACAGGGCATAGAAGACCAAACATAATAGATTGGAGATTATCGAGATCAATCTTCAACGAGGTCAGGATAAAATAGGTTCTCAGCACATTCCAACCATACAAGGCAGCTGGAGCAGACGGCATCTTTCCTGCACTGTTGCAAAATAGCCTAGTGCTACTAATGCCTTTCCTAATAGCTATTTTTAGGACGAGCTTTGCATGGGGTACTATACCCAAAGCCTGGAGAGAGATTATTGTTAGATTTATACCTAAAATGGGCAGTAGACCTTCAGATCAATCAAAATCGTATAGACCAATAAGCTTCACCTCCATTCTCCTAAAAACTATGGAGAAAATTATTGATCGGCATATCAGAGAGGGTTGTCTTAGAGACCATCCGCTGCAGTCGCAACAATATGCATATCAACCAGGGAAATCAACGACTCATGCTCTTCAGATCCTTACAAACAAGATTGTAAAATCACTGGGGAACAAAGAATATGCAATCGGGTGCTTCCTAGATATTGAAGGTGCTTTTGACAACACCGAATACGCTCATATAAGCGAATGCATTCAGCGCAAAGGTGTTGATGGAACAACAAGTGCTTGGGTGCATAACGTGCTGAAAGTCAGGAATATGAAATCAACTTTATGCACGGTAGAACTAAGAGTACTCGCCGCAAAAGGTTGTCCACAAGGAGGAGTTCTCTCTCCAATACTATGGTCCATTGTGGATGATGAACTCTTAGAGCTTCTTAGCTCAAATGGCTTCGATGTGCAGGGACGTTGATGGCATCGTGATCCTTATCAGAGGAAAATACGAGGATACCTTATCGTATCTCCTCCAGAGAGAACTCAACATAGTAGCTAAATGGTGCAGGAAAACAGGGCTCAACGTCAATCCTAAGAAAACCAACATCATCGTCTTCACCAAGAAAAGAGTCAGGGAAAATCTAACTCTTCTCGGTGAAACTATAAACTTCTCAAAAGAAGTCAAATACTTCGGTGTAACGCTTGATGATAAACTCACATGGAACCCACACCTAAACAACACCGGAAACAAAGCAAGGGCCTCATTATGGATCAGCAGAAGCTTTGTAGGTAAAAACTTTGGCCTAAGTCCCAAGCTAGCCATGTGGACGTATACTTCCATCACGAGACCTATCGTCTTATATGCCGCACCAGTATGGTGGAGTAAAACTATCCAAAAAACTGCTCAAGCCAAGCTCAGCAAATTGCAACGACTAGCTTGTGTATGTATCACACGAGCGATGCGTTCTGCTCCAACTGCTGCTTTGGAGATTTTGCTTGGTATACCACCATTACATCATCTTGTTAAGAAAGAAGCTCTGCTCTTGACAGTCAGACTCATCATTGACAACAATTTGATTATACCAAGTAATACTCACTCAGCGCTGTTAGACGAAATAACCAAGGACGAGAATCTAAGGTTATTACCCTGCGATCTCTGCCTTCCAAAATTCAACTTCTACAAAAACTTCCAAGCCTCCTTCCCAAACAGAACCACATGGGAAAAGAGAGGCCAGGGTTGACTGGTGACATTCAAGCCTGGTATACTGATGGCTCAAAGACAGATGAAGGGGTGGGAGCTGGAGTTTTTCGCTTAAGGCAAGGAAAGCTATATATGCCAGCATGGGGACAGGTAATTCAGTCTTCTAAATCTGCCTAAGAGAGTATGTAAACAGTCCCACTAGGAACAAAAACATTTACATTCACTCTGATAGTAAAGCAGCTCTACTTGCACTTAGCGCATATAAAATCAAGTCCAAACTCGTATGGGATTGCCTACAGCGACTTATACAGGTATCTTCCCATAACAGAGTCCATCTCATTTGGGTTCCAGGTCATAGCGGCTATTTAGGTAACGAGATCGCGGACGAACTAGCAAGGAAAGGGGCTGCAAGGTGCTTCATAGGTCCAAAACCATTCTGCGGGATACTATGGGGCACTATGCGCCATAACATTACGATGTGGCTAAACAGAGAGGCACTTTATTACTGGAGGGAAACTGAAGGTAAAAGACAGGCTAAAACATTCATGCCAACCACTTCGCTCCAAACAACGAAACAATTCCTGGCTCTATCAGACTTGTCACAGGTTTCCTAACTGGACATTGTAAGGTAAATAAACGCTTATCACCCATTGGTATAGTAAAGGAAGATCTGTGTAAATTATGTAATGAAGATGAAGAAACAGCAGAGCACATCTTGTGTCACTGTAACGGTCTAATCAGGACACGTCATTGTACCTAGAACCGCATCTAATAGCGGATAGTTCACCCAAGGACATCGCAAGGTTTCTAACGCACTTAACGATGAACTATGACTTATAGAGGTTTGTTACAATAAGCCTTTGAGGCCGCAGTAACTAGGTGACTTACTCCCTCCTCACTTAACTAACTAACTAACTATGAACAAAAGAACTCTGACTCGTTAAGGTTACACTTTTTTACTTACCACGTATGCTTCTGGACGTCCGATCACGTTGACTGCACGATTAACAAGAACACAACAGACCAATTCCATGCTGTGACTGGCTTTCTATACCTTCAGTGCTAGCTGCGTTCTGCACAAACCGGTTCTGCACTGACTATGTTTACGCGGCACTTGTTGTCTCCCTCTCACATCTATCGTCTGAGCCATGCTGCGTATGTGTGTGTGTGTGTTAGGTGACTCCTTGCTCGAAAACTGGTTTCACTAGCGTTTCACTATGTGGTGTATATTCAGATTTATGCATATACTGCGTTTTTATATCTTATCCCAGTAAACAATAAAAAGTAAAAGCTAGTCTTAAAGTAAAATTAATTAATTTTTGTTCTCATATTCTAGTTCCCTATAATTAAGGGAAAGATAACATTAAAAAATATAACTTCTATGTTATTTTAAATAATTACAAAATATTAACTAATTTAATTAATTTAAACTAATTTAAATAACGCATGGTATAGTTCAAAATTTAATTGGTATACATTTTTGTTGTTATAAATTGAAGCCATAAATGAAAATAAATATAAAAACCTAAGTTCAACGCTATCACCGATATCGAAATTAATATGTTTAGAAACTGATGGATATATTTCCTTATTCATTGGAAGAACGCTTATTATCCCGGGAATCGTTGAAAGTTTTTAAAAAACAAATGACAACCATATGAGGAGAGATTGTGGAAAAAGATTGGGATGAATTTTAAAACATAAAAGTTTATCAATGATCTGCTACTCCAGCAACTCCTAAAGGCTTTTTACAAATAAGGAAGTGGGTCTTATTATTTTGACTATTTAATTCGCTTTTTTTCACACTACGACAAATCTTGGAGAAACCCCACGAAAATCAAATTGACACACACCATCTTTGTCGATTTTAAAGCTGCGTTCGATAACCAGAGAAGGGATTGCCTAGATTGCCTATACGCAACAATGTCTGAGTTCGGTATACCTGCAAAGTTGAATAGACTTTGCAGAATGACGTTGAGCAACACACGCAGCTCCGTCAAGGTAGGAAATGACCTCTCCGAAACCTTCAATACCAAGAGGTTTCAGACAAGGCGATCTACTGTCTTGCGATCTCTTCAACATCATCATGGAGGGGATCGTACGAAAGGATGGTGTGCATCGTAATGGCACCATTTTCTTTAAAGGTGTCCAGCTCCTTGCGGACGCTTTTGATATTGATATTGTTGGCAGAACCAAGAGAGATGTTACCGCTGCTTTCGCCGCTACCGAAAAGGAATCAGCCAAAGTGGGTTTTACGATAAATGAGGGCAAAACAAAGTATATGCTGTCTACAAACGCGGCGTTAAGACTCCCACGTTTCATCCTGCAGCTATAATTTTGAAGTAGTCACTGCCATTAATACCAACAACGAAATCAGTCTGGAGATAAAGCGAAGAACAATAATTGCTTATAGGTGCTACTAAGGGCTCAGTAAGCAACTAAGTTCCAGAGCCCTCTCTCGATCAACAAAACTAACACTCTACAAGACGCTCGTTCTACCTGTGCTGCTTTATGGAGCTGAGGCATGGGTAGTTTCGCAAACTAACGCAGCCGCTCTGGGGGTGTCCGAGAGAAAACTTCTTCGCAAAATTTTCGGTCCTCTTCGAGTCGGCGATGACTATCGCATCCGAATGAACCACGAGCTGTATGAGCTCTACGAAGACATTGACGTAGTTCGGCTTATAACTGTGCAGCGACTACGCTGGCTGGGTCATGTCCATCGTATGGACGACGAAGCTCCAGCGAAAAAGGTGCTCGAGGCGAGGGTGGCTGGTCAACGACGACGAGGGAGACCATGCCTCCGATGGATAAGTTCAGTTAGTATTTTTAAAATAAATTCACTTTGTGGAATTTTTCAAAAACTTGGTGGTTTGACAGCCAAAAAATATTCTCTAAACATAAATTTTTAGTAATATTGCATACATGTAGTTGCAAAGATAATGAATGTGGCTTTCCAAAACGCTTTTCCAAAGAGTCTGTAAAGGTGAAAGTCGCTTAACTCGTTTTCACCCACACTATATATACACAAGCTGAAGATTCTTATTTTTGTCTGATTTTTTATTTAATTTAAAGATAAATAAACCACGACATACACTAATTGACATAAACCACGACATACACTATTGAAATTAACATTGCAATAAATAATAACTGAGAATAGTACAATACGTTTGGTCAGACATAGTACTGCAACTACTACAAGTAGCTAAGTAAGCAGCAGCCACTCTAGTTAATTTCACTCAGATGTCAACACTAGTCCAAGGTGAAAAGCACTCATGTCAAAAACAGCTGAAACGTAAAGTCACCACATAATGACTGTGCAGGCAAGCTGGGGTGATTTAGACAACGAGCAGCAAATAAAAATGCATTCACGCGACAGTGGCCAAACTGGTAAGTCATACATAATTAATTAGCTCCTGAAAACCTTTTCCCATACGGTAAGTCAAAGTGGATAACGATTTCTTTTCTAAGTCCTAACTACTCGTTAAGCCATAGTGGATAGCGATTTTTTTTTTTATTGAAGCTATATCAAAACAACTCAATCAGGAATATAAAACATATGTGTAGATTAAAAAAAAAAAGTATCACGCCCTCCTCCCATTCAAAATTTGCATAGCATCTAAAACTCAGGAACGATTCGTCGTAGATCGATAAAATTTTGTATTTGAGTTGCAATTAGCTCTATTAGAGCACATGTTAGAGCATTTTGAAATCCGCTTACAGCCACGCCTGTCTCTGATATAACACAAAAATTTAAGACTCTTTTTTTATTGAACCTATATTGTACGTTCTTTAGCACCTTCAACAATGTTAACTAAAAACTTTCATTCAAACTTGAAGTAGTGCAATTGTGTAAATTGTGTACACCCTACATAATTGAATCGCATAAAAGCATATTTTCTAGAATTAAAAACTTACAGCGTGGGCCCTAATAACTGTCGCACCTTTTTCAAGCGCCCCTGTGCCAAACAAAGTATACATAGACTTTTTACCGTTAGTAATTTAATTTTATACATTAATTGTGAATTCAAATGATCTGTTTGTCTGTTGAAATAGTTCTTATTAAAAGTTTGTGAGCGATGGAAGCAAAAAGAGATCTTGTTCAGAAATTGCATATGCAAGGCAAGAAAACTTGTGAAATTGTTAACATCCTACGTTATTTAGGAGTTAACCGCAGATTCGTTCAACGCACTATTGCTAGATATAAGGCAACTGGGAGCGTCGAAATTTCTAAAAAACCTGGTCGGAAGTGCACCGTTAGAACTTCAGGACTGGTGAAGGTTGTACGAGAGCGAATTAGAAGAAATTGCGCAGTTTCAGGGAGACAATTGGCCAAGGACCTAAATGTGAGCCGCAAAACCATCAGTAATGTCATAAAAAAAAATTTAAAGATGAAAGCTTACAAAAAAAAAAGGATTCATGGTCTTACAGAACGGCAAAAGAAAATGCGGAGGGAAAGAAGTGCTTTGCTCCTTCAGAGGCACGCAAATTGCAAAATTGTGTTTTCTGACGAGAAGTTATTCATTCTGCAAAAAAGTCACAATCCACAGAACGACCGCGTATACGCACCGAGGATGTGTGACATTTCAGCAGAAAAAAAAGCTATTGAACGGTACCAAAACACCACATCAGTTATGGTTTGGGGAGCTATATCCACAAAAGGCAAGCTCCCGCTCCTTTTCATTGACAAAGGCGTAAAAATCAATGCCCAATACAATTTGGACGAAGTGCTTGTCAAGCATCTTCACCCTCATGCATCTGAGCTTTTTGGCAATGAGCCATATTGCTTCCAGCAAGACTCTGCTCCGGCTCACAAGGCCAAAACTGTTCAGCGTTGGTGCAAAGACAATATTTCCTGTTTCATTCCAGTGGATGAATGGCCTCCATCTTCTCCGGATTTAAATCCTTTGGATTTTTGTGTATGGGGATACATGTTAGATAAACTAAAAAATCTTAAAAACATGAAATTGGAACAATTTAAACGCTGCTTACAAAAAATTTGGGACGAAATACCCGATGAAGTCGTTCGTGCCGCCTGTAATAGCTTCGAAAAGCGTTTGAAGCTCGTAAAAAAAGTTAAGGGTGAAAGATTGAAAAAAAAATTAAATAAAAATGTTTTTAGCCCAAAATGCTTTGTATATTTTTTTTGTGTTGAAGAAATTAGTGCAACAGTTATTAGGGCCCACGCTGTATAATTAGTCTTAGCCCACAGAATAGTGAATAAATATATTCCATTTCACTTAATTCATAAATTTCTTGTTTTAAATAAAGAGAGCACAAAGAAAGCACAGAACGTGTAGACCCCACGACGACACGAGATGAATTGTGAAAATAAATTAAATACACTAAAATTATGTAACATGTTTTAAATATATTTTTTTTTATAATTTACATAAAAACAAAACATGAATAATTGTAGTGCTAATGTTTTGTCTATTATATGCACCAAAAAACAAAAGTTATGTTGTCAATTTCTTTTGTGCAGTTTATTTATTTTTATGTTTTGAGATTAAATTTAAGCTTAATTTGCTTTGATTACTTTTATTAATACATATGTCACACATAAATGACAACGAAATGCTAAAACAGAAAGCGTCTTTACAATTAACTATGCGCCACAAGTTGCCGAGAGCCTAGTTGGATAAACGGCCGGTTTCGATTGCCAGGAAGGCTCGTACACAATTGTTCTTTTAGTTTTTATGATTAAATAAATATCTATATTTTCTGATTATATTACATTTAGAAATTTCTTTTATAATTTAAATAAGAAAAAGAAAGAAGAAAAGAAAAAATCATTTCCTTAAGATAATGTGTGCAATTAACATATGGATATAAATATGCATTCTCTTTTATTCGTTAAAAGCAGGTTGGCATCTATATGCAGCCAATTTTTTAAATTCTTATTAAAAGCCTAAAGTTTATGATTCTTATAGATAGAAACCGTCGATAAGTGTCGATAACGTTGTTCTGGTCAAAACTTTGAAATCTGCGGAAAAACTTTGCCGGAGGAAAAATTTTGCCAACATTCACTGCTCGTCCACAAAAATTGCACGTCTTATCTTAGATTTTTTTTTTTTTAAATATGTTATTGAAACGTTTCTAAACTTAAATTAAAAGAAAACGAGCAAAAATTACAACATGAAAAATTTATTGATTTAATTGTGTAGTGAGGCACAGTATAGATTCATATATTAAGATAATTACACAGTATAGAAAAGAGACTCAATTATATGAATCCAATAAGATTTTGCGATATCTTCCATCTGTGGAAGTTATCCCTTTTAAAAATTGCCTTAAAAATTCAACGAAATTTCAGTTTTTACAGTTTAGTACTGAATATTTTCTAATATCATTGCAAATTTAGTACAACTTATACGCAAAGCTTTGAATAAGACATATTTCTTAAGTTGCAGTGAAAAAAAGAAAGGTAAATAAATAAAAAATTTTTCTACACAAGAATAAAATTCCAAGTCCAATTTTGTATTTTTTTTTTTATTTTAAGTATGTATTATACCAACTCTTTTTGAACACATTTCCATAAATTTTTGCTGGGAGAAGGGGAAATTAAAGAGTGTATGCCTTTTTTTCCTAGAGTGTGTTTTGGCTCCGCGCTAATCCCCTAAAAAGTTGGCGTATAGTGAGGCCACGCCCTCATTCAATTATTTCCAACTATTGTTGTCTGTATGTTTGTATGATGGTAATTTAATAAGTGTCCATAATTGTATATACAGTGACTGTTTGTACATACAGTGACTGCCGCTTGAATCAATAGACCCCACATACAAAGAGTGGTATGTCACTATCAAATCACGTACAATTTTCATGGTTTTTAATAAAGTGGGTGTAACTAGAGTGCAACTACTATTTTTTGTGAGCTTTCCATTTAATCAAACTTACCAAGATTTAGTCTTATACGATCAAAATCATCACATATGTATATTACATTTTTTGGAGTTTACTCCTTTAGAATCGATTTCATGTATTGCCCGTGGTATGAAAATTTTATGGCGAGTGAAATCGAGCGTTATCTAAAAAATTAAGCGTTACGCAGTCAGCGTTATATCAACAAAATACATACTCTCAGCAGAGAAATACCAACAACGAAGAAATTCCAACAAAATACATACTCACAGCAGAGAGAGTTTCAATAAACTCGATGTTGCTCTCTACTCTTCTCTTTTTATGTTCAGCTAGCCACAGCACAACAAAAAAATTGTGTGTGTTTAAATGTGTGCATTTGCAACGTAGCCGTTGCTCATACGAGTAGTTTATATTAAAGTGCGCTTTTATTATAAATGATAATAATATAAAAGCTTGGTTTTTATATTATTGACTAACAAGCTTTGTTTTATTGAAATTAGTTAAAAATTCGTCGTTATTTAAATTTTAAGCATTAATCTTTTAAAAACAGCACAAAATCGTTGTTTTTCATGCTGCTTTGCCGAAACTGAGTTTTTCGCAAATAAGATCAAGCAAAACATAGTTATTTTAGTGATTTTGTAGTGAAGTAGAAATACTTCAAATTGAATAAGTCGACGAATTTCAACCGATTTCAATTAAATAAAACTTGCTGAATTTAGAATTAGCTAGAATTTTTATTGCTATGACATAACGGGACATTTAATACAGAATATGTCCACAGATTGATCTTAAATAGAAAAAATATAAAAAATTAAAGGAAATTTTTCTTCACACAGAAAGAAGTTAATTTAGATTTAGTTTTTGGAAGAACAATGGGAACGACTAGATATGGTACAACCATTGATGCTATGTTTTCACGATTACCACGAACCTAATATTACAGAATTTAATAATGACGTTACTATTAATGAAATTCATCAATTAACCTGATAATGAATTTATGTAATAAATATATTTTAAAAGTATACAATCCTTTTACTAATATAAGAGATGCCTTTATTCACCCCCTTTTCCTTTAATATACGTCTCAAATTCCAAGGTAATAGATCTAGAGGAGTAAACTTCAGTCGCGCGTCGGAGCTGACACGCACACTCTTTTTTTTAATTTACCCAGCTTGCGTTGCTACGCCTAAAAAAAAACAACTTTTATTCAACCCTTCGTTTGAGACCACGCTAATTGTCCAATGTCCGTCTCCCGATAGCAGGATATCACCAAATGGTGAGAAACTCCATTCTGAGTTTTAATGTTTTGTGATTTTTAATTCCAAAGCTATTTGATATCAAAAATTTGGCTTATATGGGCGGAGCCACACCCCCCTGCCCAATGCCCGTCCAAGTTTTTTATTAGAAAGACATCCCCAAGTGGTAACTCTATTCTGAGCTTCTATAGTCTGTGATTTTTACTTCCAAAGCTATTCGATATAAAAAATTTTACTTATACGGGCGGAGCCACACCCCCCCCCCCCCCCCCCCGCCCAACGCCCGTCCAAATTTTCTATTAGAAAGACATCCCCAAGTGGTAACTCCATTCTGAGCTTCAATGTTCTGTGCCTTTTACTTAATGGATCCAATCTCAACCATACATTTTTTCGTCCGTCGTTTTCAGAAAGAGAGAATTTTAATCAGATTCAAATTCCAAAAAACCTTTTTTATCACATAAATATCCTTTTCACGGGCCAAATTGTTTGCGATTTGAATTTTAATTAATTTACAAATTATTTTTTTAAGCATAATCGAATTATGAATTTTAAAACTGATATAATTCTAGGTCCTTGGAAAAAACCTACTCACCTCTATGTCAAATAGCAATACCATGGTGTAAATAATTATTGAGATAAAGTACAACAACACCCTCTGGCTTTCGGGATAGTGGCAAAAAAATAATGCCAAAACATTTGCCGTACACGAAGATCCCTATATACAGGGGTGGAATCGGCTAAAGTGATTGTTGACTGTAGATTTTTGATTGTCGCTTTTGATAGTATTTTTTGACTATCAACTTTTCTTTGCTCTGTGCAAAGCGATCACGAAATTTTTTTAAAACTTGGCAGCACTTTTAATTCTGTGAAAAATTGCATGTCATTTCGATCAGCTGTCATATAATTTCTATTGTTTGTGTCCAAATCTGAATTCGCCAACGAAAAATGTAAGTAAATCTTAGAATATTAATATAATATATTTAAGAAATTTGTTTGTTCTCCCTCAGGTCTCACGCAACGAAACAGCAAATTTGCATTATGTCAGGATATATGGAAGAACATCCGGAGCTAGCAAGATCCTACAACGCTCTCTCTAGCGCTGCACGGACCAGCCAAAAGCACAAATGGGAGCAACTGGCGAGGACCTTAAATGTTAATGGACCGCCAACAAAATCTGTGTCGGAGTGGAAAAGGGTATGTATTTAGCAAACACATTCATGCTGTAACTTTCAAAAATATAAAATTAATTATTTAACAAGATTTGGACGCTGCGAAAATACAGTGCCAAGAAGAAACTCACGCACGACAAAATTTCCATAAAGAAAACAGGTGGCGGTCCATTCGACTTGATTGAACTAGACGCAACAGAGGATGGCATAGTTGCAGCATGCGGCCTAGAAGCATCGGTTAGCGGCATAGAAGGGGGTGTACTTATGGCAGCAGTTTAGAAGGTTCCTATCTAGATATTGATCTATTTTTTTTTATTTATTTTATGCTTATTTTCCTATAAACAGAAAACAACTCATCACAGCCAGTAGATATTGAGCAGCAAAATGAAGATGATTTGATTTGGGATGCAACTGAGACGCCGGAGCTGGACAGCGAAAATATTTTGCAGGACACAACCAATAAAACCACGACAAGCACAAAACGACAAGCACAAAAAATGAAACCGGATGATGTGTTCCGAAAGCAGCTTGAGTTGCAAGAAAAATTTTTTTCCAAACAAACAAATGAAGAGAAAAGGAATGAAACTCTAGTCGAGATTCGCAATGTTCTTCGAGAATTTTGCGAAGTACGGAAGCAGGAATTTGAGACTAGAACTTCGCTGAGTAGAGAAGAGCTGGAGTTGAGGAAAATGGAGTTGGAGGTTGGTAGACTTAGCAATGAGTTAAAATTAAGAGAGCTCAACTCCAAGTTCACATAATTTAAATTTTTTTTTTTTATCTTAACCTTACGTTTTTTTGTTATGCTCGTGTTTGTTTTGTTTTGTTTTTAAACCATATATCTTGATATTAAGGTAACGTATTTGATCTCAATTGAATGTGATTTTTTTTTAACTACTTCGAAAGTAGGTATTTGAAGTTTTTCTGATGAATTAGTTTTGTTTTGTTTTTTGTAACCTACTTTATATACTAATAAAAAAAAATTAACTGCATATATGTATAAAAACTTAAAATTTTGTTTTTTAAGCTTTTTGCTTTAGATGGACTGCTAACACACAAATTTTTGAGAAGAACAAAAAGATTGCGTGACAATACTTACGGAATATTGTAGATTCTTTTGTTATTTGTATAATTAGGAAAAAATACTTGTTTGTTTGTTAAATTTTGTTGTTGTTGTTTTTGGTTTTAAATAGTCCGTTGTTTGCATATATTGTTTTGAAATAAAAAGCTGTAGGAATGAAATATTATACTTTTATGAAGATATTGTGTTAGTTATAAAAAAATTTAAGATGCATAAGACGAATTGACTTTAAATTACGATGCACTGAAGTTCGAAAATAAATCGTCCCTGATACCGTCACGAATTATTTGAGCTTCTCTACAAGCAATATTATTTATTCTTGGCGGTGTTGAATTGAAATTGTTTGTGGAAACGAAAACTTAATTTTCTGGTTGGAGTACATTATGAGCGCAGCAGATGTTATGCAGTGCCACACATACATTTATTATTTCAACTACTCTTAATGGACTATATCTGCACTTTCTTTCTTCAAGAATTATACGCCATCGACCTAAACAAATATAATATATTAAGTGTAAAAATGTATATAAAACAAAACGTATACAAACTTTTCAAACGACCGATGCATCGTTCTACAATGCTTCTGGCTTGTGAATGAACTTGGTTAAAGTGCAATTCACGAGAGTTTTGATTGGCATTTCTATAAGGAGTCACCAGAAAAGGCTCTAGAGTATAGCCGCTGTCACCTTGAATAACTAATTAAATTAAGACCTTTTTTTAAAAAATACACTAAGTTACCAAGAAGCCGCAATGATCTAGTGCCTAATAAATAATTTCGTTCCATTGTCTCTCTTTCGTTACTCTGACGCCAAACAAAGCTATCATGAGCACTTCCGCCATATCTCGCATTTATTGCCAAAATTTTTGTATTTTCGTCACATATCTAAAGAGAATAAACACCCTTAATAATGTATTTATTAGTATGTTGTTGAAAATCAACTTACAATCATTGCATTTATACTATGCCTTCCTTTCCTATTAAAGAACATGTTTTCATTTTCTTTTGGCCGAAGAATCATAATGTGGCTTCCATCGATGCACCCTATAACTTTTAAATTAAAAGTTAGGTTTTCGGATAAGTCAATTCGTAATTTTGAATAAAAATTCTTTAATATAAGTGCTTTTCAAAAAATATTCTCTTGGGCCATTCATTGGCTCGAACTTAATCATAAGTGGACATAATACTGTCTGCATTTTTTTAATTACTGTAGCCCTGATTTCTGCGACAGTACTTTGACCCATCGGTGCAGCCCAGTCATGCCCAACTTGTCTTTGGTAGCCACCACCACCAAGGAGGTTTATTGTAGCAGCCAATTGAAGGATAGGTGGTATGTGGGTTGACCTAATTCCACACGGTAAGTCAAGCAACCGCAACACAGTTAAAAAGGCTTCCTTTGTTAAGCGAAAGTTTTTCAAAAAGCTTAAAGTAATAATTATTTGCAATTTTATAAATACATATTCATAAATTAACTCTTACATTGGGCTAAGCAGTTCCAAAATATTAGCTTTATTTCTGAGATTTCTTCTTATAAGTTGAATTTGTTTATAATTATTATTTTCTGCATTTTCTGCAGCAAAAAGTCCCAATGAAGTAAACATTTCACTTTCATATGTGCACTATGCTCAGTTTAATGCACAGAAGACACAAAAGTACACTTGAAGTTCTTTGTTTTACATTATTATTGTTTAATTTTTGACACTTATTTTATTTTGAGTAATAAATATATGAAAACGACACCTAAAAAGCTGTCGCATGAAATCGATAGCTAAAAGCGATTGTCAATTTGATAATCACCTTACGTATAGCAAAAGTGATGATTTTGATCATCAACAATCAACAATCACCTAAGCCGATTCCACCCCAGATTTGCATCCAAATAGAAAGAGCAGTTTTGGAGTTTCTCACGATTTCTTAAGAGGTTTGTACTACGGCATCCTCTGTTGTTCAAGATAGAATAAAATAATCTAAAATATTCAACGTATCTGAAAACTCCCATATACAAATTTTCATGCCACTCGGATAAGCGGTTTGGGATTTTTCAAGGTTTTTTTAAACATTTGAACTACAGCAGATACTACAGATTACTACAGTAATCTGGTCTTTAAAAAGGAAAAAAATACGTAAATCATTAACATTCATCGTACCCGAAAACACCTATTAACAAATTTTAATGCAAATTAGATGAGCAATTTCGAAAAAAAAGCCTATAACTCGATCGCAGCGCCACCTACCGGGTTCATTAAAATTGACAGATTTCACACTTGAATGTTGAATATCAACTATTTTCACCTGCCACTATTAATTTATACTAAAATAAAGACTTATTTTCTGTTTTAGTTGCCTTTTATCACGTTTTCGATTTTGTTTTTGTTTTGTAATGAAACTGCAGCTTGCAGCTTTTCTATCGTTTGCCAGCTTTGTTCGTGCATCGAATGACTGCTCTTGGTGTGCACGCGTTGTCAAACGTATTGAAATAAAGTTTAGCATGTCCATAGGATTCGGCCTCCCCGAAAATCCTTACCTATATACGCTTTTGAAAATATTTGTACTACAGCGCTCTCTGATGTTCAAGGTAAAGAAAAATAAATAGCGCTATAATACTAGCCGTACTCTTAAACCACTATATACAAATTTTTATGCTAATCGGATGAGCGGTTTAGGAGGTTTTAGTGTATTTAACACATTTTGTACTACAGCGTCATCTGGTATTCGAGATAGAGCAAAAAATACAGCTCGTAAACATTAACCGTATCCTTAAACCACTATATTTAAAATTTTACAAAAAATCGCCAGATATCGGTCAAGACATCACGTTTGAGGTGCTGGATTTGTACCGCAGGTGCCACGACCCATTACCTAATACTACCTTTCATTATTTCTAAACCATCTCGTACACAAAACACATTTGTTGCCAAATTTGAGATCAATCGGGCCAGTCGTTTTCGAGTTTAAGTTCTGGAATATACTGGAATGGAATATCCATATACTGAAACAGTGGCAAAGCCCTTAGTAGGCGGTCTGAATAGGGGCGAAAAATAAAATGTATCTTTAAACCTGTCCTGAATGATAGTTTACCTATCTGCCATATTTCAAAGATATCAGTGAAAAACTTCCGGAGATGAGTGACTTTTTTCATTCAAAATACAAAAATTCCTATATATGTATATTTCAAAACGCCTATTTTGGTTTTCGCGATTTTTCAAATTTTCGACCAAAGTTTTCTATTCTTTTGAACCATCCCTGAACCATTATGAACAAAATTAAAAAAATCCCAGCCAAATCGATCGAGCCATTTTTGAGTTTTAGAGGGACTAACGCACAGCAATTGATTTTTATATATATAGAAGATAACATTTTTACAAAGTTTCAAAAGCAATAAAAAAATCCGCATTTTTGTTTTTCGCTTCATTTTTAGTATGTATTATAAATAACTCATTTTGAACAACTCTTTTTGATTTCTAAAGAGTTTTGCTGAGGGAAGTGAAAATTAAGCATGTTTTGGCGAAAATGAGCATATTTATATGGAAAAATAAGACATTTTTTACAAAGTTTCAAAATCAATAAAAAAAAATCCGCATTTTTGTTTATCTTTTACTTTAAAGTATATATTATAACAACTCTTTCTGAACACATTTATAAAGATTTTGTTGGGAGAAGTGAAAATTAATGATTTTATGATATTTTTTCTAGAGCATCTTATGACGGAAATGAGCATATTTATTCGGAAAAATTATTTTTAAGTGTGTATAATGGATTGGAACCTCAGCGTGTGCCCTATACTTAAGAAAGGAGACCCAACAATCTGCGCAAGTTATAGAGGTATCAGTCTTATTTCCATCGCATATAAGGTTCTCTCAAGCGTACTGTGTGAAAGATTAAAGCCGATTACAAAAACACTGATTGGACCTTATCAGTGTGGCTTTCGACCTGGTAAGTCCACCAGATTTTCACGCTACGACACATCCTGGAGAAAACCCACGAAAATCAAATTGACACACACCATCTCTTTGTCGATTTTAAAGCTGCGTTCGATAGCCCGAGAAGGGATTGCCTATACGCAACAATGTCTGAGTTCGGTATACCTGCAAAGTTGATAAGACTTTGCAGAATGACGTTGAGCAACTCACGCAGCTCCGTCAAGGTAGGAAATGACCTCTCCGAAACCTTCAATACCGAAAGAGTTTTCAGGCAAGGCGATCCACTGTCTTGCGATCTCTTTAACATCATCATGGAGGGGATCGTACGAAAGGACGGTGTGCATCGTAATGGCACCATTTTCTACAAAGGCGTCCAGCTCCTTGCGTACGCTGATGATATTGATATTGTCGGCAGAACCAAGAGAGATGTTACCGCTGCTTTCGCCGCTATCGAAAAGGAATCAGCCAAAGTGGGTTTGACGATAAATGAGAGCAAAACAAAATATATGCTGTCTACAAACAAGGGAGCTCGGCGTTTAGACTCCCACATTTCATCCGGCAGCTATAACTTTGAAGTAGTCAAGGAGTTCGTTTACCTTGGCACCGCCATTAATACCAAAAACGAAATCAGCCTGGAGATAAAGCGAAGAACAATAATTGCTAATAGGTGCTACTACGGGCTCAGTAAGCAACTAAGTTCCAGAGCCCTCTCTCGATCGACAAAACTAACACTCTACAAGACGCTCGTTCTACCTGTGCTGCTTTATGGCGCTGAGGCATGGGTAGTTTCGCAAACTGACGCAGCCGCTCTGGGGGTGTTCGAGAGAAAAGTTCTTCGCAAAATCTTCGGTCCTGTTCGAGTCGACGATGACTATCGCATCCGAATGAACCACGAGCTGTATGAACTCTACGATGACATTGACGTAGTTCGGCGTATAACTGTGCAGCGACTACGCTGGCTGGGTCATGTCCATCGTATGAACGACGAAGCTCCAGCGAAAAAGGTGCTCGAGGCGAGGGTCGCTGGTCAACGACGACGAGGGAGACCATGCCTCCGATGGATGGACCAGGCTGAGGAAGCCCTAACCGCACTTGGTGTATCCGATTGGAGAAGGCGCGCGCAAAGCAGAGGCGCCTGGCGAGAGCTGATGAGGTCGGTTGAAACCCGGACACGGATTGTTACGACCAACTAAGTAAGTAAGTAAGTATAATGGCATCTCTTTTTGAACACTTTTCCAAAAATTTTTGCTGGGAAAAGTGAATATTAAGGAGGTATTCCTGGTTGGCAAAAATTTTTGTTCGATTTTTTTTTTGCATATTTTTATAGCTTGGGTATTTGAGAATATCGTCCTAAAAGGATTTTTGAAATTCGAAATACTTTAGGAGATATGATGATTATGCCAAAATGCGATTTGCTTAATTTGGCTACTTTTTGAATGCAACGATTTAAAGCAACTACGGAATTTCGTTCAACGCGTTCTTTAGTAGGTAATAAAGGGCTGCACAAGCATGCTTGTTAGAGCGAACAAGACATTCGCTTTGATTTCACTGCTTGCGTTGTCTTGCTGTACACACGCAAATCGTGTTCTAGTCTTGTAAGCAACCGAAGTTGTGCTTTACACGAAGTGCTTGGTCGTTTGTTCCATCAACAAACACTGTCATAGCAAACACTGTTCCCATTTACGCGCATGTCTTGCAAGCACTAGTACAATGCAGCGAGTACTTAGAGCCACATTCATTCATTGCGTGCTGTTGCTCTGATGTCTTTTGTTTCCTGCAATTTTTTTTCTGTACATTATTATATAATTGCAGAATAACCATGAATTTTAAAACTTACTTACTTGGCCATTGTAAATAATACAATTTTTTTTTTTAATAAAGGAAAGTTTCAATACTAAACAAAAATAATTTTATTTAAAAAAAAGTAAGAAACATTTCATTTAAACAGTAAATAAAAGTGGTAAAAGTAAAGCAATTAAGTATAATTTTTCAAATTTTTTTTTTTTAGTTTAGAGTATAATACCCTACGTTACTTATAGCATGAAATGTAGCTGGGACGACATTGAGATGGCAAACAATCAAATTTGAATTTTTAAAGCGGCATAGTATATTTTGCAAGCATGTCGATCTTATTTAAACTAAAATGTAAAAACATTATGCTGTTGATTGCATCGTCATTGGCACTTATAGCAGATCTTTTTTCTAAAATCAAATTTCTTGCTAAAGAAAAATAATAAATAAATAAATAATTTAATTTTACCCTCAGCTGCCACATAGAGTAATTTGTAAACAAAGTAAAATGCCGCACCGTAGAATATATGTTTGGGTTGGATAAACGATGTGGGCGATACTTGGGTACATACAGACACGCTGCCATTCAGTTTTATATATTTACGAAAGTTTTTCAATTTTGATGACGTCATTTTGTATGGGAGGTAGGTGTGGATTTCATCCGAACTTGTTCTTCCTTTTTTAAAAATAAGCTTATATTTAGAATTTCATCGCTATAGCTTTAAAATTACGGCTGTAATCGTGTCGACAGACAGACGAACGGACACACGGAAATCGACTCAGGAGGTGATGCTGATCAAAAATATATATATTCTATACCTGACACGCCTCCTTCTTGGCGTTACAAACGGAATGACAAAGTTAATATGCCCCTTACGCAGTACGCGTTGGGTATAAATATAAAAATGGAATGCGATTATAAATTGTGCATATAAAATACATTAAAAACAATAAAAACACAATAACATAACATTAAACTCATTAAAAGAGGTCGCAATAAATTTACAAAAAAAAAATACTTGCTATTATAATTTTGCACAAGCACTTTTTTTACTTGACACAGTTTTTTGACTTATTAACCTACACTAAAAAACTACGCAATGAAACACTGAAACATACCCTTTTTTCCAACATCACAAAACACTGTTGGCAGATTGTCAAAATACTTTTGATTGTTAAATTAAGCATACGACAAAAAATACGAATAACCTTATATTATTCAATCATGAGCAAAACATTTACTGTTATTTTTCTGATCTCGTTAAAATTCGCAAGCATCATGCATGGCTTGCTTGATCAAGCATAGAACATATTTTGAAAATTTTTCGTAAATACTGTCATGTCTTCGGCTTGAACGCAAGAGTGCTTGCAATACATGCAAGACAAAGTGTTTTGCAAGCATAGAACAATTCTTAGTGTGCTGTGCTGTAGGGAATATTTCAAATACATTTGTGCAGCTGTTTAGTAGGTAATAACTTGTTTGTATACGCATTTTAAAAATAAATGTAAAAGGAAGCTGAAACAGAGACACCGTTTACACAGTAAAGTTACAACACTGCGTTTGATTATTAAGGTTTTTTAATTAAGATCAAGAAATAATAAATGGTTCCAGTTAATTACAAACTATAAGACATTAAAGAGACTTTCAAGACATTACAAAACAACGAGTTCCACTTTGACATCGCACGCGACCGTCCACCGCGAGGAAAAGAAATCGACTACCACGTTGTCTTCGTGGTTGTTCGTGGGTGTTCTCTGGTTCGTTGCCACCTTTCTTTAGTAGGCCATTCCTGCAGTTTCGATGCGTCCTCGTATCGTCCTTGTTAGTCCTCGTTGCTGGATTTTTAGAATCTTCAGAATCGATGACCGGCAGTTTACAATAAGGCTTTAATTTGTCCGAAGCATATACTGATGAGTAATGTCGCTGTTTCCTTAGCGAACCCGGCAAGTCCTCGATTACATATCGATCCCGTCCCAGAATTTTTGTTACTAAAAATGGACCCTTGTAACGAGGTTCGAGTTTTCGTGATGTGCCGGAACTGATTGGTTCATTCTCAGCTAAAACCAAATCACCTTCTTGGTATACTGTTGGTGTCGCATGCGTTTTATCGAATCTTCGTTTTGCTTTAGATCGTTCGATGTCGACACGTTTTGCTGCCTCATCTCGTATGCGTTGTAGATCATCTGGTTGCCAGTCATCGTTGGTTTGCAATGCTAGAATGAGTTTGTTTTGCAGTATATCTCGTGGTTGAAAACTTGGTTGGTTTGTAATGTTGTTTTGTTTTTCATACTGTTTATTGACCATTGAATATTTCGTAAGTTGTCATCCCAGCGCTTATCGTCGGTTGTCATCGGAAGTATCATGGATAGAATCGTTCGGTTTGTACGCTCTGCATGAGCGTTTGCGCGTGGTGTCCTCACGGCATTTAAAATATGCTTTATGTCGTGGTTCTTACAATAGCATTGAAACTCTTTGGACGTGAATGCGGTGCCCCGGTCAGTCACCATTCGTGTTGGGACACCGAAATAACTACTGACTTCTTCCAGAATAGCAAGTACGTGTTTGGTTGCTGTGCTTTTAACGGCACGCACGATTGTAAACTTGGTGAATGCGTCAACAAGCACAAGTATATGTTCGTTACGTTGACGGCTTTTTGGAAACGGGCCTAGATGGTCAAGGAGTACTGTTTTAAATGGTATCGGTTCGATGTCGTCATAGTGGTATTGCCCTTCTTTTTTACCACCAGGGATCTTGTTAAACGCACATTCAATACATGATTTTATGAACGATTTTATTTAGTTTCGCATACGCGGGAACCAAAAATATCGTTTTACCTTTTCCAACGTTTTTTCAGCGCTTAGGTGACCAGCTTTATCGTGGCAGTTAAAGACAATTCGCCATCGCAATGCCTTGGGCACGACCCACTGCTTAACTTCACTTCCCTTATTTTTGTGATACAATCTGCCTTGGTCTTCAACATATTCTTCCTCAGTTTGCTTATCCTTTGAACGTAGCTTTTCTATAATATGCTTGATTTTGGCATCTTGAAGTTGCATACTGAACTTCCAATCCGCTTCCACTACATCTACCCTGTCGATGCGCAGAGAAGCTGTGTCCAACTCCCCTGAGTTTCCGCTTGGATTGCGGCTAAGTGCATCTACATGAGGCATTCGCTGACCAGAGCGGTGCTCAATGATAACGTCGAAATCTTGCACTCGAAGCCACCACCTGGCGATTCTAGGTATTAATTCCTTTTTCTGCATCGTAGTTTTGATTGCATTGCAATCCATGATGATTTTAATTTTTTTACCGGCAATGTAGTACCTAAACCTCTCCAAGGACTCTACCACTGCAAGTGTTTCCAGTTCGTAACTATGGTATTTCTTTTCATCGCTGCTTGTCGATCGGCTATAATACGCAACTGGCTTAAGCTGGTCTTCGTCCTGCTGCATGAGTACACCTGTCAATCCTACTGAGCTCGCATCTGTGTGAAGTTCATGTACGGCATCAACGCGGTATGACGTCATGACAGGCTTTTTGACGAGAGCATTCCGCAACTCAGCCATCGCAGCATCCTGATCTACTGTCCATTTGTAAGGCTGGTCCTTCCGCAAAAGCTTTCTCAACGGTTCGGATATTAACGCGTAACCAGGGACGAATTTCCGGAAATAGCCCGTCAAACCCAAAAATCGACGAACTTCAGTCAAACATGCTGGTGTTTTAAAATCACGCACGGCCTTCGTTTTGATTGACCCTGGACTTATGCCCAGAGGCGAGAGCTCATGGCCCAGAAACTCTACAGTTCGTTTGAGAAATTTGCATTTTTGCAAGTTCAGCGTTAATTTTGCGTCGTACAAAACTGTCAAAATTCGTTGTAGTTTTTGCAGCATCTCGGAGATTGTATGACTACCTATTAGAATGTCATCCATGTAATGCAACATGTCGTCCTTTTGTGTTTTTTCTTGTATTTTTGCCATTAACCGCTGGAAAACAGCTGGCGCATTCTTGAGCCCGAATGGCATTCGTTTGAACTCATAAAGTCCAGTCGTCGTCACGAAAGCTGTAAATTTCTTGCTACCTGGTTCTATAGGTATTTGGTAGTAGCCGCTGTTTAAGTCAAGAGTCGTGAAGTACCTATATTGAGCCGCCTCTTGCAACCGTTCCTCAATGTTTGGCATTGGGTAAATTTCTTTGTTGATGTGCCGATTCAGATGTCTATAATCTACACATAAACGTTCCTGGCCATTCTTCTTCTTTACCAATAGAATGGGGCTCGCATAATCAGATTCAGAACGCGATATTATATCGTTCTCCAACAATTCGTTAATCTTGTCGGTCACCAGTACTTTTTTCGGTTCGGGTACACGGTAAGGTCTTTGAGCGACCGGTTCATTACAATTTACTTCGATTTTCATTTCAATCAGATCTGTCTTTCCTAAGTCACCCAACCCGTCAGCAAATACATCACGCTTATCATTTATAATTTGTAGCAAACTAAATCGGACATTTTCGTCATCCACATCGCAATTGATATCGTCAATGGTTATAAGTTTTTTTGATTATCGTTGCTGACTTGATTTACATTTATAGTGTTAATATTAGAACAAAAAGTTACCTCACGATTGCTTACTTTTACGCTGACGTCTTTGCTTGAAAACAGTTCATGACCAAGCAGAATATCAGCTGGTAACAAATCATCTTCGACCACTAGTACATCAATTTTCAGCATCACGTCATCAACTTGCAGATCCACACTGATTTTCTCGTTAGTAATTCGTGTTCCACCGCAGATTCCTTTTATTTTTATTATAAACTTTTCGGCTTTACAATCTATGCTCTTTCTTATTGACCGACGTATCATGTGGCAATCGCTCCCGGTGTCTATATATGCAACAATCTCTTTACCGTTTACACGCACATTTTTTTCAAATAAATCTTTCTTTTTTTCACAATTAATTTTTCGCACCGATGCGCTTTTTCCACAATTTTTGGGTTCACCTCGTGGATGAACTTTTTGGCAATCTACACACCGACGACGCCTCTGAGGCTTAGGACAGTTGGTCGAAATATGTCCTTTTTCGGAGCAATTATAGCACAGTATGTTTTTTTCCACTTTGGTTGCACTTTGAGGGTTTTTTATTTCGTTCGTTTTCGAATTTTTTTCACAATTTCACAATTTTTTTTACGCACAGCGGTTGGCAAGTTCTTTAAATATTCATCGAGAGTTTCACGCATATTTTTCATTGAACTGAATTTTAACACCGCAATCGCTGCCTGCAGTTCACGGTATTTAAGCCCTTTATACTTTATTACTGCGCCTCACTTAAGCCATATCGTTTCCCCAAAGCACCCATACGAAAGCAGTAGTCAACCACTTTTTCCCCTTGTTTACGCGTGGCGTTGGCCATTTTAAAATCATCGAGATTTATGCCAAATTCAGCCACTAAGGCTGTCGAAAAGTCTCTCCAATTGGTCAATAAGCTCTGTGACCCATCTAACCATAAGCGCGCAACCCCTTTCATTCGGCTATAGACAGCTAAAAGTGTACATTTCTCGTCCCACTCATAAGCACTAATCGCTTATGAGTCTTATGAGAATCGCTTATGAGAATCGCTATTTACGCGCTCGACAAACTGTTCCGCCGTCAGTGAAAGTTAATTCGTCGGATCAAATTCAGGAATCGTCTCAGAAATTTCCTTTACCGAATACTTATTACGCGCCACAGAAACGTTCGAAAATTCATGATGCGTAGCTGTAGCTGGAGTGCTAACACGAGGTGGTTCTAAATTTTCTGAACCGCTCTGCACGTTTGAAATAGCATATACAAGATCAGCCATCATGTTCTTAAATTCTTTAATTTGATCGTGTACTGAAGGAAGCACTTCTGCCCCATCTGTACCTAAATGTTCACACAAGCGTTGCACCAACTCACTTTTGCCACCTGTTGTTTGTAATTCGTATTCGCGCAGCAAATTCTTAAGCTGCTGAATAGTCATCGACGATAGTTAAACCATTTTGCTGCTCAATATTGTTCTATTTTTTGTTATTTACTCCGAAATTTCTTTTGTTTACATATTTGTTTTGTTTTTGTCCCGACGTTGACACTTTGCACCTCTTTTTCCCTGTTTTCGTTATTTTGTTGCACGCACTCGCTTCTTTTCGTTGCCGTTTATTACCCGTTGTCTTTTCCTCGCGTATTTTGTTTTGCACTGAACTTTGTTGCGTTTTCGTTTTGCCTTCTGCTCGTTATTTGTTACACTGCTCTTGTTGATTGTTCTTTTTTTTTTTTTTTTTCGTTTCGTTTCGTTTCGTTTACATTCGTTTCTACCGCACGGAATTTTTTCCTTTGCACCAGGCTTCGTTTTCGTTCGATTTCCCCACGACGCTTCGTTCACTTTTGAAATTTCTAGAACAACGTTTTTGCTCACTAAAACTTTACGTTTTTGCAGCTAGTTTTTACCATTTCTGGCCGTTTTTGAATCAAATTTTCACATTTTGATTTGTTTAATTTTATACGCGCACGTATTTTTTTCTCGGCGCGAACACAAATACATTTGGATGGATCACATCCCACTTCTGAATTAAAAGGAAGCTAAAACAGAGACACCGTTTACACAGTAAAGTTAAAACACTGCGTTTGATTATTAAGGTTTTTTGATTAAGATCAAGAAATAATAAATGGTTCCAGTTAATTACAAACTATAAGACATTAAAGAGACTTTCAAGACATTACAAAACAACGAGTTCCACTTTGACATCGCACGCGACCGTCCACCGCGAGGAAAAAAATAGTAGAAATAAATCCGTTAGAAAATGAGATAATTATCAAAAAAATTTTACTAAGGCATGTTAAAAATGGTCATATAGGTATTTTTACTGAAGTATCCGATAAAGATTACCAAAAAATTCAACTATTACTTATTGCAATATTTTCAAGTAATAAAAAAATAAAATTTATACGATGCACAAAAAGAGCAACTGAGATTATGTCAGAAGAAACAACTATCGTTATATCGTATTAACGAATCAATGCAACATCATCAATGAATGTTACAAAGCATTAAAAGATAAAATCTATTTTCCAAAACTTCAGGAACATTTAAAAGTTTATTATGTCAAAATTTTATTATGTCCTACGTAATTTAAGGATGTCGTCAAGTGTAACTCCTATCAATGTTAAGCATAGGTTGGTAAAACAACTTATTTTACCTTTAATAACGTATTCTGATATAGTTTATAGTAAACTTGACTCAACCTCTCGTTTGAAGTTACAAATTTCTTTCAACTATGCTACTCGTTATGTTTATGGGCTGCGTAAATTGATCACCTCTCAAGATTTCGCAATGCTATACTTGGGTGTGATATAACAGCTTACCTCAATGCACGAAACTGCATATTTTTGCATAAACTCATTCATGAAAAAACACCTTTTTACCTTTATAATAAACTTCAGTTCTGTGTATCGAATAGAAATCATGGACTTATTGTCCCTAGGCACAATTCATTGAATTCGTCTTGTCTATTTTTCATCAACGCCATTAGACTGTGTAATGCTCTGCCACGTAGGATAAGAGAGATCAGCAGGAGAAATACTTTTAGACAATCTATCTTATCTTTCTTTTCTTCTTCTTAACTTCTAGTAACTGTACCTTTTCTGTTTTCCTTCATATTCTATGAATAATTTATAACACTTCATAATGTCTTTGATTAAGCTTAAATTTTGATTAATGTATGTTGTCACTTGAAATCATGAATGTATAACCTGTATGCGTAATTAATTAATACGTTGTTATTATTTAATATAAGTTTTTGTTGTAATCATTTTATTTTATTTTATTTTATTTTATTTTATTTTATTTTATTTTATTTTATGTCGTACTACTCGTATAAAGAACGTAGTTCTTATTGTACAAATGCTTCTAAATAAATATACGTACGAATTTAAAAAAAAAAAAAAAAACATATTCAATTAATAATAAATAACTGCCAAAAATGTAGTCAAATAAAGTATGACAGAAAACCAATTCAACCAAAATTTTTATTAACAGAAACTTCAAAAGGAAAAGATAATACACTTGGATATTTTTCATTTTAAAAAAATGGCTTTTGTTACGACTATTGACAAACTTACAAAATTTGCGGCTATATACGGCATAACGGACCGTAACTGGAGATCAAAAAAAGCAATAGTTATGGAACAGTTCGCTAAATTTCGTAAACAAAAAAAAAATAATAATGGATAATGAATTTAGGGCAGAACAGTTGAAACAGTTTCTAAGGGAAGAAAATGTAGAAGTTCATTTAACGAAACCAAATAACCATACGGGAAATGCCGATATAGAAAGACTGCACTCAACCCTGTTAGAAAAAATAACCGGCATTGAGGGCAGTGAACTTTCAACAGAAATGAAGATGCAGATGGCTATAGCAAACTATCATATCATTCTACAATTCGATATCATTCTATCGATATCATTCTACAATTAAATGTACCCCTAGAGAAGCAAAAGAAACTAATAAAATTGAGGAATTGATAGAATGAATAGACAAAGCTAAAAATGTAATAGTTAACAAAAGAAATAGTAACAGAGAAGACTATATTGAGAACAGATTAGAAGGCCCAATTAGAAATTATAAGAGACTAAGGCATAAAGATGAACCGTACTACAGAATCAATCCTTTACATAACGTTCACTTTTCAAATATTAAAAGACCCTTGAAATTTACAGGTATACATCCAAATAATAGTGTTCTTGATGACAATCTTAAAGACACAAGGGCTGTTGCAGGTGTATCAGTTACAGGAGAAGACAGGATACCTTAAAATAAAATTGAGAAAAGTGGAGGTAATAAATCAAACAAACACCGTTTTACACATCATAGATCCGAGTGAACTAAATAATATACTAATCCAAATTGAAACAAACATAAAACATATTGCTGTTTTTAATAGAGATCTTTTAAACTTAGAAGTTGAATCCATTCGAGCTAAAATTAAATCTATAACAAATAAAATGAGGGAAAAGAGAGGTTTAATAAATTTTGTTGGCAGTGCGTATAAATGGTTGTTCGGGACCATGGATAATGAAGACAGAATCGACATTTTAGAACACTTAAGAGTGGTTGACGAAAATAATCATAACATTATTAACTCTGTAAACAAACAGATAAGTATTAAGACACTTTAAGGGGGTCCTCTGGTAATCCGAAAGGAACATGCTGCATCATTAGAAAAAACTTTCTCAAAATTACAAGCAAATAATCTTAAAATTCAAGCTGTCACGTGTAGTTTTCTTAAAAAAGAAACTAACTTTTTGGGACATATTCTTACAAAAGAAGGAATTAAGCCCAATCCGGACAAAATATCAACTATTCAAGAGTTAGAAATTCCAAAAACTGGAAAGAAATTAAAAGGCTTTTTGGGTGTTACGTATACTGGCTACTATAGAAAGTGCATAAGGGACTATTCGAAAATAGCTTACCCCATGATAAAATATCTAAAAAAAGGTACTAAAATAAATACAAACGATCCACAATACATAGCCAGTTTTGAAAATCTTAAATCATTAATATCGTCACATCCAATTCTCAAATATCCAGAATTTGACAAAGAATTTACCATCACTACTGATGCTAGTGATTATGCAATTGGCGCTGTCCCTTCTCAATGTGGGCATCCAGTTTGCTATATATCACGAACGCTTAATAATCACGAGCAGAATTATGCGACAACAGTTAAAGAATTTCTCGCAATTATTTACGCTGTTACTTATTTTAGACCATATATATATATGGAAAAAAGTTCAAAATTATGACAGACCACTGTCCAATTACATATTTAAATACAAAATACAAAGGCAAAGAATTTCTCAACGACATCAAAGATGGCTTCTAAAGTTGCAAGAATATAATTACGAATTAGAATACATCAAAGGAAAAGAAAATATGATAGCAGATTTTTTTAAGTTGTTTAGAAAATTCCCCAAAAATCAATGAAACTAATAATTGCGAGTCCAACTTAGAAACCTCAGAAACCATTCATTCAGCTAATGAAGAGTTATTAGACCATATTATTATAAAAGAGGAAATTGTAAATAAGTACAAAACTCAAATCATTTTAACTTATAGTCCAGGAACTGAAATGCAAACCATACATAGGAGAAAAATAGTAGAAATAAATCCGTTAGAAAATGAGATAATTATCAAAAAAATTTTACTAAGGCATGTTAAAAATGGTCATATAGGTATTTTTACTGAAGTATCCGATAAAGATTACCAAAAAATTCAACTATTACTTATTGCAATATTTTCAAGTAATAAAAAAATAAAATTTATACGATGCACAAAAAGAGCAACTGAGATTATGTCAGAAGAAACAACTATCGTTATATCGTATTAACGAATCAATGCAACATCATCAATGAATGTTACAAAGCATTAAAAGATAAAATCTATTTTCCAAAACTTCAGGAACATTTAAAAGTTTATTATGTCAAAATTTTATTATGTCCTACGTAATTTAAGGATGTCGTCAAGTGTAACTCCTATCAATGTTAAGCATAGGTTGGTAAAACAACTTATTTTACCTTTAATAACGTATTCTGATATAGTTTATAGTAAACTTGACTCAACCTCTCGTTTGAAGTTACAAATTTCTTTCAACTATGCTACTCGTTATGTTTATGGGCTGCGTAAATTTGATCACCTCTCAAGATTTCGCAATGCTATACTTGGGTGTGATATAACAGCTTACCTCAATGCACGAAACTGCATATTTTTGCATAAACTCATTCATGAAAAAACACCTTTTTACCTTTATAATAAACTTCAGTTCTGTGTATCGAATAGAAATCATGGACTTATTGTCCCTAGGCACAATTCATTGAATTCGTCTTGTCTATTTTTCATCAACGCCATTAGACTGTGTAATGCTCTGCCACGTAGGATAAGAGAGATCAGCAGGAGAAATACTTTTAGACAATCTATCTTATCTTTCTTTTCTTCTTCTTAACTTCTAGTAACTGTACCTTTTCTGTTTTCCTTCATATTCTATGAATAATTTATAACACTTCATAATGTCTTTGATTAAGCTTAAATTTTGATTAATGTATGTTGTCACTTGAAATCATGAATGTATAACCTGTATGCGTAATTAATTAATACGTTGTTATTATTTAATATAAGTTTTTGTTGTAATCATTTTATTTTATTTTATTTTATTTTATTTTATTTTATGTCGTACTACTCGTATAAAGAACGTAGTTCTTATTGTACAAATGCTTCTAAATAAATATACGTACGAATTTAAAAAAAAAAAAAAAACATATTCAATTAATAATAAATAACTGCCAAAAATGTAGTCAAATAAAGTATGACAGAAAACCAATTCAACCAAAATTTTTATTAACAGAAACTTCAAAAGGAAAAGATAATACACTTGGATATTTTTCATTTTAAAAAAATGGCTTTTGTTACGACTATTGACAAACTTACAAAATTTGCGGCTATATACGGCATAACGGACCGTAACTGGAGATCAAAAAAAGCAATAGTTATGGAACAGTTCGCTAAATTTCGTAAACAAAAAAAAAATAATAATGGATAATGAATTTAGGGCAGAACAGTTGAAACAGTTTCTAAGGGAAGAAAATGTAGAAGTTCATTTAACGAAACCAAATAACCATACGGGAAATGCCGATATAGAAAGACTGCACTCAACCCTGTTAGAAAAAATAACCGGCATTGAGGGCAGTGAACTTTCAACAGAAATGAAGATGCAGATGGCTATAGCAAACTATCATATCATTCTACAATTCGATATCATTCTATCGATATCATTCTACAATTAAATGTACCCCTAGAGAAGCAAAAGAAACTAATAAAATTGAGGAATTGATAGAATGAATAGACAAAGCTAAAAATGTAATAGTTAACAAAAGAAATAGTAACAGAGAAGACTATATTGAGAACAGATTAGAAGGCCCAATTAGAAATTATAAGAGACTAAGGCATAAAGATGAACCGTACTACAGAATCAATCCTTTACATAACGTTCACTTTTCAAATATTAAAAGACCCTTGAAATTTACAGGTATACATCCAAATAATAGTGTTCTTGATGACAATCTTAAAGACACAAGGGCTGTTGCAGGTGTATCAGTTACAGGAGAAGACAGGATACCTTAAAATAAAATTGAGAAAAGTGGAGGTAATAAATCAAACAAACACCGTTTTACACATCATAGATCCGAGTGAACTAAATAATATACTAATCCAAATTGAAACAAACATAAAACATATTGCTGTTTTTAATAGAGATCTTTTAAACTTAGAAGTTGAATCCATTCGAGCTAAAATTAAATCTATAACAAATAAAATGAGGGAAAAGAGAGGTTTAATAAATTTTGTTGGCAGTGCGTATAAATGGTTGTTCGGGACCATGGATAATGAAGACAGAATCGACATTTTAGAACACTTAAGAGTGGTTGACGAAAATAATCATAACATTATTAACTCTGTAAACAAACAGATAAGTATTAAGACACTTTAAGGGGGTCCTCTGGTAATCCGAAAGGAACATGCTGCATCATTAGAAAAAACTTTCTCAAAATTACAAGCAAATAATCTTAAAATTCAAGCTGTCACGTGTAGTTTTCTTAAAAAGGAAACTAACTTTTTGGGACATATTCTTACAAAAGAAGGAATTAAGCCCAATCCGGACAAAATATCAACTATTCAAGAGTTAGAAATTCCAAAAACTGGAAAGAAATTAAAAGGCTTTTTGGGTGTTACGTATACTGGCTACTATAGAAAGTGCATAAGGGACTATTCGAAAATAGCTTACCCCATGATAAAATATCTAAAAAAAGGTACTAAAATAAATACAAACGATCCACAATACATAGCCAGTTTTGAAAATCTTAAATCATTAATATCGTCACATCCAATTCTCAAATATCCAGAATTTGACAAAGAATTTACCATCACTACTGATGCTAGTGATTATGCAATTGGCGCTGTCCCTTCTCAATGTGGGCATCCAGTTTGCTATATATCACGAACGCTTAATAATCACGAGCAGAATTATGCGACAACAGTTAAAGAATTTCTCGCAATTATTTACGCTGTTACTTATTTTAGACCATATATATATATGGAAAAAAGTTCAAAATTATGACAGACCACTGTCCAATTACATATTTAAATACAAAATACAAAGGCAAAGAATTTCTCAACGACATCAAAGATGGCTTCTAAAGTTGCAAGAATATAATTACGAATTAGAATACATCAAAGGAAAAGAAAATATGATAGCAGATTTTTTTAAGTTGTTTAGAAAATTCCCCAAAAATCAATGAAACTAATAATTGCGAGTCCAACTTAGAAACCTCAGAAACCATTCATTCAGCTAATGAAGAGTTATTAGACCATATTATTATAAAAGAGGAAATTGTAAATAAGTACAAAACTCAAATCATTTTAACTTATAGTCCAGGAACTGAAATGCAAACCATACATAGGAGAAAAATAGTAGAAATAAATCCGTTAGAAAATGAGATAATTATCAAAAAAATTTTACTAAGGCATGTTAAAAATGGTCATATAGGTATTTTTACTGAAGTATCCGATAAAGATTACCAAAAAATTCAACTATTACTTATTGCAATATTTTCAAGTAATAAAAAAATAAAATTTATACGATGCACAAAAAGAGCAACTGAGATTATGTCAGAAGAAACAACTATCGTTATATCGTATTAACGAATCAATGCAACATCATCAATGAATGTTACAAAGCATTAAAAGATAAAATCTATTTTCCAAAACTTCAGGAACATTTAAAAGTTTATTATGTCAAAATTTTATTATGTCCTACGTAATTTAAGGATGTCGTCAAGTGTAACTCCTATCAATGTTAAGCATAGGTTGGTAAAACAACTTATTTTACCTTTAATAACGTATTCTGATATAGTTTATAGTAAACTTGACTCAACCTCTCGTTTGAAGTTACAAATTTCTTTCAACTATGCTACTCGTTATGTTTATGGGCTGCGTAAATTTGATCACCTCTCAAGATTTCGCAATGCTATACTTGGGTGTGATATAACAGCTTACCTCAATGCACGAAACTGCATATTTTTGCATAAACTCATTCATGAAAAAACACCTTTTTACCTTTATAATAAACTTCAGTTCTGTGTATCGAATAGAAATCATGGACTTATTGTCCCTAGGCACAATTCATTGAATTCGTCTTGTCTATTTTTCATCAACGCCATTAGACTGTGTAATGCTCTGCCACGTAGGATAAGAGAGATCAGCAGGAGAATACTTTTAGACAATCTATCTTATCTTTCTTTTCTTCTTCTTAACTTCTAGTAACTGTACCTTTTCTGTTTTCCTTCATATTCTATGAATAATTTATAACACTTCATAATGTCTTTGATTAAGCTTAAATTTTGATTAATGTATGTTGTCACTTGAAATCATGAATGTATAACCTGTATGCGTAATTAATTAATACGTTGTTATTATTTAATATAAGTTTTTGTTGTAATCATTTTATTTTATTTTATTTTATTTTATTTTATTTTATTTTATGTCGTACTACTCGTATAAAGAACGTAGTTCTTATTGTACAAATGCTTCTAAATAAATATACGTACGAATTTAAAAAAAAAAAAAAAAACATATTCAATTAATAATAAATAACTGCCAAAAATGTAGTCAAATAAAGTATGACAGAAAACCAATTCAACCAAAATTTTTATTAACAGAAACTTCAAAAGGAAAAGATAATACTCTTGGATATTTTTCATTTTAAAAAAATGGCTTTTGTTACGACTATTGACAAACTTACAAAATTTGCGGCTATATACGGCATAACGGACCGTAACTGGAGATCAAAAAAAGCAATAGTTATGGAACAGTTCGCTAAATTTCGTAAACAAAAAAAAAATAATAATGGATAATGAATTTAGGGCAGAACAGTTGAAACAGTTTCTAAGGGAAGAAAATGTAGAAGTTCATTTAACGAAACCAAATAACCATACGGGAAATGCCGATATAGAAAGACTGCACTCAACCCTGTTAGAAAAAATAACAGGCATTGAGGGCAGTGAACTTTCAACAGAAATGAAGATGCAGATGGCTATAGCAAACTATCATATCATTCTACAATTCGATATCATTCTATCGATATCATTCTACAATTAAATGTACCCCTAGAGAAGCAAAAGAAACTAATAAAATTGAGGAATTGATAGAATGAATAGACAAAGCTAAAAATGTAATAGTTAACAAAAGAAATAGTAACAGAGAAGACTATATTGAGAACAGATTAGAAGGCCCAATTAGAAATTATAAGAGACTAAGGCATAAAGATGAACCGTACTACAGAATCAATCCTTTACATAACGTTCACTTTTCAAATATTAAAAGACCCTTGAAATTTACAGGTATACATCCAAATAATAGTGTTCTTGATGACAATCTTAAAGACACAAGGGCTGTTGCAGGTGTATCAGTTACAGGAGAAGACAGGATACCTTAAAATAAAATTGAGAAAAGTGGAGGTAATAAATCAAACAAACACCGTTTTACACATCATAGATCCGAGTGAACTAAATAATATACTAATCCAAATTGAAACAAACATAAAACATATTGCTGTTTTTAATAGAGATCTTTTAAACTTAGAAGTTGAATCCATTCGAGCTAAAATTAAATCTATAACAAATAAAATGAGGGAAAAGAGAGGTTTAATAAATTTTGTTGGCAGTGCGTATAAATGGTTGTTCGGGACCATGGATAATGAAGACAGAATCGACATTTTAGAACACTTAAGAGTGGTTGACGAAAATAATCATAACATTATTAACTCTGTAAACAAACAGATAAGTATTAAGACACTTTAAGGGGGTCCTCTGGTAATCCGAAAGGAACATGCTGCATCATTAGAAAAAACTTTCTCAAAATTACAAGCAAATAATCTTAAAATTCAAGCTGTCACGTGTAGTTTTCTTAAAAAAGAAACTAACTTTTTGGGACATATTCTTACAAAAGAAGGAATTAAGCCCAATCCGGACAAAATATCAACTATTCAAGAGTTAGAAATTCCAAAAACTGGAAAGAAATTAAAAGGCTTTTTGGGTGTTACGTATACTGGCTACTATAGAAAGTGCATAAGGGACTATTCGAAAATAGCTTACCCCATGATAAAATATCTAAAAAAAGGTACTAAAATAAATACAAACGATCCACAATACATAGCCAGTTTTGAAAATCTTAAATCATTAATATCGTCACATCCAATTCTCAAATATCCAGAATTTGACAAAGAATTTACCATCACTACTGATGCTAGTGATTATGCAATTGGCGCTGTCCCTTCTCAATGTGGGCATCCAGTTTGCTATATATCACGAACGCTTAATAATCACGAGCAGAATTATGCGACAACAGTTAAAGAATTTCTCGCAATTATTTACGCTGTTACTTATTTTAGACCATATATATATATGGAAAAAAGTTCAAAATTATGACAGACCACTGTCCAATTACATATTTAAATACAAAATACAAAGGCAAAGAATTTCTCAACGACATCAAAGATGGCTTCTAAAGTTGCAAGAATATAATTACGAATTAGAATACATCAAAGGAAAAGAAAATATGATAGCAGATTTTTTTAAGTTGTTTAGAAAATTCCCCAAAAATCAATGAAACTAATAATTGCGAGTCCAACTTAGAAACCTCAGAAACCATTCATTCAGCTAATGAAGAGTTATTAGACCATATTATTATAAAAGAGGAAATTGTAAATAAGTACAAAACTCAAATCATTTTAACTTATAGTCCAGGAACTGAAATGCAAACTGTTGCTTTTAATTAGCAACGATTCGATAACTCGTTAATGAAAAAACGCGTGCGTGTTATGCTAGACGACTTCTTTATTACAACTAACTATTAATGAGAGAACTTAACATAAGCGAAAATATACAAAGTTAAAGAGAGTTATATATTGGAATTCAGTATACATAAAGAAAGTTAATACAAGGAACTATGCACATATAAGAACTCAACATACCGCCCGCCTTGAACTATATGATTAAAGAAAGTTCAAAAACTATAATTATGAAAAAATAATGAAGATGTTTTCGTTAAATATTAATTTTAAAATGATACGTTGAATAATGAACAATATGCTATGATCGATTGATTGTTCAAATAAGACAAATATTTGTACAGCGCGAGTTTTTTTTTTTTTTTTTTTTTTTTTTTTTGGATCCGCTTTTGGTTTTACCAATAAATGAAAGAGATAAAAAGCTTAAGAATAATTTTCAAAAATATCGTTGCTTGTTGGCAGCAAGCAAAGTTTGGTGACTGGTCGCAGGCAAATACCATCAGCGGTCTTCAGAGTAACAACTCGTACGCGGTCATCTGCTCCCGGGTGGCACTTCAACACTCTGCCTAGCTTCCACTTGCTAGGAGGGGTGCGATGATCGAAAACAATGACGACATCGTTTTCTTTCACATTGGGCGATGGTCGAAACCACTTTGCGCGTCCTTGCAGGCTTGTCAGATACTCGTCACGCCACCGGCGCCAGAAGTGTTGTCGTAATGTAGATACAACGTGCCAACGTTGCTGCAGCGTGCCTTTGAAATCTTGCGCTGCTGTATCGGGAAGGGCCTTGAGCGGCTCTCCAAGTATGAAATGCCCTGGCGTCAAAACTTCGAGATCGTTTACATCTGTTGCGTTTGAACAGAGTGGTCTGGAGTTGACACACGCCTCAATCTCAGCGAGCAGCGTGCTAAATTCCTCAAAGGTAAGCAATGTTTCGCCAATACTTCGTTTAAGATGATATTTGATGCGCTTTATACCAGTCTCCCAGTAGCCGCCCATGTGAGGCGCACTCGGGGGGTTAAAATGCCAATTGATGCTCAAATCAACAAAGTAGCTCCGCACCATGTCATCAGTCAAGCACCTTTGCAGCATCGCACGAAGTTCTTTGTCAGCTGCGCAAAAGTTAGTGCCATTGTCTGAGTGCATATCACGACAATAGCCACGTCGACTGATGAACCGCTTGAATGCGTTGATGAAAGCGGATGACGTCAGATCTCCAACAAACTCTAGATGCATAGCCCCAGTACTCATGCAGATAAATGAACATATATAACCCTTTACAGATTTAGCGCCTCTTCCGGCAGAAAACTTGTATGAGTATGGGCCAGCAAAATCCACTGCGCTTCGGAGAAAACATCGTGAGTATGAAGTGCGGCTAAGCGGTAGATCTGCCATTGACTGTTGCAATGGCATGCGGTTGAAGCGTTTGCACTTCACACAGCTGTGGTACATCCTGCGAACTAGGTTTCGGGACCCAATGACCCAAAATTTTCGATTTAAAATTGTCTGCATCATTTGGGGCCCTGCGTGAAGAGTCAGTTTATGAATATCGGTCACGATGAGCGCTGCTAGCGGTGAGCTCTTCGGAAGTACTATCGGATGCTTCATATCCATGGGTATCAGAGCGTTTGTGATGCGACCACCCACACGGAGAACTCCATTCTCATCTAGAAAAGGCCGTAGACGCGCTAAACAACTTCGAAGGGGCACTGGTTTGTTGTCCCTGCAAAGAGATATTTCATTAGAAAAAGAGTAAAGTTGTTGATACTTAATCAACGCAAGCTCAGCGTTGTTTATTTCGCCGCAAGTAACGAATTCAACTCTCTTCGGTTGGATTCGGCGTAAGATGTCAATAAAACGCAGCACATATGCGGTTATTCGTTTAAGCTTTGAATAAGAGGAGTATTTATTCAGCAGCTCTCAATATACGAGAGGCTGCGAAACGTGTGTTGCGATTTTTGGTGCCTTTAGCTCCAAGTCCGTCGTGAGTTGCATGGAAGATGTGCGTTTCGAGCTGATATCTGCTTCTTGTAACCATGGCGGCCCTTGCCACCACAGGTGGTGTTGTAGAAGCTCTTCTGGGCTAGCGCCTCTGGACGCGCAATCAGCAGGATTGTGCTCCGAGCGTACGTGCGCCCAGCAATCGGGAGGCAGCACTTCTTGGACGTCCGCCACACGGTTAGCAATGTATGTAGACCATCTACTGGGATGGCCTTGCAACCATGCGAGCGTGACAGTAGAGTCTGTCCATGCGTAGAGTTGATATTGTTTTATTTGTAGACTTGCTAAACACTGCTTTGTGAGCTTTGCAGCGAGATGAGCAGCGTTTAACTCCAGTCGTGGTAGCGTGGTAGACTTGAGCGGGGCGACTTTGGATCGCGCGGCAACCAAAGCGATCGTTATTGAGCTATCTGAATGTATAGTGCGTGCGTACACCACTGCGGCGTAGGCGCGTTCTGATGCGTCGGCGAATATATGCAGCTCGGTAGCTGCTGCACTTTGAAAGCCGAGCCAGCGATTAAGTTTTAGTGAAGACAGTATTGCAAGGTCCTTGCGGTGTGCGAGCCATTGTTTTGCTATGTTTGGCGGGACTGGCTCATCCCAATCAACATCCGCTCTCCAAATCTGTTGAAACCAAATTTTCGATTTTATTGTGCAGGGTGCTATGAGGCCCAGCGGATCGAAAAGCATACTGGCGTCCGAAAGAAAGGCTCTTTTGGAAAGAAACGCAGGGGCATCCTTGAGAGTCACTGAAAACGTCAGGAAATCATACTCAGTATTCCAGATGATTCCAAGTGCACGAACTTCCTGATCGTCAGCCAAAAAATGGGTAACTTGTTTCGATGCATCAGGTATGCTAGCAGTTAGCTGCTTGAAATTAGTTGCCCACTTTCTCAACTCGAAGCCACCAGTTAAGAGAATCTGCGAGATATCTTTTTGCAGCTGAATAAGCGTTTCGGAGGATGAAGAACCGGTCAAGAGGTCGTCCATGTAAAAATCGCGACGAATGATAGTTGCAGCCTCCTTGTAGCGTTGATGAGCATCTCGAGCTGTTTCTTGTAGCGAACGAACAGCAAGATGTGAAGCAGAAGCTACACCATAAGTGACGCGCAGCAAGCGGTAGTCTTGAAGCGGCTCATCAGGACGTTCACGCCATACTATGCGCTGGTAGTCAACAAAATCTTTTGAAACCAGCACCTGGCGATACATCTTTGCCACGTCAGCAGTCATCGCATAACGATGGGCTCTAAATCGCAAGAGAATTGAAAACAAGTCCTGTTGAAGCTGCGGACCTACCATCAAGGCATCGTTGAGAGAGTAGCCAGAGCTTGTTTTCATTGATGCGTTGAAAACTACTCTCAGCTTGGTAGTGCAGCTTGTATCCTTCAAAACTGGATGATGTGGCATATAAAAGTTTTTAAATGGCACATCACAGACTGGTTCCATATGCCCCATATCGATTAGCTCCTTCATGAAGGCGCTGTAGCGGAGACGCAAGTCTTCGTTCGTTGAGAAACGTCTTTCCAACCGATTAAAGCTGCGAAGTGCAACATTTCTTGACTCACCCAAAGGCACATCTTTTTTAAACGGCAGCTCAACGATGAAGCGCCCATCAGACGAGCGACGATGTGTTGCAGCAAAATGTTCTTCGCAAAATGTTTCCTCTGGTGTCAGATACTTTTTCTGCGGCTGCTCTTCCATCTCCCAAAAATGGCTGACAGCTCTCAAGAGTTGCACATCGCAGTAAAGAGTTTGAACAAAATTTTTCTCGCACGTTGAGCCATATGCACGGCCAAAAAGGACCCACCCAAAAGCAGTATTTTGTGCCATTGGTGTGCCTGGTGGTCCCTTGCGAAATTCGTTTGTTAAAAACTGCTCCATCTCATCCATTCCAATCAAAATATCGATGGAGCCAGGCGTAGAAAAAGTAGGATCAGCCAGCGGTATATTGTCGATGTGTGGCCACGACGTTGTTTTTATAGCGGTGGTTGGCAAATCAGGGGAACAGGGGGCGAACCTTCACATGGCAACGTGTCTGACCGCCTCAACCTGGCGAGGCCAGCATTATCCATGTCGAAATCGTCTCAAGTCGACTCAAACCTCCAAGTGGTGTTCCCTGGGCAACGGCAAACTGGCATCCGTCAGTTTGACGGCTAATTTGAGCGGCGGGTCGATCCATAGACCTTAAACATGGAATGTGCGCAGGGTTTGGGTCCCGCCACATTACTACTGCCCAATGAAAACTAAGCCAGCCTCGGATAAGAACCCCAATTACGTTGACGACCACCGCAAACGAAAAACGGACAATGATTTACGGATATGCACCTGGAATGTCCGGACCCTTTATAGGGAAGGTGCCATTATCCAACTGGCGGAAGCCCTCAAAACAATACAATCTGACATCACCGCCATCCAAGAAATGCGATGGAAAGGGCAAGGCTGCTCTAAACAAGCACACTGCGATATCTACTACAGCTGCCATGCGGAGAAGCGCGAATTCGGATGTGGATTCGTCGTTAGCCGGAAACTACGCCACCTTGTTTCCCGGTTCACACCTGTGAACGAAAGATTGGCCACGATCCGCATCAAGGCAAAATTTTTCTACATAAGCCTTATTTGCGCGCACGCCCCGACGGAGGAAAAGGACGAAGCCGTCAAGGACGCTTTCTACGCTAGTCTTGAGGACGTATATGACCTCCTTCCGGTCCATGACGTGAAAATAGTCCTCGGCGATTTTAATGCGAAAGTCGGAAGGGAAGGCATCTTTGGCCCCACTGTCGGTCAGTTCAGTCTTCACGAGACCTCCACAAACAACGGTCTAAGACTGATCGACTTCGCCGCGGCACGAAACATGGTAGTGAGTAGCACCAGATTTAAGCACCTCGACATCCACAAGGCCACCTGGCTGTCCCCGGATCAAAAAACGCGAAACCAAATTGATCATGTTGTAATCGACGGAAGGCATGCCTCTAGTGTTCTAGATGTGCGTACATTTCGGGGGGTCAACATTGACTCCGACCATTATCTTGTTGCAGCCAAGATCCGCATGCGATTATGCAATGCCAAGAACATACGCACAGGAATGCAACGAAAGCTAGATGTCGCTAAGCTGCAATTACAACGGACTGCCGAAGCCTACTCCGCTCAACTCTCGGTTAAGCTCAACCGACCAACCTCTGGACTCGACGACGCCGGCGGACTTTGGGCGCATATATCCCACTCCATGCGCGCTGCCGCTGAAGAAGTCATTGGTTTCCGGCGCCCGCAACCTCGGAACCAATGGTATGATCAGGAGTGTCGAATTGCGACTGCAGTAAAAAACGCCGCTTATAGAAAAACGCTGCAGTCAGCTGCAACGCGAGCCGTGCGAGAAAACTACCGCGAAAAGAGGAAGGAAGAGAGGCGCCTTTTCAGACGCAAGAAAAGAGAGCAGGAAAAGCGTGAGCGTGAGGAACTAGAGGTATACCAGGGCAAGAAGGATGCACGAAAATTCTATCAACAGGTTAAGCGTCTAACCCAAGGTTTCAAGCCCGGAGCATCCACTTGTAGAGACGAAAATGGAGATCTGAGTACGGATACACAGTGTGTGCTTAGATTGTGGAGACAGCACTTCTCCAATTTACTTAATGGCGACGATTCCACCAATGCCGCCCATCGAGAGCACAGTGCAGTGCCACCAATCGACGATGACGGAGTGGAAGTATCACCACCTAGCCATGAAGAGGTTCGAGTTGCTATCCAACGACTCAAAAACAATAAAGCAGCGGGTGCTGACGGCCTGTCAGCTGAATTGTTTAAAACCGGCGGCGATGAATTGATAAGGCGCATGCATCAGCTCATCAGCAAAATATGGCTAGCAGAAAGCATGCCCGACGATTGGAACCTCAGTGTACTGTGCCCTATACTTAAGAAAGGAGACCCTACAATCTGCGCAAGTTATAGAGGTATCAGTCTTATTTCCATCGCATATAAGGTTCTCTCAAGCGTACTGTGTGAAAGATTAAAGCCAATTACAAAAACACTGATTGGACCTTATCAGTGTGGCTTTCGACCTGGTAAGTCTACCATAGACCAGATTTTCACGCTACGACAAATCCTGGAGAAAACCCACGAAAATCAAATTGACACACACCATCTCTTTGTCGACTTTAAAGCTGCGTTCGATAGCCCGAGAAGGGATTGCCTATACGCAACAATGTCTGAGTTCGGTATACCTGCAAAGTTGATTAGACTTTGCAGAATGACGTTGAGCAACACACGCAGCTCCGTCAAGGTAGGAAATGACCTCTCCGAAACCTTCAATACCGAAAGAGGTTTCAGGCAAGGCGATCCACTGTCTTGCGATCTCTTCAACATCATCATGGAGGGGATCGTACGAAAGGCCGGTGTGCATCGTAATGGCACCATTTTCTATAAAGGTGTCCAGCTCCTTGCTTACGCTGATGATATTGATATTGTTGGCAGAACCAAGAGAGATGTTACCGCTGCCTTCGCCGCTATCGAAAAGGAATCAGCCAAAGTGGGTTTGACGATAAATGAGGGCAAAACAAAGTATATGCTGTCTACAAACAAGGGAGCTCGGCGTTTAGACTCCCACGTTTCATCCGGCAGCTATAACTTTGAAGTAGTCAAGGAGTTTGTATACCTTGGCACCGCCATTAATACTAACAACGAAATCAGCCTGGAGATAAAGCGAAGAATAATAATTGCTAATAGGTGCTACTACGGGCTCAGTAAGCAACTAAGTTCCAGAGCCCTCTCTCGATCGACAAAACTAACACTCTACAAGACGCTCGTTCTACCTGTGCTGCTTTATGGCGCTGAGGCATGGGTAGTTTCGCAAACTGACGCAGCCGCTCTGGGGGTGTTCGAGAGAAAAGTCCTTCGCAAAATCTTCGGTCCTGTTCGAGTCGGCGATGACTATCGCATCCGAATGAACCACGAGCTGTATGAGCTCTACGGAGACATTGACGTAGTTCGGCGTATAACTGTGCAGCGACTACGCTGGCTGGGTCATGTCCATCGTATGGACGACGAAGCTCCAGCGAAAAAGGTGCTCGAAGCGAGGGTCGCTGGTCAACGACGACGAGGGAGACCATGCCTCCGATGGATGGACCAGGCTGAGGAAGCCCTAACCGCACTTGGTGTATCCGATTGGAGAAGGCGCGCGCAAAGCAGAGGCGCCTGGCGAGAGCTGATGAGGTCGGTCGAAATCCGGACACTGTTTGTCACGGCCACCTAAGTAAGTAAGTAAGTAAGGTTGGCAAATCATTTGTGATTTTTATTAAAATAAGCGCGTTGATTTTAAAGGGCTTCTCTGAGAAGCGCGGTGAAAGCGTGAGTACAGATTCGCCTTTTGATCTACCACCATGTGCAGATCCAATTCCTAGAACGCAAATCGAAGCCGACTTCCTCGGCAAGCTAAGCCTTTGCACACAAGCTTCTGTGACAAAAGAAGCGTGTGAACCATTATCAAATAATACGCGGGCAGGTTGCCAACGTCCAGCGCTATCTCTGATATTGACGATTGCGGTGGCCAAGAGGATAGCCTTTTCAGCGGATACATAATGCGATGTTATGCTATCATGAGCAGCGGCAGAGATGTGAGCGTTAGCGGTGTAGCGGGTAGAAGCGGGATAGCGAGTGACTACAGCTGGACTTTCAGCAGGAGTTTCAACAGCTGATAGTGGTGGAGGAGCAGGATCGAATTCGTTTACGTTGCTTCGCAAACTGTTTAAAGCAGTTTGAGCTGTTGTTGTAGAAGCGCCTGCGGTTGAAAAAGCGGTGTGAAGCGATGTGTGATGGCGCTGTCGACAAATGCGGCATGTAGACCAACTGCGACAGCCTGCAGCTTGGTGCCCTGTGCTAAGGCAGTTCAAGCAAGCGTTTTTGTTGTTGATAGTGTGTGTTTTAGCAGCAGCGTCAAGATTATTAAATGTATTACAGGCGTATATTTTATGATCGGCATTGCAAAACCAGCATTTGCTTATAATTTCTGCAGCTTGAGTTGTAAGGGGGCGAGCTTGACGCCCAGCAGCATGTAAAACATTTGCAGAATACTTCTGTGGCTTTTTGAAATTCGGTTTGTTGTTTTGCGCTACGACAGATGTGTGAGACAGCATCTCAAGGGAGCGACAGCGAGTTTGCAGAAAATTTTGCAGCTCTTCGAACGTTGGTAGCTCATCATCGACAAGGGAAAGCTCCCACTGCTTCCTAGTTTCAAAAGCCAGCTTCGATACAACCACATGGACTAACCAATCGTCCCAGAATTCGGTTGGCCGTTTCAGCGCAGTAAGCGCCCTTATATGCTGCAAGGTTGTATCAAGAATTTGTTTAATTGCACATGCTGAGTCGCTACTCACCTTGTTTATCGAACATATTGCTAGCAAATGGTGTTCCACGATGACACGTAGAACTTTATAACGCGACTTGAGCAGCTTCCAGGCTTCGAAGTAGTTTGCATCGCAAATCTCGAAGTTGTTTATGACTTGCAATGCGTCACCTCGCAAGCAACTACGCAAATAGTGCATTTTTTGGCCAGCGGACAAATTTGTTTGCTTGTCTACCAGTGAAACAAATGCGTCGTGGAAGCTCATCCAACTTGTTGGATCACCGGAGAATGAGGGCAGCTCCATTTTCGGCAGATGAATGGCAGCAGCTACGAATGCGGGAGCAGGAGTGGGCACAGGCACTGTGTTTGCAATAGCAAGGTGCTGTAAAATTTCTTTAGCAAGACGATTGAAATTTGCCATGGCATCTATGTACCAAGATTCAACTTGCACACGTACAACCTCCTCGATTGCGATGCCTTCAGGCCCGCACGCAATTTCCAACTCCTCTTGAGCTTTGCTGAACCTAATCCATTGCTCCTGAAGCAGCATCTTAAAACTCTCGATTCTTTCCAAGTCTAACTCGCACGTATCAGTCTTACTTGACTGCAAATACCGTTTAATTGCATTATGTGCAGAGTCACGAACTTTTTCAACTGAATTTGTCATTTTGTGAAATTATAAATTTGCAAATCAAAACAAACAGCGACAAAGTGCAAATGTCAACTTTGATTTGCTATGCACCTGTTCACAATTGCTTATTCACAATAGCTTGAGCACAATCGCTTAACCAGATACAACAACCACTTTTTACGTTTTGCTTTTGCTGATATTATATAAATTGGCAGCCAGAACCGCGTGCGCAAAGTGGGGTTAAAAAACTATGTGGAGCACCTCGAGGCTTTGTGGAGCTTTGTTGAAGTTTTTTAATTGCAACTACCACGATTTTATCGTTATATATTCCTGGAGCAATTTAAATGATTCTAGCTTGTAACATCAGCGCGATGTGGGCACTTCTGACTTTTACGCGTATAATATATTTTTTTTGCGAATACTCTTATGCAGCGATTTAATGCAGAAAATTATCAAATTAAAGCGGGGTTTTTTTACAGAATATTAAAATTATTTAATTTCGCGAATTTTCAATATCCGGCGGACGAAGGACCAAAATATGTTGCTTTTAATTAGCAACGATTCGATAACTCGTTAATGAAAAAACGCGTGCGTGTTATGCTAGACGACTGCTTTATTACAACTAACTATTAATGAGAGAACTTAACATAAGCGAAAATATACAAAGTTAAAGAGAGTTATATATTGGAATTCAGTATACATAAAGAAAGTTAATACAAGGAACTATGCACATATAAGAACTCAACACAAACCATACATAGGAGAAAAATAGTAGAAATAAATCCGTTAGAAAATGAGATAATTATCAAAAAAATTTTGCTAAAAAATCGAGCTAAAATTAAATCTATAACAAATAAAATGAGGGAAAAGAGAGGTTTAATAAATTTTGTTGGCAGTGCGTATAAATGGTTGTTCGGGACCATGGATAATGAAGACAGAATCGACATTTTAGAACACTTAAGAGTGGTTGACGAAAATAATCATAACATTATTAACTCTGTAAACAAACAGATAAGTATTAACAGACACTTTAAGGGGGTCCTCTGGTAATCCGAAAAAAAGTGAGTCTGCAGTGCCAATGTAAAGCTACACAGTATATTAATTCTTCGCCGGTGGTCGGTAAATCTTTTGTTGTAAATCGCCGGTTGATATTTGCCATGAGATTGCTTGGAATAGGGAGAGAAGGTATTAATATGTTCTGCGGATTAATGGACATATGCCAAGGATTGTGCCTTGATGCGTACTATGGCACCTTGAAAAACATGCATGTGTCTGCTAAAGCAGTTTACAAGCAGTGCCTGTTGAATGCGGTTAAAGAAGAGCAGGAACAGCAGAAAGAAAAAAATCCTGACTGTGACTCCTCATTGCTGACCGTTTCAGGGGATGGCACCTGGAAAAAACGGGGATTCTCGTCTCTTTTTGGTGTTACTACGCTCGTCGGTAAACATACCAAAAAAGTGGTTGACTCCGTTGTCAAATCAAGCCTTTGCCAGGCATGCAAAATGTGGGGAAAAAAAAATGACTCTGCAGACTTCGAAGAATGGTACGAATCGCACCAGAAAACATGCACAAACAACCACAGTGGGAGTGCGGGCAAGATGGAGGTAGATGCCGTGAAGGAAATGTTTGCCTCATCGATCGAAAAATATGGCATAAAATATGAAAAATATATTGGCGATGGCGACAGCAAAACCTTCAAGGCCATTATAGACCTTGATCCGTATAACGGCGACCCCGTTGTCACAAAAAAGGAGTGCATCGCTCACGTGCAAAAACGCATGTGCACACGGCTGCGCAAGGCCAAAAAAGAAAACAAAGGCATCGGTGGAAAAGGCACTGGCAAACTGACAGACAAAGTCATAAGCGAGCTGACTACTTACTATGGACTTGCTATTCGACGTAATAAGGACTCTGTGGAAAACATGAGAAAAGAAATATGGTCAACATATTATCACAAAAGTTCAAGTGATAGTAATCCACAACATATGTATTGCCCACCTGGTGAGTCCAGCTGGTGCGCCTATCAAAAGTCAGCAGCAGAAGGCTCATTAGCCTCATTTCACCACACGTACGCCCCACTTGATGGAAAGGTTCTGCAAGTAATGAAGCCCATATACGAAGCGTTATCATCCGACGATCTACTCAACCGATGCACTGGAGGTGAAACGCAAAATTGTAACGAATCGTTCAACTCGCTTTTGTGGACCTTTGCGCCGAAACATATCCACTGTGGTGTTACCACAGTCGAAATCGCAAATTTTCTGGCAACCTGCATTTTCAACGAAGGCTTCACAAGTATTTTAAAAATAATGTCAACAATGGGTATTGTCATCGGCCCACAAGCCGAGATGTATGCTGAATCTCGCGACGGAAAACGACTTCAACGCTCAGAGCTAAAAACGTACGCATCATCGAAAGAGGGTCGCACAGCCCGCAGAGCCCAAAAAGCCATGGAAAACTCGTTTTATGAGATGGAGGAAGGCACACTTTATGGGGCTGGAATTGCCGATTAATATTCGTAAGTATTGTATTAAAAAAATATGTGTTAATGTCATTTGTGTGCCTCAAAATTGAAGTCAAAACTTTAAACGCGTTTTTCTCGAAACCATGTTTTTCAAAACTTTGCGCACGATAACTCAAACAGTTTTTGACCGATTTTGATATATGAGGCATGAAACGACGCAGAATTTACGCCGCTATAGCCCCTACCTCAAACTTGCCGAAAAAATAATGTTTACTATTTTTTTTCTACATAAACTAGACTACAAAAAAAAAGGTCGAAATTCGATTTTTCATTTTCAAAGTGGCGGCTCCCCCCCTAAAAAAATTTCGATTTTTGTTTCCGAGGTAGGGGCTATAGGGACATTCATTCTAAGTAACTGAATATTTTTTTTTTTTTTTCAGACGATGTTTACACTTGGAATCGTGAGCAATTTGGACCCACCTTTTTTCCGGAGAACCTCGTTACCAGGCCGAGAACTTTCTGAACGGTCCATAAATTCACTTTTCAAAATTTTGTATTTTTTTCAATAAATTAAGCTACCCAAATCAAAAAACGGAACTAAAATATCTTTACTCGTTCTCTTTCCACAATATTTTGAAAAAAGGCTAAAATTTGGCATAGATTACCAGAGGACCCCCTTAATGAAACAATGACAATACTTCAAAAATCCATAGAAAGCGATAGAATTAAAATTACAGGCACAATGGAGGAAATTATGAAAATAGAAAATTAAATTATCAGTCGCTTATTATACTCCGATCAATTGTTAAAATTAAAATACCTAGAAAGTAAGATAAATAGTATCCAAGACAACATTCTATCAGCTAAACATAACATTAAACACCCAAGCATATTAACTAAGGAAGAAATAGAATTATATGAAATTGATTTTTATAAATTAAAGCTACTTAAAATAGGAGTTATGGAGTATAAAGACCAACAGTTAATAATCGCAATAAAAATTCCTAGAAGTTATACTTCAACTGATCTTAAGTTGATTACACCATTACCCAATAAAGATTATAAGGAAATAGATGAAATAAATGAATATGTTATTCAAATAAAAGATAATATATTAACTTATAAGCAAAACACGGAAATAAAGAATCTAAAATAAAGTAAAAATTGTATTTTTTAGAATAAATGTAAGTTTAAGTAAAATAATGAAACAAAAATTTAATGTATTGATGACGAAACTATATGAGTGAAAAATGCTGTAAACGAAAAAATTTACCAGAATTGTGATGATCGCAATATAAATATTGATAAAAATAATTTTATTTCATTTTGTAATTGCGAAATAACACTATATGATGAAATTTTCTACAATAACAAAAAAGTAGTTAAAGAAAAATATTTTTATGAAGCAATCCAATTAATCACACAAAAATAGAAAATTAACTTTTGAAAATATTGTAACCAATAATGTTAAAAACTTGAAGGAAATTCAAGAATTAAAATTCCATACAAAAATAGCGAATGGTATTAATGTAACACTGAGTATAATAGTAATTGGTATAGTAATTATATTTGTTATTTTTTGGTTAAGAAGAAGAAATCATATTAATGTAAATATTGAAAACAAAGAAAGCTTTACTTTAGAAAAAATTCAGGAGAATTTAAACTCTGGTGGTGGAGGAGTTATGTCTGCACCCTGTGAAGTGCAACTTGATCCACCACAGTCCAAACAGTCGAAGATCTTTTAGCTTAATTTGAATTTTAAGTCACGTACTGCTAAAAGAGCTTCGATTGAAAACAAACGAAATATTATAAGCAAGCATTGAAGATAAATAAAGTCAGTCGTAATTTGGACAAGAAACAGAAAAGAAGTGTTTTTATTCAAAAGTACGTATCTCGCGTATAGCTTTGAAAAGTAGTTTTGATAAAAATTTTCAAAAAACTCGTCCCTTGAAACGCCAGTTTCGTAGTAACCAACACGAAAGAGATGAGGACACGCAACTGTCATATTTAACGAAGATTTTTTGCCAATACTTCAAATAATGAACCTAATAGTCATCCTGATTGGCAACGTCACATATGATTTCGCCATGTTTCGGAACGAAGAACGTTTGAAGAGGTCCGAAGCCAGAGCTCTGGCCGCATCAAAAGAAGGTAGAACTGCCCGAAGACCACAAAGAGCCGCTGTGTCCTCATTTTTTGAAGAAGAGGAAGGAGTTCTTTAGGGGGCTGGCATTGCAGATTGATATATGTAAGTATTTCACATATGTAATGTATTTCATATATGTAAGTATTTAAAAAAAAAAAAATGTTTTATTGCCTAAAATTTTCTTAGTTTTTTCAAAATCACGTTTTTGAACTTCGAAGTCACTTTTCTCCGTTTCTACTGAACCGATTTTAACGAAATCAAGTGCAATCGACGCAGAATTGACGAATTTCTAAAACCGTATGCTCAAATTTTTTCGTTTACATTTTTTTTTTTATGCAAAAAATAACTTCAAACTTAAAGCGTTTATCTCGAAACCACGTTTTTTGAGCTTGCGGCCCAGATTTCGCCCGTAGTTCTGAACCGATTTTGATGAAACAAAGTGCAATCGACGCATAATTGTCACCATTCTGGTCGTTATCTCAATCACAGTTTTAAACAATTTTTTACTATTTTTTTTTACACTAAACTACAAAAAAAAAAAAGACCCAAAATCGGTTTTTCATTTTTCAATGACCGCTATTTTGTAAAAAATAATCGAAAAATTATTATTCCAGATATTCCATTTCAGATGATCCGAAGTCGAGTTATCCGGGCCGCAAGCAGCATACCTTTCTTTTTGACACCCAACTTTGAAGGCCGACAACTTTTAGAACAGCCCTCGTACAAAGGAGAAAAAAATTTTATTTAATACTCTTTGCGTTTTCAAATGAGAAGTTTTCAAAGAGGATCCAAAAACAGCCTTCCAACCAGGAATACCCCCTTAAGGATTTTATGACCTTTTTCCTAGTGTATGTTTTCACGAAAATGTGCACCATTTTGCACAAAAAAGTGTATTACAGATTGTTTTAACATTTCATAATAAATAAATATGTGCACATATTTATTCTAAAAAATGTACAAATATTAATTGAATTAAAAAAACTTTTAAAAAATACTAAAAATTTGGCACATTAGCTGGTGAGAAAAAAATAAATACATAAAGAAAGTTTTAGTAAAGTTTTAAAAGAAACTCATTTTATTTACATTAAGCATTGCTGTTCATAAAATACTGGTTCATGGGTGCAATGTTATAAATCATTTCAGTATTCCTATTGGGTTTCTTACTGAAGACGCACTCGAGGCCAGACATAAAGAATTCCGAAGGTTTCGATTAGAAAACAACAGGAAAAACTCAAGAGAATCGAGTTATAGTGACCTTTTGTCCTATTTATTACTGTTGTCTGAGCCGCTTAAATTCGCAGAGCGCAAAACGTGGAGTAGAAAGCAGCAAAATGATAAAGATAAATATCCTTTTCATGAAATAGAAACAGAGACAGAACTTGAAGATGAAAATATGGAAAATAGTTTACTTTCACAAATTAATTTCACTGAATTCGTCCAGGGAATAAAAAAGCTTTTAGGCTCATTAAATTTATTAAATTCCCCAGATGGTGAAAAAATGCTTAAAACAACTCATACAAATCAAAAATATGTTAAAGGCAGGTTCTCATCTATAGGTCGAAAACACGGTGATGTTTTTCATAAAAAAAACGAAATGGTCATTTCAGCCCTTGAAAGGACTTTGACCGAGCTTTTTATGATCAATTGTGTTGTGTGTGATGTGAAAATGTTTGCACACAAATGATCGAGAACTGGACCTACATGTTTTACGCCGACTCCGAACGGCTTATGTTCTCAAGAAGCTTTTCATGGCAGTTTTTACTCTCTGAGGTTTGCCATTGTCTGCAGAGAGGTGACGGCCGAACAGAAAAATTAATTCAATTGAAAAAACTTTCTTTGTTGGATGGAGGATTCGAACCTGGGTTCTCTGGCGTAAGAGTCCCACACTCTACCCACTGCGCCACGGCCGCCACAACGATGTTTTTCATAGAAGGAAGAAAATGAACACCTTGATTTTTTTGGCAGTTAATTATTTGTCTTTAAGTGTAGGAAAATATTTGTTTTGGTGAATAAAACTAAAATGTGGCAATACGCCGTCAAACATCACTTTGAAAAAAAGGTACCCAAACGTGATCCATCCCACAGCACGTTCATGTCGTCAAAAATAAAAAAAAAAACCAAAAATATTTTATTTTTTTTTATAATTATTGGAGCTTAACCCTATAACATCAATAAATAGTTCAGATTTGCAAAAATGGTGGACACGCGAATTTTAAGACGCGTTTTTTCCACATTTTCGTCCTTTAAAGTGCTCAAAAAATAAACTTGCATATGGATTTTTTTGAGTTATTAGCTTTTCGTTTTTTCAACAACACAGTGCATTAGTGCGACTTCTGGTAGTGCCTGAGATAACTATTCTTACCACAGTATGGTAGGGAATACAGGAGTGCATTTAAAAAAGAATGATGTGTGATACTAATTTTTTGTGAGATACTCTTGATGAGATACTCATAATTTTCGTGACAAAGATGGTTTCCTTTCTTATGAGAAAGATATTTTTATGCAATCGTTATCTGCCAAACCGCTTTAGAAACATATACTACATATCATAAACTATCGAAAATTGAAAAAAAACAATTTAGTTTCTTCGCCGAGTTTCATGAGAACCTCACCTTAAATAAATATATTTTTTAATTGAGGAACAGCAGAACACAACCCTTTGAACATAAGTGACTTGTTTGATTCGGCATTTTGAAACATCACCGGATTCACTGACCCAAAATCAGAGGTTAAATTTCACTCAAACTCCTTTAAGTTAACCAAAAACTAAGATATTACATTTATATTTTGGCATCTCCTGTAAAATTTAAAAAACAAATTAACTTATCCGGTTTGGTTCTGCTGCTCCCCAATTTATACGTTATTTTATTTTTATGAAACATCAATGTTCTATTGTTGTGCATTGTTTTGTTTTTATTATTTAGTTTTCATTTATGATGATATTGGTTATTATTTAGATTCAATTTATGTTCATATTGCTTATGCTTTAGTTGTATGTTTATCAAATACAAACACTAGTACACAAATGAGATTTTTTTTGTCCCGACCACTTATAAGAAATCCCGGAATTTTTTTGACTTGTCCCGACAACAGCCTATCAGGATCTGGCAACTCCACCCACCGGGAAAATTAGAATTAATTCTAATAAAAATGTTAAGTACAATGGATTCTATTGCTTGCATTTTAGAATGTATTCAAAAGAATATATAAATTTAAAGCAAAACGTATGAATTGGAATCTATAAATTAAAAATTTACTGATTCGTTTTTATGGTTGCAGGAATCGATTATTAAGTATAAAGAATTTACTATTAAAGTTTATGTTTTAAGATTCCTTGCTCGCTTTTATATCTTTTGTATCTTTTATATCTTTTCTATATCTTTTGTTTTCCTTTCCCGACTTTGTCCCTAACAAATTCTCGTTGAAAATTGTGTCAATTGACAAAATAACAATTCAAATATAATTATTTGCTTAAAAGCAATTTACTTTTGTTTAGAATGATGCAAGCAGAAAATGTTTTTTAAAAGAAAGTTTCAATTCTTCCATATAAACCGCATTGATTTAAGCAAATCATTCAAAAATATCTATTCCTAAATGACTTTTTAAAGACGAGTATTTTTTTAAAAAAATCAATACTTTCAGCATTTAAAAGAATCCATTTATTAAGCAATAAATGGAATCGATTTCAGAAGCGATTCTTGTAGAAGCGAAAAAAGAATGTACTACTTTTCGTACGACATCTCAATGTTAGAAACAATCAATTCTGGAATCTATTAATGGGGGAGAGAATAGATTCTTTTTTCATACACTATTGATTCTTTTTTCCCGGTGGGTAGTTATGCGTGTTGTGAAATGTTTGAACGCAAATTATCGAGAACTGGACCTACAGGGTTTAAAACAGCTTTTTATGGCAGTTTTTTTTACTCTCTGAGGTTTGCCATTGTCTGCTGAGAGGTGACGGCCGATTAAATTAATTCAGTTGAAAAAACGTCCCGTGTCAGGTGGGAATTGAACCAGGGTTCGCTGGCGTATGGGCCACGCACTCTACCCACTGCGCCACGGCCACCACATTGCTTAAGAGAAGTGAAGATAATAAATTCAAATGTTTTATATGTGCGGTGGGTGAGTCTTTTCACAGATTGCAAAAACTTTTTTACGAAGTAATTTTCGCTACTAAGACAAACATCTGCACCAAATTGTATTGTTAATCATAGCTTTTGAAGGCTTCTACGGGGAATTTCCATTTCAGGATATATGAGCGGTGGGCGTTGTAATAAGCAATATAAAATTTGCTGAAGAGATACGAAAAAGGAAAATACTTTGTCTAAACTGTTAAATAAATGCTGTTTTCGTAAATTTAAAAAAAAAAAAAAAGTTGGCCACTTCTGTACATTAATATCTTTATTCGCGTACGATTGTGTGCACGAGATTTTGTGTTAACTGCTCTACAGTCGCTCAATCAAGTATATATACATAGTATGAACTTACCTTTTATATTGCATAAATGCTTGTTAAAACTTATTGCACGGAGCGCTGATAGTTTACGTTAAGTGAGTTTGCTGATCTTTATAATAAACAATATTAATAAAGCGCTATTCTCATTCCCAAATCTAGATAAAATAAAAAATAATGGCCCGCGACATACATCCGCATGCCCACTCCTGCGCTAGTTATTAAATTAAAGCTAGTGTTAACTTTGATTGTAACGTTATTTTTTTTTTTTGCGCTCTTCCAAAACTTTTTTTTATTTGACTAAAAGAAAAAACCAAGACTAGTGGAGGGTATGTTATTTTTTTATTGACCGACCTTTTCATAAGTTTGAGCGAACCGTTTTATTTTATCATTTAACATTGACAATAAAATCGGCTATCATCGTGTTGCAATATTGGGAAGCAGGAATGTGACGTGATCATTGTGCCTTCTGATGATCTGAATCAAACTCTGCAGAGTTGAGAATATTATAAAATCATCAGGCAAACAAAAAGCAGCAGCTTAAGACCTACGGGTCAGGTGCAATTCATCCAAGTGGAGATAACTGCCAAAACCAACAAGAGACTCAGTGAAGTGACCACCTAAGATAAGTTAAAATGTGGATATAAAGGCATACGAGGAATCTTGAGCATCAGTTGTGTGACCGGCATCTTGTGCCCGCAACTGACTATGTTCGGCCATGACTTGTCCTTTAGTTGGCAACGCTTCTTATAATGGCTAAGACGCGTGACAAGTATTCTTAAAAAAAAAATATATTAAAAAAAACCTAAAATTTCTTAGAGTAAACAATTTCCCTTTAAATTATGCTTAATGCAACTAATTTTTGATTTAATGCGGATTTAGTTTATATAGCACTTTAAATAAGCTTTAAAATTTAAACTAGAAAAAGAAAAAAAACACAAAGTTGAATTGAACAAGGCGCTGAAACCAAGTTTAAAGTTCAATCAGAGCTCAAATCTTAACCATGAATTTACTTTTTTTTATATTTCTTTAATTCAACATGTTATCTAATAATCTGGCATATAAACTATAAGATATAATAACTTTCCTTAATTTATGAATTAAATTAAAATTCAAATTAAAAAGGGAAAAGTTTAGCTTCAATTTTTTTTTTATATATTCTCTTAAATTATAGTTTCTTTTTTCTCTCTCTTTCTTGCACTTTCTAAAATATATCTTTAATTTTTATAACTTGTTCGATAACGTTAAATTAAGTAACTTAGATTAACAAAAACAAAAGAAAAAAAAAAAACAATAAAAGGAAACACATCACTTTCGTCAAGAGTCGCTGGGCCCATCGTCTAATGAGATCAAGTAAGTGTTGAATGAATTATATTTTCTTTTATTTTTATTTTTTTCATAAATGTACTTAGAACAAATTTATAAGCATTTGGAAATATTTAATACTTAAGGTAGCGTACAAAGCTAACAAATATGGCCTACATATTAAATGATTAGATTAAACGAACGAAAAACGAAAATGGCCATCTCAGCCCTTGAAAGGACTTTGACCGAGCTTCTTATGATCAATTGTGTTGTGTGTGATGTGAAATGTTTGCACACATATGATCGAGAACTGGACCTACATGTTTTACGCCGACTCCGAACAGCTTATGTTCTCAAGAAGCTTTTCATGGCAGGTTTTACTCTCTGAGGGTTGCCATTGTCTGCAGAGGGGTGACGACCGAACAGAAAAATGAATTCAATTGAAAAAATTTTCTGTATCAGATAGAGGATTCGTACCTGGGTTCTCTGGCGTAAGAGTCACATACTCTACCCACTACGCCACGGCCGCCACACAATTAATTAGATTAGTTTAAAGAGTGTATAATCTCGCATTCTATTTCAATTCTTTATTTTTAGTAAGAGTACTTTGAAACACGTTTCATCCCATTTTGTTCCTTCACGAAAAGTTTTTGTTTTTTTCTATTACTCTCTTTTCTTGCATTTTTCTAGTTTTTATTGAACTTATATCAATTGCAGAGTAGATTTTATTTTTAATGACCATGCTGATCTAAATCGAAAACATGTCCATTAAGATTTTCTTTATGTTGAATTTATGACATGCAAATTAAATATTATTTGGCAACGATTGATCTGTTTGAATTAATCTATTGTGTTCTTTTTTTTTGAATTGAATTAAATGTAAAATAAAAGAGAAAAAAAAATTACTTAAATATAGAGATTTATAGTATTGCGATGAATTCTCCCCCAATTATTGGATGGGTTGGGGGAGAATTTCGGTCTCTCAGAACTAAGGTTGGGCATGGGTTAAGACCCGAGGTAAAAAACATATTTTGCCTCACTCAGTAATTGGATACTTTACCTTCGCCTCACCATCATAAGACGGTTTTTTTATGATACTTTTAATAAAGTTTGTTTTAGCCATTTTTGGTTTTCCATATCGTTTTATTAATTATTATTCCTTTTCCGCAGCTAGTGCATTTTGATCCTTAGGAGGATTCTGTTTATTTGCTGTTTTGGGGTTTTTTTTTTATCACCTGTGCATGAATTTTGTTTTATTATATAATGATAATGGGACAGAAATTAGGTGTACAGCACGAACCCAGACATTGCCGACGAGCTTAGACCTGGAACCACTAGCAAGCACACCCGCTCTATGCTCGATTAGGTCCACACATTTCCATCTAGCCTTGGCAACAAGCTATCATCATTACAGCGTATTTTAATACAATTTCACACATTGGTTTCAATTTTATTGTAATTAGTTTATTATTACGGATTTTATACCGATTTTTCCTTTAAGGACTTATGGGAGGATAGCATGTCCTTTATCCGATTTTAGCCAAAACTAAAATTTTTCTTACAATGCTTTTTATTTTTGGTCATCTGTTGTATGAACTCGCGATACTGTGCAGCATTGTAAACGGATAGTGGATTAATCAAATCGAATCAATTAAAATCAGTGTTGTTTTTTCACAAAATATATGAAAAACGGACTACATTAATATTTGCAGCGTAAATTTTAATATATTGAATTTGTTGAACTTTGGCGTTTCTTTATTATTTTCTTTTCCTAAAACTAGGGACTGGTATTTAGACAACCTTGGAATTTTAAAATTTGTTCGCAAAAAAAATAGGAAATAGTTTATAAAAAATTATGAAAGCCGTTCAGAGTGAGAAAGAGATGTTTTCCCATTTTTTTATGATTTTTTTGTGCTCGATAGGCCAGAAAATGGAACTTTGAAAAAGTCAAGTTTGAACCAGGAATCGCAAGCAAACTCTAAAGAAAAGTATTTTTCTGTTCTTTTTCTTTCTTCTTATCACAAAAAGTATTTTTTTTTTCGCTCTCCGACTCAAACAGTAACACAAACCGAAGCAAGCAGAGATGGAGATAAAAGCAAAATTAAATGGTTTGTTTTTCAAATAGGAGACACTTTCTCTCACTGCTATGCTTTTGAATCGTGGGCACAAAAAACAATCAAAGTAAACTATCTTTAGCGATCTTTTGCAGCATGGTACAATGAAAATAAGGTAGCCGTGACAACTGGCTATTTTCTCAGAGTGTCGACCAACACTTGCCAAAATCAATACAAGGTTTAATTTTTCATCTGTTTTGCTGCTTATTTGTTTTCTGTTCTTCTATGCGTTTTTGACAAATGCTGGTCGACAAAAGAACTGTCACTCCTACCTTAAAATTATTATATCATGTTTTGCAGGTTGCTGACGGCACCAAAATCCGAAGCAAGCATAGATGTGAGGTAAGAACAAAACACTCTCTTTCTATCTATGTTTTTCAATCGCAAAAGTTAGCGTTATTAAAAAAAAAACACCAACACAATAGTTTTCTTTCTCTCTTTGTTTTCTGCTGCCGTTGGTACGCATTTCTGTTTGTAGCAAAGAGCCATCGGTAAGGAGATAGTGAAACTGTTCGTTTACACAGCTGTAGGGTTAGTTTTTTCTCACAGTTCAACATCCATAGCCATAGAATTTTAGTTTCATAAATTTTTTTAACAAAACAAACAGCTTAAAACTATAAATGAATTTTTTTTTTTAATTTTGCTCTTGGTTTTTTGAGAATTTTTTCGTAAAAATACCAAAACTCTATATTTTCAAAAATTGCACTTCTAGCTAAAAACTGATAGCGGATAGGTTCTTCAACATAATCGCTAAATGTCTTTTTATATACATAATAGTCACACTTTTTGACAATACTTTTAGATTTCATTAGAATACCTTCATATTTTGGTTTTTATGATTTTTTTTTTCGAATAGCAACAAAATAATGAAATTTTCGAAAAAAGGTGGTCAATGTGGCACATCTTACACTTTTTCAATCGATTTCATAATTCTAGATGTTTGTTTTGAGGTCAAATAGAACAATTATTTTTATTGAAACTAAAACATTTCCAAAAAATCCTTTTGGGGCCACTCTAGTGTACACATGTTGCTTCTTTTTATTTTTGTATTTGTCATGGCGACAAAATGAGGCCTTATATGAGATTTTTATGAGCTTATTCTATATGAGTTACAAAAGCATAATAATTTTTGTTATAAAGCACTCATTTGTCCTGAAACGTTCTGAAAAATGACTCCTAAAAGGTTCTCATAAGTCTAACTCTTAACATGCACAAATTTGTGACGTATAAGTGTCATATTTCGGACTCGGGTCTGTGTGCCCTAACAGAAAGGGAAACACGATCATATTCACACACGATTCTTAAAAAGTATTAAAATACTCTGAAAGATTGATGGGATTAAAATAATTTACTATAGTCTTTAATCAGCTTATACGAGTACTTATATTCCACTATTTCAACTTTGAAGTATTAATATCAGCTCCATTAAAAATTTCAAATATCTATTCATCAAAGGCTTATTAAATAATTTTCCATTTTTCTCTTACTTGACTTCGGATATATCACTCAAGTCTCCATAATCTATTGGGTTCTTGCAAACGCAGCAAATATTTTTCGATTCTCGATAACAGCTCTCACAGTAGATAGCCTTGCAACCCAAAGTTTCACAAGCAACCTTATCTCTGCAATTGGATGCCATCAATAACTTAAAAAAAGTACAGAATTCAGACCTACTGATCAACAGACTTTCTGCAGATAATGCAGCTTTCGCCTTTTTGACGTCCTAAAACAGCACGGAATATCCAAAACCTAAGCCCGGGAAGAAAATATCAAGTCAATTATAAATATACTGACCTATAAGTCTTGCCTTTCAGTCTTAACAATTAGCCAGTTGAGAAATGAAATGTTATCTTGGGTGCAACCTTTGAATATCATACTCCTGGCCTTTCTTCTAGCCAGCTTAAAAAAAGTAACTTTAAAAAGTAAAAAAAGTAAAGTAAACTATTGCATTTTGAAAAAACTAAATTGTATCCAATACCTCGTTCTAATAAAATTTGTGTATAAAGCCAAGATGCTCGTTCTCTGGAGATTTCTGGATAATATAGGCGCATGACGCTATGTCGTAGGCGCAATCCATATGGCTGCAATATTAATAAAAACCAAGCTATTACACAGAGTCCAGCTAAAAATAGAGAGGAGCTATAAGCGTTTTGGCTTCAAGAATTTTATCGCACATGTGTATATTTTTACCTAATTCCCAATATCTTCTATAATCGGGTTGATATGGTTTTGGTAAACATGATGTAGAGTCGATGGTATAGTTGCTATTCAAGGGTTCAAAAGCTCGTACTATGCCGTGAAATATGTCACCAATAAAACCACCACCTTTGACTTCGATCGTTGTATATGGTAGCACTGTTTTTTTTTATAAATACAACAAAAAAGTGTTTTAATTGGTTTATGCTTAACATACCACCAACTTCGGGATCTGTTTGCCCGTAATATGATATTTTATACAGCAACCAAAATAGGGAGTAATCAGTAAAACATATACAAAATATTTGAACACATGTTAGTGTCAAGAACAGCATGGAGCGGGCTATTTTAAAGACCTCAGAACGTGTCAAACGCCAACTAGTGAGCTTTAAGAAAAGTAAAGTTTGATTTTATTACAAGATTTTGTCCAACGTACCCATACATATTTCTTCTGTTCTATGCTGGTAAGTGGAAGAGCCAGTTCTTGGTTGTTTTTACGACGAGCCTCGTCAATTTCGGAAAACTCTTTCGTGAGATAGTTATTGCTAAAACTTGGACAGTGTAAAAACTTGCTTTTAAAGTAAAGTGCCCTGAAGGAAAATTAAAGAGAACTAAATGAAAATATAATAAAAAAACGGCATCACTTTATTATGACCGTAAGAAATAAAACACTTCCAATTATATCCAACCATCCAAATATCAGAAAAAGGGTATTAAATTTGTTGTGCAAGTCTTGTATTATTTCCACTCCAATTTCATCCAAATCTCTTGAAACCACGGTACTAAAATAAAAGTCGTGGTCAAACGTCACACAAACTTCGAACATATTCTTCACTTCAGTCATAAACTGACTCAATCCTAAGAACAAGAGGCATATAGAGGAAGAAATTATTTTAGTTTAATATAAAAGCACATAAGCAAAACTTGGAATAATTTTACTTTAGGGCCCATGCCCCGTTATGTTTTTGTTATTTCTAAATGTGTATTTGTAGACCCTAAATCTAATGCTGCAAAAAAAAAGTCGGTCTCAAATGGCTTAAGAGAAAAAATTCGTGAAAGTTTGGAAAATTTGTCTTTTTTCCTATACGAAAATAGTATTTTTTATAAACATTTTTAATTTTTTTGTTATTTCATAAAAGGATGAACCATCAAGTGTGCATTATATGTAAAAAGCATAATATGTTAACAAATTATAAAGAATTTAATAATTTTAAAGTATTTTTCCTTATAAATTTGGTCACGTGAACTTTCAAACTTACTCGATTTGTATCTCCTAAGCCATTTGAGACCGGAAAAATATTATTGCACTAAGCTTTGGAGGCCCATATACATATAATAAAAATAAGAAAAGAAATATTGAAGCATGGACCTTAAAGTAAAATTATGCCCAAAACTTTATTGTGAATTAAAGGAATTAAAAAATAAATGTGTTTGCGTCTTTAAAACTGTGTTCGCTACTTAATATTTAAATTTTTTATAATAGAATTCTTTTTTTATTATATCGCTAATAGGATCATTTAACTACTCAGCAATATAACTTTAGGGAATTTTTAGTTCCATTACAAATAGTTCTAATATTGTAATTGTTATTCAAAATTAACAATTCTTGAAAGGAAAAACTATATACAAATTTTTGTAAATAATTAAAACATGCTTTTTGCAGTGCTCATTGCTGCGTATTCAAACTTCATAGCAGAGATAAAGTGCAGTGTAGCCAAGAGCTAGAAAAAAAAGCTAAGTCACCAAAAAAAAAGTCAAAAAAGGCTAAATGGCTTGAAAAACAAAGTAAAAAAAGGCCATTTTCATTTTATTTTTAATAAAAAATTTTAAACTGATATATTCTTATAAAAATACTTATAAAATACAACTTATATTATTCCACCATGGATTAATTATATTTCAAAAATATTTAATTCCTTTTTATCAGATGAATCGGATGAACTGCAACTTACATAAGTACTACGTGAATCTAACAAACTTATGAGACCATCAGTAACTTCGAAATCATGACAAAAATTTTGTAATCTTTTTTGTGAACATCAAATATTAAGCAACGAGTTAAGCATTAAATTGTAAAGCAATTTTCATTGTTAAGCAATTTTCATTGCAATTCCGAAATTATTAACGTTCATAAGTGCCAATATTATTAAATACCTGGTTCCTTTGCTGACGCTTGCACTTCACTGCCTACATCTTTAAAAGCCGAGCTTTCGTAGCAGTTTTCATTTAAATTTACTCTTTTGTCACGTTTTAGTTAGTTTTTTGCAATACCTACCAGAGTTGGCTGAGCGAATGTTTGCCCAAAATCCTAACGCTGCGTCTACACCAGACAATTGTCATATATATTTCATAATCTGTATTAGGTGCCAAATTACAGTCAGCTGCAAGGAAATTGTCAACTGTTGTGAATTATTTTGGTAGCGATACTTTAGTGAGCGATGTTTTTCTCTGAATGTGTTTTTACTCTAAGTGTCAGGGAAGTTGTCAAAGTTTTGAATTTAGATTTAAAGTTTAACCCCAGCTTTCCTTAAAAAAAGAAAAGATTATATTTATCTTATTATTTACCATTCACTCTCTAACGCTCAGTACATTTCAAACATACAGGTGAGTGCATACTTTCGCATTGATCAGTCGTGTTGTTATTCAAGACGATCTTTGAAAAAACATAAACTTGTAACTACATTTTTTGAGGTGTACCAATTAAAGGTTTAAGCACTCAACAGTTGAGTTCAGTAGTGGGATTCCTAAACGCATTAAAGACACTTGTAGTTATCGTTAACTGTCCCTTAGCTACACTTACTGTTAACTAGTATTCCCAACATCTTTGCTTGCAATGTTTGTCTTTAATTTTGACAGTTCGTTAAAGATGTTTATCGCAAGCTTAACTACGATCATTTTGGCGCCGATAACTGAAACAACAATAACGTTAAGTAATTTTAGAGTAATGTGTTTCGTTGTTTAGCTTTAAACTATAATTTTTTATTGATCTTTGTTCTAAAAATATTAAAATTTTTTGTAAAATGGCCTTCGAATTTTTGGCAATGGATGCAGCGTTGTTGCACGATGAAGTTTCGATGAGAGACAGTGCTTTGGAGTGGGCTGTTCTGCGAAGGGTGGACAGCCCTTTTGATTTGCCGGATTCAAAATTCATATAGAAACTTATATAGAATAACTCCCGAGACAGCTCAAAACATAATCGCTTCTATTCGCGATGAGCTAGAAAAAAAAAACAATCTCGGCTTTGTTAGCCGAAAACGAAGTAAGTAGTAAAAGAAAAACATTACAAATAGTACACTACGCTTCGTTTTTATGCGAATGGCTGCTATCAGCGGCCAGTAGGCCAGAATAAAGCCATCACAATGAGCCAGTCATCCATGAGCCGCTCAATCCATCGAGTGACAGATGCCATCAACAATAAAATGTTTTGTCCGAATGTCCGTTTCCCAGTGACACACCTTGAGAGGTGTGTAAACATATTATATACATAAATAATAAAAAAGCAAAAATATGCATTACACTTAAGTTTTCCTGGTGAGTATCATTGCTTTTCTAAACTTACTTCTAATTTTTCAAAAGAAGTCGCTAATAGCTCTACAGCAATGGCAATTCGTATCGCAGCTTCAGCCAATAATTGCGATGCTTCTGCTTGCTTACGTGCTGATTTAGCCTGTATCTGTAAGAAAAAAAGTTGAAGGAACACAGTAAATACAGCAAATCTTCTTACTATTAATAATTCTACTCACAGTGATCGCGTCTGCCTGTATATTTGATATTTCAGCAAATTGGTCCCGTGCCAAGTTCAATTGCGTCCTTTTTGGCGCGCTTTTTTTTTTGGTGCAGCGTTTGAGGGTTGTGCCGGCGCTGGCTCTTCAGCAGTTTCTTCTAGCACATCCACCGGCCAATTCTCCTCCGCGCTAGCAGCTTCATCAAGCATATGGTTTTGAGATACATGGGTGTTGAAAATTGATGGCAATCCGGCAGTTCGGTAAAGCAGCGCATAATAAAGAATGTCAAAATTGAATTTATGTATGTATGTGTAATAATACGTATATCATGCTGTTATGTTTTCATTACAAATATGTTAGTTATGTATTGTACTAATGTAGCGGATATTTTAAAATGGCTAGCTTCTAAAACATAATGTGTCATTGAAACTTTCTTTTCGATTTAAGCCATATATCTTATATATCTTACTTTATATCTTACTTATTGTTTTATTATTTGTATTTTAACATAACACTCTAGAGAATAAACGCCACTTAAAACAAGATTTAAGATTTGTTAACTCTTATTAGTCGAACATTGATTTTTTTAAGCTTCAAGCTTAAAACATCGAAAATGCAACAATGGGCAACAGTTGGGCACTGGTACAAAACTGCTGTTTCCCCTTCTTCCAATAATATTTGCAAATGCTATCATCATAAAATCAATTAGTTTTATAATGATACCAAAACAGTGAAGTTACTTACCTCTTCCTCTGGAAAACTGTCTGGACATATAGGGCTACCTTCAGAGCAGTTCTGACCAAGGATGTCCAACACTCTTAGCTCTAAATCTGTGAGCGCAGGAACGCAGGGAATTCCACTACAGGTAGCATAGAATTTTTTCGATCGATTAAATGGCGTCCGCTACCTGTAGTGGAATTCCCAAAAAATTAACGTTATCTTAACGTTAACGTTAACTAACAGAGTTTGTGGTTTGCAATAACGTTTGTCGTATTCCCAAAACTGCACTTAAAGACACTTTTAGAAAAAAAAAATATTCACAATGAAAGCCAGAAATAACGTTAGCATACATCGAAAATATGGCAGCACTGTTATTTCTCACAAGTAACAACACAAGTTAAAAAAAGAAAAAATAAAATAAAAGGTCATAAAATGGAGCAAAACAAAAAAAGGTCCACCCGGACAACAGCGGAGCAGCATAAAATTATGCTAAATTTTTTTTGCACAAAGAAAGGGTTGGCAGAAGGTAGATTCGCCTCCATACATGGAAGACAGGAAGTGGCTAAGAAATGGGAGCTCGCTGCCATCCTCAACGGTGTTAAAGGAGAGGAAAAAACCGGAACCCAATGGCAATTCGTAAGTTTTCATATAAAAACTGTTATGTCAACTTTAAACATTTTTTTCATTAGACTTGCCGCGACCTAAAAAACTGAACATCGGTTAAATCAAGGGAGCGCAGGAAGGAAATGGCAAAGACGAGTGGAAACCGCTTACACTTCCTGCGCTGACAGATTTAGAACTAAGAGTGTTCGACATCCTTGGTCAGAACTACTCTGAAGGTAGCCCTTTATGTCCAGACAGTTTTCCAGAGGAAGAGGTAACTTCAATGTTTTGGTATCATTATAAGACTAATTGATTTTATGATGATAGCAATTGCAAATATTATTGGCAGAAGGGGAAACAGAAGTTTTGACACCAGTGCACAAATGTTGCCCATGTATCTGATATATTGCTTGATGAAGCTGCAGGCGCGGAGGAGAAGTGGCCAGTGGATGTGCTGGATAAAACTTCTGAAGAGCCAGCACCGGTACAACCCTCAAACGCTGCACCACAAAGAAAACGCGCATCAAAAAGGACGCAAATGAACTTGAATGACGCACGGGACCTATTTGCTCAAATAGCAAATAAACAGGCAGACGCGATCACTGTGAGTAGAAGTATTCAATAGTAAGAATCTGGCAAGTCTGTCAGAACGTCAAACACGAAAGTAAAATTGCGCAAATAAAATTTTCTTTAATTTTGCAAATATTTCCAATAATTTACATTTTAAAACGTTTAAAATAAGTGCAACAGCATAAACAAACAATTCTTCGTTGAATGCGAACAAAATACCATCAAAGCAATCATCAGCAAAGAAAGTGAACTGCGGCAATTGCAAGCGGCGGATCGACGGCGACTGCATCCAATGTGATAAATGCAGTAAATGGTTGCACGCCCTATGCAGCGGGCTAAACGCCCAAGAATATTTGGATGCAGCAGAACAAGATGAAGATGAGTATGTCTGTCCAGGTTGTACGCAACCCACAGACGCTAGTGATGCCGATAAACTGACGGCCAGCCAGTTCAGCATCATCATGTCAAAGCTCAGCCATCTTGATGAAATTAAGAAGTCGGTGGACTTTATGTTGTTTCAGTACAAGGAGCTCATTGTTACCGTAAACATAAACACAAAAAATCGAATCAGTTCCAAAAGAAAACATAAGACTGCAAGCTGTGGTATGCGAGTTAAAGAACTCGATTAAATTCTTAATGGATGAAAGGGTAAGAAATGACTGCGTGGTGCGTGGCTTAACAGACCATTTCAACACGATATCAGCGGCTGAGCTCATTCTGAACCTGTCAAAGGAACTCAACATAGAGGTTGCCATGAAAGATATAGCACAGGCAAGTTTCTATAAGACAGCTAACCACCAAAGAGCAGCAAGCAACAACAACAACCTTAAAACAGTTCTAGTCAAGTTTTGCAACCGCGAGGCAAAGCATTCATTTATGGAGGCGAAAAAAAAAGTAAAAAACGACCCGGCTAAGAAAAACACGGTGTACATAAATGAGTACCTCAATAGGGATACGCTACATCTCTTTGGCCATACAATTTTCGCTAAGAAAGATAAGGGATAACGTGCTAATAAAATCCTTAAGTATGAGGAGGTCGACAAGTTGGTCTTGGCGGCAGCATCCGACAAAAAACATAGAGGCGCCCAATATTTAGCATGCACACAACAAAATCATGATGGCTCTGAGGACGGCGATAATTTAGACATGACAAACAGACGCTCCCCGCCCCGCGCTCAATAGGTTAAAAAGGTGGTCAATTAATTATCCTAAACATGAATTACTTTAAAAATATATTTGAATTCAATAAACATACAAAAAACCAGCAAAATTACTACATAAATTTTTTATCATTTAATGCAAAAAGCATTGCTTCAATAAGCAAATTCAACGAGTTTAGAACGGAACTCTTCAAGTTTGAGCAGCTGCCGCAAATCATATGCGTACAAGAAACAAGGCTTTCATCAGATACTGCTGAAATATATGCGATACCAGGGTACCGCAGCGTCCACTGCTGTAGAGGAGACGGATATGGTGGTTTATCCTTTTTTGTAACTGAACAACTCGTAATAAACATTGAAGATATATGCAACGAATCTAGCTGCCACATCATACGGATTTCAATACCCTCAGTAAAAATCAATAGCAAGCCGCTGTCAGTCATAGGATTTTACCGCTCGCCTAGGTGCCCCACAAAAGTATTTATAAATCATCTGGAAAACCAACTGCAACAAAATTGCGTATCTGCGGGTGATTCAAATATTGCCAGCCGATCGCAATCCATGGACAGACACTCACTGATAAAACTGCTGAACTCCAATTGCATGTACTCATGCCATGATTTGACTACAAGACCCGCCTCGAACACATACATAGACAATGTTTTCTCCAACATACACTGCGAACAATTAACAACCAGTTCAATAGAAAACACTATGAGCGACCACAACATGATAAGCTGCATAATCAAAACACAAAGTCAAACTCAAAAATATAAAACATTTGTGAAAACAGTCTATAACTATGAAAATATTGCTAGAACCTTTGATACAAACCTAGATGGCATAACCTTGAATGAAAGCAACAATCCCAACGAAATTTATAATTTCATTGACAACATTATAAATTGACAACATAATCACATTGCCAAAGCGATCCAGGAGAATAAAGAGAAGGTGGCCACAAAAATTAAACTTCAGCACCTCGCAGCGCCATGGGTAAATCAACAATTCAAAGATCTGCTAAAAATAAAAAAAAATTTGCTAATAAGAATCAAACAACAACAACACAGACGGGACTTAAGAACGCGCCTAAGCGGCATTATCAACATCATCAAAGAAATGAGGAAATTTTTCACCGACAGCTATTACAAGCGAAAATTAACAGAAGCTAAAGGCGATATGAAGGCAACATGGAAGACTTTAAACGTTTTCTTCAATCGTACAGCACAACAGACCACAATCGCAAAAGTGGAAAGCACTGAAGGCACAATAATAACCGGCAGCATCGAGGTAGCAAATAGTCTGAATGAATTTTTTGCAACGAGGGCTGTGGAGATAGCCGCATCGATTGAAGTTGAAGACGGAGACAACCTCAATGCGTTTAGAATACTGAGCAGAGCAAACAAAACATTTATATTTGAACGAGCGACCAGGAGCGAAGTCCAACAAACAATACAGCAGCTAGACACGAGCAAGTCATTCGGCATAGACGAAATCCCGCCTAGCATCGTCATCAACTCCAGCGAAAGCATAGCAAAATTAATGACTAATAACTAATAAGTACTAATAACATCTATATTTAAACATCGAATTAACCCAGCAGACTCCAGCAGACCCAGTGTTAAAACCAAAACTCAAAACTACAGGTCTATTGCAATCCTCTCAGTGCTAAACACAGTAGTCGAAAAAACCATGAAGAAACAAATAACCAAGCGCCTAGAAGATATCCAGCTTTTATATACACATCAGTATGGATTCCGACAGCGATCAGGGACCCAGCCAGCACTAGTCCAGGCGATAGACAACGTTTGTGCATTCATGGATAATGGCAGCAGTGAAGTTGGAGCACTTTTCATCGACTTCCAAAAGGCGTTTGAATGCGTAAATCACGAGATACTCATTGCATAACTCGAATACGCTGGATTTCATGGAAACAGCCTTTCGCTGATAACCAGCTACCTCGCGGGCAGGCATCAAATAGTATTCAATGGCAACTCCTAAAGCTCACCAAAGGATATCACATGAAGTGTACCGCAAGGAAGCGTGCTTTGCCCCATCCTCTTTCTGATGTTCATCAACGACATAAAAAACGTAACATTGAATGGCAAACTTTTTCTCTTTGCTGGTGACATCGCACTGTTCTATCCAACCATGTTTAGGCTGACACTGAGAGCTATACTCGAGTATGACGTGTCAGTACTAAAAGAATTCTTCCGCTTCAACAAGATAGTAATGAATGAAGAGATAACCCAGTTCATAATCATCTCACCACAGCACAGCACAGCCGAAAAATTCAAATTCACTGTCAATGAAATAGAGTGGACAGAGGAAGAAAAAGTCAAGTTCTTGGGACTCACGGTAACGAACAAGCTGAGCTGGAACAAGTACATACAAAATATATAAAAAAAGACTTCGTACGAACTTGTTCTATTACGTAAGTTCAAAAACAAACTTTCAGTCGATACGAAGTACCTGATATATATGTCGTTGGTTCACTCGCACCTGACATATATGACTATGTGTTGGGCCCACAAAAACACTACGGAACTAAAGAAACTACAGGTAATGCAAAATAAAGCAGTGAAAGCGATCATTGGACTACCAATTCGATACCCCAGTCACCTACTCTTCCAAGAAACTACAAGAATATCCTGCCTATACGCGAACAATATCAGTACCAATTAACATTACAGGTTTACAAAAATATAAACAATATAAGCTACAATACTACTCAATTACAACAGCACATCCACAGATTCTACACCAGGAACAGAAGTAACCTTGTCATGGCGAGATGCACCAGGGGAGTTACCAAACAACGCTACCTATACCAAACAACGCTACCAGGAGCAAAAGCTTATAACGGACTACCGGTAGAGATAAAAAATAATAGAACAATAGGAGTATTCAAAACCCACTTTAAAAAATTCCTTCAAAGAGAAAGCTAAAAAAAAAATGTAACTTTAAAGAATAAATTAATTATGTATATATGTATTTATGTATAATATTTATATATTTACTACAATATAATTTTTCATTTTTATAACTATTATTATTAACTTATAATTTAGTAAGCCAGACAGGCACGCTCCTTAATAGCCTATTGGCATTGGAGCACAAAAATAATGTGTATATATGAAATTATTGAAGTATCTAAAATAAAAAAAAAGAAGACGCTGTATTTACTGTGTTCTTTCAACTTTTTTTCTTACAGAAACAGGCTAAATCAGCACGCAAGCAAGCAGAAGCATCGCAATTATTGGCTGAAGCTGCGGTACGAATAGCCATTGCTTTAGAGCGATTGGCGACTTCTTTTGAAGAATTAGAAATAAGTTTAGAAAAATAATGATACTCACCAGAGAAACTTAAGTGTAATACATATTTTTTTGCTTTTTTATTATTTATTTATATATGTTTATTATACAGGGTGTCCCGCAATTGAGCGCAACTATTTACGGAGGTGAGAGGTTATGTCGAGTTGGGCTAAAAATCGTATGGAAGGGGGGTGGTCTATTTTCACATTCTGAGGAGCTACAGGGTTAACTAATATTTCACGATATTTCTAACTAATATTTCTCAGAATTTCGCGTAATGAAATTTTTTTTAATGATAAATTTTGTAATATTTTCAATTTTCTTTTCAATGACAACAAAAACATTAATGTATCTTAAAAAGGAAAAAAAGCGGCTGTACTAAAAAAATTATACTTATTAGAAAATAATGGTAAATAAAGACATTACAATTATTTATGGAGTAGTTAATCTCGTTGTTTTCTAATAAGTAGAATTTTTTTAGTACAGTCAACTTTTCTATTTTTTAAGATAAATTTATTTGTTTGGTGTCATAGAAAAGGGCTTTGAATAAATTACAAAATTGATTGCAAAAAAAATTTAATTTATTACTCAAAGTTGTAAGAAATTTGCACTCACAAATGAAATTTGGTAGTTTTAACCTATTGATTTCATCTTCGAACTAGCACAGCTTGGTAACGGTTAAGTTGGTGCTATTTGTTTATATACCGTTAGAAAGGTGATTTCATTTCCTTTGCAATGAGTTATCAAAATAAGTTTTCTATAACTTAGCTTTTGTGCTAAAAACAATAACGTGACTCAAAGTCGTGAAATATTAATTGATCCTGTAGTTCCTAAGAGTGTGAAAATTGACAGCCCCCCCCCCCCCCCCCCTCCATTCGATTTTTAGCTCAACTCGACATAACCTTTCCCCTCCGTAAATAGTTGCACTCAATTGCGGGACACCCTGTATAATAAACATATTATATAAATAAATAATAAAAAATTTGTGTTACACTTAAGTTTCTTTGGTGAGTATCATTATTTTTCTAAACTTACTTCTAATTTTTCAAAAGAAGTCGCCAATCGCTCTAAAGCAATGGCTATTCGTACCGTAAATTGTTGCATTCAATTGCGGGACATCCGGGATTTTTGAAGCGAAGCTTTTTACTCCTCGTTCTGTGATTTGCTTGGAGTGAAATCTGAAAAATTTTCGACAGATTTTTTCTTGGAATTTTGATGGTTTCTTTGTTGCTAGCGCTTATTACAACAAGAAAATTTAATACTTTAATAATAAATACTAAAAATATGTTTTGGTTCCCGTGGGGATCGAACCCGTGCCCTTTGTAACGATAGCCCAGTACACTATCCACTAGGCCACAAAGACCTCTGAGAAAGAGTTGTTAATTTAATCTTAGTTATAACAGAAGCTGTGCTGCAGTAGATCGTTTTATTTGCCTGCATCATATGTGACTGCAGCATCGGTGTGTTTGTATTGTGAATGCGTTTGTGGTGTTGTTGGCATAGAGTATAAATTATTATGTAGAGATTGCATCAACTCTGCTAAATCTCTGGCATGTGTTAACAGAGATTAACAGAGCGTTTTTTTTTCATGTTTTTAAGTGAAATGACTCTGTTAACACTGTTAACATTTAACTGTTAAAATGTTTGTTAAATTTTGTTTCGTGTGCGTTCTTATTTTTGAAGCGAAGTTTTTGAATCCTCTTTCTGTGATTTGCTTGGAGTGAAATCTGAAAAATTTTCGACAGATTTTTCGCTACGCAGTAGCTGTTGAAGGAAAAAATTTGTTCAGTGCAGCCAAGTTCACAACCATGTGTGGAGAGTTAAAATGGAGAGGCGCTGGCATTATATGCCCGCATTTGTAATTAGCGTGGAAGTTTATAATTGGCGTAGAAGCAGTAAATAAATATTTTTTTCTGTAGATATGTAATTATTTTATGTTTTTATTTTTGAATTTAAAAGTTAATTTATTAAAAAAAAAAATTATTAAGCTATCAAATCTATGTAACTGCGAAAAAGCTTCGCTTCTCTCGTGTGTCCAACGACGCACCTGTGTTTTTTATAAAATGTGCCTGAATATTTTATATTCAATATAAAGTTTTTTTTATGAATGTTTTGTTTATTCACTTTTTAAATAATATTTTATAAAAATATTAAAATAAAAAATAAATGAATTAATTGAAATGTTTTTTTTTATGAAAATTTTTGTGCAATTAAGCGATCTTTTGTGCAATTAAGCGATACGTTTCGCAACTGATAAGCGATATCCAACATCAATATAGCTATCAATTGGTGCAGCTGTCATTTCTACATTTGGCAACAAATCATTCATAACTTCATTTCCTTTTGAAGTATGTAAGCTCAAGTTGTGAAGAGCTGCACATGCATTCACAATTTTTCCGGGCTTTGCACAGCTCTAATGGGTAGCCAGAATCGTCTGCAAGGATATAATTGTTTACAAGTCAAATTCAGTAAATTTTTATAAAAGTACCAATTAAAAAAGTTTGTCAGCCGCCACGGTCAAAAGACCTTTGCATGACGTTGCGAACAGCACAAGCATTCCATATAAAGGCATCATGGCGAGCCCCAGGGTACCTTGCATTGACATGGAAAATCTTTAAATTTGGATCACATATCTTAAAATAATGTATTTAGCAATGAATTATTTTATGAACAAGCTTTAATTTGTCATTTGGACATTTATAGAATGATAACCATGATGGTTCACATATGACTCTTCGTGCTGCGGTGGTCCGACGATGGAGACGTGGGAGCAGTCAATTGCACCAATAGCACCATCAAACGGCTCACGAGCTGTCCTAAACAGCGATAGTGCTGCTTGCCTCTCAAGGTGTGTCACTGGGAAACGGACATTCGCGCAAAACATTTTTTTGTTGATGGCATCTGTCACTCGATGGATTGAGTGGCTCATGGATGACTGGCTCATTGTGATGGCCTTATGCTGGCCTGCTGACCGCTGATAGCATCCATTCGTATAAAAACGAAGCGTAGCTAGCAACTATTAATGAAGAGTTTAAGTGTACTATTTGTAATGTTTTTCTTTTGACAAAGCCGAGATTGTTTTTTTTTCTAGCTAATCGCGAATAGAAGCGATTATGTTTTGAGCTGTCTCGGGAGTTATTCTATATAAGTTTATGAATTTTGAATCCGGCAAATTAAAAGGGCTGTCCCCCCTTCGCAGAACAGCCAACTCCAAAGCACTGTCTCTCATCGAAACTTTAACTGGCAACAACGCTGCATCCATTGCCAAAAATTCGAAGGCTATTTTACAAAAAATTTTAATATTTTTAGGACAAAGATTCAATAAAAAATTCTAGTTTAAAGCTAAACACCGAAACACTTCACTCTAAAATTACTTAACGTTATTGTTATTTCAGTAAGCGGCGCCTAAATAATCGTAGTTAAGCTTGCGATAAACATCTTTAACAAACTGTCAAAATTAAAGACAAACATTGCAAGCAAGGATGTTGGGAATACCAGTTAGCATTAAGTGTAGCTAAGGGACAGTTAACGATAACTACAAGTGTCTTACGCATTTGGGAATTCCACTACTGATCAGTTTTAGTGAGCGCTCAAATAATTGTACCATTCAGCGAATTTTTACACAACTGTTTCCAATTGTTGACTACGATGAATGCGCCCATAAAGAATAACAAAGAGCGGTTTTTGATTGTGAAAGGTAAAAAAAGAATAAAAAAACGCGGTTTTTCGATGTGAAAGTTGTGAGAGAGATTAAAAAGTATAGTTTTACGCACAGAATTTAATTTTTTTTTCGCTAGCCAACGTTCTCCAAGTGCCACCACAAGCAGCACAAGTAAGTGCAGCGTTAATTTTTGTTAACGTCCTCCAAGTGCCACCACCAGCAACACAGCAAGTGCAACGCATTTTTCTTGCTCCTTTCGTTGCATTTGCTTCTGTTGCTGGTGGTGGCACTTAGAGATTGTTAACAAAAATTACGCTGCAATATTAAATTGTTAAACACTTATTAAATTGTTATTTAATAAAACTTTTATTAGCATAACTTACTTATGCTGCTAGTGGTGGCAATTGGAGAACGTAGGCCAGCGAAAGAAGTAGAAAATTTGCGCTGCACTGATTTGTGCTGCTGGTGATGACACTTCGAGGACGTTGGCCAGCGAAAGAAGCAAGAAATGTGCGTTGTACTTGCTTCTGTTCCTGGTGGTGGTACTTGGAGGATGTTAACAAAAATTTTTAAGAAAAATTTAACTAATGCACCAGGAGATAGTTGGCCAACGAAAAAATTAAATTTTGTGCGGAAAACTTAATTTTCAACTTTCACACTGCGTTTCTGTTTCGACGTGCTTTTTTCAATTTTTTTAACATTTCTCAGCATTTTTTTCAAGGAAACGTCAAAAATTGTCAGCATACGTCAAATCGTTGTTAGCTCAATTGCCTGCCTGACAATTGAGACAATTGAGCTGCCGACTGAGAAAATGAGAGTGTGTTAGTAAAAAATGTTGTAAACATTTTGGTGGGGAAAATGGATGTTTATTTAAGAAATTCTTTAAGAATGGCTCAAAAAGGAGGAAAATGTAGGATTAAACATTTAATAAATATGTGTGTGTGTTTTATGGCCACTGTTCCGGGTTGAGGCGTCGTTCTAAAGGTGAATTTTAGGGACAGATTAAAAAAAAACTACTGCAGATATTTATAAAAACTTTTTTTATTATTTTAATCAAATTTTCAAGAACACAAAAAAATATATTGTTAAAAATTCATGTACATGTAGGCTCACAGGTGGCGTTGCAAATTGGTGTCCAAAAATGCCGATGGGACAAATAAATCCATATCAGGTCATCTGAAAAAAGTTTGTGGTTAATTTAAAGGCCTAACTCTTGGGATCGCCGTGCTTTGTCCCCATATAGTGAATCGGCAAAATTAAAGAAGTTATCGCAGAAAAATGAAATTTGGTTTGCTGGTTCAAAATATGTTAATTAAGAAAAATTCGAAGTTTCGGAAAAATCGGTGGAAGGACATGACTACCTCTCATACATCTTTAAATTTTAAAGTTTAATTTTAGCTACAATTGTATATAGAATAAATCGAAAGTTGGTAACTATCTGTTAAAATATGTCTTTTAGCTTAGTGGTTAATTTTGTTTCATTCGGGTCAAGGACATGACTACCTCCCATATATAATTTTTCTCAAAAACTAAATTGTAACTCCATTAGTGATCAGAATGCACTGAAAACTTATAACAACTTATAAAACTATATTTTTGGACTCTCTGAGAAATTTCGCTTCATTCGATACAAGGACATGACCATCTCCCATATATCCTTTTACTCAAAAACTAAATTTTAGCAACATTTGTGATCAAAATGCAAATAATTTAATATTCTCTTTAAAAAGGGTCATAAATAAATTTGTTTCTAAATTTGCTCAACAAATAAGGTAATTAATTGATTGTAATTTATGATGTTTTCTTTCAAAATGTATTTCTCAATTTCTTTGAATTCATCATTTTTTTATGTGTTTTGTAGACCTAAGTGACGATAGTTCCGGATCCGACATTATTAACAAATAATCTCTATTTGTATTTTCTCTCTTCGTTTTAAAAAATGTGTAAAACGTTTTTTTAATATTTTATTACCTATTGGCAAGTTGAAGTATTCCAGAACATCGCACTAATGCACTAAAACCTTATGAACAGTACTTGGCATGTAATACCAGCCATACTGTATTAAATATGAGTTTCTAGTAATATTTAGCAGCTCTTTAAACGTTGTCACATTAACCGGGATTCCGCAAGATAAAACTCTTAATATTATGCCAAAATTATCAATAAGACTTCTATCAATCCCAGTAATTTCAGCAGAAATTTCACTATTTTCAAAAAATCGTCGAGCCGTGTTTCCGTCGTTAGTAGTTCCAAATCCCGTTTTTACTTGGTCTATTATTAATCCCGTCCGTGTTTTGAATTCATTTTGAATTCTTTTTTGTTTTGTGAAAAAACTGAGGTATTTTCCTTACTGACTCTCCAAACTTTCAAAGGAAGACGGTAAGCAATGCGCAATATGCATTCAAAAAAGCGTATCCAGCAGTGGAGTCTAGAAAGTCCATATTTATAATTATTAATACAAGGGTCCTTAATAATGTTTATATTGTTCATATCTGTAGGGCTTGCATTACATATAAAACACCTACTTGCTGAGTTTGTGTCACTCAAAACATTTGCAACTGAACCATCTATCATTGTGCAGTGCATATCGTAAGACACCTCAACAGTTTAACCATTTGTATCAATTACAGAACATTCCAAATTTTTAAATTTTTCAATATAATCGTTGTGCATTTGCTTAATTAAAACTGGATTCTCTTTTGTTAATACAAATTTAAGGGGTCTACAATACATTGTGGAAGATGGCGTTTTATTTACCCATTTACCCAATACTTCCTTTGAGTCTAAATATACCATTCTGAAAAAAATATAAATTTTAAATATAAGGATAATTGTGGAATGCACGTATAAATGTACATCTGTGTATAATAATTTACATACCTCAGAGGGACAAAGGCTATAAAAAAAATGAACTCGTCTAACTTGAACTTTCGTTTTAAAATTTTTGCTTATATCGACTATGGCCAGAGCTACCATCTATGCCCCACTTGCAAATAAGGGACAGCTTTGTACATTTTTGTTCCGTATTACAAATTTTAATCACACTTTCCGCCGCTTTACACATTATACATTTTTACATTTATTTTATTATTTATACATTGTACATTTTAAGTCAACCTCTGCTGAAATTTCAGTCGTTGCAATAGGCAAAAGATGGCAAACAGTTTGGATGAAGCTCATTAAATGTTTGCCGCAATACGTTATATTTTCGTTCCGACAAATCCAAATCCATGTATAGCGCCAATGCCTTTTCAATAGAAATGCATTTTACATCTGCTTTAGTGCTGTCTAAATTATTATTACACGTTTTTCTTAACCCTCCGATGAGTGAGAAGGTCCCTAGGGACCTTTTTGCCTTTTCAAACTGAAATTACTCCTACTTCGGCCACTTCAACCCCCTCCAAGAGGGGGAATACTCTGGAGGGGAATACTCTGTATTCCAAGAGTATTTTGTTGCGCATCTTTTGGAAAAAAAATCAAGCCGATCGGATCATTACTTTAGGAGTTATTGAGGTTTTAGTGAAAATAGTACGCGGACGTGTGAATAGGTCCGTATGGACCTTGTACTGAATTTTACTAATAAATGCATGTTTTTGCGCATCATTATAATTTTTTTATTGTTTCAACACATAATTTACTTTTTCTGAACACAAAGACCTAAACTCAAAGACATTAGGGATGATGGTAAAAACAAAAAATTCTAAGAAAAATTCGAAGACATGAACTTTATTGCTTTCAAGGAAAGGCACAATATTCTAATTTTATACTACTAGCAATAAACCAGTTCTTAGAATTTTTTGTTCTTAGTATTTTTTGTTCTTAGTATTTTTGTTCTTAGAATTTTTTCTTAGAATTTTTTTGTTTTTATCATCATCCCTAATGTCTTTGAGTTTAAGTAGACGTACGAAAGAGTATAAAAGAAGTTGTAGTTTCGTAAACCAAATCAGTCAAAGTTTAGACAGCGAAGAGTAAAATCGTGTGTGATAGAAACAAAAATATAAATATGGCAGATGCAAGTAATTTGGACGTTGCTGAAATTGTTGTACGCCGTAGTACACGTTACCAGCAAATGACTGCGGATGAAAGGCGTGCAGCTGATAGTAGATTTGCTGATTTTATGGACGAAGACATGGATGAAGAAATTGATATTGCTGCAATTGATAATTATGAAGTTGAGGATGATGAAGATCGCACATACCAACCTGCTGAAGAGTCAGATGCCGAAACTGAAGGATACGTCTAGCTAAATGAAGATACTGATGACGACGATGATGAAGAGGAAGAAAATGATGGGCAGGAAACGAATTAAAGTTACTATATTGGTAAAGATGGCACCCAATGGAGTAAAAAAGCACCACCAACATCATGCACTCGTAATCATAACGTGGTCGACTTCACAAGAAAGAAACCAGGACCAACAGGAAATATACACGACCCCTATACAATAATGCGTTCAATCATGACAGAGGAAATAATACACGTGAAACAAATCGTAAGGGCAGGGAGGTTACAGCTGCATGGAATTTGGCGAATCCCACGAAGAAAAAGGAGTGGAAGCCAGTGGCAGTGAAAGAGTTTGACGCCTTTGTAGTTATTCTTTTGTATGCTGGACTCACAAGATCAAACCATGAACCAGCTATAGAATTATGGGGCGCGACGCGTTGCCCAATATACAAAGCTGCGTTGTCGTACGATCGCTTCATGTGTATAAAGCAATTTATTCGATTCGACAATGGAAATACTCGACAACAGCGACTCATCAATGTTTTATGCTATAAGTCCATTTTATTAATTCCATTCACTTATTGACAAATGTCATATAATTCACAATTGCATTTCAGTGTAGTAAGAAGTAGTAGTAGTAGTATTTATATACATAGTAGTATAGGCATATATTGCATATATAACATCCCTTTTCTTAAGTATAGTATATATCTATGTATTAATAGTTAGGTACACATTTTTTTTTAAAATATAATATCTTATTCTAAACAATCGCTTATTAAAGTTTGAATAAGCACAATGATGCTTATATATGTATTTTAAAAATTATTTAGCTGTATAAAATTGAGTTGGCTTAACAATCCTACCAGACTTTGTTGCATATTGTTCCTTTTCAATATTTAAATTGTTTTCCTCTACCCTACCATCATTCCCATTTATTTCTTCTTTCCTAAAATTTTCTGAAGGATCAGACAGGATTGGTAAAGTGTCATTCATTGAAAAATCAACGCTAACACATCTGTTTTTTAAATGAATTCTATTCCTCCTATACTGAACTTTATTACAATCTTCTATTATGTAAGACCTGTTGCACTTTAATACTTTAACAATAGTTGCTGGTATCCAATTTGAATTAGGATTCTTTTTGAAATATACTGGATCACCCATTTTTAACAAACTTAATTGCTTTTTATCCCTGTTATAGTATTTGCAACTTTGAGTATTATTTTTTTCAATACATTTTTTGTATTCTGAGAACTTGACCACTTTTGGTTTTAATCTATCTTGCATGACTGGTATATTTATTCTTAAATTTCTTGACATCAGTAATTGTGCTGGTGAAGGTGCTCCACTTTTTGACGAATTTCTATAATGCAAAAGTGCAATGTATGGATCTGTCTCCGTTTCTTTAGACTTTTTCAAAATGTTTTTTACGATTTTAACTGAACTTTCAGCTTGACCATTCGACTGAGAATGATATGGGCTAGTTATTTTATGCTCTACATCCCATTCATGTAAAAAACTTTTAAATTTTGCTGATTGAAATGGAGGACCTCAATCAGACACTAAAGACATTGGAATGCCATGACGTGCAAAAATAGATTTTAAATTAATAATGACATTTTCTGCCGTTGAATCATTTTTCAATAATCCAGTTTCAATATATTTTGAATAATAATCTGTTACTACAAGATAAGTTGAATTATCAAAGTGCATTAAATCAATTCCTACTTGTTGCCATGGAACTTTACAAATCTGATAATTTTGCAAGGGTTCTTTTTGATTCGATGGACTAAACTTAGCACATACCTGACATTGTTCTATAATGTTTTTGATATCTACTGTCATGTTGGGCCAATATAATATATCCCTGGCTAAACCTAGACATTTGCTCATACCTTGATGCCCCTCATGTATTTTTCGTAACATTTCTGTTTGCATAGACTGTGGTACAATTAATTTTATACCTTTGAATATAATGTCGTTAATGACATTAATTTCATTTTGAAAACTCGAATAGCACTTCAACATAGGATGTACTTTTTCCTTACTATTTGGCCAACCATTCAAATAATATTGTTTCAATAATTTTAACACTTCATCGCACAAAGTTACTTGACGAAATTTATGAAGATATTCTTCACTAATAGCCAAATTTGAATAAATGGCATTAACATGACAATGCAAATCTGATTCACATTCTGGTATAAAATGATCTTTTATAGCAGCTCTGGACAAAGTATCTGATATATACATTTCTTTGCCAGGAACATGTATGACTTCCAAATCATACTTCTGTAAAGCAAGCATCATGCGTTGCAATCTAAGTGGAACCTCATGTAAAGGCTTATCAAATAAATAAACTAAGGGTTTATGATCAGTTTGGACTGTTATCCTGTGGCCATAGACATATTCATGAAATTTATTGCATCCAAATTGTATGGCAAGCAATTCTTTTTCAATTTGCGCATAACTGACTTGTGAATCTGTCAGTGTTCTGGAACTGTATGCTATTGGACGTTTACTTTGCATTATGACTGCACCCATTGCTGACTTTGTCGAATCAACTGATAATACAAGGGGTAAATTTGGATCATAACGAGCCAAAACTGGAGCATTCGAAATTGTATTCTTTAAATCATTGAAACATATATTGCAATTTTGATCCCATAACCATTGAGAATCATTTTTCAACAAATTTCTTAAAATTTTGGTTTTATCTGACATATTTTCAATAAAAGGACTCAAATAATTCACCATACCTAGGAATCTTTGTAGATCTTTAACGTTTTCTGGAGTTGGCATGTCTTTTATGGCTTTGACTTTTTCAGTATCAACTTTGACCCCATCTTTACTAAAAATATATCCTAAAAAGCAAACCTCTTCAGTTAGAAATTTACATTTGGATTTGTTCAACTTCAAATTCACTTCTCGTGCTCTTTCTAAAACTTTTCTAAGTCTTTCATTATGTATTTCAACGTTTTCACCATATATTAAGAAATCATCTACAAATATAAGAACTCCTTCTATGTCACCAAATAAGTCTACCATGACTCTATAGAATATTTCTGTTGCGGCGTTAATGCCAAAGGGTAATCTTAAATATTTGTATCTACCAAATGGCGTTTGAAATGTACAAAGTTCTGAGCTAGAACTATCTAATTTTAAGGACTAAAATCCAGAAAAAGCATCTAGGTGAGAAAAATAAGCTGCACCTTTTAATTTTGACCTGATTTCATCTATATTTTGAATTGGATAATATTCTCTCATTATGTTTTTATTTAGATTTCTCGGATCAAGACATACTCTTAATTTCCGATTTGGTTTGACAGTAATAACTATAGAATTTACCCAGGGTGTAGGCTTTGTTACTTTTTCTATGACTTTCATATCTGTCATATGATCCAATTCTGCACGTAAATCATTAAGTAATGCAAATGGTACTTTGCTGGGAGGATCAACACATGGAACTGCATTTTCACGTAACTTGAGATGACAGACGAAAGGAAGACACCCGAGACCTTGAAAAATATCATCATATTCATTTATAATTGTTTGACAATCATTTTTACTGAGAGTAAATACTCTTTTTAAAATGCCAATTTTTCGACAAGTAGGTAAACCTAAGACAGTAGGGCATTCTAAATAAGTGACTATGAATACGATATTTTCTATTAAATTGTTGAATTTGCATTCAAGTTTACACTGACCAACTATGGGAATGTCTTTGCCTCCAAATCCTGATACCTTTACTTCAGATTTACTTAAATGGTTTTCTGATAAATTCAGATTTTTGAAAGTTACTAATGACATTATGTTTGTGTCTGACCCTGAATCTAAGATAGACTTAATAACTTTGTTATTTATACTGACATCTAAATTCCATGTTTTGTTTGAATATTCATTTTTTTGAGAGACTGTGCCTATGAAGAATCTTTCAGTACTCTGAGTTGTATCAACATTATTATCATATACATTATAATTATGAGACTCTAAATTTCTTACATTCTCATTTTTATAACAAAATTTTGCATAATGACCATATAAATTGCAAAACCTGCATTGGGCATTCACAGCTGGGCACTTGCACCTGTGCCTTTGACCACATCTTCCGCATGCATCCACTGAAGTTGACTTTGACTGCTCACTATATCTGCTATTTTGGTTGAGAGCTGACTGTGACTGATGATTGTATCTATTGCGTTGACTTGGAGACCCTCGCCTTTTTTCACTATTTAACGTCGCTGATGAATTTGTTTTTGTTTGCCTCAAGTTTCTGTTGTTTCGCTGATGTTTTACATGTAGACCATTCTCAGACACGTTCAATGCAGAATCTTTCATAATTTTTTCAGAATTTTGTTGAGCCATTATAATAGTTTTTGCAATCTCTTTTGCCTTTTCCAATTGTAGATCGGGCTCCTGTAATAGACGTTGTCGTATATGCGATAGACTGGAACACATATTAGCTATGAAGATATCCCTTACTAATGACGTTCTTAGAGAACTAAACTCACAATTGGCACTCATATTCTCTAAGTCGATTATGAATTCATCGATGCTTTCAAATGTACCTTGTCTTCTGGTGAAAAATTTATGCCTTATCATGGTTAAATTTTTCCTTGGTTCAAAATATTTGTCGAATTTATCTTTAACAATTGCTAACGTAGCAGCATCCATATCCAAACTAAACGAATTGTATATTTCCAAGCCTTTGCTTCCCATGGAATGCAGCAATATGGCAATTTTACGATTTTCCGTGGCTTTATCTAAACCTGTCGCTAGCATGTAAAGTTCAATTTGTTGCCACCATTTTTTCCACTCTGCGGCATTATTATTTGTAACATCAGATGAAATAATTAATCTTGGCAATGATGAGCTCGAACTGGATAACACATGCTCTTCGGCCTTAACCTCAACTTTTGCACCAGCTCCACCAGTAGTAGGCATTTTCTCAGTTGGCCATGTTTTATAATATGCTGGACGTCGCTGCATTTGCTGCTTTTACGATTTACAACGAAATAAGCCTATAAAAAGGAGTGACAGACGGCGGTCGTTCTTGTTACTGCTAACGAAACAATTGGCCACACCAAATATCGAAGAACGTGCCCTGAACAACCATATAACCTCATATCCAAGGATACGCAATGCGATGGAAGCATTCGATGTCAGGGTAAGAAAAACATCTTCAAATTCAAGAATAGAATATATATTTATTTGTTTTTTATTTTTCTTTTCAGGTATTACCAAGACCGATGGAAGGCAATGCACCGTCGTTTGCGGCTAGGTCAAGTAGACCGTCATGTCGCCTTTGCCGTTCTGAGTACGGGCGGCAGCGGAAAACGCGGGCACACTGCTTCAGCTGCGGCAACGCTGTTTGCGGAGAACATAGCACACTTTTACATCGCTGCAACACTTGCGCACCGGGCGGGGGACAAGAAGTACACGCTCAACAACAATAATTTTTAAACTTTTTTATAAGTCTTAAGAAAATTCAAGCAAAAAAAAAAAAAAATAAAAAAATTGAAAAAATTATTTTTGTATGTAGAATTTATTTATAAACAATAAAAAAAATAAATTAAAAAAAAAAATTTTTTATATGAAAAAAACATGATTTACAAAAAAGGTCCGTAGGGACCTTTTCACACGGCCGTGAAGTTCAGAACTGTCACTCATTGGAGGGTTAATTTGTCTGCTGCATATTGAAGTTCTTGAAATGAATAATTTTCAATCAATTCTGAAATCTTTCTATTTTTAGATCTAACAGAACTTTGACTGAATACTTTTTTTTTCTACCAGATTTAGTTATTTCTTCATTTGTAGTATGTGACACGTTTGTTTCCATATCTGATGCTATTGAAGATTCCATTGTTTCTAGTTGTTCTATGTCAGATACAATAGATATTTTATGTTGGCAAGTTTTGCTCGTGCTTGGTTCCTAAATATTTTACTTTTAAAGTTTAACTTTTTTACTTAGATTAAAAAGAATATCAATATACAGCTTACATTGTCTGGGTCGAAAAATTTCCAATTCAACCACTTAGAATACTTTTTATCGAAGAATTGTCTATTGGATCTACTATCGCTCCAATATTTTTTTATTTTACTGTCAAACAATTTAATTTTTCTTAACAACACTTCTTTTTCAAGACTTGAATCCCCAATTTTGCCGTTTATAAATTTAGATACTTCTGGGATTTTATTTTTTGAAGACACTGATAACCAAAAATCAACTATATCGGAATTAATAATACAATTTGTCATTATCGAAAAATATTGCTTCACAACTAGTAAATAAATTTGACAGAATAGTTTTATTATGCATATCTTTTATATAGGTATGAGATTATTTAACTCACGAGGGCTCACTATTAGATTATAATGACTACTGCAGCACGAGGTTATTTCAATATTGACTAGGTATTCATTTAATTTTTTAGTGGTAATTCTGCAATTAATTCAAATATTATTGATAAAAAAATGGTGAAAACTTAAAAACAATCGCAAACTATTAGAAAATAATCACGTTAAACTGAAATAAACACGCTCTCATCTCTTGCTCAAATATAAAAAATAACGGAAAATAGCAAAATATAAATAACAAGTCATATTGTCAGCTTATTATTAGCACACACAACAACAAAGTGCAGTGTGTTCACGAAATAAATGAGTTGAAACATAGCGTTTACTTTTTGTGATATTTTTTACTGAGAGAGTAAAATCATTCTTACTCTCCCAGTAAAAGTTACTTGACAAACAGACCTACAGTCAATAAAATTGCACAGTTTGAAAAAATTGAATTGAACATTGAACTTCGCTGGAGCCCTTTACTTGGAAAAAATTATATAATCATATTTTTGGTCTTTGTAAAACTAAAAAATATAGATGTTTTAAAAAAATACAAAATTTCAAATTTCCGGTTAAAAATCTTAAATTTTTTTTTTACTAGTGATTAGATTTGTTAACAAAGTATATAAATGAAAAATACAAAATCGCTTACATTTTATTTATATATTTTTTTAATTTTTTCAAAGTTTGCAAAACTTTAGGGTTTCAGCCAAAAAAAAAATATTCTTTATATTTTTGGTAAGCTTTTGTCACTATTTAATAAAAATTATACACTACATCAAAATTTGATTGATTTTTTATAGTAATAAAAAAAAACAATTGTACAAACTTATTTTTTTTAAATTTTGGCAGTACCGTAAACTTAGGTCTTTGCAACTTTTTCTGAAACTTAGGAAATATGTCTTAAAAAATTCATATCATTTTTACATTTCCGGGTGAAAAATCTAAAACTTGTTTACATATTCTATTTAAGCCCTTTAAAATGTACTAAAATAACAAATAAAAAATTACGTATTCTTAAAAAAAAATTTCACTCTATCAAACTTTTGCATTTTGGGAATTCCAAATAAAAAATCGCAAAAGTTTTCGATGGCACAAACAACTTTTCCATATAAAATATTTACAAAAAATAATTTTTGTTTTTTTTTTACAGTTTTTTTTTACAACAGTTTTACCTCAAACGTTTTCTGACTTTAGCGCCCTCTACTGTTAACAAAAAGACGAGATGATAAATTCTATTTACGAATTTATTTAAGGTACTTTGTTAGCTTTACAAAAATGTATATTACTTAAATATTCTAAGCACTTTATTTTATTTTAATTTTGCCTATGGGACAAAGCACTGTGCGCCGTGGCCCGATTTTGATTTTTTCATTCACATGGAAAAAAATCAATGATTTTGACCATAAAATATCATTAATTTTTGGGCTTTCAACTTTGAACTTAAAAATTTTTTAAAATCAAAAACTTAAAATTCGGGCCACGGCGATCCTAAGACTTTGGTCTTTAAATGAACCACAAACCTTTTTTTTTTAGATGACCCAGTATGGATTTATTTGTCCCACCGGAAATGTAATTTTTTGAATGAACATTAATTTAAAAAAAAAAAAATAATATTCTTGAATACTTCATTAAAATAATAAAAATGTTTGTATAAATATCTACCGTAGCTTTTATAAATTAGCCTTTAAAAGTCGCCTTTAAAAACACGCTTCAACCCGGAACAGTCGCCTTAAAGACAAGTTTTAAATAGAAGAAACCATCGGACCCCTTTGATGGAGTTACGCCTAAATAGCAAACCGAACTCACTCTTCGCCGAGCGCAGTTTATCAAACACCTGAAATTAAATCATTCATAAGCAAATATGTACTCACAATATAAACAAAAGCCTTACCGTTTTCTACTTGTCGCATGAATAGTACACAGAACCAGTTGAATTTAGGCTACCAGCCAACTCTTGCCACAGCAAAATAAGAGCAATAAATCTCTATTGAGACTTTTTTCTCGGGTTTTCCTATAAAAAAAGTGGATTTATAAAATAAAATTGATTATTTAAATGATTAACTTACTTTTTTCGCTCTGCATTGCGATTTATGTTTTTCTCTTTTCTTATGTGCACTTGAAGAATAATTATTGACACCAATCAGCTGTTTCATTACAGAAGTTAACGGATTGTAATAGATTTTTATTTTCGAAGAATCTGTTATCAATCTAAAAAGCCATAAAATTTCGACATCCTGAATACTAATTTTAACAGATCTTTTATGGCCGACATCTTTTATGAATGATAACAGAAAATGCGTAACAGAATAACAGATTTCGCCGAATAGGCCCAATTAACTTTCACCCAATAAAATGTTTGTTTACAATGAACAATCGCCAAAATTTTTCAAATGAATTATTGCCCAAAAATTAAATTGAACGATTGCCCAAAATTGTTGTTTGTTAAAAACTGCTTGAAACATTAATTAAAATATTTCGCACGATGGAAATTATTATTTTCTTGCACGAAGGAAATAAAGTTTTAAATAAAGAATTTACGAAAACATTCAAATATTTCACAAAAGTGAAATAATCATTCAAGCTTTATCTTGCCAGCAAGTTTTCAATGCTCTTTTGAACTTGCCATTTGCGTTTCCACACAGCAAGCATTCTTGCACAGTTCTGATTTTTCTTTGAAGAAAGCGCTAGAACTGTTTAAAGAAATATTAATAAATTTTGAGGTAGTTTTAGTAGTTAATATTAAATTTGTATGCATTCACTCTTTAATTCAATGTTCATATCATTAAAATATTACAACATTAATTTACAATCAATGTTTCGTATATGACTACTTTGTCCGCTAATACGCAGCCATCTTAACTTGACGAATCAGAATAAAAAAACAGAAACAGCAAACAAAGAACAGTACAAAAGAAAACTTGCCGGTACGAGCTAGTCTGTACTCGTCCTATTCCGTCACGTCCCGAGCGCTCAAAAACTCGACTTTCCTGCAAGAAAAATTGGCGTGTGGAAAAGGGGTCTTAGCAAATTAATAAAAATAACCATTTTATTAATAAAAATAACGTAAAATGAACGGAAATAGAAGTGTTAATCTTTTAAATATACTGCTACCAGATGCTTCCAGCTCATCAAATACAAATTTTTATTTAATTTCAACTATCAGCTATTGTGCTTAAAACTTGCTTTAAGTCGTTTCCGTAAAATGTTCAAATTTTCTCATTTTGACAGCTAATCTAATTACTCTCTATTCTCGAACTTTACTCGAAGTTTACTTGAAGTGATTACGGAAACGGATTACGGGGAACAGGGGGCGAACCTTCACATGGCAACGTGTCTGACCGCCTCAACCTGGCGAGGCCAGCATTATCCATGTCGAAATCGTCTCAAGTCGACTCAAACCTCCAAGTGGTGTTCCCTGGGCAACGGCAAACTGGCATCCGTCAGTTTGACGGCTAATTTGAGCGGCGGGTCGATCCATAGACCTTAAACATGGAATGTGCGCAGGGTTTGGGTCCCGCCACATTACTACTGCCCAATGAAAACTAAACCAGCCTCGGATAAGAACCCCAATTACGTTGACGACCACCGCAAACGAAAAACGGACAATGATTTACGGATATGCACCTGGAATGTCCGGACCCTTTATAGGGAAGGTGCCATTATCCAACTGGCGGAAGCCCTCAAAACAATACAATCTGACATCACCGCCATCCAGGAAATGCGATGGAAAGGGCAAGGCTGCTCTAAACAAGCACACTGCGATATCTACTACAGCTGCCATGCGGAGAAGCGCGAATTCGGATGTGGATTCGTCGTTAGCCGGAAACTACGCCACCTTGTTTCCCGGTTCACACCTGTGAACGAAAGATTGGCCACGATCCGCATCAAGGCAAAATTTTTCTACATAAGCCTTATTTGCGCGCACGCCCCGACGGAGGAAAAGGACGAAGCCGTCAAGGACGCTTTCTACGCTAGTCTTGAGGACGTATATGACCACCTTCCGGTCCATGACGTGAAAATAGTCCTCGGCGATTTTAATGCGAAAGTCGGAAGGGAAGGCATCTTTGGCCCCACTGTCGGTCAGTTCAGTCTTCACGAGACCTCCACAAACAACGGTCTAAGACTGATCGACTTCGCCGCGGCACGAAACATGGTTGTTAGTAGCACCAGATTTAAGCACCTCGACATCCACAAGGCCACCTGGCTGTCCCCGGATCAAAAAACGCGAAACCAAATTGATCATGTTGTAATCGACGGAAGGCATGCCTCTAGTGTTCTAGATGTGCGTACATTTCGGGGGGTCAACATTGACTCCGACCATTATCTTGTTGCAGCCAAGATCCGCATGCGATTATGCAATGCCAAGAACATACGCACAGGAATGCAACGAAAGCTAGATGTCGCTAAGCTGCAATTACAACGGACTGCCGAAGCCTACTCCGCTCAACTCTCGGTTAAGCTCAACCAACCAACCTCTGGACTCGACGACGCCGGCGGACTTTGGGCGCATATATCCCACTCCATGCGCGCTGCCGCTGAAGAAGTCATTGGTTTCCGGCGCCCGCAACCTCGGAACCAATGGTATGATCAGGAGTGTCGCATTGCGACTGCAGTAAAAAACGCCGCTTATAGAAAAACGCTGCAGTCAGCTGCAACGCGAGCCATGCGAGAAAACTACCGCGAAAAGAGGAAGGAAGAGAGGCGCCTTTTCAGACGCAAGAAAAGAGAGCAGGAAAAGCGTGAGCGTGAGGAACTAGAGGTATACCAGGGCAAGAAGGATGCACGAAAATTCTATCAACAGGTTAAGCGTCTAACCCAAGGTTTCAAGCCCGGAGCATCCACTTGTAGAGACGAAAATGGAGATCTGAATACGGATACACAGTGTGTGCTTAGATTGTGGAGACAGCACTTCTCCAATTTACTTAATGGCGACGATTCCACCAATGCCACCCATCGAGAGCACAGTGCAGTGCCACCAATCGACGATGACGGAGTGGAAGTATCACCACCTAGCCATGAAGAGGTTCGAGTTGCTATCCAACGACTCCAAAACAATAAAGCAGCGGGTGCTGACGGCCTGTCAGCTGAATTGTTTAAAACCGGCGGCGATGAATTGATAAGGCGCATGCATCAGCTCATCAGCAAAATATGGCTAGCAGAAAGCATGCCCGACGATTGGAACCTCAGTGTACTGTGCCCTATACTTAAGAAAGGAGACCCTACAATCTGCGCAAGTTATAGAGGTATCAGTCTTATTTCCATCGCATATAAGGTTCTCTCAAGCGTACTGTGTGAAAGATTAAAGCCAATTACAAAAACACTGATTGGACCTTATCAGTGTGGCTTTCGACCTGGTAAGTCCACCATAGACCAGATTTTCACGCTACGACAAATCCTGGAGAAAACCCACGAAAATCAAATTGACACACACCATCTCTTTGTCGACTTTAAAGCTGCGTTCGATAGCCCGAGAAGGGATTGCCTATACGCAACAATGTCTGAGTTCGGTATACCTGCAAAGTTGATTAGACTTTGCAGAATGACGTTGAGCAACACACGCAGCTCCGTCAAGGTAGGAAATGACCTCTCCGAAACCTTCAATACCGAAAGAGGTTTCAGGCAAGGCGATCCACTGTCTTGCGATCTTTTCAACATCATCATGGAGGGGATCGTACGAAAGGCCGGTGTGCATCGTAATGGCACCATTTTCTATAAAGGTGTCCAGCTCCTTGCTTACGCTGATGATATTGATATTGTTGGCAGAACCAAGAGAGATGTTACCGCTGCTTTCGCCGCTATCGAAAAGGAATCAGCCAAAGTGGGTTTGACGATAAATGAGGGTAAAACAAAGTATATGCTGTCTACAAACAAGGGAGCTCGGCGTTTAGACTCCCACGTTTCATCCGGCAGCTATAACTTTGAAGTAGTCAAGGAGTTTGTATACCTTGGCACCGCCATTAATACTAACAACGAAATCAGCCTGGAGATAAAGCGAAGAACAATAATTGCTAATAGGTGCTACTACGGGCTCAGTAAGCAACTAAGTTCCAGAGCCCTCTCTCGATCGACAAAACTAACACTCTACAAGACGCTCGTTCTACCTGTGCTGCTTTATGGCGCTGAGGCATGGGTAGTTTCGCAAACTGACGCAGCCGCTCTGGGGGTGTTTGAGAGAAAAGTTCTTCGCAAAATCTTCGGTCCTGTTCGAGTCGGCGATGACTATCGCATCCGAATGAACCACGAGCTGTATGAGCTCTACGGAGACATTGACGTAGTTCGGCGTATAACTGTGCAGCGACTACGCTGGCTGGGTCATGTCCATCGTATGGACGACGAAGCTCCAGCGAAAAAGGTGCTCGAAGCGAGGGTCGCTGGTCAACGACGACGAGGGAGACCATGCCTCCGATGGATGGACCAGGCTGAGGAAGCCCTAACCGCACTTGGTGTATCCGATTGGAGAAGGCGCGCGCAAAGCAGAGGCGCCTGGCGAGAGCTGATGAGGTCGGTCGAAATCCGGACACGGGCTGTCACGGCCACCTAAGTAAGTAAGAAAGTAAGTAAGATTACGGAAACAGACCTATTAAGAACATGTGGCGAGTGGAAGACACAAATGTCAAAAAGAAATTGACCGCATTCAGCGTTGGCAACAGTTATGTAAAAATTCGCTAAATGGTACAATTATGCAATCGCTCACTTATAGCATGTTCTCACGGCATACTGAATTAAGTAATTCGGCCTATGAATTACGAATATGAATTACCCTGTCCTCACGAAGCAATCGTAATTCGGTTTGACAGCTGTTCTTTGTGTATTTTATTTTAATTTTATTTGATTTGTTCTGGAGAACGAAAAGGGGGGAAAAATATGCAAAATAAATATTTCTTTATTATATTACTAATTTTTTTAGCAAAGATATTCACTTTGTCTGCTAACTCTGGGAATTTGACTATTTGTTTTGTCTTGTTTTTATTTCTTCTTGTGTTGAGCAGTGGTTTTCGATTAGTTTTCGATAAAAATTAGAGATGAAACCGATTTCTACGTAATTCGGATGTTAATTCAAACTGAATTACCTTCAAATGAGGTAATTCCCTTGTCAAATTTTGTATGGCGAATTACCTAATTCGGAACATACTTCGGCCTCGAATTACGAATGAGAGCCAAATTACTTTGTTCATGGTTCCGTGAGAACATGCTATAAACTGATCAGTTGCGGGATTCCCAAACGGCTTAACGACGACAACTATTATTATCGTTAACTTTTTGCAGACGCCATTTAATCGAGCGATAAAATTCTATGCTACATGAATACAGCTGTTAAGTGCTTTAACCCTTAACTGATACACCGTCCTGGTTTTCCTGAAATATGGAATGAAAAAATTGAAGCAAACGAAAATAAGGTAAAAATATTGGCCAGTTATAAAAACAGCCAAAAATATTTTTTCATCCCGCCGAAGTGCTCTGCTTGAGAGCTTGCAAATAATGATGTTGTTTCACAAGTTGAATCGTTCGAATGCTCAATCAAATTTTTCCATTCAATTTATTGCACAAAATGTCATCCAATATGTTGGACCATACGAAAACCCCTAATACTAGCACAAAATGTTCAATACTAAGGGCCGATTTTACGACCATTAGTTAAAAGTTCGGTTATAACAGAAGTAACGTAATGTAAGCTTGTCACTACAGCAGTGTGTTCTGTCACGTAATGTTTCAACCAATACATTTCTTATGCAAGTAATTATAGTAGACGTAACGTAATGTGAACAGGACGTAAGAATCCGTGAATTTTGGATTTCTACTTTACATTACGTTACATCTTGTCAAACAGCTAATAATTGAGGTTGGATTCGTCTAAAGCAAACGCATGTGTTCATTAAATAATTCCGCGGTCTTTATTATTAAATGGTTATTTCTCGGTTTTGAGGTGTTATTGCGATAAATTAATTTAAGAAATACGGGACTTAAAGGCTATGGATGATGAGCAATTAATTGAGCTTGTACGGGAACGAGCAATTTGTACGACAAGCAACAGCCTTGCTACAAATTACCGCAGCTGAAAGCAAGAGCCTGGCAAGAAATCTCGGAAATCATGAACTCAACTGGTGCTGATTATTTAACGGAGTTGAAATTTGCAATATACTTTCTTGAGCAGGCGAAGAGTGCATAAAAAGGTGGACAACATTGCGAGATCGCTTCACGAAGGAATGTCGGCGAACGGATGCATCGTCTGGGAGTGGAGCTTGTGCGTTGGAGCCATGAAGCTTATTCAACTCTCTTCTATTTTTAAAAAGCCATGTGAAACCACGAAAGTAATTTATAACATTTTTTTTATACCATGCGCTAGTTTTGTAATTATTACATTGACATAGTTAACATAGTTGACTGTGAACTAGAAGGTGCTTTCATAACAAACCCTAATGATTTTGATGCTACAGGAATAGATGACTCATCTCTAAACGGTATATATCAACAAAATGCAGCTGAGCCAACAAATGATAACCCATCAAAGCAACGCAAAAGAAAAATAGGTGAAAAAGATTCCATGCACACTCAATTGCCACACGCAGAGGCTGTCCAAACATTCAAGCAGTTTTGCAGTACTCGCGTTGATATACAAAGTGGAAGTGAAGAAATTATATCGTTTCCAAATGTTATCAAAGCAAAACTACAAAGATTATTAAAAGAACTGACACAAGTATGACACAAATATTCAGTATGACACAAGACATACTTAACTACTGCTACAACATGAAAAATTTTCCTTTTTTTTCTCTATTTATAAATGAAAGCTGAATTTATGATAAAATGATCTCAGAATTGAATTTAATAAACTATTATTTTTAATAAAATTTTTTTATAATTAAAACATAAACGTATGTACTTTCATTCATATGATCCGTACAAAAGTTGAACTATTTTGTCTTGAAAAGAAACAGCCTCTTTGCTACACAGCCCAGACTACATTGACAAAATGTAGTCAGTCTGCTAAATAATTTCGCATTTCAAAAGTGTAAACAGCTGCGTTATGCATTAATGTCCTTATGGAGCGTAAAGGACCATTGTCTGTGTTTACGCCGAACCCGGTTAGGCACCCTGTTTTTTATTGTAAACTAAATTGATAGTCAGATGGCGCTCGAGTTTTCGCAATTCCACGAAAACCCGACGGTTTTGTTGTAAAAGCGAACATCAATGCTGTTAATATTCGCCGACGCCATTCCTTGGAATACAAAAAGCTGGTAAGATCGCCCCCCAAAGAAATATATATATTCAAATAAACATCTTTTTTAAATTGAATTTACTTTTTCATGCCTTCTTATTCCCGAGCCTCTAATCAATTTGGAATTTTTATCGTTTGAAAGCAAAGTCCTCAACCCGACGACGAGATATTTATTGGTCCAATCGAACCGGGTAACAATCGGAGCTAATAAGAAGACAATAATTGGAAAATTAAAAGCGATCTCAGCAAAATTTATTGAAAAAACAACAACAAAAAAAAAGGTACGTTACATTTGCTATATATTTGGTGATCCTCAATTTGCGGTATTATTTATTTATGGTTGACAGGTTATAAAAAAAAAAAAAAAACGAAATGGCAATTTCAGCCCTTGAAAGGACTTTGGCCGAGCTTCTTATGATCAATTGTGTTGTGTGTGATGTGAAATGTTTGCACACAAGTGATCGAGAACTGGACCTACATGTTTTACGCCGACTCCGAACGGCTTATGTTCTCAAGAAGCTTTTCATGGCAGTTTTTACTCTCTGAGATTTGCCATTGTCTGCAGAGAGGTGACGGCCGAACAGAAAAACTAATTCAATTGAAAAAACTTTCTGTGTCGGATGGAGGATTCGAACCTGGGTTCTCTGTCGTAAGAGTCACACACTCTACCCACTACGCCACGGCCGCCACAACGGTTGACAGATTTAATGAAGTTAATCTCGCGTCAATTAAAAGCAACCCACTCATTAGAAAAAAAAACAAAATTTCATGGTACTTCTTTGCAGTGCTTAGTTTAATTTCTTGTAAAAAAAAAAACAACAAGCGCTCTCTGTCCGTCTGTGTTTTTTTCTGCTGCTATTAACTTTGCAACAAACAGACATTTTTCTTTGTTTAGAAACCTTAAATTAAATTAAATAATAGTGGAAATAAAAGTTCGTAAAATTGTGGCATTTAAGATTAACTTAAATGCAAACAAATAAATAATTGAATATTTATTTAAATAGCTATAAATAATAAATAGTTCAATAAATAGTGCAACAAGCAGCGAAGGCCAAAAATCCGTCGGCAAGCAGTGCATGCAAAAGGTGGTGGTTTTTCGTTTTCGTTGTTGTTGTTGTGAGCAGACATACTGTTGCCTCTCACTGCACTCTTGTACTAGGGTGCGCGTGGTACAATTTTGGTACTTTTTCATAAAGAGAGTTTGCGTGCAACTATTTTCGTACTTTTTCAACACTACCTTTTCACTACTATTTTTTATTGTTCACAGTTTGAAAATCCACATTTTTAAGACATTTTTTATAGGAATTTTAAACAAGAAATAAAGAAAATTTATAAGAATATCCATACAAAAATAGTACTTTTTTGCCATTTCCGCTTTTTTCATCACTCTAGCCGATTTCTTCCAGTAGTGAGTTTTATAAAACCACACTGATCGTCAAAAAAAAAAAAAAAGGACAATTTTTAAAGTTTTTTTGAGATTTAATAGAATTTTCCAGTTCACGGTTTTCATTGTTCTTAATTTATTACAATGTCGTTAAAGGCGTTTACCCTTTCATTGAAGGAGCAATTTAATGAAATTGCTGATTCCGAACACTCAAAATTTACTTTGGAAGTTCGCAAGGAGGAACTTAAGGCACAGTGGGTTGTTGTCAAAGGAAGCTATGATACCTGCATGCAAAAGTTATGTAGTACAAGCACTGAGGCAAATGATGCCGACATTTCAAGTGTCAAAGTGAAGTACCGCTTTTGCTATGACGCGTATGTCAGATGTGCAGGAAAATTAGGCGAATTAATTGAAAAACTAACCAAAGTCAATTCAGCCGAAAAGCCACCTATTAGCGACAACTTGACAGATATGCCCGCGAGTAGACATAATATCCATCTGCCTCCTTGTAACACAGAAATATTTTATGGCGATTATGTGTCTTGGCCCTTATTTCGAGATATGTTTTCCGCGATATACATATCCAATACACGCTTAACTCCTGTGGAGAAATTGTACCATCTTAATCAAAAGACGAGAGGAGAAGCAAAAGAGATTGTAAAGAAATCTCCTCTCACTCATGATGGGTTCACTCAAGCGTGGAAAAATTTAAGTGATCGCTACGAAAATAAGCGAATCTTCGTTAATAGTCAGTTGAAAGTTTTAGTCAACCTCCCTTCCATATCTTCAGAGTCCGGGAGCGCTATTAAAAAACTGCAGGGTGATATTAACAATTGTATTTCTGCTTTAGAGCATCGATATTAGCAACTGGGATACTATTTTTACTTACGTATGCTCTACTCGTTTACCAGAAACCACGTTATCGTTATGGGAACAAGGCATAGTTAACAAATCTGAAATTCCAAAGTGGAAAGATCTAGACAACTTCTTAACAAACCGGTTTCGAACATTAGAATCAGTTTCTGATATTCGGAGTTGCAATAATGCAAAGCCCTCCATTAGTAAGAATAGTTCACAATATCACCAAAATAGTACAGTGAAAAAAGTGAATTCTAATCACGCAAATGTAAATACTAGTTCGCAATGCAAGCTTTGCCCCAATCAACCTAATGTTTTAAAAGGTTGCCCCAAATTTTTAGCCATGAGTGTAAGTGATAGATTAGCCACCGTGAGGAGACTTTACCTGTGCTTGAACTGTTTGGCTTATTCTCATGAAGTCAAAGATTGTAAAAGTCTATTTAATTGTGCGACTTGTAAAAGGCGCCACAATTCTCTGCTACATCGTGAAGTGTTACACTCAGAAGCTCAGGCCGGGCTGTCCGGTGGCTCTTCTACCACAAATGCACACTCAACACAAATACAGTCCACCCCTGGGGGAGAGAATGTTCTTTCCTGTTTCTCAACTAGCAGAAAGAGTGTACTTCTGGGCATTGCTATGGTGACCATATGTCAGTTATGCTCTGTTTACACTGCTAGAGCTCTCATTGATTCAGGTTCAGAAGGAACATTTGTCTCAGAACTCCTACAAAACATTCTGAAACTACCCACTAAACCAATAAACGCACAAGTAGCTGGCTTAAATAATGTTTTGTCAGCAAGAGTCTCTCGAATGTGTAAATTTGTCATAGGTTCCCCTCATAACCCAAGTCTGAGAATTGAAGCGAGTGGCTTAATTCTCACCCAACTGACAGGGAATCTCCCAACAAGCTCGATTGACATTTCGCTCATTCAATCTCTTCCTGATTTAGACCTTGCTGATGTAAATTTTTATAAAAGTAACCAAGTAGATGTGGTTATAGGAGGCGATATATTCCCGAGCATTCTCTTGGACGGCATTCGCCGTAATATATTAGGTTCTTTGATTGCTCAAGAAACCGTTTTTGGTTGGATTATTACGGGTCCAGTTCCATCTGAAGACGTGTCTTCTTTCACGACCTGTCTTGATTTTTTTGCTGAGGTTTCACTCGATGAGCAGATAGCACGGTTTTGGGAGTTGGAAGAAATTCCAAAAAGAAAGTTGTTAACTCGTGAAGAGCAGCTGTGTGAAGAAAATTTTCGCAACACAACCCGCCGTAGCAATGATGGTCGATACATTGTAACTTTGCCCTTTAAGATAGGTTTTACTCAGAATCTCCAACTAGGTCATTCTAGTTCGAACGCTTTTAAACAATTCTTGCGAACAGAATCTTCACTTAGTAAGAAGCCCGAAAGAATATTCCGATTTGATCCATATGCATCAAATTGAGCCCCCTAAATTTGAATATGCGCCTTCTCATTACTATCTGCCTCATCATTCGGTCATAAAACCCGATAGTACATCAACTAAGATTAGAGTGATTTTCAATGCATCATCTTCAAGCTCCAATGGAGTCAGTTTAAATGATGTTCTCTACACTGGACCTGTTCTTCAAACGGACCTTACTCTTTTAATTTTGAAATGGAGGTTTTTCAAGTATGTTCTCAACGGTGACATTGAGAAAATGTACCTTCAAATTTGGGTTGACCCCAAGCATACACCATATCAACGCATTTTGCACAGAGATGAGCCAAATAGTGAAGTTCATGATTACGAGTTAGATACCGTTACCTTTGGTTTAAATTGCGCTCCTTTTCTGGCAATTAGAACTCTTCTGCAACTCGCAGAAGATGTTCACAAGACATATCCCTTAGCCTCGTTAGTATTGAGAGAGTATATGTACGTAGATGATGCGTTGACTGGAGCTCATGATGTAGAGACCGCTAGGAAAACTCGAAACGAGCTTATTTCAGCTCTAAAATCCGCTGGGTTTTTGATGCGAAAATGGACCTCGAATTGCAAAGAATTACTCGAAGATTTGCCAAAGGATCACCTGCTCCATGAAGATTTTTTGAAGTTTGAAGATTCGAGTGTTGCAAAAATGTTAGGAGTTCGTTGGAATGCTAGATTTGATTACTTTTATTTTGTCACTAGACCATTCGAAATAAAAGGTAGCTTTACCAAACGAGAAGTTTTGTCTAGTATTGCACAGCTTTTCGACCCGGCAGGATGGTTAGGCCCGATTATAGTTGTAGCAAAAATTATTATGCAACAAATCTGGTTAGATAAAATCGATTGGGATGAGTATCTAACCGGTCAGAGTCTTTATTCGTGGAAGTAGTTTCTAAAAAATTACCATCATATCGATTCAATTAGAATGCCAAGATGGATAAACTTTTGGCCTTGGAGCAAATTGGAATTCCATTGCTTTTGCGATGCATCCGAGAAAGTTTACGCAGCGGCACTCTATATTCGGGTAGAAACTCAAAATTCTGTTGTCTTCACTCATCTACTAACCTCGAAAACAAAAGTTGCTCCCGTAAAAACTGTTTCTTTACCTAGATTGGAATTGTGCGGAACAACTCTTCTTGCCGAAATGGCTGATTCGTTGCTGCCGCAGCTAGATCTTATGCAATTTAGCGTGCAGTTTTGGACTTATTCAACTATTGTTCTTGCTTGGCTAAAAAAGCCACCCTGCACCTGGACGACTTTTGTCGCCAATCGAATAGCGAAAATAATTGAAAAGGTTGATGAACGCAATTGGCTCCATGTTGAATCACACGACAATCCAGCTGATTTGGGAAGTCGTGGAGTCATGCCGCAGGATCTGGTCAATAATAGGTTATGGTGGGAAGATCCCTCATGGCTAAATAAATACCGATCAGAATGGGCCCCTCCATTGAAAAACTTAGAGCTTGAGACATCTCTCGAAAGCAAGCCCATAAAGTCCTTTTTTTCCTACTTTGATAAGTATGAGGACATCCTTGATAGGTTTTCATCACTTTCTCTAGCCTTACGAGTTGTGGCGTGTGTATTTCGGTTTTATAAGCGAACGCATCCCAAACTCAAAAGAGAATGTAGTTATAAACTCACCCAAGTGTCAAGAGATGAAATTAATTTTGTTAAAACGCGTTTAACTGTTCCCTGTTAAAAGGTTCACTTTTCTTATGATTATCGTGACATTGAAAACAAGCACCCTATAAGTTCTAAGAGTTCCATATTGACTCTGAACCCTTTTATGGACCCCTCAGGTATACTGAGAGTAGGTGGGCGGTTAGCCTCCTCGACTTCACTCTCATACAATGAAAAATACCCCATTATATTGCCATATAATTGTCAAATCTCAAAACTTTTAGTTTTATTCACACATTGGATTTCCTTACATGGTGGAAATCAATTAGTATTGCCATTGATCGGAATGGAGTTTTGGATTTTAAAAGTGAAGAACCTGATCAAAACTTCTATTCATAATTGCAAAGTGTGTGTTATTCATAGAAAGAAAGAACGTACGCAGATTATGGCAGCATTACCCTCTTCTCGAACGACAATTTCACGGCCATTTGCCACAACTTGTGTTGACTTTGCCGGTCCGTACGAAATAAAAAATTATACGGGTCGAGCATGCCTCATAACCAAAGGCTATGTATGTGTTTTTGTGTGTTTTGCCACAAAAGCTATACATCTCGAAGTGACAAGTGATTTGTCCACAGCAACTTTTCTGGCAGCCTTTGCACGTTTCGTGGCCCGTCGAGGATGTCCTGGAGACATTTACTCTGACAATGGTACAAATTTTGTTGGAGCCTCGAAAGTGTTTAAACGAGAGTTGAGAGAGTTTGTTGAAGCAGTCCGAGGTGCTGTCACTGCAACGCATGCACACCAAGGAGTTTTATGGCATTTTATTCCTGTAGGAGCCCCTCATATGGGTGGCTTATGGGAAGCCGGGGTCAAGAGTTTTAAGACACATTTGCGAAAAATTGCAGGTTCACTTAGATTCACGTTTGAATAATTTTCGACTTTATTGTCACGCATTGAAGCCTGCTTAAATTCAAGACCAGTAAGTTCAATGTCCGATAACCCAGATATTCTTACAGCTTTAACCCCTGGTCACTTTCTAGTTGGTGGACCACTGTTAAGCAGACCTGAGCCAGACATATTTGAAAACCCCATCTCCATCATCAATAGATGGAAAAAACTCAAAGCTCTACATCAGCAATTCTGCTCCCGATGGAAAGATGAATATATAATGAAATTGCACAAAAGGTTTAATTGGAAAAATCCCCAAAAGGACGTAGGCATAGATGATCTTGTTGTCATCCGTGAGGAAAGTTTACCCCCTAATGAGTGGCGATTAGGTAGAATAATAAAAACACATTGTGGAAAGGACAACAAAGTTCGAGTGGCTGAGATTAAGACAGCTCGTGGTAACATCACGCGTCCGATAGTCAAACTCGTTGTCCTTCCAGCGTGTTAAATTGGAAGTGAAAATATTCTCCCTACTTTGCTGTTTTCAGATAATTTGTCAACATGCCACGCTTTTACCGCAACCGTCGCCAAACCGAGAGGCTGTCAAGTCCGCTGCATGTCGCCTGTGTGAAGGAGCGCATCCTCTCCGATTCTGTAAGCAGTTCCGCCCAGAGAGCCTCGAAGAAAAGGTGCGTTTGGTGTTGCTCATGCGATATTGCTCTAATTGTCTGTCTCCTCAGCATACTCTGAACCGATGTGTCAGTGAGATGCGCTGCAAACATTGCCACGAGAAGCATCACAGTTTGCTCCACGGAAACTGCCGTGACGGAGCTCGACCAAGCCCGTCTACGCCTCTTACGGAGAGTGTTGGTTCCGATCGATCTGAGCCCAGACCACGCCCGTCTAGGCCACGTCGTTTCGTGGACCACCCCAGTTCCGATGATGATGCAACAGGAGAAGAAAGCGATGAGCCCAGACCTCGTACGTCTACGCCATCGCCCCCAGCAGAAGATTTGGAGACAGACCCAGTGGTTGAGCTCAGACCTCGTCCGATATGCGCAATCGACGAATACCCGAAGAGTTGACGTGCGCATGCAAATAGCCAGAAGGGCTCCTCCGATGCTGAGTCAGCACTTGGTGCCGCTTAACCCCACATCGATGGTTAAGATTTTGGCAACCGGTGAAATGCGTTTGGTGCGGGCGCTTATTGATCCATGTTGTGATATGTCGGTGATATGTGGGTCATTGGTGCATCGCCTTGGATTGGTGACTGCTCGCACTAACTCGCAGAAAACTTGTTTCCTCACCATCCGTGGCAGGTTTGAGAGCAGTGAACGCATCACAGTAAATGCCCGAGTACAGATGGGTTTCTCGCGTGCCACTCCGAGTCGAACGCTAGATGCCAAAATCCAAGAGGCATATTCCAATATGTTGCTGGTAGATGAGAAGTTTTACCAGTCCCGGCCGGTGCATCTAATCTTAGGTGTCGACGTTCATGCGCACATAATGAAAGCTGGACTCCTTGCAAGTGCAGCCGGACAGCCTATAGCGCAGAACACCATGTTTCGTTGGGTGGTGTCGGGAGCGTGCCCATTTTGAATATGGGCTCTTCGATAATGCGATTTCCCTCTACATTTTATGGATTAAGAATGAATTATGCAGATTGAATTTCATGAATATTTTTATAACAAAATCCGTCTTTGTTTTCAATTAAATTGCATTTTATTTAACTCATAGCTTTCTACAATTTGTATTGATTTTACCAGCTTAGCTTTCTTGCAGTGATGCTGCAAGGCGGGCGGCAATGATTACGCCGAACCCGGTTAGGCACCCTGTTTTTTACTGTAAACTAAATTGATAGTCAGATGGCGCTCGAGTTTTCGCAATTCCACGAAAACCCGAAGGTTTTGTTGTAAAAGCGAACATCAATGGTGTTGATGTTCGCCGACGCCATTCCTTGGAATACAGAAAAGCTGGTAAGATCGCCCCCCAAAGAAATATATATATTCAAATAAACATATTTTATTAATTGAATTTACTTTTTCATGACTTCTTATTCCCGAGCCTCTAATCAATTTGGAATTGTTATCGTTTGAGAAGCAAAGTCCTCAACCCGACGACGAGATATTTAGTCTGCATCCACAACATCGTGCCAATCTCCATAATGAACAAGATTGTCAGATGTTTCCCAATCAGAGAATTTTGCTGGACAATAAAGACGATTAAAGTCGTTAAGCATAATAAAATTATGCAATGCTATAATCTTGAATTGAATAATCTGTGTCCATATTTTTTTCTCTTTATATGTTAAATTTTTACGAAAAATATATATAAAGAAAAATTTTAACAATAATTTGACTTTCAACTTCTTTTTACTATTATTATTATAATGGCTACAACGTTTTCTTACATTGCGTCTCATCACGATGACAGTTGATAACATTACGTTACTTTACATTACGTCTAATATAATTAGACCTTAACCAATTTGATAACTAAACTAAAGGCTGTTAGTAAACTATGACTTTTCATGATTTGGTTTCACAATGCTTTAGTTAACTAAAGGCAATTTTGTTAAACAGATATGGCAGTGCTGTATAAAACATATGTTTTCGACTTTTGCTTTAAATATTTTTCTTTTGCGTAATTCAAAAAAATGGATGCAACACAAAGTGCGAGATGCTCGAATTACTGTATGAAACATAACATACATAAAAGTCGAGAACTTTTGCTTTAAATACTTTTTTTTTGCATAATTCAAAAAATGGATGCAACACAATGTGCGAGGTGCTCGAGATGACGAAAAAAAAATCAGCTGTTAGTTAACTAATCGCTTAAGCCACCACCACCAGTGGCATAAGCTCTAGTTAACTTTGATTGTGAAACTCAAATCTGTTAGCTAACCTCTGGTCAGTGGTTAACTCATGATCGTGCCCTTAGAGACCAAACCTTAAAAACCAAAATATGAAACAAATAATATATGGTATTTATTATTGATATTTATCGGATATATATGCGTGATATTTATCCGATTGCTTATTTTCTCTGATGTCCTTGTATTTAGTGACAATTTCCAAAAGAAAATCTATTTCTTTTGTTCTATTTAACGTCCAAGGTTCTCGTGCTTTCACGAGGAGAAGAAGAACTTTCGGACGGGAGAGCAAAATAAAATACTTTATTTAATATTTTTTTTAATATTTGACTTTATTTTTAGTATTATTACTGCTGTACACTTACTGCACGCTTGCTGTACACTATCTGTATACTCTCTGTCCGTTTCTGAGTCGGTCGCGGGTATTTAAAGCAAAGTCCTCAATTTCCAATTTTCCCATAATTCCCATAATTTCCAATAAGTGGAAATTATGTATCGATTCTACCCAATCAAATCATTACATCTCATACATAAAAATCTTTATAACATTTACATATCGCTTCCCCTTTAGCGGTACATGCTCACGTACGCCTTACATGTTGCGTAACTGCAGGCATTGCACTTTGCGTGCAGCGCAGCAACTAGGGTAGGTAAATGATCGCTATTATGCTGACCGTGCAAGCTGATGCCGATGCACCCAAACAGTCACTCGCCTTGCTTTGTTTTGTTTTGTTGCTGCCGGCGTTATAGTAGGAAACGCTTGACAACCACAAAGCAAAGCGCTGTTTGGTAATTTGAGCGTATGTGCTCAAATTAGGTCAGTTTCTGTGGTATGGAAACAATTAAGAATTTTTTATTAACAAGACTTACTTTTCATGAGCGCCTGCAATTCGAGTCACCGCACTTGAATTGGGTCTTGGTCGTTCATGGAAATAATAGCAATAGCAATCTTGAATTTTAATTTATTGATTGGTTCGTAGGAATCGATTGAGGGTTTTGGCTTTGTGTGAGGTCGAGCTGTACAAAGTGTACAGTGTTAAGCATATGATGGGGTTGTACAAAGAGTACAGGGTAATGTTGTGCGGGTCACAACATCCGTCCCCCCTTATAAAAAAATTTTTTCCTTGAAGAGGTTGAAAAATTTTCTGTGGCGTTACTGACCGGTAAGCAGAAACGAGCTTAGAATATAATAAAATCTTTTTACATTTTGTATGAAATGGATTAATAATATAGTTTTCTAATAAAATGTTTCTTAAATTTTGTAGGAAATAGTTTAATAATGGATTAATAATATAATTTTACATATAATGTGGTAGTACTTATACCTATAATGTGATAATGAAATGTTTTTACATTTTGTACGAAATAGTTTAATAATGAATTAATAGTGTAACATTTTTAAGACGTATAATTTGATAATGAAATGTTTTTACATTTTGTACGAAATAGTTTAATAATGGATTAATAATATAAATTGCTAATACATATAATTTGATAATGAAATAGTTTAATAATAGATAAAGATAATTTTTTCTTTTTTTTTTACATGCAATAGTTTTATAATAAAAAATTTTTCAAAACAAAATTTTGCATTAAAATAATTGGGAATGAACTAACAGCAAAACTGAAAAATTTTTTTTTTTTGAAGGTTGCGCATTTTTTTTTTTCTTTCTCTATATCTTTATAGATTATTTGCGCAATCTCTGTATCATCTAGCAAAACTTGATGTAAAACAAAAAAATATCAACGCTATACTTTATAAATCATTGAATCATTGTTGAAATATTGTGTTATTTTTAGCGCTCCATAAACGTACGGAATCAGTATTATAAAAATAAGTTGTAACATTATCTGAAAGAGGACACATTTTTTTAAAATTTTATCTTTACTGTTTGTTTTAGGTGTTTTAATCAAGTGTGTGTGTGTTTTATGTTATAGAACAATTGTTTTATTTTAATCGGATAATGGTTTTAAGTTGTTGTTGTGAATGAGTTTAATTTTATTTCGAATTTGTATTGCTGTATTTTCTAGTGATATAATTTTAATTATTTCAAAAGGACCTTCCCATAGAGATGAAAATTTATTTTTCATGGTTTGATTTTTAATTAAAACTTTTTCTCCAACATTAAATGCTTTTGGTTTCGAACCTTTATCATAGTATTCCTTAGATTTTTCTTTTTTATTTATTAAAGTTTGCCCTGCAATTTTAAATCAATGCTGTAGCCTAGCCTTCAATTCATTGGCGTAATTTTCGTAATTGTAATTTAACGATGGATCCTTTTGCAGGGTGGAAGGAATTTTGGCCTGAAATCCGTAAAGTAATTCGTGAGGGCTGTAATTAGTGCTACTATGTGGTGTGTTATTAAAAACAAATATAGCATAGGGGATCCAGTTGTCCCAAGTAAGCGGGTCGTTATTGACATAATGCCGAAGATATTCCGCTAAAGTGCGATGGCTTCGCTCAAGGGCTCCATTTGTTTGTGGATGATATGGGGTGGTCTGCAGTTTTTTATCTTTAACAACTTGCATACTTCTTTGAACAATTCACTTAAAAAATTTGTTCCTTGGTCGGTAAGAATTGAATCTGGAAAACCGAATCGACATAGAATTTGTTCTGTAAAAGCTCGCGCAACTGTTGTTGCTTCTGCGTTTTCTAAGGGAATTGCTTCTGTAAATTTGGTTAAGTCATCTTGAAAAGTAAGAATGTATTTGTTATTTTCATAACTAACCGGAAGTGGTCCGACTATATCCAACGCTACTCGTTCAAAAGGTGCGGAGCTTGTCGTTGTTATTTTCATTGGAATTTTTGGGGATTTATTTAGCTTGTTTTTCTGGCAGGATTCACATTTCTTTATGTAGTTTTTGATATAATTTTTCATCGACTGCCAGTAGTATTTTTTCTTAATTCTTTTAATTGTTCTACTTATACCTTGATGCCCTCCAAACGGTGATTCGTGGTATTCCTTTAAAATTTTGTTGATTTCTTCAACATTTTCGACGGTTGTTCTCTGATTGGTATGTAAATAAACTGTTTTGTTTGAAAATATGTTTTTGAGTATTGTTTTGAAGTTTTCGTTAAATTGGGAGTTAAAGCTAGAGATTGCTATCGCAACGGATTCTTGATCTTGTTTACAATGTTCGTTTTTAATTTTGTGTAAAGTTTTCTGTGCTATTTCGTGATCTTTTGAGGTCCTAAATGGTATGGGTAAAGTAACTATTAATAACTCAACACTATTATGAGAGTAGGCTTCTGTTTCTCCAAATATGGGTTTTATAAATTGTGGGATTAGTTTTATTACTAGTTTTTCCTCTATTGATTCCGTGATTGGTAATATAAATACTTTTACTTTTGATATTTTATTTGCAAGAATGGGATCCTGTGTCTATGTTATATTGTAATTTCTAGCTTTTTGAATTTCCTTATTATTTTCTTTTTGTAATTCCTCACTTTGGTTTTTGTGTACCATTTGTCTCGTCATAACTAATACCTTATTTTCATTTTCTATGCGACTAAGTGCATCCGCATTTGTGTTAATTTTTCCTGCCTTATATTTTATTACGTATTCGTATTCGGATAGAAGTATTCGCCACCTAGCTAACCTTGACATAGGGTCTTTTAATTTCATCAGCCATTCAAGTGGCTTGTGATCTGTATAAATGGTAAATTTCTTTCCATAAATATATGGTCGAAATTGTTTTACGGCGAAGATTATTGCCAACAATTCCTTTTCTGTAGTACTGTAGCGTGTTTCTGCGTCATTTAGTGTTCCGCTTGCAAAGCAGATTGGCTTATCTTTACCAATTAAACCTTGTGACAAAACAGCCCCAAGCCCTACATCACTTGCATCTGTAGTGACTATGAACTCCTGATCAAAATCCGGGTATGCTAAAATTGGAGGGTTAATTAACTTGCTTTTTAGTACTGAAAAAGCTTCATCGCAAAATGCGTCCCAGTTAAATTTGGTGTCCTTTTTAAGTAATTTAGTTAATGGTTTTGATATACCTGAAAAATTTTTTATGAATCGCCTGTAATATCCTGCGAATCCTAAGAATGATTGTATACCTTTTGTATTTTTTGGTATTGGGTAAGTTTTGACCATTTTGATTTTTTCCGGGTCTGGTTTAATTCCATCCTCTGAAATAATATGCCCCAAGTAAGTGAGTTCTTGTTTTAGGAAATTACATTTGTCAGGTTGTAACTTTAAGTTATGTTGACGCAATCGGTCAAATATTTTAATTAGTTTTTTATTATGATCTGATAAATCATATCCGTAAACAACAATGTCGTCAACATAGACAAAACATTCAAATCCTTGCAATCCCATGAGTACGTTATTCATGAGCCGTTGGAACGTTGCAGGGGCGTTTTTCAATCCAAAAGGCATTCGGTTATATTCATAGTGTCCAAAAGCTGTGCTGAAGGCGGTCTTACACTTGTCAGATTCTTTTACGGGGATCTGATGAAAGCCCTTAGCTAGATCTAGAGTGCTGAAGTATTTAGCCTTACCCAATTGATCTAATATGTCAGTTATGTTTGGTAAGGGGTATGCATCGCCAACAGTTAAGTTGTTAAGCTTGCGAAAATCTACAACAACTCTCCAACGCTTATTGCCTTCAGAATCTGCCTTTCTTGGCACTAACAACAAAGGTGAGTTCCATGGACTGGAACTTGCACGAATAATATCTTCATCCAACATTTCATTGACCTGCTTGTGAGTTTCATTTCTTTGGCTTTCAGGGAGCCTATATGGTCTCACGAATAAAGGGGGCTTATATTCTTCTGTAATAATTTCATGATTTGCACTTTCGGTAACTGTGAGGTGGTCTCCCTCGAAATAAAATAAATCATTATATTGTCTGCAAATTTCTAAAATTGATTTAATTTCTTCTAAGTTACAATGATTCAACTCTATAGCTGTTTCTACCTTTTTCAATCTATTTCTTACTATATCCTTTGTTCTATCTAGTTTAATGGTATCATAATTTTCTATTCTTTCCCATTCATAGTTGATTTTATGTAGATTAATTACTTTGGTTTTTTCTGTAGTGTTCATTAGGAAAACTTTAACTTTTTTATTGTTTGGGCGTACCAGGGTCTCCGCCAAATATACTCCTGGGATTACTTCATTCTTGTGGATCACTCCATCTTTTGCATATTTAAAAGGGATCTCTACAAGTTGTTTGCATCGAGGTTGCAAGGTGATGGATTGTGGCCCGTAGACATCAGGTTATTGACGACTCTCGGTATGGCTTGTGCCATTCGGCGCATACCCTTGTTCCTCTTTCTTATTTTCACAATTCCTTCCACTATCCTTAGACAATGTCTTGGTTCCCTCTTTTGATGTCTTTATATTATTTTTGATGATTTTGTTTTCGCCTTGAGGTAACAATGTGATGAGTTGCGGCCCGTAGAAATTAGGTTGAGGATTCTCAATATGACTTATGCCATTCGGCGCATATTCCTGCTCCTTTTCCTTATTTTCGCAATTCCTTTTGTTACCCGTAGGCAACACATCGTTTTCCTTTTCAGCGTTGTTATAATCATTTACAATATGTGGTTTAAAAATTTTATTTTTATTTACTGCCGCGTTTGAGCAGTCTACTGGTATTTCCAGTTGTTTATTTTTAAAGTCAATTTTACAGTTAAATTTTGTAAGAAAATCGCTACCTAAGATTCCATCGTAAGATAAATTAATATTGTCGTCTAAGATATGAAAATTGTGACTCAGTGTTATAATCTGGTCATTAAAAGGAACATTTATTGTTTTGATTTGTTCACCAAGAGTTTGCATTGCATTACCTGAAATTGTTGAGACTATATGATTACTTTGTTTGTTAATTATGTGCTGCTGGTCGGTGTCTATTAATAAGCTAATTTGTGCGCCTGTGTCTACTAATAGTGATGTGACATTTTTGGCTGAAGGTTCGAGTTTAATACGAAGCACCGGCTCCTCGTATTCATTACAAAATGATATAATGATGGAGTAACTTAGTTTTGAGCTTGGTGCACGTCGGCTCTTATCTGCATCCGGGGAGAGGCGCCGCTGGTTTCTTTCCGAGCAATTCCGTTTCCCGATGGATTTTCTGCGCGGTATGCCTGATTGGAATGACTGCGTCGGCCCCTGAAAGGGTTGCGGTGTGCATTTGAGTCATCGTTTACCCTTCGATTTTGAAAAGTTCCAGCGTCTCGCTGTTGAGATCTGCACTCTTGGTATGTGTGGTTTGGCCGTTTGCAATATACTTACTTATATATACTTATTACTATTATATATACTTATTACTATATTACTATATTACTATATACTTACTTATACGTGTGCAAAATACTGATTGTACCTCTTTTTTAATGTTTGTAAAATTTTGTCTATTATGAGGAGGAGGATTAGAATTAAAGGTGTTTAATTTATTGTAACAGGTTTCGTGTGTGTGTCCTAATCTTTTGCAATAACTGCATGTGGGTTTGTTTGAAACTAACGTATGCTGAGGCACCTTCTCGAGTCGCACTGAATGCTCTTCAGCATAATAGATCGCTCTTTTTAAATCGTGCTCGTTATGAGCCTTTAATATTAATCGCAAATTTTGGTTACGTAAACCATCTTCAAACACCTGAATGGCCAGTCGGTCATTTTCTAACTTTAAGTATGCCCTAACTGATTCATCAGAAGTACTAGCAAACGTGGCTGAATTTAAAACGTGTAGCAGTTTTCCTATTCGTTCACCAAATTCTTTAACTGATTCTTGAATTCTTTGCTTGGCGGTCAACAACTCATTCTGTGCTGAGGTTCTCGATTTTTCCTCCTTGAACTCTTTCTCCAATTCTCGTACCAGATCATTCCATTTGGTAAAAGATTTGAACTGGATAAGTTCGAAGGCTGAACTCTCCAATCGAGTATTTACAACTTCAAGAATAAATGTGTGCTCCGCCTCGGTTTTAGCAGATGAAAATAGTATATTGCCGCATGCTATGAATTTATTTAAATCGGCCGGATTGCCGTTAAATACCGGAACGATATTGTAGATATCGTTGAGCGTGAATTTAAGATCCATACTCGTCAGCTCAGGATCTTCCGCGTAGGAAATAATAGAGGAATCAAAAAATGGTAGAGAAGCAAAGTTCTGTACTACCATAGCCGCGCGTTGACGAGTAAAAATTTTGAAAATTTATTAGATAATTTTTACGAGAGTGAAAAAACAGAGAGAGATCAACAAAAGCAATTTCGTCTGCAACAACCTTCAAATGTAATAATTTTTTTTTTTTTTACAATTACGTATACAAAATTTTATGCGTCAAATAAAAATTTATAGTGTGTAATATAATACTTAGAAAGAAATGTATATATATATTTTTTTTTTTTCAGTAATTATAGGTGTGTTTTTGTTTGTATAATATTTATCAGAAAAGAAAAAATTTGTTTTTCTTACTATTATCCTTATCCTGCCGGCCGTTTATATGTTTCTGATGTTTTTCTTGATTTGTTGAAAATATCTCTGCTGCTGAAATTGTTGTTAAAGTTGTATTTGCTGAAAATATCTCTGCTGCTGAAATTGTTTTTGAACTCGTTCTTGATGTAGTTGATGCCAGGAGGCTCTTAGAAGCCTTATAGCTGGTTACCCTGGGCTTCTTTATGGGCCAGGAGACTTCACGTCTTATAGCTGGTTACCCTGGGCTTTCCTCTAAAAAATTCTTTTTTTTTCACTTTTTGTGTTACACTGTTCCGATGTTTTAGCCTCGGTACGCTTTTCTTCACTTTTTACAGAAAACTACCGATGTCAAAGCCTCGGTACGCTTAAAGATTTGTATTGGGTATTTTAAGATGTCTTTTTGTTATAGCGTTTTTTTTTTTTTTTTGTTATCAAAAGGATGTTGTTTCCTTTTTGTTATTTTAAGGGATTGGTATGGATCAATCCCTCCGCTGCCACCAAATGTTATATTTAACGTCCAAGGTTCTCGTGCTTTCGCGAGGAGAAGAAAAACTTTCGGACGGGAGAGCGAAATAAAATACTTTATTTAATATTTTTTTTAATATTTGACTTTATTTTTAGTATTATTACTGCTGTACACTTGCTGCACGCTTGCTGTACACTATCTGTATACTCTCTGTCCGTTTCTGAGTCGGTCGCGGGTATTTAAAGCAAAGTCCTCAATTTCCAATTTTCCCATAATTCCCATAATTTCCAATAAGTGGAAATTATGTATCGATTCTACCCAATCAAATCATTACATCTCATACATAAAAATCTTTATAACATTTACATATCGCTTCCCCTTTAGCGGTACATGCTCACGTACGCCTTACATGTTGCGTAACTGCAGGCATTGCACTTTGCGTGCAGCGCAGCAACTAGGGTAGGTAAATGATCGCTATTATGCTGACCGTGCAAGCTGATGCCGATGCACCCAAACAGTCACTCGCCTTGCTTTGTTTTGTTTTGTTGCTGCCGGCGTTATAGTAGGAAACGCTTGACAACCACAAAGCAAAGCGCTGTTTGGTAATTTGAGCGTATGTGCTCAAATTAGGTCAGTTTCTGTGGTATGGAAACAATTAAGAATTTCTTGTTAACAAAACTTACTTTTCATGCTGACTATGCAAGCTGATGCCGATGCACCCAAACAGTCACTCGCCTTGCTTTGTTTTGTTTTGTTGCTGCCGGCGTTATAGTAGGAAACGCTTAACAACCACAAAGCGAAGCGCTGTTTGGTAATTTGAGCGTATGTGCTCAAATTAGGTCAGTTTCTGTGGTATGGAAACAATTAAGAATTTTTTATTAACAAGACTTACTTTTCATGAGCGCCTGCAATTTGAGTCACCGCACTTGAATTGGGTCTTGGTTCATGGAAATAATAGCAATGGCAATATTGAATTTTAATTTATTGATTGGTTCGTAGGAATCGATTGAGGGTTTTGGCTTTGTGTGAGGTCGAGCTGTACAAAGTGTACAGTGTTAAGCATATGATGGGGTTGTACAAAGAGTACAGGGTAATGTTGTGCGGGTCACAACACTTTTTGAGAAAAATTCGAGCATCTTTCATCTCGTACTTTGTGTTGCATCCATTTTTTTGAATTACGCAAAAAAAAAGTACTTAAAGCAAATGTCGAAAGCATATCTTTTATACAGTAATGCCATATGTTTTTTTTTGACTTTTGCTTTAAATATTTTTCTTTTGCGTAATTCAAAAAAATGGATGCAACACAAAGTGCGAGATGTTCGAATTACTGTATGAAACATAGCATACATAAAAGTCGAAAACTTTTGCTTTAAATACTTTTTTTTTGCATAATTCAAAAAATGGATGCAACACAATGTGCGAGATGCTCGAGATGACGAACAAAAATCAGCTGTTAGTTAACTAATCGCTTAAACCACCACCACCAGTGGCTTAAGCTCTAGTTAACTTTGATTGTGAAACTCAAATCTGTTAGCTAACCTCTGGTCAGTGGTTAACTCATGATCGCGCCCTTAGAAACCAAACCTTAAAAACCAAAATATGAAACAAATAATATATGGTATTTATTATTGATATTTATCGGATATATAAGCGTGATATTTATCCGATTGCTTATTTTCTCTGATGTCCTTGTATTGAGTGACAATTTGCAAAAGAAAATCTATTTCTTTTTGAGAAAAATTCGAGCATCTTGCATCTCGTACTTTGTGTTGCAACCATTTTTTTGAATTACGCAAAAGAAAAGTACTTAAAGCAAATGTCGAAAACATATATTTTATACAGTAATGCCATATGTTTTTAACAAAATTGCCATAAGTTAACTAAAGCATAGTGAAACTTACTAAAGAGTAAGCTCCTTCTTTATATATAACAAATATTTATTATAATTAAACATAAAAAACATTAACGAAAATATTACAAATAAGTAAGTTTACCTTTAACAAAACTTTCGTCGCCAAACATTTTGAATTTAATTTTGTGTTTTGCTAATTCACGGAATACTTTGCAATTTTTTGACGTTTCTCAATATAACAGGGCAGCCAACACAACATAGAAAAAAATGTTGCATTTTTATTTTCTTTTCTCGACTAAGAACAGGCCAACATTTTTTGAGTTCAGGTCGCTATGATCCAAAGAAAGCGCCATTAGTTAGACCAAACTAAATATTTTTTGCAAAGTTTCATCATTCTAGCTCAACGGGAACATGGGCCAGCAAGAAGAATAGATATAAAGATGACGCACTTCATGCGCTAAAAATTAAATCTTCTGCGCGGCCTGTGCAGGCCTGTGCAGCCTACGTCACCCGTCTTGTCAGTTGTGAAACTTTATGAATACATACAAAAGAAAATGTTAAAAAAGAAAATGCAAACACAAGCACCTAAGATTGCCAGATCCTGAAAGGCTGTTGTTGGGACAAGTCAAGAAAGTTTCCGGGATTTATTATAAGTGGTCTGGACAAAAAATTACATTTGTGTACTAGTGCTTGTTTTTGACAAACATAAAACTAAAGCATAACTAATATGAACATAAATTGAATCTAAATAATTAGCAATATCATCACAAATGAAAACTTAATAATAAAAACAAAACAATTCACAACAATAGAACATTGATGTTTTATAAAACTAAAATCTTATGCATATTATAAATATAAAACAAAGTCGTGAAATGTGCTACTAATGCCATAACTCAAAAACGAAGCGACGTTTGATGCATTTTTAAATTGATAAAGTAAAAAGAAACTTTTCACTTCTCACAAATCTTCTTCAGAAATCACTAAATGGGCTAATGGGCCAATTTACCTGAAATTTTGGGCGTAGATTTTATTCGAGTACGGTATAGTGTAGAAAAAAATTGCCACACCCCTATTTCTAAAAAAGTCGGCGGAGCTATAGTTTGACCACGCGAGTTGCCAATAATAACCATACGAACTAAATTACCAAATTAAAGTCTAACACGACCTAAACACGTGGTCAAAAGAGTGCATTAATGTACTAGTAAATTTTCATTAATGTTTGCTAAATTTTTTATTGGTTTTGGTGTAATTTTTACAAAATTTTTTCCAAAATGTGCAATCTATGGAATAAAATATAAAATTTGAAAATATTCGTTTGGAAGCTATCGCCACGCACCAAATGATTACCACTGTTTATACAAATAAACATGTCTTCATATAAATACCAACAAAAATAATTTTTCTTTTGTTCAGACTGCACGTAAGAGTGAAGTTGTTTGACGTAAGCATACTTTTATATATACTTATAATTTAATATTGCTGACGCTATTTTCAAAACAGCTTAAATGTAAACAAATCAAAAGTAGGGCACAAATTAGGTGCAACAACCTACGGTCATGAACCGCATTCTTATGTGCAGTTTAGCATTGCTTGCTTATTTTGTAAATGTTCTTATGTGCAGTTTTGGTTAATTTGTTTATTTTGTTATTTGTGATTTTATTTTAACTATTGTCGATGTAAGCCAATTTTGAGTATAAATAGTTTGCAATTTTAATCAATAAAATCAGTTTTTGTAGATAAAGTGTAGAAGGTGTGTGCTAATTTCTGGACAAGGTGCTTCTTCTAATCATCAACTCAACAACAGGTTGCTTGTTAAAGTACTTGTAATCTGTTCGTGATTGAATAGGTTTGTACCTAGTCGGTCATCAAAACATTCTTCCAATCATCAATTCAACAACAGATTACTTGTTAAAGTACTTGTAATTTGTACACGATTGAATAGGTTTGGACCTAGTCAAATCATTCAACTACCGATTAATATTTATTAATTAAATTTACACTTTGAATAATGCAAATTAAAAATTGATTAACTGTCATCATTCAACGTCCACTGTTATAGTTTTCAGTGAAATGTGTGAATTTGCCTTTGCAATTGCTTTTGCAATGTAAATTTCTTCGATGTCAGTTTTTTCTTAATATTCCGGAACAAATTGTCCTAAAACAAGACAAGCACTTCAATTACTAGACAATCCTGACGAATCCCGACCACCTGGCAATGCTACAAGCAGCACAAGCGCATACATTTAACCTAGCGTCCACACGTGGAAGTGCAAGTTCGAAAAACTCAATACATCCAAACATGTTTACTAACCCACTCACATTTTCGGACTTTCTGCCTAATTGCAGCGCTACTTGCAAGGAAACTTCAGAGGCGGTGAATTTTGGCACTTGCTGCAAGTAAATGCCAAAAAAGGGGATTAAAGGGATACTTTTTGTGGATTTTCGGGGATTCCCGCAATAGTATACAAGAAGCAACTCTGGTAATATGTTTTTATCGTTTTTTAACATCTTCGTTTCAAGCAAATTGCAGGGAGAACCATTGCATTCGACGGCATTTTTAAATGAACTTGCACTTACACATGTGGATGCGGAAGCAACTTATAGCTATTTTCGAACTTTTTCGAATACAATATATATTCCCTACTTGCAAGTGATTACTTGCACGTGTGGACGCAAGGTTAGTCAATGGTCGGGAATATTTAGAATGAGACTGTAAGTGCAAGTGAGACGAAACCATTTCATCCATAACAATGGATATCATCCGAAACAATGCTGTTTCGCCAATAGTTGTTTGTTGAATGAGTGAAAGAGCATAAGAATACGTGTGACTCTTGGCAAAGCATGTGATTCACGTTTGCCAACCACTGATTTAAGTTTGTGAGAAAAATATTGGATTCATTTAGTTTAATTTCTAATATTGTACACTTACAATACATGTAAATTGTAATTTGAATTATATTTAATGTAATGTAATTCTTTTCTGGCGTTGAGTAGTAAACTTTTAGATGCTTTTGATGAGAATAGCGATTTAAATTTGGGCCACAAATTGAATTTCTTACAATATTACTCAACAAACGAAACAACAAACGAGAAGAACATAACAAAATGAAAACAAAGAAGCTGCGATCAACCTGCTGCCAAACACATCAAGCAACGTTGCTGCTTTTTATTCAGGGGAATAAATGCAAAGAAAATACCCAATACATGCATTATTTTTTTTTTTAAAATAGCACTGAAAAATATATTTACTTAAATTTATTTATAAATATATATATTAGGGTGTATCGAAATGTATGGACCTAAGTAAACACCCCATTGGGGAGACTGCTTTGGAGTCCCCCGTCAATAAAATGACGCAGCAGTTCCAAAGCATGTCATGCGATGAGTCTACCTCGGAAGCGAACGATCGGAAAAGATTCAGGGATCAGCCTGGACCTTTCGGCGAAGTCATTAAAGGGGCGACTAGTGAGTCGAAAGGTGGACAGCTTATGGCTGTTAGCTTTTCGGCTAAGGAGGGGGAAGGTGGATATCCTGTAAAGGTTGATAGCCTTCCACAAAAAGGAAGTTCGATGGAAGCTGGTGGACGACCCTCAAAAGTTGATAGCCAGACAAAATCGGGGATGGCTGATAGCCAGAAACCAAGCGGTAACAAACCTTTGCCCAAACAAAGGGTTGCGGCTGCGAAGTCGAAGGCTTCAGCTGGGAGGAAATTCAACCCGAAAGGGGTTATTGGAAGTGGCCGTGCATCATATGCTACGGTAGCGGAAAAGGACTTCTTAATGGGCATTGTTGATTGCTCCATCGATGGTCAGTTGGGAGAATCTCAGTTGGCGGTTTTTAAATTCGTCCTCCTGGAGTCTCTCGACGCCATCGGTTAAAGTGATGGCGATGTGGGATTTGTAGGCAATGCAAACTTGGAGGATGGAATTATTGTACTTAAGTGCAAGAACCCATCATCCCAGGTATGGCTGTGCCGAACCGTGCCAAGGCTCACGAACCTATGGGAGGGGCTGAGTTTCGGGTCGACCGGCTATACGCATTGAAGGATGTTAGAAGGATGTTCATCTTTGTTTGCGGTACTTCCGAAAGCAAGAAGGGCATCCTTAGGAGGTTGCAGACCCAGAACCGGTGCGTTGCAGACACTTCTAAATGGAGAGTTAGTAACGCAACGAAGTTCGGAGACGCAAAGGAAGGAGGCGTCAAATTCACCGTGTGATGCCGGACGGATGAGGTGGAAGCGATCAGGCTAGCAGGGGGGAGACTCAACTGCGGTCTTGATCAAGCTCTCATCAAATTCCAAAAGGATGCAAGGTGAGTGCGATGAAACCCCTGGCACGGGGCTAGAGGGGAATTCTGCAAGGAAGGAACCACTAGGGAGGGTGGTGGGCCCGTACCAGGAAAACCTCGTGGTGTGTCAGCTCAATCTACAGCAAAGTAGGGCAGCATCAGCAATGATGATGCGTTGCATGGAGGAGGATGGAATTGACATAGCAATGCTCCAATAACCTTGGAAAGGCCTCAGAGCGAAAGGCCACGCTGTACCAACCGGTAACAGATGGCAGGCGGAGGACTTGTATCTCGGTGAGGCATGGTATACTAGCGGTACATATGCCACACCTATGTTCCCCAGATTTCACCGTCGTGAGAATCGGGGATGGTGCAGGTGCTTGTATGGTAGCTTCAGCGTATCTTCCTTACGACTCTCCGGACCTTCAAAAGAGGTGGAGAATCTGGTAAAGTACTGTGAGGAAATGAACATTGGAGTGATGATTGGATGTGATGCCAACGCGCACAATACTGTGTGGGGAAGCACCAACCACAATGACAGAGGAGAGCAATTGCTTGAATTTGTGGAGAGGTATAATCTGTTGGTAGCAAATAGAGGTAGCTCAGTCGACTTTCGTTGATGCGAGGCGAGAGGAAGTTATTGATGTAACCCTCATTTGCAGAAAGATTCTGAGTAGAATAGAAAACTGGAGGGTCGTGGATAGGCTAACGATGTTTGACCACAGATCCTTTCAGTTTGAATTCAAGCACGGATTCCGACGCCAACGGAATAGCAAGAAAGTCAGGATTCCCAAGAATACAGATCCTGTGAAATATAAGGCGAAGTTGAGGGAAACACTGACCCAGAAAGCTATAAAAATACCAGGGAATACAGCGGAAGTGGAAAGCCATGTCAATCATCTTAGTTCGGCCATGGTTGAAGCTTACGAGGTGGCATGTCCTACATCTTCAGTAGACGAGGGCGATCCGGCGCCATGGTGGTGCACGGAACTCGAATCTCTGAAGAAGGTTAGGAGGCCTTCAATCTGCACATGAGAGGGGGAACCCCAGAAACATGGGCGGACTACAAGGCAAGGAAAAGGGAACTGAAGAACCTCATACGACACCGTAAAAGGCAGTCGTGGAGAGACTTCTGCTCTGGGATGAAAACTATTTCAGAAGCATGTAGTCTTCAGAAAATGGTTTCAAAAGATCCAAAGTGGGACTAATCTGAAAAATGGATGGAACCATGGCAGAGAACTTAGAGGAGTCGATGCAAGTTCTGATGGAGGTGCATTTTCCTGGAAGTCTTAGGTCTGATGACCCGTGGACACCCTTGAAGAAAGGGATACACAGGGTTGACAGACTGGAAGCCGAAAGAATGATCACGCTCATTTGCTCCGTACAAAACATCAGGGAAGGACGGTATATTTTCGGCTATGTTGCAGTGAGGGGAAGATCTCATTGCACCTTGTCTGAGGGGTATATTCGTTACTTGCCTAACGACTGTTGTCTTTCTTCCGAAGCCCAGAAAAAAGGATTATGCGGAGACGAATTCGTTTAGACTGATCAGCCTTACGTTCTTCCTTCTTGAAAACGATGGAAAGAGTGATGGTTGACTATCTTGAGAGCACTCCGCTGGTGCATAATCCCCTGAGTAGATGCCAACATGCAAGTTAACGTTTCCTTCCAGGATACACTCAAAAAAATATATTTGGGGGCCGCATTGGCTAGCCCAATGCTAGCCAATGCCCCACGGGCCAACCTTAAAGGAAACAATTTAGATTTAGTTTTACTACTTTATTCCGCTGTCAAAATAAGACTAACTCTATAATATTATACGCTTAAAGTAATTCCCTACAACCCTAGCTTAGCTTCTACCCTAAAGCTGCCGACTAAGCAGTTCCCACGATGTTCTAGAGCCGCTGCTTCGCTGCGATAGCGCGTGGACGACGTCAGCATATTTAAGTTCGTCTACCTGCACGTAATGCGATCGTATGCAAGTGACGTGGGAACGGCTCGTGATAACTCCTCCCCCTTTAAATATCTGCGTCCCGCAGATCAAAGGATGTTTGGCACCGACGAACTGGTTTGGGTGGTGGAGACATTTGTGTATCGAAGATCTTTAATGGAGGTATGTTGACCCTGCGTAATACCTTGTACCAAAGAATGGTTCCAAAGGACGCCATTGCAATAATTATGACCATGTTTGTGACGAACGAAATGTCCAGTATTCCTCGCAGGTTGCTCAACCGTTTTATATTCGTCAAGCTAAGACTGTGGACGTACTCCAGATCCACCTTTGGTCCTTCGTTGGTGATCTTAGTTAGTACAGACGGTAGTGCTTGTAGATGAGACACGCTTTTACTTGTAAACGTTTGATTTTGTATTAATATACTCTCATTGTCTAATTGGAGTACATATGTTCCATTAAGAAAGGTGGTCAAATTAGTTGTCACTATTTCGCCAATAAAATTCGTAAGAAAAATGATGTCTTCGCTAATAACTTCAACTATTTCCTCATTATTTGTGCGGAATTTGCATTTGGCGTGGCCTCCTTTTAATAGTCTGGACACACAGCTATCTTCGGCGAACTTCTCCAGAGAGCTCATTTCACAGATAGTAGAGTTGTTGATAAGAAGACATTCTTTCCTGACACCAAAGGTTTCCTGTTGGTTAACAAACATCTTGTCAAATTGGAAGTCTAGCTGCATACCGGCTATTATAGCTGCTCTCGTCCTGAGTAAATGGTATTTGTGTTCGCTTAATTTTGGCATGGCGAGAACATATAAAAGAAGGGTTCCATTTGTATACACTGAAGGTTTTCCGTACTCTGTTGCTTCAATTGCATTTTGGTAGGGTAGTGTCTCTATTTCGCTCAACAGATTATTTATCTCCTCCTTATCAAGTATGTTGCTGTTGACTATTCCTACTTTTGCCATCTGGCATGCACGCACAATCTCACCAATTTCGGCCCGTAATATTTGTATTTTATCCAAGATAATAGTTCCCAGCTGTTCCTCATCAACTGTTTTTGATATGGTATTTACCTTGCCAATTATTTGGTTAACTTTTCTGACGGCTTCTTGAGATGAACTAAAGATTTCTTCATTTATTTTGTATTGGTGGTTACTGTTTTCGATAATTTGGTCTTGGCTTTGTAATATTGTATTCCAGTCAGTTGCATCTGGCGATCCAGCGATCCACTTCCAGGCGGAACCTATCCAATCTATTGATCGTGCTGTTCTGCGTTTCGGGGCACCTAGCTCGTCTAATCGGTGACTTATCCATGATACGTTTGTAGCGGACGGACTTATGAAATTTTTGTTGGCTCCAGTGTCAACCAGGAAGTTTAAAATGGAGCCGTCTCGCGTTCGATATTCTATATAAGGAACGCTGGAGAGGCGCCCGTCATAAAATTTAAGTTGTCGATACCACAGGATTCAGATTCCGGTTTCTCTTCACAATCCTCTTCTGATGCTTCCGATTCTGGCATCTGAATGTTATTTAGCCTCTGGTATTTCTGCGGGTAATTGGCAGACATGGCTCTTCGTTTGAAGGACTTTCCACCCTGGGGATGGTTCATGTAATTCGACCTCCTTGATTGTGTGGATCCATCGACTTCCATTCTTTCCGTTGGGGTAGATGTTATCGGTCTCCTAGGATAGTTCGGTGAAAAATTATTCCTGTTGTTATAGTTATTATTACCTCTCGGAGCGAAGCGGTTAAATGGCCTGGCCGGAAAATGCGGATTAGCTTCCATATGGGGTATCTGATTAATTGGGATTGTCACCCTATTAGGAGCATTCGAGTGAATGGTACCACTTCTTAGAGATAAATTTTGTATCTCTAAGCACGCAGAGTACGCTTCCGGTAAGGTTCTAGGTTTCTGAATGATCAACATTTTTGAAAGATCACCGTTCAAGCCGCGAATAAAGACATCCAATGCACGGTTACGGTAGCTTTCTACCAATGCATTGACTGTTTCTTGAGAATAGGTTGCCGTTTTTATTTTATTTATGATTAGAGAGAATTGGTGATTAACCGTGGCATAAAATTCATCTAACTTAGACCCCTTCTGTGATAATTGGTTCAGTTGGTGTTCCAGAGTACCTATATCCCTCTTGTCAGCATAGTGTAGCGACAAAACTCGTTTAATAGATGGCCATTCATCATCGAAAACATTGTACGATACCAAGGCTGTATCGGCGCCACCCCGAATCTTCTGCCTTATGTGCTGCAGAATCGCTCTATAAATAGGTTTTTCTCGTACGATCTCAAAATCCCTGAGTATCGACTCTACACTATGTATCCAGGACACGTACTTTACAGGATTACCATCGAATACCTGTAGCTCGTGACGCAGTCAGGAAGTCTACATATTTCTTTTAGCTCCTGCTCTGTTCTTGGTGCGCAAAGGGCAACAGGATTCATATCGCCGAATAGATTGGATTCAGGCTCCAATTCCCTACCTTCAACCTGGGCTATACGGTCTTCGACCCTCTTTAGGTCAGCTCTAACAGCGGTAGAGACTAAAGTTTCACTTCCCGTTCTTTCTAACCTACCTACACGGCCTTCTATTCCCTTTAATTGTTCGATAAGAGCATTGACTGCCCCAGTCAAGCTCGTAAGCGAGTTCTTTACATCTTCCATTTCCGTTATCTCAAGTACTAATTTTTTCCTGCTATGGCAAAGAACTTTATAGGCACTTACCCCTCAAATAACACGTTTTGAAGTCACACTTTTAGCTTTTTTCTGCCTTAAAATACTTTTTTATCCACTATGGGAATTTTTCTGAAGTATTTGCAATATTTGATTGAAAGTGATTTTTTACACTTATGGCTTTATTTCTTTATTTTAAAATACTTTTTTATCCACTATGGGAATTATTCTGAATTATTTACAATATTTTACAAAAAATTTTTCTCTTTTTTTTCCTTTCTTTTTTTTCTTTTTATTTTGAATATTTAGCTCACAATTTCTAACTTACAGTTTCATTATCCTTCTTCTTTTCTTTTTTTATCACAAAATTTGGTTAAATGCAGTTTTGTCTGACTGCTGCGCTTCAATTAAGTTGTCTCTTTTTTTTTCTTTTTTTTTTTATTCGATTTTGTTCGATTTTGTTTGGTTTTTGTTTTTATTTTCTGCTTGATTAAAGAAAGAGCATCTATCGCTATATTTTGTGGAAGAAAGAGAAAAAGAAAAAATTAAAATTGTAGTTAGCTTTATTTCTTGGAAGTCCCGGAAGGATCGTGTTTGTCCCGTTTAGTCGTCGGTGTTAATAATTGACGACAAGCTACTAGTGGCACGAGTAGCTTCACCAGCACGCTCCTCATCCGTTGTGATCTCCAAGATGGAACAAGCGTGTTAAAAATGAATGATTGGAATACCGTGGTCCCATGGTAACGGCATCGTGCACCCCATAGGTCGTACAGACACTTTTAAACACAATCACTAGATTAAGGAACGCACTATTGTTATGACTGCAACAAGGAAAAATATTTTTAAATTTCTTTTTAGGAGCCTGCAGATTAAAAATAATTTTTGGCTTTAATCATCAGTGGTTCCTAATCTTGTTGACGGGGACCCGGCGTTTTTTAGCCGCTTCCTGCTAACTGTATGCGGAGGTCTTGCAAGTTTTATATGTTCCACTTTTTATCTTTTTATTCGTTTACTTTGAATTATTATCTTTATTTAAATTTTTATATTTTCAATTTTTATTTTCTCCTTTAAGTTTAATCCTCTTTTAAAGGCTTGTTACAGTAGTCCTGTGGCATTATATTTGTAGGTGTAGCAGCGTTTATAAACCGTTCATTAAATAAACAATTTTTGTATTCGACCGGAGTTTCTAATTTCGGAGGTGCAGCCGGCACATATTTGTTATATTTTTTTTTTTTTTTCTTTATTTAATACACTGCCACACACTAATAAATTCACAAGTTTTTTGTATTGCCACAGGATTTCACTAAGGAACCCGCATCCTTTTTAGCGGGTCCCTGCTCGGGCGCCAGTTAACGTTTCCTTCCAGGATACACTCAAAAAAATATATTTGGTGGCCTACCTGCACGTAATGCGATCGTATGCAAGTGACGTGGGAACGGCTCGTGATAACTTGCATATATAGCAGGTAGATCTACAGAGAGCGCTCTTAACGAATTAGTAAGAGTTGCTGAAAAAGAGCAACTGGCAACTCCCTGACAGAGCGCGATGTAAGCCCAATGATTGCAAATTGGGTAGACAATATGCTCAAGCACAGGGCGGTCAACATGCAGAATGGTAGAGTCAAGACTAGAGGTAGAGTAAGTAGAGGATGTCCCCAGGGCGGGGTGTTATCTCCAACCCTGTGGAACATAACTGTGGACTCACTGCTGGTTAGACTGGATGAATCAGGCATACACACGATAGGGTATGCAGATGGCATTGCGTTGGTGGTCTGTGGTAAGTTCATTGACACCATTTCAGACATCATGAAGGGGGCACTCCGAATGGTGGAGGAGTGGTGTCGAGAACAAGGGCTTACCGTAAACGCAGGAAAGTCAGATAAAGTTATCCTTACTGGAAATAGGACAGGTCTGAGGAGAGAATCACTCAGACTTTTTGGAGCTGAAATCAACATGTCCACGAAAGTTAAGTATTTAGGGGTAACCCTGGATGCTTCGGTGATTTGGTGGACAAAAGTCAGCCAGAAAATCATTAAGAAGAGACTGGACAGAGTCCAACGGCATGTTTTGGAATAACAGGTGCAATACGCACCACTCTAACAAGCAACAATGGAGGTTCTGTTAGTTATGCTGCCTTTGGATTTAGAAATAAAGAAAACGGCGGCGCTAGCAGCCCTCAGGATGTTGCGAAATGCTACGTGGCATGGATCAACGGCCCTACATGATCATTTGCGCATGCTTGATATTGTACATAGAGATGTCAGGGAGGCGAGTATGCCTATGGATGGAAGGCAGAGAGTAAGGATAACAGAAATATGTTGTAAAACTCTTATAACAGATGGAGACGTCTGTGAAGAAACTGGTAGAGATATAACTATATTCACAGACGGCTCTCTGAAGAATGGCAGAGCAGGGGCAGGCGTTTACTCAGAAGAGTTAACTCTAGGGAGGTTTGTGTCTGTGAATCAGGCGGAAATGCTTGGTGTGGTGCATGCACTGGACCACCTGATAGATGACCGGGTCAATGTCAAGAAAATTGTCATTGCCCTTGACAATCAGTCGGTGATTAGGTGCATGCAGCGTATAGGCGTCACTTCCAGGCTGGCCATAGAGTGTCTTACCAAACTCAATAGGTGCGCTCAGACAAATGAGCTCATACTTATGTGGGTGAGAGGACATTCTGGCAACAGAATGAAAATGCTGATTCTTTAGCGAGAGAAGGATCAGCAGAAGTATTCTGTGAACCAGAACCAAGTATCGCCATAGGCGACAACATAGTGGCAGGCCTTATTAAGCAATGGACAGACTCGGAACACCGTACAAGGTGGGAAGAAGCTGTTAATTGTAGGCAATCGAAGGCGGCCGTGAAGTGGTCTCGTAGTGAGGCTGCAAAAGTTATTCGTTACAATCGAAGGACTTTAAGCTGGCTTACTGCACTGGTTACAGGACACGGTCCCTACATCTACCATCTGAGGAAGATGACTCTGACCGAGGACGATGCGTTTAGGCTATGGCTAGTGGAGCAGGAAACGGCAGCACACAATCTGTATCAGTGCCAGACGTTGGCAAGCATAAGGTTGACCATTCTAGGACGTCCATTTATTGGCGAAACCAAGATTGGTCAACTGACCTACAAGGATATGCTTGAGGTAACAAAGGAGGTTTATGTGAGAAGCATGCTCACGTATGAAGGCCCCGAGCGGTAGCATCCTTGTCCTATGGGGACGAAAAGGGACCCACTTTGGTCCCCTTTGGTGCTATGGGGACGAAAAGGGACCCACTTTGGTCCGCTTTGGCCGATCCCCGATTTATTATTATTATTAAACACCCAATTCATCCCCTAAATAATAAAATGGAACGAAAAGACAATGCAGAAAATATTTTTTTTTTTTAATGAATTCCTGGTTCCCCAAATAGCGGTGAATTAAAATCGTGTTTTTGTACTGGAGCCCATATAACGGTAAATTTTAAAAAAAAAATACTATAGATATCGATTCACTATTAAAAAGAACTTATGGATGCAAATTTTCAGAGATCGGACTACGTACAAGAGCGTCAGCATAGAAACAAAAAACCATTATTTATCCTATATTCAACTAATTTTGTACTTTAGCCCATCTTACAGTACAGTTTTTTACGAAAACCACCACAGATATTGATTAACCATTAAAAACAACTTATTCATTCAGATTTTCAGAGAGACTGCGTTCAGAAGTGTCAGCATAGAAATAGAAAAACCATTATTTACGATTAATTTTGTACTGGGCAGATATTAAGGTACACTTTTTTACAAAAACTCTCATAGATCTCAATTAACCTCTTAAAATAACTTATGCATGCAAATTTTCCAAGAGATCAAACACGTACAGTGGTGTCAGCATAAAAATTAAAAAAACATTATTTGCAATATTTTCGACTACTTCTGTAGTCGTACTACCCCATCTTAAGGTACACTTTTTCAACAAAAACCCCATAGATCTCAATTAACTTCTTAAAATAACTTATGCATGCAAATTTTCCATGAGATCAAACACGTACAGTGGTGTCAGCATAAAAATTAAAAAAGCATTATTTGCAATACTATCAACTACTTTTGTACTGGAGCCCATCTTAATGTACACTTTTTTACTAAAACCACCACAGATCTCAATTAACCATTTAAAATAACTTTGGCATGCAAATTTTCCAAGAGATCAAACACTTACAGTTTTGGTAGGTAGAACATTTTTTCTTTTAATGAGGGTTCAGTTTAGCTTCAGTTCCTGATCTGACTGTTATAAATTTCACATAGGATTTTCAACAATTTATGATTGAATATATTTTTATAACTATTCACAACTATTTTCTAAAACCGAATAATATGTGAAAATTTTTGAAATATAGAAATTTGAATACAATGAAAACTTAACCATACAAACATGAACATAAAGTTAATTTAATTAAAGTATATATTTGAAGTAATATTGTGTTTCTATGTTGTAGTGTTTCTATGTGGTGGTATTGAGTCACTACAAACGTATGGCTATGTTAATAATAATGTTTTTAACGTATCTAAATTTTTAGTATTCTATTAATTAAAATTTATTGCTTTTGTTATTCTTTAAATTGTTATACATTACTAAAATTCAATATAAAATATTTTAAAATATCTTTTATTTCTATGCTTACAAGGAAAGGTCCCCAGGAGTCACTCCTGGACTGGATATGTGATAGAGGACAAAAATCTAAGGGTGACGTATTTTTTTATACGTGCTCAATCGATGGTTTAGGGTTTCAAAATGGTGTTTTGAAATCAGCAGAAATTTTGCTTTTTTGCCATAATTTAACTATTTTTCATAGAAAGATACACATATTTGGTATCAAAGGAAAGGTGTTGAGATGGTGCACATGATGACCTCTAATTTTTATAAATAAGTTTTATTGTTATTTTGTTGTTGAAATTTTCAACAGTATTTAGTCGATATCATGAAGAGCCCGTACTCGAAATTGTTTCATTTTCACTTATGTTTAATTTCAGCTATTTCTAAAAGATACCTTTTTTTGTTTTTTTTTAAACTTTTTCGTTTTTATATTAAAATTTTCTTACTAGAAATGCACTAGTTTTCTAAAAAATGAAATATTTTGTTATTGCAACGACTACATTTGGGTATCAAAAATTTAGTTTTTTCTCGAACTTTCCGTTTGTGTAGATATTTGATCCGAAATGTTGATATTCTACAGTGCCTGCATACAAACTGTGTGCTTACTGTTGTGACTCAGTCGTCACAAACCAATTAAAACTTTAATAAATTAATGCCGATAGCAAATATCGACTTACCTTCATCATGAATTGCGGTATGCATAAACAGATAGTAAAATAAAACGCAGCACAAATTGCTTTAAGCACCGACCTACCTCAATTCATGATACCAGGCATGATTCAATTACGACAAACAGAAGCACTTCAGAGCGCGTGCTTAAGTTATAGCAGCAATTGAATATGCCGACTTAGCAAAATAATGCAACACAGGTGAACGACGCTATGCGCCTGATACCTGCTACGCATTACTGTTTGATGAAATTGGGAAATGTCGTACAAGCAGTGAACTCGATATTTGATCTACTTTATTTCATGCAGCTGTTGGTCGCTATTTTGTAACCAAATGATAATGCATAATTGCCAAATCTCAATAATCAATATATGTATGTATGTATGTTTGTATGTGGATATAATTTAATTAAAAAGTAAGATAAGTTAAGATTGTTACACAATCACAGTGTGACAAAAACTGTCAATTGTACAAAATTATAAAAGTGTCAAATTAAGTTATAATTTAAAGATTTTGGAAGCCAGATATTTGTTGTAAATATCTGTGGTTCAGCTAGAAATATAAAGAGTGAAGGCGTAGTATGTGAATATTTCCCAGACACCAGCAAGTATTTTCTTTTCTTTGAAGCGGACCAGTGTAGATCCAGTACACATTAAAGTAAGTATACAATCGGCTTGAGCCATTATAATACACACCCAAAATCTTTTGGCAACCTCACATGCCTATTCATTTGGCAGCTACCCTGCCGGTTAAATATAAGGTAACATTTTTTATTTAGGGAAATTGTGGTAGGATGCGGTCTTTCCTATTGGAGGGTATCCTCACAGGGAGGATCCCAACATTATTGGCGCAGCCGGTAGGATCCTTTTTGTTCAGGGGAACAGCAAGTACATTTTGAAGAAAAATGAGTCTGAAATTTACTAGTAGGATCCTAGTTGTTTATGGGAACAGCAAGGATATTTTGAAAAAAACAAATTTTTAAGTTATGTGTTTATATAACTCCAATAATTTTTGAAGGTTATATTTTATCGAGCTCAAGGTCAATGTTGCTTTCCGAAGAAAACAACTGAAGGAAAAAAAACTAACAACAACAATACCCTATATAGAGTATCAACCACATAGCAGACTAGACAGCTGTTTCGTTGGCCGCTACACCAACTCATCAGTAGCCTTTTTTTTTTTTTTTTTGTTTTCTTCGGAAAGCAACATTGACCTTGAGCTCGATAAAATATAACCTCTAAATAATTGAAAAATTATTGGAGTTATATAAACTTACTTACTTACTTACTTAGTTGGTCGTAACAACCCGTGTCCGGGTTTCAGCCGACCTCATCAGCTCTCGCCAGGCGCCTCTGCTTTGCGCGCGCCTTCTCCAATCGGATACACCAAGTGCGGTTAGGGCTTCCTCAGCCTGGTCCATCCATCGGAGGCATGGTCTCCCTCGTCGTCGTTGACCAGCGACCCTCGCCTCGAGCACCTTTTTCGCTGGAGCTTCGTCGTTCATACGATGGACATGACCCAGCCAGCGTAGCCGCTGCACAGTTATACGCCGAACTACGTCAATGTCATCGTAGAGCTCATACAGCTCGTGGTTGATTCGGATGCGATAGTCATCGCCGACTCGAACAGGACCGAAGATTTTGCGAAGAACTTTTCTCTCGAACACCCCCAGAGCGGCTGCGTCAGTTTGCGAAACTACCCATGCCTCAGCGCCATAAAGCAGCACAGGTAGAACGAGCGTCTTGTAGAGTGTTAGTTTTGTCGATCGAGAGAGGGCTCTGGAACTTAGTTGCTTACTGAGCCCGTAGTAGCACCTATTAGCAATTATTGTTCTTCGCTTTATCTCCAGGCTGATTTCGTTTTTGGTATTAATGGCGGTGCCAAGGTAAACGAACTCCTTGACTACTTCAAAGTTATAGCTGCCGGATGAAACGTGGGAGTCTAAACGCCGCGCTCCCTTGTTTGTAGACAGCATATACTTTGTTTTGCCCTCATTTATCGTCAAACCCACTTTGGCTGATTTCTTTTCGATAGCGGCGAAAGCAGAGGTAACATCTCTCATGGTTCTGCTGACAATATCAATATCATCAGCGTACGCAAGGAGCTGGACGCCTTTGTAGAAAATGGTGCCATTACGATGCACACCGGCCTTTCGTACGATCCCCTCCATGATGATGTTAAGGAGATCTCAAGACAGTGGATCGCCTTGCCTGAAACCTCTGAAAGCCTGAAAGCCACACTGATAAGGTCCAATCCGTGTTTTTGTAATCGGCTTTAATCTTTCACACAGTACGCTTGAGAGAACCTTATATGCGATGGAAATAAGACTGATACCTCTATAACTTGCGCAGATTGTTGGGTCTCCTTTCTTAAGTATAGGGCACAGTACGCTGAGGTTCCAATCGTCGGGCATGCTTTCTTCTAGCCATATTTTGCTGATGAGCTGATGCATGCGCCTTATCAATTCATCGCCGCCGGTAATTCAACTGACAGGCCGTCAGCACCCGCTGCTTTGTTGTTTTTGAGTCGTTGGATAGCAACTCGAACCTCATCATGGCTAGGTGGTGGTACTTCCACTCCGTCATTGTTGATTGGTAGCTCTGAACTGCGCTCTCCATGGGCGGCATTGGTGGAATCGTCGCCAGTAAGTAAATTGGAGAAGTGTCGTCTCCACAATCTCAGCGCACACTGCGTATCCGTATTCAGATCTCCATTTTCGTCTATACAAGTGGATGCTCCGGGCTTGAGACCTTGGGTTAGACGCTTAACCTGTTGATGGAATTTTCGTGCATCCTCTTGCCCTGGTATATCTCTAGTTCCTCACGCTCACGCTTTTCCTGCTCTCTTTTCTTGCGTCTGAAAAGGCGCCTCTCTTCCTTCCTCTTTTCGCGGTAGTTTTCTCGCACGGCTCGCGTTGCAGCTGACTGCAGCGTTTTTCTATAAGCGGCGTTTTTTACTGCAGTCGCAATTCGCAAAAGTCGCAAAAAGTCGACACTCCTGATCATACCATTGGTTCCGAGGTTGCGGGCGCCGGAAACCAATGACTTCTTCAGCGGCAGCGCGGATGGAGTGGGATATATGCGCCCAAAGTCCGCCGGCGTCGTCGGGTCCAGAGGTTAGTTGGTTGAGCTTAACCGAGAGTTGAGCGGAGTAGGCTTCGGCAGTCCGTTGTAATTGCAGCTTAGCGACATCTAGCTTTCGTTGCATTCCTGTGCGTATGTTCTTGGCATTGCATAATCGCATGCGGATCTTGGCCCCCCGAAATGTACGCACATCTAGAACACTATAGGCATGCCTTCCGTCGATTACAACATGATCAATTTGGTTTCGCGTTTTTTGATCCGGGGACAGCCAGGTGGCCTTGTGCATGTCGAGGTGCTTAAATCTGGTGCTACTAACTACCATGTTTCGCGCCGCGGCGAAGTCAATCAGTCTTAGACCGTTGTTCGTGGAGGTCTCATGAAGACTGAACTGACCGACAGTGGGGCCAAAGATGCCTTCCCTTCCGACTTTCGCATTAAAATCGCCGAGGACTATTTTCACGTCATGGACCGGAAGGTGGTCGTATACGTCCTCAAGACTAGCGTAGAAAGCGTCTTTGACGGCTTCGTCCTTTTCCTCCGTCGGGGCGTGCGCGCAAATAAGGCTGATGGAGAAAAATTTTTCCTTGATGCGGATCGTGGCCAATCTTTCGTTGACAGGTGTGAACCGGGAAACAAGGTGGCGTAGTTTCCGGCTAATAACGAATCCACATCCAAATTCGCGCCTCTCCGCATGGCAGCTGTAGTAGATATCACAGTGTGCTTGTTTAGAGCAGCCTTGCCCTTTCCATCGCATTTCCTGGATGGCGGTGATGTCAGCCGTTATCGTTTTGAGGGCTTCCGCCAGTTGGATAATGGCACCTTCCCTATAAAGGGTTCGGACATTCCAGGTGCATATCCGTAAATCATTGTCCGTTTTTCGTTTGCGGTGGTCGTCAACGTAATTGGGGTTCTTATCCGAGGCTGGTTTAGTTTTCATTGGGCAGTAGTAATGTGGCGGGACCCAAACCCTGCGCACATTCCATGTTAAAGGTCTATGGAGTGACCCGCCGCTCAAATTAGCCGTCAAACTGACGGATGCCAGTTTGCCGTTGCCCAGGGAACACCACGTGGAGGTTTGAGTCGACTTGAGACGATTTCGACATGGATAATGCTGGCCTCGCCAGGTTGAGGCGGTCAGACACGTTGCCATGTGAAGGTTCGCCCCCTGTATGTGTTATATAAACACATAACTTAAAACTTATGAAAGAAGGTCGTAATTAATTTACAAATAAAAAAAATAAATTTTATAATTTGGAAAAATTTTGAAAATTAAAATAAAAATTAAATGGATGCAAAATAAAAACTTCAACTTTTAGGGTTTTTCGTTGGTTTTTATCACTTAAGGACTGTAAAACAGAAACAAGAACATTTTTGATATCAACTTAATACAAAAATTATAAGTTGTTTCTTACGATTTAGGATCACTGAAATTTGGTGGAATTGATGTCCCAAAGTATAACTATTAAATAGCTTACAAAACTAAAATATAGTTTACGTATTACTTACATAGAAATAATGAGTTCAGTTAATTACGAGTTGAGTCCAACTCAGGATTAATTGTTGAGGGGAGATAATTTTTTGGGAATTGGAATTTTGTCAGATGGATCCACGTGGATCCTGCTAAAAAGGATTATCGATGGCGGATCCATCTCGGGAAACAGGATGGCAGGGACAAATTTTTATTAATACAAAGGGTTAAGTCTCGTTTAACACCTTTTTGAGTTCATTGTCGACATAGTTTTACTACGTGGTGGTCTGAAGAAATTTATCTGTCAATTGCGAAGCAAATGCAGAAGATTAACCTGGCGGCGGATTTCTGTGGAAAAGGAAAAATAGGTGTAAATAAAGTAACTCACCGTGGAAGAACATCGGTCAGCACCAAGGAGATTCGAAACGAGATGAATTTTAAACGGAAAGTTGTGATTTGTAAATTTTGAGAAAATTTGGTTAATGTGTATTGCGTCAAATAAATGAATAAATGAAAAAAAAACATTATTTTTAACTATCTGGGCTTACGGGAGAATTGATTGAATAGAGAACACCTCAGCATAGTGCGTGAGAAGGGAAACACAGTATTTGTTGGCTGTTTTATCTTAGATGGATTACACTAGTGACATAGAAAGAAGGTATCTAGATCTTCCAGGAGAATTGCACAGATTTTTGGAAAAGTTGTCTATCCGGGCAAAAGTGGTGATATCGAACAAAGATAATTTCGCTTTGCTACAGTCACATACGGTGGGAAAAAATTTGGCAAAGGTAGAGGATGCAGACGTAGTGTTTGATTTCGTAGATAAGTATCATGAGCACAAGAGTTCGGCTCAAGCAAGTAGGTTTGAGGAGTATAAGAGAGATTTTGGGGCTCTGAGAACAAAGTTAGGCGAGGTGCAACAACTAAGAATAGGAGAGCAAGGCAGAGTAGAAGAGCTAGATTTGGAAAACGAAAGATTGCGAGATCTGTTGCAAAGAGAAGGCGTATCGACAGAGTTAGTAGATAAGTTGATTGTCCAACAAGTTAGAGTAGATTTTGAGACGGTCGAACAGGCAAATGCTAGTATTCGGGAATTACAGGTACAAAATAGGCATTTGCAGGAAGAATTGAAATTGGCAACAGAAAATTCACTGCATCATAAAGAGGCAACAGACGTAGAGACAGACGAAAGGGGGATATCTATGAGAATATAGAATTAAAAGATAACACAATGAGTTTAAACGCAATAGCTAAGACCGTGAATAATCTCGTCCCATTATTCTCGGAAACCGATGCACCAACGGAGTTTTACAGGTTCATTCAAGGGTGCGATCTTGCAATAAGAGCGTTCAATTCTAGTGAGTTACCACGCGTTGTAGAATGTATAAAGTTGAGATAACACGGGGATGCTTTTGAATTATGTAGTGGAAGAGAGTTTGCAAATATTAATTTTATATTTATATTTTATATAAATAGCAATTTTACCTATTAATTAAATTCAATTATCTAAGGAAAACAACTTACAATTAATTCAATTCTAATTTAATTGTTGAAATGTGTTCAAGAGCCAGGGGAAAAATTACAAGCATATGCAAGAAGATTAAGTTTGATAGAAGCAAGAGGGAAGGATTGCATAGGAAAAGAGGCAGATTTGTTGGGTCAATTAAACAAGGCGGTGGTGACGGTCTTTAGGGTAGGATTGAATGACCCAAGCTTAAAACCAGTAGTGTTGACTATGGAGAGCAAGAATTTAGACGAGTTAGTGACTAATGCGGCCGAAGTAGATTATATATAGAGGAGCGCAGGTCAATATGGATCCGAGGTCATACCGTGGAAACAGGTGTATGCGGTAGTGGACGAGCCAAGGAATGTTGACAGACAGGTTAGCCAAGATCGAGGGGATATAGATAGATTCCATCCAAATAATAGTAACAGAAAACAAAGTTTGCCGGACAAAGATGCTAGAACCCGAATTAAATGTTCGTTCTGTGGGAAATCGGGACATACCAGGAATGAGTGGCTTACAAGGAAAAACACACCATACTGCGAAAAATGCCAGGAATATGGCCATGAAAAAGGGTGGAATTGTGCCTAAGAATTCAGTGCCTAGAAAGAGACAAATTCAAGAGAAGAGCTTTGAGAGTAAAAATAATAGAGGAGTCAATACGGTAAACCCATTCAGAGGTAATGGGGGAAAAAATTTCGGTAGGGAGCAAAGACCGGTAATGCAATGCAAATGGTGTAACAAAATAGAACACACGGAAGGGGATTGTTACGCAAAAAGAAATCAGGGTTACAGACAGGGAAACTTCCAAGGGTCCAACAAAGGCCATTAAGCTGGGAACCCCGAGATAAGAGAGTAACACGGCCGCAAAAGGTAGTAAATGAGAATTCGACGTCTGAATAGATTGTGAATATCTGTACATCTAAGCCAATAGAGAGTGTAGTAACAGAGAATTTGACATCAGAAGAGATTGAAAATATCTGTACACCTGTCAGTGGAAGTAAAAGCAAGAGTTAACCCCTAAATAAATTATAAAGGTTTGTATCTCTAAGCCAGGAGAAGATGAGTATTAGTCCAGAGTTAGAGGAAACAATTGGGTTGTTGAGAACAACAGCAAAAAATTTTTTTTATAACATGATAACCATCATGCAAATTATTCTGTATGTAATTTTTTTTTTTTTTTTTTTTTTAATATATTTATTTAGTTAAAATAACCATTTTTGTTTTTAATTTACAATGTTTACAATAAATTGAAGTAGTAACTTAGTTAATTAAACTTATCTTTAATATATGCAACAATTTTTTGTTTGAATTTCGTTAAATTGTTTTCATTTCTAATATTAGATGGCATCTCATTAAATAATTTTAATCCTTTGTACATTAACATGTTTTTACTATTTTCATTTCTAAAGAGGTTTAATCTAAAACTAAATACATTTCTTAAATTATGATTGTGTACATCTCCAACATATACTAATCTCTCGCATAGATATTTAGGTAATAAATTGTTTTTCATTTTATAAACTGCAATTAATACATTCATTATTATTCATTAATTCATTCATTAATATGAACGTGGGATAAACGTTAAGAAATATAAAAGAAACAATGGAAAACAAGAAGATAAAGGTTATTGTGATACTTGAAATGATAATAGGTAAAGTCAAAGAGACAGTAATGGATAAAATAAAAATGTTTAATAAAAATAAGCCAAGTTGTTGCTGGCACAGAAATCTGACCATGCAGGAGAGTAAGAGGGGCGAATGTTTTGGCGTCTCCAAAATGAATGATGTGTTTGTAGAAATTCCTTGCAAGAATGCTATAAATGGACGACTCATTCTACTTGTAGATTCCGGAGCAGACACGAGTTTGGTTAAACAAAGTGCGTTAGAAACAATTGAAAATAGAAGCAATGAAATGAAAGATTTAAGTGGAGCGTTCGGAGGCTTCATCAAGACATTGGGTGCGTTAAAAAGTTCATATACCGGAGTTGAGAATCTAAGTTTTAAGTTACACGTGGTGGCACTAGAACAAGGATTACCTGCAGATGGAATACTAGGAAGAGATAATTTGTGGAACAGAAGTATAATAAACACAAGGGAAAAAGTGGTCACAATGTATGACAACATGGGAAAAATAATTACATTGCTACAGTTGAAACAAGAAAAAGAGTTGAGAGAAGACAAACATTTCATTAATTATAATGAAGAAATGAAGACTAAAGCGCGAACCGCGCAAATAATAAGAATAAAAGTGAACACAAAGCTTCCGGTAGTAGTAGTACATAAACAAGAAATTGAGCCAGGAGTTTATTTAGGAGAAAGTTTAACCAACGTAGTTAACAATACAGCATGCGTACCAGTTTTGAATGCAACGGAAGGGGATACGACCATACCGAGAAATTGTTAACTAGAATTTTCGAATTTTAATAAGTATAAAACAGATAACCACACGATATACAGCGTAAGGGAACATAACGTAAGAGAAAGAATTGACAGAAACAATTAAATTGGACACAAATTTAAATACAGAGGAACGGTCTTCAATAGAAAATTTAATAACTTCTTACCATGATATTTTTCTGTTAGAAGGAGATAAATTATCATACACTTGTGTTTTAAAACACGAAATTCAGGTCCAAGCAGATCAGCCGCCAATAAATCAAGGAATAAAACAAGGAAATTCAAAACTAAGTAGAACACCTTTTGAGAGACGACATAATTAGGCCAAGTCACCAAGTCACCTTATAACTCGCCATTACTATTAGTGCCAAAGAAAGCAGGAAGTGATGGAAAGAAAAAGTGGAGGTTAGTCATAGATTTTAGAAAGGTAAATGACGAAACCATCAAACAAGTTTTTCCAATTCCAAGAATTGATGAAATATTAGATCAATTAAGACACAGATATTTTTCAACTCTAGATTTGGCAAGTGGGTAGCATCAAGTCCTTGTAAACAAAAGTGATAGAGGAAAAACAGTGTTTAGTACGGCATGTGGGCACTATGAATTCAATAGAATGCCATTTGGACTCACCGGAGCTCCAGCAACTTTCCAAAGGTTGATGAATCATATACTGACGGTATTATAGGGAATAGATTGTTTTGTTTATTTAGACAACGTAGAAATTTATGCCAAAAACTTGCAGCAACATGAGGAAAGACTAGCGCAAGTATTTCAGAGACTAAGGGAAAATTGTTTAAAATTAATTACGGAAAAGTGTAAATTTCTTTGTAGAGAGATATCCCATCTAGGACACAAATGTTCGGAGCTAGGGCCTTACCAGACCCACAAAAGTAAAAATGCGTAAAAAATATTCCAATGCCAAGGAATAGAAAGGAAGTTCAAGCGTTTTTAGGGTTAGCAAACTATTACAGGAAATTCATAAAAAATATGTCACAATTAACGACTGACGCAAGTGGGGAAGCGATAGGAGCAGATTTGTCACAGGGTGAAGTAGGAGAAGACAGACCAATTGCCTTCGCAAGTAGATCATTAAATAGCGCAGAAAAAAGGTATTCCACAAAAGAAAAGGAATTTTTAGCAATAGTATGGGCAACAAAAAATTTTAGAGCATATTTATTAGGTAGAACATTCAAAATTTACACGGATCACCACCCTTGGGAGGCATAGCAAATCTGAAAGATCAAACATCAAGATTAGCAAGATTTAGACACAAGATGTCTGAGTATGACTTTGAAATAATATATAAACCAGGAAAAAGAAATTGAAATGCAGACGCGTTAAGTAGATTACCACAACCAGAGCAGGGTATAAGATTAGTACAAACGAGATCGAGGGCCAGAATAAACGAGCAAAAGGATAAATCATAGAATATCCCAGAAATTAAAAGCACGCATGAAGAAGAAACATTAGGACAAAAAGAAAAAATTATAACGGACCCAAAAGAGAAACAATACTGAAAGATTTTCACGATTCACCTTTAGGAGGACATCAAGGAGACATCAAGGATAAAGAAAAGAATACAGGTGGAAAGGAATGCAGAACAAATAAAAGAATATGTAAAAAATTGGAAGAAATATCAAGTCACCAAAAGTTCTAGGTTAACTAAAATGCCGATGGTCTTGACGGATACACCAGCACGACCATTCGATAAAGTTTATATGGACATGGTGGGTATTCTGCCAGAGACAATATCCGGAAATAAATATATATTAACATTTCAAGACGATTTATACCAAATACAACCAAAATACATGGTTTGAGTTGCAATACCAGATGCGGAGACAAGCACCGTGGCAAAAGCATTTTTAACGAGATTGTGACTCGTCACAATGTGCCAAGAGTGTTAATAACCGACAATGGGTCAAATTTTATTTCACGTCTTTTTTCGTATGTAAAATGTTAGGTATAAAGAAATTGCACATTACACCATACCATGGGCAAGCAAATGGTTCACTAGAAAGGAGTCATAGACCTTTAGCGGAATATTTGCGGAGTTTCTCGAAAGAAGATGGGTCAAACTGGGATCAATGGTTGGCAAGTGCGATGCATATACATAACAACACAGTACATGTATCAACAAAGCAGACGCCTTTTCGAACATTGTACAGGTTTGATTCCGAAATGCCGACCAATTTGAAACGCAAATGTGGGCCGGTATATAATGCCGAGGATCCTTCAAAGGTATTAAAGTACCAGATCCAAAGAGCGCATGAGATAGTAAGACAGAATCAGGAACGTGCGTAAGAAGCCTCTAAAAAGCAATATGATAGTACTTTAAATCCAGTAAGGTTTGAAATCGGGGATACAGTACTTATGAAAAATCAGTGTAGGAAAAACAAATTTTCACCGATATGGATAGGGCCATACGAGGTGGTAGGAATTAGAAGTCCCGTCACAACAGAAATTTTTTTAAATAAATCAAAGAAAATCCATAACAATTTACTCAAATTGTTTCATAGCAAGTAAGAAAATAAATGATTATTGGAAAAGCGAAGATAGATAAAATAAATATATAAAAATGGCAACATTTGACAGTAATTAAACTAAAATTTATATGTCTACAATGCAAACCAAACTAGTAATATGGGAAAAATTCTGACGAAATGAAAATGGAGAAAGTTTACATAAATTATGATATAAAATAAAGAAAAGAAGAATAATGACGAGATCAAATAAATTAGACAAATGTTGCATTAAGGGAAAGTGTAATAAAAGAAAGAAAGTGTAAGAAAAATGAATGATAGGAAAGAATAAGTAAAAGAAAGAATAATAATGAAATAAATTTGTATGAAGAGAATAATTGTGAAGAAAAAGCAAGTAAGAAAAAGAATAACGGTAAATTAAAAAATTAAGAAAACAAAAATATCGCAACAGAGTAATGGTATAGGTATAATTAAAACAGGGTCCAACACAAAGGACAAGAAAAAATAAAGAAAAATAAAGAAAATTCAGAGAAACCTGAAGAAGTTTCAGAAGGGCAAAACAAAGAAACGGTAATGCTTGCCGACCAACAAGAAATCAATAAACTAGAAAATTATGTAGAGAACAAGTGCCAGATAAATAATATTTCCAACAAATGAAAAAATTTAATAAATTACAAGAGAAAAAAATAATTTAATTTCTTTTAAAAAGAATGAAAAGAAACCAAACTAAGAACAAATTACTTTCAAAACCAATTTTAAATTGTGTTTACATAGAGATAAAAAAATATTTTTTTTTAAATAAAATTAAAAACTAGAATCAAAAAAAAGTAAATGAATAGTTCATTCAGAAGAAAAAGGAAATATAGGGGGAAAACACAAAGTGTTAAATAAATTAAAAGTATTAATTAAAGTCGGAATAAATATACGTTCCGAAAAAGTTTGAAAAGAAAAGCAAATAAAGATTCATCTCGGTCTAAAAATGGAATTAAATCGTGAACATTTTCGTGCGATTATTTTTTACAACTTTCGACGTGAATTAACACAGCAACAGTGCATGGATGAACTTAATTCAATTTTTGGCGATGATCCATCAAGGACCAGTGTTTATCGATGGTATGGTGAATTCAATCGTGGTCGTAGTTCACTCCAAGACGAATTTCGTGAAGGTCGTCCGAAATCAGCTGTTGTTCCGAAAACCATTGATGCTGTGCGCGAACTGATATTGCAAGATCGTCATGTTACCTATCGTGAGATTGAGGCAACCTTAGGCATAAGTGGGACCAGCATACATTCAATATTGCATAAACATTTGACTGTCAAAAAAATTTGTTCGCGTTGGATCCCACACAATTTGTCAATCGCTCAAAAAAGGCTCGTGTCGATTGGCCGAAGGAAATGCTCAAAAAATACGATCGCGGTGCTTCGAAACACGTCTATGACATCGTGACAGGTGATCGTGGATTTACGCGTATGAGCCCGAAAGTAAACAGCAGTCGACTGTATGGGTGTTTCAAGATGAGCCAAATCCAACAAAAGTTGTTCGCGCACGAAGCACTTCCAAGCAAATGGTCGCCTGTTTTTTCGGAAAATATGGACATGTCGCAACCGTACCACTAGAACAACGCAGAACAGTCAACTCTGAGTGGTAAACAACCATTTGTTTGCCAGTTGTCTTCCAAGAAATCAGGAAAACCAACCGCCGAAGACGGATCACTCTTCACCACGACAATGCGAGCTCTCACACATCGGCTCAAACAACTGCATTTTTGAGCACCCAAAACATCGATTTGATGGGTCATCCGCCGTATAGTCCTGACTTGGCACCGAATGACTTCTTTTTATTCCCAACCGTGAAGAATAAACTGCGTGGACAACGATTTTCGACGCCCGAAGAAGCGGTTGCGGCATTCAGAATGCATGTTTTGGAGATACCTCAATCAGAGTGGCAAAAGTGCTTCGACAATTGGTTCAAACGCATGCAAAAGTGTATAGATCTTAATGGAGAATATTTTGAAAAACAATAAAGTGATTTTCGATGATTAATATTTGTTTTTGTTCTCTAATCCCGAAATATAAAAGGCACCCCTCGTACAAACTCCAATGACTTACTTTTGGCAGCGATTTGTTTTCTCAATGTATAACATGAATCATGCCGCTAGTAGCACTTGAGTTTGTCACTGCTTGCGCTTCATGCTTTGGTTTCGCTGCAGGTATGCAGTGAGACCAACGTAGAGCGTTTGTAGCGTTGTGTGTTTATGTTATTGTTGAGGTAGGTTAGTGCTTGCCACATGTGCACTACATCCTTCCCCTTTTGAAAAAGAATAATGTTTATTTATAATTCTTGAATATGAATAAAGATTATTTTGAAGGTGATTTTAATTATTTCTTTCTAGATGTGAATAGTAAGTATTTTATTTGAATTCTTATATTTAAAAATTGATTATTATGTTTATTTTAACTTAATGTTCTTGACAATACTATGTTATTATTATGAACTTCTGATGTTCTGTTATCTAATTTTATTACACTATTTGGACCTTTTCTTTCAACTATTTCATATGGTCCCTTAAATGGTCTATCAAACTTTTTCTTATTTCCTACTTTTAAATATACTAGATCTCCTACATTAAATTTGTGTTTTGTTGCCTTATTTTCTTTATTTGATATATCTATTTTATGTTTCTCTAAATATTCTTTAGCTTTGTTATGTGCGTACTTTAATTTAATCTTTAATTCTGTCAAATAATCTTCTAAGTTATATAATTTCTTGTTGTTGTTCCAAATCTCACCAGGTAGCGTGCAAATTTTTCCATATACTAATTCAAATGGAGAATACGTTGTTGTTGAGTGTGGAGTTGTGTTGTAACAATATGTGTAGTACGGTAGTAAAGTTGACCAGTTATCATTCTCTTGCATTCCTCTTAAATATTCATTCAATTCCCTATGATTTCTTTCAACTGTTCCGACAGTTTCATGGTGATATGGTGTTGACGTTCTTTTTCTATATTTAATTCTTTACATATGTTTTGTAGTAATTCATTTGTAAATTCTGTTCCTTTATCTGTTTTTAGTATTTTAAAACATCCATGTTTAAGAATGGATTTTTCTACGATAGCTTTTGCGACAGAAATCGCTGTTTTGTCTTCTAAAGGAATTGCAACTAAATATTTTGTCAATTCACATTGTATTGTTAGAATATAACGGTATCCATTAGAGGGTCTCATTGGTCCAACTGTGTCCATTGTTACTGTTTCAAATGATGTTGTTGGTGTATTCTTCACACACATTTTCTCCTTAGTATATTTTGTTATTTTTACTTCATTACATAAATTACAATTGTTTATGTAGTTTTTAACCATTTTTGATAAATTTTTCCATATATATTTTTGTTTTAATTTCGCGATGCATCTTTTAATACCTATATGTCCTCCTAATATTGAGTCGTGATTTTCTTTAATTAGCTGCAGCTGCTCAGCTTTATTTGTTATTTTTTTCGGGGGCTGATACAATATAATTTTTAATTTCTCCTTTGTATCTTTCTGTATCTCATTAAATATTATTTTCAATTGGTGCACCTTTATTATATTAAATATGATATCATTCTTTCCTAGCGCTAATATTTCTATATTTTGTTCGTTTGCTTTTGATACTAACTTCCTCAGAACCAATTTTACCTCTGGTAAAGATTTTTCGTTAAGCTATAATTATATTATCTTTTTGTTCTTGTGTTTTTGATGTAAACTTCCTCTGAACCAATTTTAACTCTGGTAAAGATTTTTCGTTATGCACCTCAAGAACGTTGTTTGCTCCATTATTATTCATATTTTTGGCCTTTTCATTATATATAAATTTTAAATTTTTTAGACGTCTTACTTCTGAAAATGATGTAGCTTCCCATATGTGAAGTTCATGACTCTTCACTTGCTGAGATCTATCATTATTATTCAGGTTACTCATTTGCGCATTGTTCTTATTTTTATCACCGGTTATTCTTTTATTTGTACATGCATGCTTGTTAAATTTTTTATGTGCCGCCCGTGTTAATACTTGTATATTTGCTTCTTTAGGTATCATATTTTTTAATTGTTTGCTATCTAATTTTATTCTAGATAGTGCATCCGCGTTAGTATTCATCTTGCCTTGTTTAAAAATTATATCAAAGTCATAATCCATCAAGTCTAGTCGTACTCGTGTTAATTTTGATGATGGATTCTTATGTGTGAACAGACTTACTAATGGTCTATGGTCTGTGTATACAGTGAACTTTCTTCCATAGAGATATGGTCTGAAGTAATTGATTCCCCAGTGAATCCCTAATAACTCCTTTTCTATTATTGCCTTATTTACTTCATGTTTATTTAATGTTTTGCTGGCATAGGCAATTGGTCTGTCGTGTCCTGGTTCATCTTGAGATAGTACTGCTCCTAAAGCAAATTGTGATGCATCTCTTGTCAGTATAAAAGGTTTATCAAAATCTGGATATGCTAATATTTGTGGAGATATAAGCTTTTCTCTCAGCTTGTTGAATGCTGCTTCACATGTTTCTGTCCAATTAAAAAGCTGTCCTTTCTTTAGCAACTGATTTAGTGGTCTTGCAATTTCTGCAAAATCTGGAATAAATTTTCTGTAGTAATTGCAGAATGCTACAAATCTTCTGGTATCATCAGCATTGTTTGGTTTTGGGTAATCCCTTATGGTTTTGTGTTTAGCTGGATCAGTTGTTATTCCTTTGGACGTTATCAGGTGTCCTAAGTATACAAGTTCTGTCTTTAAAAATTCACACTTCTTGAGGTTTAGTTTTAAATTGTACCTTTGTAATTTTTGTAATACTCTTTCCAAGTTTTTGTTATGATGTCTCAAGTTTGATCCAAAAACAATGATGTCATCTACATAGAGAAATGCTGATTCTTGAAGTCCACTTAATGCAATTGAAAGCATGCGTTGAAAACTATTTGTTGCTATTTTTAATCCAAATGGTAAGCGCTTGAAATGATAGTGCCCTGAATTTGTTGAAAATGCTGTCATATTTCTTGAATTTTTGATGAGTGGTATCTGATGAAAAGAACTTGTCATATCCAACGTGGAAAAATATTTCGCATTTTCGAGCTTATCTAGTACATCTTCTAGTCTTGTCAGTGGGAATTTATCATTAATTATTTTTTTGTTTAGTGCCCTAAAGTCTACTACCAGTCTCCATTTTGCTGTTCCATCTGTTGATTTTTTTGGTACAACTAAGAGTGGAGAATTGTATGGGCTGAATGATGGTTCAATGATATCTTCTTCTAGTAACTTTTGTACTTGATCTTCTATTTCTTGAAGTTGTGTTTGCGGAAGTCTGTGGTTCTTTATATAAACAGGTGAGTTGTCAATTAAGTCTATCTGCTGTTTATAAAAATTGTTTGTTGTTAGTATATCTCCTTCATTATGGAAAACGTTTCTGTATTTGTGACATAAATTAATTACTTCTTGTTTAGCTTTTTCATCTTTTCCATCTATGTGTATTTCAAGATTCTCATCACTTTGTTCTAAACCGATGTAGTTTAAAATTTTAAAATTCTTCAGTGGTTCTATATTTAAATCACAATTATCCAAATAAATATCATTATTGGTTGTATTCAGTATTTTCACGTGCTTGAGTCCATCTGCTGGTATGATTGCATTTGCTATAAATATTCCTTTTCTTATTTCTGATGCATGTACTATACTGTCTTCCTCCAGGTCTACATTTATATTTGTTATTAGTTCACTTCTTCTTGGTATATTAATATTTGATATTGTTACTGGCAATGTCACGTACATTGGAATATCTTCTTGGTTTTCTTTGGTGTGTATGGATAAAACACATGTTTCGTAATCTATTTTACAATTATATTTCATTAAGAAATCTCTTCCAAGTATTCCATCTGCATTTATGTCAATATCTTCTTGTATGACATAAAATATGTGTGAAATCTCTCCATCGTTGAGTTTTATTTTTATATTTGTTTGTTGTTGAATGGTTAATGGTCTGCTTGCAATACCTGTGATTTGGATTTGATTTGACGATTTTATATCATTTTCATTAATTTTCTCATTTTTTATTATTGATATGTCCGCACCTGTATCAATAAGTAAGGTTACTAAATTATTTCTATCTCCTATTTTTACTTTTATGATATTAGTATTAAAATTATTACTAACACAGCTAATTCTATATTTATTGCTTTTTTTAGGCTGCGTTAACCCCGGTTGCCGGGGATTGATACGTTTCCCGAGTTTTGACGGTTTCTATTATTATTAAAGATGTTATTATTGCTAGCTCTATTATTATTGTAATTCCTATAGACATTGTTATTGTTATTTCTAGAACCGTAACTATTTCTATTATTATAATTCCTAAAGTTATTATTGTTATTATTTTGAATATTTCTATTCCTATTATAGTTTCCATTTCTATTATTATAATCATTCCTATTTCTGAATGTCATTATATTATAGTTTGCATTTGTGTTACCATCTACTTCTGCTGCTATCTCTAAAGCTTTAGCAAATGTATTAGGTTGAGCTGCAAGAACTATGCTTCTGAAAGGCTCATTTAAACCTGTTTTAAATGCATTGACCGCTAATTGGTCATTTAGTTTTATGATTATTTCTTTATTATTCTCTCCTTGAGTAGCTATTTGAATTTCATTCAAAGATGATATTATTGTTTCTATTCTAGTGGCAAAATTGTTAACATTCATAGACCCCTGTCTAGTCTGGTGCAATTCATTTTGTAATTTTAGTGGATTTTTATTTAACTTGTAGTTTTTTGCCAATACTATTTTTAACTCTTGAATTAAATTTGGAACTGCCACAGGTAATAGTCTATTTCTTACTTTTTCACTTATTTTTGCTGCTAGAATAAATTTTAACAATTGAGATTTCTGTGTATCATCCTTAAGTGTTGATGCATAGAATTCAATTGTGCCTAAAAACGTTGATAGTTTTTTGCTATCTCCATCAAACTCAACAACTATTTTTGATGCTACTGAAATTTCAAAGTTCGCCATTTTTAGTGTTTCCTTTTCACTATCACTATTACTGTCACTACTACTGTTATTACTACTGCTATCTATTTCATCATCCGTGTCATACAAAGTTAATCTGTGTTGAATTAATTTATTTATAGTTTTTATTAATGCTTTACAATCTATTATATTTTTATGATCTGGTTGCGGACAATTTATAAAAGTTTTTAATTGACTTTCTAATATATTACATTCTTTTTGCTTATCTTGTAAAGTTTCTTTTTTGAATTTTCTTGTCGGAACTTTTGTTATACTATGTTTTAATTTCTTTAGTGCTTCTTTTAATTTATCCATAAAATTTTTTAAATACTAGCACTTGCAATTCTTTTTATTACATATTTTTTGTAATATTCATTGACTTTTTTATTACATATATTAATAATGCAATTAAACCTATGGCGACAAAGATGTCTAAATACATTTCTTGTTTTTTAGAAATATTTCCATTAAAAGAAATATTCTCTGTTATTTTTGTTTCCTGTCCTAGAGCAACCATTGTTTCTTTTAAATTCGTGATATTTACATATAAATGTGGGTATCTTTAGTCATGAATTGAATAGTTCAAAATTTTGTTTTCTTTAATTTTTATTGATTTTGTTCAAAATTTTATTTATTTTTACAAAAATTTGTTTGTGCAATTTTAAATGATCATTTATATATTTACTGTTGATCTTTGCTTCACAAATAAAACAATGCTTGTATTCTGTCATTTTTTAATTTATTTTATTTTTTATTTTAAATTTTAAGTCTTTGAGTTGTCTTAAAAATTCAACTCTTTCTTTTGCCTTTGATAAGGTTATTAGTCTATATATATTGTTTAGTTCCTTCCTTTGCCGAACTTGTCTCCCAGCTCTTGTCTTCTTCTGGATCTGTTTTTCCTGTTGTTGCTTCTTTGCTGCTGTACGTCTGCTGTATTCCTCGATAGTAAGCTTCTTGGGTCCAGGTATTGGTGTCGCCTTGTATTGTGGTATTGTTGCTACTTGTTGCTGGGCAGCTACGGGAAGGGGTACGTATCTTTCCACTGCTTTTTTGGTTTTTACGTATTCGGCTGCCTGTGCAACGCACTTCTGGAATATTTTGTCGAACTCCTCCGACATTCAGCTTGCTGTATTATGACGTCGCTTAACTTTGAGGATTTTAACTTCTCCAGGATTCGGTCCGCTGGATCACCATATAAAGGTTAATACTATTTTATTTTTGTTATTGCTAACCTTTCCTATCTGAGGACAAAGGGAGATTTGGCCACAAGGCCTGTTAATTTCAGCCGCAAGGCTTTACTTCATTATTCTGCCACAAGGCAGTGTTTCAATATATTTTATATTGTTGAAGCCACTAGGCTTGGTTTGAATCAATAGAAAGACTTCTGTTTTTCGAGGTGATTCCAAGATTGCCTTTATTTAACCCCAACTCGGGTTTTTGTAATAAAAATATTGAGTGAAAAGTGACAATATTTTCTTTTCACTCAAAATAATATTTATTCTAAATAAGTTCTTACACATAAACAATTAAAAGTCATGAAATCTAAATACAATTATTACACATCTGCTTACTATTACTTTTTACTTACTTACACATCTGTTTGTAATAATATCCATCACAACCCACTTACAGGTTACGTAGGGTGCCTTTTATATTTCGGTATTTGGCAACCCTGGTGTTGCAATCTGTCAACTGAAAGCTTTATCGCAAAGTTTGACATTTGTTGGCTTATACGTACTCAGAACGTTTTGACATTAGAGCGCTATTTGTGTTGTTTATAGTAACTTAAAAGATTCATCTCGGTCTAAAAATGGAATTAAATCGTGAACATTTTCGTGCGATTATTTTTTACAACTTTCGACGTGAATTAACACAGCAACAGTGCATGGATGAACTTAATTCAATTTTTGGCGATGATCCATCAAGGACCAGTGTTTATCGATGGTATGGTGAATTCAATCGTGGTCGTAGTTCACTCCAAGACGAATTTCGTGAAGGTCGTCCGAAATCAGCTGTTGTTCCGAAAACCATTGATGCTGTGCGCGAACTGATATTGCAAGATCGTCATGTTACCTATCGTGAGATTGAGGCAACCTTAGGCATAAGTGGGACCAGCATACATTCAATATTGCATAAACATTTGACTGTCAAAAAAATTTGTTCGCGTTGGATCCCACACAATTTGTCAATCGCTCAAAAAAGGCTCGTGTCGATTGGCCGAAGGAAATGCTCAAAAAATACGATCGCGGTGCTTCGAAACACGTCTATGACATCGTGACAGGTGATCGTGGATTTACGCGTATGAGCCCGAAAGTAAACAGCAGTCGACTGTATGGGTGTTTCAAGATGAGCCAAATCCAACAAAAGTTGTTCGCGCACGAAGCACTTCCAAGCAAATGGTCGCCTGTTTTTTCGGAAAATATGGACATGTCGCAACCGTACCACTAGAACAACGCAGAACAGTCAACTCTGAGTGGTAAACAACCATTTGTTTGCCAGTTGTCTTCCAAGAAATCAGGAAAACCAACCGCCGAAGACGGATCACTCTTCACCACGACAATGCGAGCTCTCACACATCGGCTCAAACAACTGCATTTTTGAGCACCCAAAACATCGATTTGATGGGTCATCCGCCGTATAGTCCTGACTTGGCACCGAATGACTTCTTTTTATTCCCAACCGTGAAGAATAAACTGCGTGGACAACGATTTTCGACGCCCGAAGAAGCGGTTGCGGCATTCAGAATGCATGTTTTGGAGATACCTCAATCAGAGTGGCAAAAGTGCTTCGACAATTGGTTCAAACGCATGCAAAAGTGTATAGATCTTAATGGAGAATATTTTGAAAAACAATAAAGTGATTTTCGATGATTAATATTTGTTTTTGTTCTCTAATCCCGAAATATAAAAGGCACCCCTCGTACAAACTCCAATGACTTACTTTTGGCAGCGATTTGTTTTCTCAATGTATAACATGAATCATGCCGCTAGTAGCACTTGAGTTTGTCACTGCTTGCGCTTCATGCTTTGGTTTCGCTGCAGGTATGCAGTGAGACCAACGTAGAGCGTTTGTAGCGTTGTGTGTTTATGTTATTGTTGAGGTAGGTTAGTGCTTGCCACATGTGCACTACATCCTTCCCCTTTTGAAAAAGAATAATGTTTATTTATAATTCTTGAATATGAATAAAGATTATTTTGAAGGTGATTTTAATTATTTCTTTCTAGTTGTGAATAGTAAGTATTTTATTTGAATTCTTATATTTAAACATTGATTATTATGTTTATTTTAACTTAATGTTCTTGACAATACTATGTTATTATTATGAACTTCTGATGTTCTGTTATCTAATTTTATTACACTATTTGGACCCTTTTCTTTCAACTATTTCATATGGTCCCTTAAATGGTCTATCAAACTTTTTCTTATTTCCTACTTTTAAATATACTAGATCTCCTACATTAAATTTGTGTTTTGTTGCCTTATTTTCTTTATTTGATATATCTATTTTATGTTTCTCTAAATATTCTTTAGCTTTGTTATGTGCGTACTTTAATTTAATCTTTAATTCTGTCAAATAATCTTCTAAGTTATATAATTTCTTGTTGTTGTTCCAAATCTCACCAGGTAGCGTGCAAATTTTTCCATATACTAATTCAAATGGAGAATACGTTGTTGTTGAGTGTGGAGTTGTGTTGTAACAATATGTGTAGTACGGTAGTAAAGTTGACCAGTTATCATTCTCTTGCATTCCTCTTAAATATTCATTCAATTCCCTATGATTTCTTTCAACTGTTCCGACAGTTTCATGGTGATATGGTGTTGACGTTCTTTTTCTATATTTAATTCTTTACATATGTTTTGTAGTAATTCATTTGTAAATTCTGTTCCTTTATCTGTTTTTAGTATTTTAAAACATCCATGTTTAAGAATGAATTTTTCTACGATAGCTTTTGCGACAGAAATCGCTGTTTTGTCTTCTAAAGGAATTGCAACTAAATATTTTGTCAATTCACATTGTATTGTTAGAATATAACGGTATCCATTAGAGGGTCTCATTGGTCCAACTGTGTCCATTGTTACTGTTTCAAATGATGTTGTTGGTGTATTCTTCACACACATTTTCTCCTTAGTATATTTTGTTATTTTTACTTCATTACATAAATTACAATTGTTTATGTAGTTTTTAACCATTTTTGATAAATTTTTCCATATATATTTTTGTTTTAATTTCGCGATGCATCTTTTAATACCTATATGTCCTCCTAATATTGAGTCGTGATTTTCTTTAATTAGCTGCAGCTGCTCAGCTTTATTTGTTATTTTTTTCGGGGGCTGATACAATATAATTTTTAATTTCTCCTTTGTATCTTTCTGTATCTCATAAAATATTATTTTCAATTGGTGCACCTTTATTATATTATATATGATATCATTCTTTCCTAGCGCTAATATTTCTATATTTTGTTCGTTTGCTTTTGATACTAACTTCCTCAGAACCAATTTTACCTCTGGTAAAGATTTTTCGTTAAGCTATAATTATATTATCTTTTTGTTCTTGTGTTTTTGATGTAAACTTCCTCTGAACCAATTTTAACTCTGGTAAAGATTTTTCGTTATGCACCTCAAGAACGTTGTTTGCTCCATTATTATTCATATTTTTGGCCTTTTCATTATATATAAATTTTAAATTTTTTAGACGTCTTACTTCTGAAAATGATGTAGCTTCCCATATGTGAAGTTCATGACTCTTCACTTGCTGAGATCTATCATTATTATTCAGGTTACTCATTTGCGCGTTGTTCTTATTTTTATCACCGGTTATTCTTTTATTTGTACATGCATGCTTGTTAAATTTTTTATGTGCCGCCCGTGTTAATACTTGTATATTTGCTTCTTTAGGTATCATATTTTTTAATTGTTTGCTATCTAATTTTATTCTAGATAGTGCATCCGCGTTAGTATTCATCTTGCCTTGTTTAAAAATTATATCAAAGTCATAATCCATCAAGTCTAGTCGTACTCGTGTTAATTTTGATGATGGATTCTTATGTGTGAACAGACTTATTATGGTCTATGGTCTGTGTATACAGTGAACTTTCTTCCATAGAGATATGGTCTGAAGTAATTGATTCCCCAGTGAATCCCTAATAACTCCTTTTCTATTATTGCCTTATTTACTTCATGTTTATTTAATGTTTTGCTGGCATAGGCAATTGGTCTGTCGTGTCCTGGTTCATCTTGAGATAGTACTGCTCCTAAAGCAAATTGTGATGCATCTCTTGTCAGTATAAAAGGTTTATCAAAATCTGGATATGCTAATATTTGTGGAGATATAAGCTTTTCTCTCAGCTTGTTGAATGCTGCTTCACATGTTTCTGTCCAATTAAAAAGCTGTCCTTTCTTTAGCAACTGATTTAGTGGTCTTGCAATTTCTGCAAAATCTGGAATAAATTTTCTGTAGTAATTGCAGAATGCTACAAATCTTCTGGTATCATCAGCATTGTTTGGTTTTGGGTAATCCCTTATGGTTTTGTGTTTAGCTGGATCAGTTGTTATTCCTTTGGACGTTATCAGGTGTCCTAAGTATACAAGTTCTGTCTTTAAAAATTCACACTTCTTGAGGTTTAGTTTTAAATTGTACCTTTGTAATTTTTGTAATACTCTTTCCAAGTTTTTGTTATGATGTCTCAAGTTTGATCCAAAAACAATGATGTCATCTACATAGAGAAATGCTGATTCTTGAAGTCCACTTAATGCAATTGAAAGCATGCGTTGAAAACTATTTGTTGCTATTTTTAATCCAAATGGTAAGCGCTTGAAATGATAGTGCCCTGAATTTGTTTAAAATGCTGTCATATTTCTTGAATTTTTGATGAGTGGTATCTGATGAAAAGAACTTGTCATATCCAACGTGGAAAAATATTTCGCATTTTCGAGCTTATCTAGTACATCTTCTAGTCTTGTCAGTGGGAATTTATCATTAATTATTTTTTTGTTTAGTGCCCTAAAGTCTACTACCAGTCTCCATTTTGCTGTTCCATCTGTTGATTTTTTTGGTACAACTAAGAGTGGAGAATTGTATGGGCTGAATGATGGTTCAATGATATCTTCTTCTAGTAACTTTTGTACTTGATCTTCTATTTCTTGAAGTTGTGTTTGCGGAAGTCTGTGGTTCTTTATATAAACAGGTGAGTTGTCAATTAAGTCTATCTGCTGTTTATAAAAATTGTTTGTTGTTAGTATATCTCCTTCATTATGGAAAACGTTTCTGTATTTGTGACATAAATTAATTACTTCTTGTTTAGCTTTTTCATCTTTTCCATCTATGTGTATTTCAAGATTCTCATCACTTTGTTCTAAACCGATGTAGTTTAAAATTTTAAAATTCTTCAGTGGTTCTATATTTAAATCACAATTATCCAAATAAATATCATTATTGGTTGTATTCAGTATTTTCACGTGCTTGAGTCCATCTGCTGGTATGATTGCATTTGCTATAAATATTCCTTTTCTTATTTCTGATGCATGTACTATACTGTCTTCCTCCAGGTCTACATTTATATTTGTTATTAGTTCACTTCTTCTTGGTATATTAATATTTGATATTGTTACTGGCAATGTCACGTACATTGGAATATCTTCTTGGTTTTCTTTGGTGTGTATGGATAAAACACATGTTTCGTAATCTATTTTACAATTATATTTCATTAAGAAATCTCTTCCAAGTATTCCATCTGCATTTATGTCAATATCTTCTTGTATGACATAAAATATGTGTGAAATCTCTCCATCGTTGAGTTTTATTTTTATATTTGTTTGTTGTTGAATGGTTAATGGTCTGCTTGCAATACCTGTGATTTGGATTTGATTTGACGATTTTATATCATTTTCATTAATTTTCTCATTTTTTATTATTGATATGTCCGCACCTGTATCAATAAGTAAGGTTACTAAATTATTTCTATCTCCTATTTTTACTTTTATGATATTAGTATTAAAATTATTACTAACACAGCTAATTCTATATTTATTGCTTTTTTTAGGCTGCGTTAACCCCGGTTGCCGGGGATTGATACGTTTCCCGAGTTTTGACGGTTTCTATTATTATTAAAGCTGTTATTATTGCTAGCTCTATTATTATTGTAATTCCTATAGACATTGTTATTGTTATTTCTAGAACCGTAACTATTTCTATTATTATAATTCCTAAAGTTATTATTGTTATTATTTTGAATATTTCTATTCCTATTATAGTTTCCATTTCTATTATTATAATCATTCCTATTTCTGAATGTCATTATATTATAGTTTGCATTTGTGTTACCATCTACTTCTGCTGCTATCTCTAAAGCTTTAGCAAATGTATTAGGTTGAGCTGCAAGAACTATGCTAAGACCGCTAATTGGTCATTTAGTTTTATGATTATTTCTTTATTATTCTTTCCTTGAGTAGCTATTTGAATTTCATTCAAAGATGATATTATTGTTTCTATTCTAGTGGCAAAATTGTTAACATTCATAGACCCCTGTCTAGTCTGGTGCAATTCATTTTGTAATTTTAGTGGATTTTTATTTAACTTGTAGTTTTTTGCCAATACTATTTTTAACTCTTGAATTAAATTTGGAACTGCCACAGGTAATAGTCTATTTCTTACTTTTTCACTTATTTTTGCTGCTAGAATAAATTTTAACAATTGAGATTTCTGTGTATCATCCTTAAGTGTTGATGCATAGAATTCAATTGTGCCTAAAAACGTTGATAGTTTTTTGCTATCTCCATCAAACTCATCAACTATTTTTGATGCTACTGAAATTTCAAAGTTCGCCATTTTTAGTGTTTCCTTTTCACTATCACTATTACTGTCACTACTACTGTTATTACTACTGCTATCTATTTCATCATCCGTGTCATACAAAGTTAATCTGTGTTGAATTAATTTATTTATAGTTTTTATTAATGCTTTACAATCTATTATATTTTTATGATCTGGTTGCGGACAATTTATAAAAGTTTTTAATTGACTTTCTAATATATTACATTCTTTTTGCTTATCTTGTAAAGTTTCTTTTTTGAATTTTCTTGTCGGAACTTTTGTTATACTATGTTTTAATTTCTTTAGTGCTTCTTTTAATTTATCCATAAAATTTTTTAAATACTAGCACTTGCAATTCTTTTTATTACATATTTTTTGTAATATTCATTGACTTTTTTTATTACATATATTAATAATGCAATTAAACCTATGGCGACAAAGATGTCTAAATACATTTCTTGTTTTTTAGAAATATTTCCATTAAAAGAAATATTCTCTGTTATTTTTGTTTCCTGTCCTAGAGCAACCATTGTTTCTTTTAAATTCGTGATATTTACATATAAATGTGGGACATCTTTAGTCATGAATTGAATAGTTCAAAATTTTGTTTTCTTTAATTTTTATTAATTTTGTTCAAAATTTTATTTATTTTTACAAAAATTTGTTTGTGCAATTTTAAATGATCATTTATATATTTACTGTTGATCTTTGCTTCACAAATAAAACAATGCTTGTATTCTGTCATTTTTTAATTTATTTTATTTTTTATTTTAAATTTTAAGTCTTTGAGTTGTCTTAAAAATTCAACTCTTTCTTTTGCCTTTGATAAGGTTATTAGTCTATATATATTGTTTAGTTCCTTCCTTTGCCGAACTTGTCTCCCAGCTCTTGTCTTCTTCTGGATCTGTTTTTCCTGTTGTTGCTTCTTTGCTGCTGTACGTCTGCTGTATTCCTCGATAGTAAGCTTCTTGGGTCCAGGTATTGGTGTCGCCTTGTATTGTGGTATTGTTGCTACTTGTTGCTGGGCAGCTACGGGAAGGGGTACGTATCTTTCCACTGCTTTTTTGGTTTTTACGTATTCGGCTGCCTGTGCAACGCACTTCTGGAATATTTTGTCGAACTCCTCCGACATTCAGCTTGCTGTATTATGACGTCGCTTAACTTTGAGGATTTTAACTTCTCCAGGATTCGGTCCGCAGGATCACCATATAAAGGTTAATACTATTTTATTTTTGTTATTGCTAACCTTTCCTATCTGAGGACAAAGGGAGATTTGGCCACAAGGCCTGTTAATTTCAGCCGCAAGGCTTTACTTCATTATTCTGCCACAAGGCAGTGTTTCAATATATTTTATATTGTTGAAGCCACTAGGCTTGGTTTGAATCAATAGAAAGACTTCTGTTTTTCGAGGTGATTCCAAGATTGCCTTTATTTAACCCCAACTCGGGTTTTTGTAATAAAAATATTGAGTGAAAAGTGACAATATTTTCTTTTCACTCAAAATAATATTTATTCTAAATAAGTTCTTACACATATACAATTAAAAGTCATGAAATCTAAATACAATTATTACACATCTGCTTACTATTACTTTTTACTTACTTACACATCTGTTTGTAATAATATCCATCACAACCCACTTACAGGTTACAAACTCCAATGACTTACTTTTGGCAGCGATTTGTTTTCACAATGTATAACATGAATCATGCCGCTAGTAGCACTTGAGTTTGTCACTGCTTGCGCTTCATGCTTTGGTTTCGCTGCAGGTATGCAGTGAGACCAACGTAGAGCGTTTGTAGCGTTGTGTGTTTATGTTATTGTTGAGGTAGGTTAGTGCTAGCCACATGTGCACTACAGCCCTGTCTACAGCATATTATAACAGCGTTTCATAATTATTGAATACGGCAGTCACATACTGAGGTGCTTACAGTTTCAAAAATAACAAATGCTACGTTTTTTGTCACACTGCGATTGTGTAACAATCTTAACTTATCTTACTTCCTAGTTAAATTATATCCACATACAAACATACATACATACATGTATTGTTTATTGAGCTTTGTCAATTATACATTATCATTTTGTCACAAAATAGCGACCCACAGCTGCATGAAATAAAGTAGGTCAAATATCGAGTTCACTGCTTGTACGACATTTCCCAATTTCATCAAACAGTAACGCGTAGCAGGTATCAGGCGCATAGCGTCGTTCACCTGTGTGGAATTATTTTGCTAAGTCAGCATATTCAATTGCTGCTATAACTTAAGCACACGCTCTGAAGTGCTTCTGTTTGTCGTAATTGGATCATGCCTGGTATGATGAATTGAGGTCGGTCGGTGCTTAAAGCAATTTGTGCTGCGTTTTATTTTACTATCTGTTTATGCATACCGCAATTCATGATTAAGGTTGACGACTGAGTCACAACATTCCTTCTCCCTTTGAAAAAATTATGCCATTCATCTAGCCATAAGTTTTTCGACATATAAAACGTGTGTTATTTCTTTCTTTTAACTATATATGTATGTTTGTCTTGGATTTTGTTAATTGTTATTTTAATTATTTTCTTATTTCTTTTGAATTACATATTCTTTCTTAATTTTTTTGTTTGTTATCAGTATTTCTTTTGTACTGCTTGAACGTGTTTCATTCTAAGCTTACCATCATAGTTTCTTAATTTTCATATATTTCTTAAATAAGTTTATTTTATTCAAATGATTCCTTGTTTCTTTCTTGTAAATTTTTAATAATTTGATTGCAGTTATGCTTTATATTTTTTTTTTTATTCTAGGCCATTAGTTGTGCTGCCACCCTTATTTTTCCTTCTGTCCTTTATATAGACATAGGATCATTAATCTTTTCTGGAAGGTCGATATACGTTATTTAACTAATACTTTTAATAACATGTAAAAATAGCAAATCATTAAGGTAAGCGACCGAATGTTGAGCAGCTACCCCCTTTCTTCAGGAACTTATCCTATAACCGGCGGTGATGATGATTATTTTGAGTAACTACAAGCATCTGGACCTTTTGTCATGTTGATCATTGGTTGGAACGTGGTGTAAAATTTGCACCCGGCGGTGATGGTGATTATGAATTGTTACCATTCTTATATAATTTTTGTTGTGTAGTTTTTATTTATTTTTTTTATTTATTTATTTATTAATATCGACTAGCTAGCACAACAAGATTTATATCTTATATGACAGCACCAGCTTCATGAGAATAAAGTGTAGATTAAGCTTATAAAATAAAACTAAGAATAATGTAATAAAAACATTAGCCATTAAATAGTAAATTTAAACAAGAAAAAAGTTAGCAAATACATAAAAAAGAGAAAAAACAAAACAATGCGAAATATTTTCATTAACAAAAAATTAAAATTTACGGAAAACACTTAAATATTAATTTACTTAAGAAAAGGGATATAAATCTATATTTTATTTTTTTTTTTTTTTTCATTATTTTTTTTTATTACAACGATGAAAGGTACTCCACAAGCTTATTTTTAAATTGCACAACGCTATTAATCAGTCTTAATTGAGTAGGAAGTGAGTTCCAGAGACGCGTAGAGAAAACGAAAAATTGCCGCTCTGAGGTTAGGCATGAATAGCGTTTTGGTATTACTGATTTAACTCGATTTGACCGCGCGAAAGTGATTTTTTCAAATAGATAAGAAGGTTCTCTTGTACTTATGACTTTGTGTAAAAAAACCAACGTGCGAAATCTAAGCAGATTTTCGAAGGTCATTCCATACAATTTTTTGGCGTAATGCGAAACGTGATCTCTACGTTGCAATCCGAAAACGTACCTTGCGATGTTATTAAATTTTGCTGAGCCAAAAGTTGTGAAGTTTGGGTACAGTATTGAACATTTGAACTGCTTTCGAGTTGGTTGGATTTTTGATTTTAACTGTATCTTGGAATAGTTCTTGGTGTGCAGCCTGTTGATGAAAGGAGCGTATAACTTAGTTAAACCGAATATTGTTTTGAGCGTAACTTCACTCACTGTTCTCAGTTGCATTATATATATTGCAATAATTTTTTTTTTTTCTCTTGAATATATACAAGAGAAGCAAACCATTTTTTTCCAAGATTCCTTATGTTAAGGGTTCACATCAAAGAGTATATTTCTCAGCTTCAATAGTTTCTTACTGATTGCTTACTTTCGCTAAACAACAGTCTTACTATTTAACAGGCATTTAAAGAAAAAGTCAGCAGCTCTTATTTGTTCATCATGTTTCTTAACAGGACAATTTTTCAGTTTTATCATAACAGCGATATACCTCTTTTAGATTTCTGTCAAATAATGGTAGAGGTACCTAAGATTAGGTCGAAACTTACTGCAATTTATGGCTTCTTATTTAAAGCAGATTGGTTTCAATACTTTTTAAATGCAAATCAACTGTTTAGTTAACCACATCCCTATATTGACCCGCAATATAATCCAGATCTCACAAATTTTATCAGGTCACTGAAGCTTTCAAATTTTATTTAAATGATTTGAAACTTTCAGATGGACGTCTTACTCCTCGTTAATGTATTAGGCAATACTTTTATTACTTCAACTATATTGTCACCAGCGAATCATCATCTCTTTATCAGGACTGGATATCTCACGATGTTCAAGTCTGTCGCTACCTTGCCTTTCGAACTATATTTTCTTTGATATTCGAAATATTTTTAATAAATTTATTCATAAAATTCTATATAAATCCTTATATCAAATTCTTTAAATGCTAAATTTTTTTGTAATTACAAATATGCTCTAATTTAAAATTTAATCGACCTTCTGACATATTTATTTCTTTTACGTACCGTTACGTTTCTATAATTGTATAAGAGGATTTATTTATTTTTATTAATTTCATTTTTGTTTGAATTGTTTATTGACCTCTTCGACAATTCAATGCCGGTTCTTTCATCTATAATACTGCGTTTTCTAATACGTTAAACGCACTTGTATATTTTTTTTTTTTAGAATGAAACGACTTAGATATGTCATCGTTTCTTACTTCAGAATTACTTTAGAATTTACGAGGAAGTCGTATATTATCTTAGATTTTTAATATTACTACGTATTACTGATATATACATACTTTTCTTTACTCTGATTCATTTAGTATCAGGCAATATTTATTTGATTTTCTTTTCTTTTCTTTCTTTTTATTTAAGTTTTCCGGAACTTAATTCATGAATTACTACGATGACTAAGTAAATTGTCTTACTTTAATGTAACTTTGAAATTCGATTTTTTTTATTTTTTTTTTTTATTTCAATTTATTTATTTATTTATTTATTTATTTATTTAAATACATATAAAAGGCACCCTACGTAACCTGTAAGTGGGTTGTGATGGATATTATTACAAACAGATGTGTAAGTAAGTAAAAAGTAATAGTAAGCAGATGTGTAATAATTGTATTTAGATTTCATGACTTTTAATTGTTTATGTGTAAGAACTTATTTAGAATAAATATTATTTTGAGTGAAAAGAAAATATTGTCACTTTTCACTCAATATTTTTATTACAAAAACCCGAGTTGGGGTTAAATAAAGGCAATCTTGGAATCACCTCGAAAAACAGAAGTCTTTCTATTGATTCAAACCAAGCCTAGTGGCTTCAACAATATAAAATATATTGAAACACTGCCTTGTGGCAGAATAATGAAGTAAAGCCTTGCGGCTGAAATTAACAGGCCTTGTGGCCAAATCTCCCTTTGTCCTCAGATAGGAAAGGTTAGCAATAACAAAAATAAAATAGTATTAACCTTTATATGGTGATCCAGCGGACCGAATCCTGGAGAAGTTAAAATCCTCAAAGTTAAGCGACGTCATAATACAGCAAGCTGAATGTCGGAGGAGTTCGACAAAATATTCCAGAAGTGCGTTGCACAGGCAGCCGAATACGTAAAAACCAAAAAAGCAGTGGAAAGATACGTACCCCTTCCCGTAGCTGCCCAGCAACAAGTAGCAACAATACCACAATACAAGGCGACACCAATACCTGGACCCAAGAAGCTTACTATCGAGGAATACAGCAGACGTACAGCAGCAAAGAAGCAACAACAGGAAAACAGATCCAGAAGAAGACAAGAGCTGGGAGACAAGTTCGGCAAAGGAAGGAACTAAACAATATATATAGACTAATAACCTTATCAAAGGCAAAAGAAAGAGTTGAATTTTTAAGACAACTCAAAGACTTAAAATTTAAAATAAAAAATAAAATAAATTAAAAAATGACAGAATACAAGCATTGTTTTATTTGTGAAGCAAAGATCAACAGTAAATATATAAATGATCATTTAAAATTGCACAAACAAATTTTTGTAAAAATAAATAAAATTTTGAACAAAATCAATAAAAATTAAAGAAAACAAAATTTTGAACTATTCAATTCATGACTAAAGATACCCACATTTATATGTAAATATCACGAATTTAAAAGAAACAATGGTTGCTCTAGGACAGGAAACAAAAATAACAGAGAATATTTCTTTTAATGGAAATATTTCTAAAAAACAAGAAATGTATTTAGACATCTTTGTCGCCATAGGTTTAATTGCATTATTAATATATGTAATAAAAAAGTCAATGAATATTACAAAAAATATGTAATAAAAAGAATTGCAAGTGCTAGTATTTAAAAAATTTTATGGATAAATTAAAAGAAGCACTAAAGAAATTAAAACATAGTATAACAAAAGTTCCGACAAGAAAATTCAAAAAAGAAACTTTACAAGATAAGCAAAAAGAATGTAATATATTAGAAAGTCAATTAAAAACTTTTATAAATTGTCCGCAACCAGATCATAAAAATATAATAGATTGTAAAGCATTAATAAAAACTATAAATAAATTAATTCAACACAGATTAACTTTGTATGACACGGATGATGAAATAGATAGCAGTAGTAATAACAGTAGTAGTGACAGTAATAGTGATAGTGAAAAGGAAACACTAAAAATGGCGAACTTTGAAATTTCAGTAGCATCAAAAATAGTTGATGAGTTTGATGGAGATAGCAAAAAACTATCAACGTTTTTAGGCACAATTGAATTCTATGCATCAACACTTAAGGATGATACACAGAAATCTCAATTGTTAAAATTTATTCTAGCAGCAAAAATAAGTGAAAAAGTAAGAAATAGACTATTACCTGTGGCAGTTCCAAATTTAATTCAAGAGTTAAAAATAGTATTGGCAAAAAACTACAAGTTAAATAAAAATCCACTAAAATTACAAAATGAATTGCACCAGACTAGACAGGGGTCTATGAATGTTAACAATTTTGCCACTAGAATAGAAACAATAATATCATCTTTGAATGAAATTCAAATAGCTACTCAAGGAGAGAATAATAAAGAAATAATCATAAAACTAAATGACCAATTAGCGGTCAATGCATTTAAAACAGGTTTAAATGAGCCTTTCAGAAGCATAGTTCTTGCAGCTCAACCTAATACATTTGCTAAAGCTTTAGAGATAGCAGCAGAAGTAGATGGTAACACAAATGCAAACTATAATATAATGACATTCAGAAATAGGAATGATTATAATAATAGAAATGGAAACTATAATAGGAATAGAAATATTCAAAATAATAACAATAATAACTTTAGGAATTATAATAATAGAAATAGTTACGGTTCTAGAAATAACAATAACAATGTCTATAGGAATTACAATAATAATAGAGCTAGCAATAATAACATCTTTAATAATAATAGAAACCGTCAAAACTCGGGAAACGTATCAATCCCCGGCAACCGGGGTTAACGCAGCCTAAAAAAAGCAATAAATATAGAATTAGCTGTGTTAGTAATAATTTTAATACTAATATCATAAAAGTAAAAATAGGAGATAGAAATAATTTAGTAACCTTACTTATTGATACAGGTGCGGACATATCAATAATAAAAAATGAGAAAATTAATGAAAATGATATAAAATCGTCAAATCAAATCCAAATCACAGGTATTGCAAGCAGACCATTAACCATTCAACAACAAACAAATATAAAAATAAAACTCAACGATGGAGAGATTTCACACATATTTTATGTCATACAAGAAGATATTGACATAAATGCAGATGGAATACTTGGAAGAGATTTCTTAATGAAATATAATTGTAAAATAGATTACGAAACATGTGTTTTATCCATACACACCAAAGAAAACCAAGAAGATATTCCAATGTACGTGACATTGCCAGTAACAATATCAAATATTAATATACCAAGAAGAAGTGAACTAATAACAAATATAAATGTAGACCTGGAGGAAGACAGTATAGTACATGCATCAGAAATAAGAAAAGGAATATTTATAGCAAATGCAATCATACCAGCAGATGGACTCAAGCACGTGAAAATACTGAATACAACCAATAATGATATTAATTTGGATAATTGTGATTTAAATATAGAACCACTGAAGAATTTTAAAATTTTAAACTACATCGGTTTAGAACAAAGTGATGAGAATCTTGAAATACACATAGATGGAAAAGATGAAAAAGCTAAACAAGAAGTAATTAATTTATGTCACAAATACAGAAACGTTTTCCATAATGAAGGAGATATACTAACAACAAACAATTTTTATAAACAGCAGATAGACTTAATTGACAACTCACCTGTTTATATAAAGAACCACAGACTTCCGCAAACACAACTTCAAGAAATAGAAGATCAAGTACAAAAGTTACTAGAAGAAGATATCATTGAACCATCATTCAGCCCATACAATTCTCCACTCTTAGTTGTACCAAAAAAATCAACAGATGGAACAGCAAAATGGAGACTGGTAGTAGACTTTAGGGCACTAAACAAAAAAATAATTAATGATAAATTCCCACTGACAAGACTAGAAGATGTACTAGATAAGCTCGAAAATGCGAAATATTTTTCCACGTTGGATATGACAAGTTCTTTTCATCAGATACCACTCATCAAAAATTCAAGAAATATGACAGCATTTTCAACAAATTCAGGGTACTATCATTTCAAGCGCTTACCATTTGGATTAAAAATAGCAACAAATAGTTTTCAACGCATGCTTTCAATTGCATTAAGTGGACTTCAAGAATCAGCATTTCTCTATGTAGATGACATCATTGTTTTTGGATCAAACTTGAGACATCATAACAAAAACTTGGAAAGAGTATTACAAAAATTACAAAGGTACAATTTAAAACTAAACCTCAAGAAGTGTGAATTTTTAAAGACAGAAGTTGTATACTTAGGACACCTGATAACGTCCAAAGGAATAACAACTGATCCAGCTAAACACAAAACCATAAGGGATTACCCAAAACCAAACAATGCTGATGATACCAGAAGATTTGTAGCATTCTGCAATTACTACAGAAAATTTATTCCAGATTTTGCAGAAATTGCCAGACCACTAAATCAGTTGCTAAAGAAAGGACAGCTTTTTAATTGGACAGAAACATGTGAAGCAGCATTCAACAAGCTGAGAGAAAAGCTTATATCTCCACAAATATTAGCATATCCAGATTTTGATAAACCTTTTATACTGACAAGAGATGCATCACAATTTGCTTTAGGAGCAGTACTATCTCAAGATGAACCAGGACACGACAGACCAATTGCCTATGCCAGCAAAACATTAAATAAACATGAAGTAAATAAGGCAATAATAGAAAAGGAGTTATTAGGGATTCACTGGGGAATCAATTACTTCAGACCATATCTCTATGGAAGAAAGTTCACTGTATACACAGACCATAGACCATTAGTAAGTCTGTTCACACATAAGAATCCATCATCAAAATTAACACGAGTACGACTAGACTTGATGGATTATGACTTTGATATAATTTTTAAACAAGGCAAGATGAATACTAACGCGGATGCACTATCTAGAATAAAATTAGATAGCAAACAATTAAAAAATATGATACCTAAAGAAGCAAATATACAAGTATTAACACGGGCGGCACATAAAAAATTTAACAAGCATGCATGTACAAATAAAAGAATAACCGGTGATAAAAATAAGAACAATGCGCAAATGAGTAACCTGAATAATAATGATAGATCTCAGCAAGTGAAGAGTCATGAACTTCACATATGGGAAGCTACATCATTTTCAGAAGTAAGACGTCTAAAAAATTTAAAATTTATATATAATGAAAAGGCCAAAAATATGAATAATAATGGAGCAAACAACGTTCTTGAGGTGCATAACGAAAAATCTTTACCAGAGTTAAAATTGGTTCAGAGGAAGTTTACATCAAAAACACAAGAACAAAAAGATAATATAATTATAGCTTAACGAAAAATCTTTACCAGAGGTAAAATTGGTTCTGAGGAAGTTAGTATCAAAAGCAAACGAACAAAATATAGAAATATTAGCGCTAGGAAAGAATGATATCATATTTAATATAATAAAGGTGCACCAATTGAAAATAATATTTAATGAGATACAGAAAGATACAAAGGAGAAATTAAAAATTATATTGTATCAGCCCCCGAAAAAAATAACAAATAAAGCTGAGCAGCTGCAGCTAATTAAAGAAAATCACGACTCAATATTAGGAGGACATATAGGTATTAAAAGATGCATCGCGAAATTAAAACAAAAATATATATGGAAAAATTTATCAAAAATGGTTAAAAACTACATAAACAATTGTAATTTATGTAATGAAGTAAAAATAACAAAATATACTAAGGAGAAAATGTGTGTGAAGAATACACCAACAACATCATTTGAAACAGTAACAATGGACACAGTTGGACCAATGAGACCCTCTAATGGATACCGTTATATTCTAACAATACAATGTGAATTGACAAAATATTTAGTTGCAATTCCTTTAGAAGACAAAACAGCGATTTCTGTCGCAAAAGCTATCGTAGAAAAATTCATTCTTAAACATGGATGTTTTAAAATACTAAAAACAGATAAAGGAACAGAATTTACAAATGAATTACTACAAAACATATGTAAAGAATTAAATATAGAAAAAGAACGTCAACACCATATCACCATGAAACTGTCGGAACAGTTGAAAGAAATCATAGGGAATTGAATGAATATTTAAGAGGAATGCAAGAGAATGATAACTGGTCAACTTTACTACCGTACTACACATATTGTTACAACACAACTCCACACTCAACAACAACGTATTCTCCATTTGAATTAGTATATGGAAAAATTTGCACGCTACCTGGTGAGATTTGGAACAACAACAAGAAATTATATAACTTAGAAGATTATTTGACAGAATTAAAGATTAAATTAAAGTACGCACATAACAAAGCTAAAGAATATTTAGAGAAACATAAAATAGATATATCAAATAAAGAAAATAAGGCAACAAAACACAAATTTAATGTAGGAGATCTAGTATATTTAAAAGTAGGAAATAAGAAAAAGTTTGATAGACCATTTAAGGGACCATATGAAATAGTTGAAAGAAAAGGTCCAAATAGTGTAATAAAATTAGATAACAGAACATCAGAAGTTCATAATAATAACATAGTATTGTCAAGAACATTAAGTTAAAATAAACATAATAATCAATGTTTAAATATAAGAATTCAAATAAAATACTTACTATTCACATCTAGAAAGAAATAATTAAAATCACCTTCAAAATAATCTTTATTCATATTCAAGAATTATAAATAAACATTATTCTTTTTCAAAAGGGGAAGGATGTAGTGCACATGTGGCAAGCACTAACCTACCTCAACAATAACATAAACACACAACGCTACAAACGCTCTACGTTGGTCTCACTGCATACCTGCAGCGAAACCAAAGCATGAAGCGCAAGCAGTGACAAACTCAAGTGCTACTAGCGGCATGATTCATGTTATACATTGAGAAAACAAATCGCTGCCAAAAGTAAGTCATTGGAGTTTGTACGAGGGGTGCCTTTTATATTTCGGGATTAGAGAACAAAAACAAATATTAATCATCGAAAATCACTTTATTGTTTTTCAAAATATTCTCCATTAAGATCTATACACTTTTGCATGCGTTTGAACCAATTGTCGAAGCACTTTTGCCACTCTGATTGAGGTATCTCCAAAACATGCATTCTGAATGCCGCAACCGCTTCTTCGGGCGTCGAAAATCGTTGTCCACGCAGTTTATTCTTCACGGTTGGGAATAAAAAGAAGTCATTCGGTGCCAAGTCAGGACTATACGGCGGATGACCCATCAAATCGATGTTTTGGGTGCTCAAAAATGCAGTTGTTTGAGCCGATGTGTGAGAGCTCGCATTGTCGTGGTGAAGAGTGATCCGTCTTCGGCGGTTGGTTTTCCTGATTTCTTGGAAGACAACTGGCAAACAAATGGTTGTTTACCACTCAGAGTTGACTGTTCTGCGTTGTTCTAGTGGTACGTTTGCGACATGTCCATATTTTCCGAAAAAACAGGCGACCATTTGCTTGGAAGTGCTTCGTGCGCGAACAACTTTTGTTGGATTTGGCTCATCTTGAAACACCCATACAGTCGACTGCTGTTTACTTTCGGGCTCATACGCGTAAATCCACGATCACCTGTCACGATGTCATAGACGTGTTTCGAAGCACCGCGATCGTATTTTTTGAGCATTTCCTTCGGCCAATCGACACGAGCCTTTTTTGAGCGATTGACAAATTGTGTGGGATCCAACGCGAACAAATTTTTTTGACAGTCAAATGTTTATGCAATATTGAATGTATGCTGGTCCCACTTATGCCTAAGGTTGCCTCAATCTCACGATAGGTAACATGACGATCTTGCAATATCAGTTCGCGCACAGCATCAATGGTTTTCGGAACAACAGCTGATTTCGGACGACCTTCACGAAATTCGTCTTGGAGTGAACTACGACCACGATTGAATTCACCATACCATCGATAAACACTGGTCCTTGATGGATCATCGCCAAAAATTGAATTAAGTTCATCCATGCACTGTTGCTGTGTTAATTCACGTCGAAAGTTGTAAAAAATAATCGCACGAAAATGTTCACGATTTAATTCCATTTTTAGACCGAGATGAATCTTTTAAGTTACTATAAACAACACAAATAGCGCTCTAATGTCAAAACGTTCTGAGTACGTATAAGCCAACAAATGTCAAACTTTGCGATAGAGCTTTCAGTTGACAGATTGCAACACCAGGGTTGCCAAATACCGAAATATAAAAGGCACCCTACGTAACCTGTAAGTGGGTTGTGATGGATATTATTACAAACAGATGTGTAAGTAAGTAAAAAGTAATAGTAAGCAGATGTGTAATAATTGTATTTAGATTTCATGACTTTTAATTGTTTATGTGTAAGAACTTATTTAGAATAAATATTATTTTGAGTGAAAAGAAAATATTGTCACTTTTCACTCAATATTTTTATTACAAAAACCCGAGTTGGGGTTAAATAAAGGCAATCTTGGAATCACCTCGAAAAACAGAAGTCTTTCTATTGATTCAAACCAAGCCTAGTGGCTTCAACAATATAAAATATATTGAAACACTGCCTTGTGGCAGAATAATGAAGTAAAGCCTTGCGGCTGAAATTAACAGGCCTTGTGGCCAAATCTCCCTTTGTCCTCAGATAGGAAAGGTTAGCAATAACAAAAATAAAATAGTATTAACCTTTATATGGTGATCCAGCGGACCGAATCCTGGAGAAGTTAAAATCCTCAAAGTTAAGCGACGTCATAATACAGCAAGCTGAATGTCGGAGGAGTTCGACAAAATATTCCAGAAGTGCGTTGCACAGGCAGCCGAATACGTAAAAACCAAAAAAGCAGTGGAAAGATACGTACCCCTTCCCGTAGCTGCCCAGCAACAAGTAGCAACAATACCACAATACAAGGCGACACCAATACCTGGACCCAAGAAGCTTACTATCGAGGAATACAGCAGACGTACAGCAGCAAAGAAGCAACAACAGGAAAAACAGATCCAGAAGAAGACAAGAGCTGGGAGACAAGTTCGGCAAAGGAAGGAACTAAACAATATATATAGACTAATAACCTTATCAAAGGCAAAAGAAAGAGTTGAATTTTTAAGACAACTCAAAGACTTAAAATTTAAAATAAAAAATAAAATAAATTAAAAAATGACAGAATACAAGCATTGTTTTATTTGTGAAGCAAAGATCAACAGTAAATATATAAATGATCATTTAAAATTGCACAAACAAATTTTTGTAAAAATAAATAAAATTTTGAACAAAATCAATAAAAATTAAAGAAAACAAAATTTTGAACTATTCAATTCATGACTAAAGATGTCCCACATTTATATGTAAATATCACGAATTTAAAAGAAACAATGGTTGCTCTAGGACAGGAAACAAAAATAACAGAGAATATTTCTTTTAATGGAAATATTTCTAAAAAACAAGAAATGTATTTAGACATCTTTGTCGCCATAGGTTTAATTGCATTATTAATATATGTTATAAAAAAGTCAATGAATATTACAAAAAATATGTAATAAAAAGAATTGCAAGTGCTAGTATTTAAAAAATTTTATGGATAAATTAAAAGAAGCACTAAAGAAATTAAAACATAGTATAACAAAAGTTCCGACAAGAAAATTCAAAAAAGAAACTTTACAAGATAAGCAAAAAGAATGTAATATATTAGAAAGTCAATTAAAAACTTTTATAAATTGTCCGCAACCAGATCATAAAAATATAATAGATTGTAAAGCATTAATAAAAACTATAAATAAATTAATTCAACACAGATTAACTTTGTATGACACGGATGATGAAATAGATAGCAGTAGTAATAACAGTAGTAGTGACAGTATGGCAGTAAAAATGGCGAACTTTGAAATTTCAGTAGCATCAAAAATAGTTGATGAGTTTGATGGAGATAGCAAAAAACTATCAACGTTTTTAGGCACAATTGAATTCTATGCATCAACACTTAAGGATGATACACAGAAATCTCAATTGTTAAAATTTATTCTAGCAGCAAAAATAAGTGAAAAAGTAAGAAATAGACTATTACCTGTGGCAGTTCCAAATTTAATTCAAGAGTTAAAAATAGTATTGGCAAAAAACTACAAGTTAAATAAAAATCCACTAAAATTACAAAATGAATTGCACCAGACTAGACAGGGGTCTATGAATGTTAACAATTTTGCCACTAGAATAGAAACAATAATATCATCTTTGAATGAAATTCAAATAGCTACTCAAGGAGAGAATAATAAAGAAATAATCATAAAACTAAATGACCAATTAGCGGTCAATGCATTTAAAACAGGTTTAAATGAGCCTTTCAGAAGCATAGTTCTTGCAGCTCAACCTAATACATTTGCTAAAGCTTTAGAGATAGCAGCAGAAGTAGATGGTAACACAAATGCAAACTATAATATAATGACATTCAGAAATAGGGATGATTATAATAATAGAAATGGAAACTATAATAGGAATAGAAATATTCAAAATAATAACAATAATAACTTTAGGAATTATAATAATAGAAATAGTTACGGTTCTAGAAATAACAATAACAATGTCTATAGGAATTACAATAATAATAGAGCTAGCAATAATAACATCTTTAATAATAATAGAAACCGTCAAAACTCGGGAAACGTATCAATCCCCGGCAACCGGGGTTAACGCAGCCTAAAAAAAGCAATAAATATAGAATTAGCTGTGTTAGTAATAATTTTAATACTAATATCATAAAAGTAAAAATAGGAGATAGAAATAATTTAGTAACCTTACTTATTGATACAGGTGCGGACATATCAATAATAAAAAATGAGAAAATTAATGAAAATGATATAAAATCGTCAAATCAAATCCAAATCACAGGTATTGCAAGCAGACCATTAACCATTCAACAACAAACAAATATAAAAATAAAACTCAACGATGGAGAGATTTCACACATATTTTATGTCATACAAGAAGATATTGACATAAATGCAGATGGAATACTTGGAAGAGATTTCTTAATGAAATATAATTGTAAAATAGATTACGAAACATGTGTTTTATCCATACACACCAAAGAAAACCAAGAAGATATTCCAATGTACGTGACATTGCCAGTAACAATATCAAATATTAATATACCAAGAAGAAGTGAACTAATAACAAATATAAATATAGACCTGGAGGAAGACAGTATAGTACATGCATCAGAAATAAGAAAAGGAATATTTATAGCAAATGCAATCATACCAGCAGATGGACTCAAGCACGTGAAAATACTGAATACAACCAATAATGATATTTATTTGGATAATTGTGATTTAAATATAGAACCACTGAAGAATTTTAAAATTTTAAACTACATCGGTTTAGAACAAAGTGATGAGAATCTTGAAATACACATAGATGGAAAAGATGAAAAAGCTAAACAAGAAGTAATTAATTTATGTCACAAATACAGAAACGTTTTCCATAATGAAGGAGATATACTAACAACAAACAATTTTTATAAACAGCAGATAGACTTAATTGACAACTCACCTGTTTATATAAAGAACCACAGACTTCCGCAAACACAACTTCAAGAAATAGAAGATCAAGTACAAAAGTTACTAGAAGAAGATATCATTGAACCATCATTCAGCCCATACAATTCTCCACTCTTAGTTGTACCAAAAAAATCAACAGATGGAACAGCAAAATGGAGACTGGTAGTAGACTTTAGGGCACTAAACAAAAAAATAATTAATGATAAATTCCCACTGACAAGACTAGAAGATGTACTAGATAAGCTCGAAAATGCGAAATATTTTTCCACGTTGGATATGACAAGTTCTTTTCATCAGATACCACTCATCAAAAATTCAAGAAATATGACAGCATTTTCAACAAATTCAGGGCACTATCATTTCAAGCGCTTACCATTTGGATTAAAAATAGCAACAAATAGTTTTCAACGCATGCTTTCAATTGCATTAAGTGGACTTCAAGAATCAGCATTTCTCTATGTAGATGACATCATTGTTTTTGGATCAAACTTGAGACATCATAACAAAAACTTGGAAAGAGTATTACAAAAATTACAAAGGTACAATTTAAAACTAAACCTCAAGAAGTGTGAATTTTTAAAGACAGAAGTTGTATACTTAGGACACCTGATAACGTCCAAAGGAATAACAACTGATCCAGCTAAACACAAAACCATAAGGGATTACCCAAAACCAAACAATGCTGATGATACCAGAAGATTTGTAGCATTCTGCAATTACTACAGAAAATTTATTCCAGATTTTGCAGAAATTGCAAGACCACTAAATCAGTTGCTAAAGAAAGGACAGCTTTTTAATTGGACAGAAACATGTGAATCAGCATTCAACAAGCTGAGAGAAAAGCTTATATCTCCACAAATATTAGCATATCCAGATTTTGATAAACCTTTTATACTGACAAGAGATGCATCACAATTTGCTTTAGGAGCAGTACTATCTCAAGATGAACCAGGACACGACAGACCAATTGCCTATGCCAGCAAAACATTAAATAAACATGAAGTAAATAAGGCAATAATAGAAAAGGAGTTATTAGGGATTCACTGGGGAATCAATTACTTCAGACCATATCTCTATGGAAGAAAGTTCACTGTATACACAGACCATAGACCATTAGTAAGTCTGTTCACACATAAGAATCCATCATCAAAATTAACACGAGTACGACTAGACTTGATGGATTATGACTTTGATATAATTTTTAAACAAGGCAAGATGAATACTAACGCGGATGCACTATCTAGAATAAAATTAGATAGCAAACAATTAAAAAATATGATACCTAAAGAAGCAAATATACAAGTATTAACACGGGCGGCACATAAAAAATTTAACAAGCATGCATGTACAAATAAAAGAATAACCGGTGATAAAAATAAGAACAATGCGCAAATGAGTAACCTGAATAATAATGATAGATCTCAGCAAGTGAAGAGTCATGAACTTCACATATGGGAAGCTACATCATTTTCAGAAGTAAGACGTCTAAAAAATTTAAAATTTATATATAATGAAAAGGCCAAAAATATGAATAATAATGGAGCAAACAACGTTCTTGAGGTGCATAACGAAAAATCTTTACCAGAGTTAAAATTGGTTCAGAGGAAGTTTACATCAAAAACACAAGAACAAAAAGATAATATAATTATAGCTTAACGAAAAATCTTTACCAGAGGTAAAATTGGTTCTGAGGAAGTTAGTATCAAAAGCAAACGAACAAAATATAGAAATATTAGCGCTAGGAAAGAATGATATCATATTTAATATAATAAAGGTGCACCAATTGAAAATAATATTTAATGAGATACAGAAAGATACAAAGGAGAAATTAAAAATTATATTGTATCAGCCCCCGAAAAAAATAACAAATAAAGCTGAGCAGCTGCAGCTAATTAAAGAAAATCACGACTCAATATTAGGAGGACATATAGGTATTAAAAGATGCATCGCGAAATTAAAACAAAAATATATATGGAAAAATTTATCAAAAATGGTTAAAAACTACATAAACAATTGTAATTTATGTAATGAAGTAAAAATAACAAAATATACTAAGGAGAAAATGTGTGTGAAGAATACACCAACAACATCATTTGAAACAGTAACAATGGACACAGTTGGACCAATGAGACCCTCTAATGGATACCGTTATATTCTAACAATACAATGTGAATTGACAAAATATTTAGTTGCAATTCCTTTAGAAGACAAAACAGCGATTTCTGTCGCAAAAGCTATCGTAGAAAAATTCATTCTTAAACATGGATGTTTTAAAATACTAAAAACAGATAAAGGAACAGAATTTACAAATGAATTACTACAAAACATATGTAAAGAATTAAATATAGAAAAAGAACGTCAACACCATATCACCATGAAACTGTCGGAACAGTTGAAAGAAATCATAGGGAATTGAATGAATATTTAAGAGGAATGCAAGAGAATGATAACTGGTCAACTTTACTACCGTACTACACATATTGTTACAACACAACTCCACACTCAACAACAACGTATTCTCCATTTGAATTAGTATATGGAAAAATTTGCACGCTACCTGGTGAGATTTGGAACAACAACAAGAAATTATATAACTTAGAAGATTATTTGACAGAATTAAAGATTAAATTAAAGTACGCACATAACAAAGCTAAAGAATATTTAGAGAAACATAAAATAGATATATCAAATAAAGAAAATAAGGCAACAAAACACAAATTTAATGTAGGAGATCTAGTATATTTAAAAGTAGGAAATAAGAAAAAGTTTGATAGACCATTTAAGGGACCATATGAAATAGTTGAAAGAAAAGGTCCAAATAGTGTAATAAAATTAGATAACAGAACATCAGAAGTTCATAATAATAACATAGTATTGTCAAGAACATTAAGTTAAAATAAACATAATAATCAATGTTTAAATATAAGAATTCAAATAAAATACTTACTATTCACATCTAGAAAGAAATAATTAAAATCACCTTCAAAATAATCTTTATTCATATTCAAGAATTATAAATAAACATTATTCTTTTTCAAAAGGGGAAGGATGTAGTGCACATGTGGCAAGCACTAACCTACCTCAACAATAACATAAACACACAACGCTACAAACGCTCTACGTTGGTCTCACTGCATACCTGCAGCGAAACCAAAGCATGAAGCGCAAGCAGTGACAAACTCAAGTGCTACTAGCGGCATGATTCATGTTATACATTGAGAAAACAAATCGCTGCCAAAAGTAAGTCATTGGAGTTTGTACGAGGGGTGCCTTTTATATTTCGGGATTAGAGAACAAAAACAAATATTAATCATCGAAAATCACTTTATTGTTTTTCAAAATATTCTCCATTAAGATCTATACACTTTTGCATGCGTTTGAACCAATTGTCGAAGCACTTTTGCCACTCTGATTGAGGTATCTCCAAAACATGCATTCTGAATGCCGCAACCGCTTCTTCGGGCGTCGAAAATCGTTGTCCACGCAGTTTATTCTTCACGGTTGGGAATAAAAAGAAGTCATTCGGTGCCAAGTCAGGACTATACGGCGGATGACCCATCAAATCGATGTTTTGGGTGCTCAAAAATGCAGTTGTTTGAGCCGATGTGTGAGAGCTCGCATTGTCGTGGTGAAGAGTGATCCGTCTTCGGCGGTTGGTTTTCCTGATTTCTTGGAAGACAACTGGCAAACAAATGGTTGTTTACCACTCAGAGTTGACTGTTCTGCGTTGTTCTAGTGGTACGGTTGCGACATGTCCATATTTTCCGAAAAAACAGGCGACCATTTGCTTGGAAGTGCTTCGTGCGCGAACAACTTTTGTTGGATTTGGCTCATCTTGAAACACCCATACAGTCGACTGCTGTTTACTTTCGGGCTCATACGCGTAAATCCACGATCACCTGTCACGATGTCATAGACGTGTTTCGAAGCACCGCGATCGTATTTTTTGAGCATTTCCTTCGGCCAATCGACACGAGCCTTTTTTGAGCGATTGACAAATTGTGTGGGATCCAACGCGAACAAATTTTTTTGACAGTCAAATGTTTATGCAATATTGAATGTATGCTGGTCCCACTTATGCCTAAGGTTGCCTCAATCTCACGATAGGTAACATGACGATCTTGCAATATCAGTTCGCGCACAGCATCAATGGTTTTCGGAACAACAGCTGATTTCGGACGACCTTCACGAAATTCGTCTTGGAGTGAACTACGACCACGATTGAATTCACCATACCATCGATAAACACTGGTCCTTGATGGATCATCGCCAAAAATTGAATTAAGTTCATCCATGCACTGTTGCTGTGTTAATTCACGTCGAAAGTTGTAAAAAATAATCGCACGAAAATGTTCACGATTTAATTCCATTTTTAGACCCAGATGAATCTTTTAAGTTACTATAAACAACACAAATAGCGCTCTAATGTCAAAACGTTCTGAGTACGTATAAGCCAACAAATGTCAAACTTTGCGATAGAGCTTTCAGTTGACAGATTGCAACACCAGGGTTGCCAAATACCGAAATATAAAAGGCACCCTACGTAACCTGTAAGTGGGTTGTGATGGATATTATTACAAACAGATGTGTAAGTAAGTAAAAAGTAATAGTAAGCAGATGTGTAATAATTGTATTTAGATTTCATGACTTTTAATTGTTTATGTGTAAGAACTTATTTAGAATAAATATTATTTTGAGTGAAAAGAAAATATTGTCACTTTTCACTCAATATTTTTATTACAAAAACCCGAGTTGGGGTTAAATAAAGGCAATCTTGGAATCACCTCGAAAAACAGAAGTCTTTCTATTGATTCAAACCAAGCCTAGTGGCTTCAACAATATAAAATATATTGAAACACTGCCTTGTGGCAGAATAATGAAGTAAAGCCTTGCGGCTGAAATTAACAGGCCTTGTGGCCAAATCTCCCTTTGTCCTCAGATAGGAAAGGTTAGCAATAACAAAAATAAAATAGTATTAACCTTTATATGGTGATCCAGCGGACCGAATCCTGGAGAAGTTAAAATCCTCAAAGTTAAGCGACGTCATAATACAGCAAGCTGAATGTCGGAGGAGTTCGACAAAATATTCCAGAAGTGCGTTGCACAGGCAGCCGAATACGTAAAAACCAAAAAAGCAGTGGAAAGATACGTACCCCTTCCCGTAGCTGCCCAGCAACAAGTAGCAACAATACCACAATACAAGGCGACACCAATACCTGGACCCAAGAAGCTTACTATCGAGGAATACAGCAGACGTACAGCAGCAAAGAAGCAACAACAGGAAAAACAGATCCAGAAGAAGACAAGAGCTGGGAGACAAGTTCGGCAAAGGAAGGAACTAAACAATATATATAGACTAATAACCTTATCAAAGGCAAAAGAAAGAGTTGAATTTTTAAGACAACTCAAAGACTTAAAATTTAAAATAAAAAATAAAATAAATTAAAAAATGACAGAATACAAGCATTGTTTTATTTGTGAAGCAAAGATCAACAGTAAATATATAAATGATCATTTAAAATTGCACAAACAAATTTTTGTAAAAATAAATAAAATTTTGAACAAAATCAATAAAAATTAAAGAAAACAAAATTTTGAACTATTCAATTCATGACTAAAGATGTCCCACATTTATATGTAAGTATCACGAATTTAAAAGAAACAATGGTTGCTCTAGGACAGGAAACAAAAATAACAGAGAATATTTCTTTTAATGGAAATATTTCTAAAAAACAAGAAATGTATTTAGACATCTTTGTCGCCATAGGTTTAATTGCATTATTAATATATGTTATAAAAAAGTCAATGAATATTACAAAAAATATGTAATAAAAAGAATTGCAAGTGCTAGTATTTAAAAAATTTTATGGATAAATTAAAAGAAGCACTAAAGAAATTAAAACATAGTATAACAAAAGTTCCGACAAGAAAATTCAAAAAAGAAACTTTACAAGATAAGCAAAAAGAATGTAATATATTAGAAAGTCAATTAAAAACTTTTATAAATTGTCCGCAACCAGATCATAAAAATATAATAGATTGTAAAGCATTAATAAAAACTATAAATAAATTAATTCAACACAGATTAACTTTGTATGACACGGATGATGAAATAGATAGCAGTAGTAATAACAGTAGTAGTGACAGTAATAGTGATAGTGAAAAGGAAACACTAAAAATGGCGAACTTTGAAATTTCAGTAGCATCAAAAATAGTTGATGAGTTTGATGGAGATAGCAAAAAACTATCAACGTTTTTAGGCACAATTGAATTCTATGCATCAACACTTAAGGATGATACACAGAAATCTCAATTGTTAAAATTTATTCTAGCAGCAAAAATAAGTGAAAAAGTAAGAAATAGACTATTAGCTGTGGCAGTTCCAAATTTAATTCAAGAGTTAAAAATAGTATTGGCAAAAAACTACAAGTTAAATAAAAATCCACTAAAATTACAAAATGAATTGCACCAGACTAGACAGGGGTCTATGAATGTTAACAATTTTGCCACTAGAATAGAAACAATAATATCATCTTTGAATGAAATTCAAATAGCTACTCAAGGAGAGAATAATAAAGAAATAATCATAAAACTAAATGACCAATTAGCGGTCAATGCATTTAAAACAGGTTTAAATGAGCCTTTCAGAAGCATAGTTCTTGCAGCTCAACCTAATACATTTGCTAAAGCTTTAGAGATAGCAGCAGAAGTAGATGGTAACACAAATGCAAACTATAATATAATGACATTCAGAAATAGGAATGATTATAATAATAGAAATGGAAACTATAATAGGAATAGAAATATTCAAAATAATAACAATAATAACTTTAGGAATTATAATAATAGAAATAGTTACGGTTCTAGAAATAACAATAACAATGTCTATAGGAATTACAATAATAATAGAGCTAGCAATAATAACATCTTTAATAATAATAGAAACCGTCAAAACTCGGGAAACGTATCAATCCCCGGCAACCGGGGTTAACGCAGCCTAAAAAAAGCAATAAATATAGAATTAGCTGTGTTAGTAATAATTTTAATACTAATATCATAAAAGTAAAAATAGGAGATAGAAATAATTTAGTAACCTTACTTATTGATACAGGTGCGGACATATCAATAATAAAAAATGAGAAAATTAATGAAAATGATATAAAATCGTCAAATCAAATCCAAATCACAGGTATTGCAAGCAGACCATTAACCATTCAACAACAAACAAATATAAAAATAAAACTCAACGATGGAGAGATTTCACACATATTTTATGTCATACAAGAAGATATTGACATAAATGCAGATGGAATACTTGGAAGAGATTTCTTAATGAAATATAATTGTAAAATAGATTACGAAACATGTGTTTTATCCATACACACCAAAGAAAACCAAGAAGATATTCCAATGTACGTGACATTGCCAGTAACAATATCAAATATTAATATACCAAGAAGAAGTGAACTAATAACAAATATAAATATAGACCTGGAGGAAGACAGTATAGTACATGCATCAGAAATAAGAAAAGGAATATTTATAGCAAATGCAATCATACCAGCAGATGGACTCAAGCACGTGAAAATACTGAATACAACCAATAATGATATTTATTTGGATAATTGTGATTTAAATATAGAACCACTGAAGAATTTTAAAATTTTAAACTACATCGGTTTAGAACAAAGTGATGAGAATCTTGAAATACACATAGATGGAAAAGATGAAAAAGCTAAACAAGAAGTAATTAATTTATGTCACAAATACAGAAACGTTTTCCATAATGAAGGAGATATACTAACAACAAACAATTTTTATAAACAGCAGATAGACTTAATTGACAACTCACCTGTTTATATAAAGAACCACAGACTTCCGCAAACACAACTTCAAGAAATAGAAGATCAAGTACAAAAGTTACTAGAAGAAGATATCATTGAACCATCATTCAGCCCATACAATTCTCCACTCTTAGTTGTACCAAAAAAATCAACAGATGGAACAGCAAAATGGAGACTGGTAGTAGACTTTAGGGCACTAAACAAAAAAATAATTAATGATAAATTCCCACTGACAAGACTAGAAGATGTACTAGATAAGCTCGAAAATGCGAAATATTTTTCCACGTTGGATATGACAAGTTCTTTTCATCAGATACCACTCATCAAAAATTCAAGAAATATGACAGCATTTTCAACAAATTCAGGGTACTATCATTTCAAGCGCTTACCATTTGGATTAAAAATAGCAACAAATAGTTTTCAACGCATGCTTTCAATTGCATTAAGTGGACTTCAAGAATCAGCATTTCTCTATGTAGATGACATCATTGTTTTTGGATCAAACTTGAGACATCATAACAAAAACTTGGAAAGAGTATTACAAAAATTACAAAGGTACAATTTAAAACTAAACCTCAAGAAGTGTGAATTTTTAAAGACAGAAGTTGTATACTTAGGACACCTGATAACGTCCAAAGGAATAACAACTGATCCAGCTAAACACAAAACCATAAGGGATTACCCAAAACCAAACAATGCTGATGATACCAGAAGATTTGTAGCATTCTGCAATTACTACAGAAAATTTATTCCAGATTTTGCAGAAATTGCCAGACCACTAAATCAGTTGCTAAAGAAAGGACAGCTTTTTAATTGGACAGAAACATGTGAAGCAGCATTCAACAAGCTGAGAGAAAAGCTTATATCTCCACAAATATTAGCATATCCAGATTTTGATAAACCTTTTATACTGACAAGAGATGCATCACAATTTGCTTTAGGAGCAGTACTATCTCAAGATGAACCAGGACACGACAGACCAATTGCCTATGCCAGCAAAACATTAAATAAACATGAAGTAAATAAGGCAATAATAGAAAAGGAGTTATTAGGGATTCACTGGGGAATCAATTACTTCAGACCATATCTCTATGGAAGAAAGTTCACTGTATACACAGACCATAGACCATTAGTAAGTCTGTTCACACATAAGAATCCATCATCAAAATTAACACGAGTACGACTAGACTTGATGGATTATGACTTTGATATAATTTTTAAACAAGGCAAGATGAATACTAACGCGGATGCACTATCTAGAATAAAATTAGATAGCAAACAATTAAAAAATATGATACCTAAAGAAGCAAATATACAAGTATTAACACGGGCGGCACATAAAAAATTTAACAAGCATGCATGTACAAATAAAAGAATAACCGGTGATAAAAATAAGAACAATGCGCAAATGAGTAACCTGAATAATAATGATAGATCTCAGCAAGTGAAGAGTCATGAACTTCACATATGGGAAGCTACATCATTTTCAGAAGTAAGACGTCTAAAAAATTTAAAATTTATATATAATGAAAAGGCCAAAAATATGAATAATAATGGAGCAAACAACGTTCTTGAGGTGCATAACGAAAAATCTTTACCAGAGTTAAAATTGGTTCAGAGGAAGTTTACATCAAAAACACAAGAACAAAAAGATAATATAATTATAGCTTAACGAAAAATCTTTACCAGAGGTAAAATTGGTTCTGAGGAAGTTAGTATCAAAAGCAAACGAACAAAATATAGAAATATTAGCGCTAGGAAAGAATGATATCATATTTAATATAATAAAGGTGCACCAATTGAAAATAATATTTAATGAGATACAGAAAGATACAAAGGAGAAATTAAAAATTATATTGTATCAGCCCCCGAAAAAAATAACAAATAAAGCTGAGCAGCTGCAGCTAATTAAAGAAAATCACGACTCAATATTAGGAGGACATATAGGTATTAAAAGATGCATCGCGAAATTAAAACAAAAATATATATGGAAAAATTTATCAAAAATGGTTAAAAACTACATAAACAATTGTAATTTATGTAATGAAGTAAAAATAACAAAATATACTAAGGAGAAAATGTGTGTGAAGAATACACCAACAACATCATTTGAAACAGTAACAATGGACACAGTTGGACCAATGAGACCCTCTAATGGATACCGTTATATTCTAACAATACAATGTGAATTGACAAAATATTTAGTTGCAATTCCTTTAGAAGACAAAACAGCGATTTCTGTCGCAAAAGCTATCGTAGAAAAATTCATTCTTAAACATGGATGTTTTAAAATACTAAAAACAGATAAAGGAACAGAATTTACAAATGAATTACTACAAAACATATGTAAAGAATTAAATATAGAAAAAGAACGTCAACACCATATCACCATGAAACTGTCGGAACAGTTGAAAGAAATCATAGGGAATTGAATGAATATTTAAGAGGAATGCAAGAGAATGATAACTGGTCAACTTTACTACCGTACTACACATATTGTTACAACACAACTCCACACTCAACAACAACGTATTCTCCATTTGAATTAGTATATGGAAAAATTTGCACGCTACCTGGTGAGATTTGGAACAACAACAAGAAATTATATAACTTAGAAGATTATTTGACAGAATTAAAGATTAAATTAAAGTACGCACATAACAAAGCTAAAGAATATTTAGAGAAACATAAAATAGATATATCAAATAAAGAAAATAAGGCAACAAAACACAAATTTAATGTAGGAGATCTAGTATATTTAAAAGTAGGAAATAAGAAAAAGTTTGATAGACCATTTAAGGGACCATATGAAATAGTTGAAAGAAAAGGTCCAAATAGTGTAATAAAATTAGATAACAGAACATCAGAAGTTCATAATAATAACATAGTATTGTCAAGAACATTAAGTTAAAATAAACATAATAATCAATGTTTAAATATAAGAATTCAAATAAAATACTTACTATTCACATCTAGAAAGAAATAATTAAAATCACCTTCAAAATAATCTTTATTCATATTCAAGAATTATAAATAAACATTATTCTTTTTCAAAAGGGGAAGGATGTAGTGCACATGTGGCAAGCACTAACCTACCTCAACAATAACATAAACACACAACGCTACAAACGCTCTACGTTGGTCTCACTGCATACCTGCAGCGAAACCAAAGCATGAAGCGCAAGCAGTGACAAACTCAAGTGCTACTAGCGGCATGATTCATGTTATACATTGAGAAAACAAATCGCTGCCAAAAGTAAGTCATTGGAGTTTGTACGAGGGGTGCCTTTTATATTTCGGGATTAGAGAACAAAAACAAATATTAATCATCGAAAATCACTTTATTGTTTTTCAAAATATTCTCCATTAAGATCTATACACTTTTGCATGCGTTTGAACCAATTGTCGAAGCACTTTTGCCACTCTGATTGAGGTATCTCCAAAACATGCATTCTGAATGCCGCAACCGCTTCTTCGGGCGTCGAAAATCGTTGTCCACGCAGTTTATTCTTCACGGTTGGGAATAAAAAGAAGTCATTCGGTGCCAAGTCAGGACTATACGGCGGATGACCCATCAAATCGATGTTTTGGGTGCTCAAAAATGCAGTTGTTTGAGCCGATGTGTGAGAGCTCGCATTGTCGTGGTGAAGAGTGATCCGTCTTCGGCGGTTGGTTTTCCTGATTTCTTGGAAGACAACTGGCAAACAAATGGTTGTTTACCACTCAGAGTTGACTGTTCTGCGTTGTTCTAGTGGTACGGTTGCGACATGTCCATATTTTCCGAAAAAACAGGCGACCATTTGCTTGGAAGTGCTTCGTGCGCGAACAACTTTTGTTGGATTTGGCTCATCTTGAAACACCCATACAGTCGACTGCTGTTTACTTTCGGGCTCATACGCGTAAATCCACGATCACCTGTCACGATGTCATAGACGTGTTTCGAAGCACCGCGATCGTATTTTTTGAGCATTTCCTTCGGCCAATCGACACGAGCCTTTTTTGAGCGATTGACAAATTGTGTGGGATCCAACGCGAACAAATTTTTTTGACAGTCAAATGTTTATGCAATATTGAATGTATGCTGGTCCCACTTATGCCTAAGGTTGCCTCAATCTCACGATAGGTAACATGACGATCTTGCAATATCAGTTCGCGCACAGCATCAATGGTTTTCGGAACAACAGCTGATTTCGGACGACCTTCACGAAATTCGTCTTGGAGTGAACTACGACCACGATTGAATTCACCATACCATCGATAAACACTGGTCCTTGATGGATCATCGCCAAAAATTGAATTAAGTTCATCCATGCACTGTTGCTGTGTTAATTCACGTCGAAAGTTGTAAAAAATAATCGCACGAAAATGTTCACGATTTAATTCCATTTTTAGACCCAGATGAATCTTTTAAGTTACTATAAACAACACAAATAGCGCTCTAATGTCAAAACGTTCTGAGTACGTATAAGCCAACAAATGTCAAACTTTGCGATAGAGCTTTCAGTTGACAGATTGCAACACCAGGGTTGCCAAATACCGAAATATAAAAGGCACCCTACGTAACCTGTAAGTGGGTTGTGATGGATATTATTACAAACAGATGTGTAAGTAAGTAAAAAGTAATAGTAAGCAGATGTGTAATAATTGTATTTAGATTTCATGACTTTTAATTGTTTATGTGTAAGAACTTATTTAGAATAAATATTATTTTGAGTGAAAAGAAAATATTGTCACTTTTCACTCAATATTTTTATTACAAAAACCCGAGTTGGGGTTAAATAAAGGCAATCTTGGAATCACCTCGAAAAACAGAAGTCTTTCTATTGATTCAAACCAAGCCTAGTGGCTTCAACAATATAAAATATATTGAAACACTGCCTTGTGGCAGAATAATGAAGTAAAGCCTTGCGGCTGAAATTAACAGGCCTTGTGGCCAAATCTCCCTTTGTCCTCAGATAGGAAAGGTTAGCAATAACAAAAATAAAATAGTATTAACCTTTATATGGTGATCCAGCGGACCGAATCCTGGAGAAGTTAAAATCCTCAAAGTTAAGCGACGTCATAATACAGCAAGCTGAATGTCGGAGGAGTTCGACAAAATATTCCAGAAGTGCGTTGCACAGGCAGCCGAATACGTAAAAACCAAAAAAGCAGTGGAAAGATACGTACCCCTTCCCGTAGCTGCCCAGCAACAAGTAGCAACAATACCACAATACAAGGCGACACCAATACCTGGACCCAAGAAGCTTACTATCGAGGAATACAGCAGACGTACAGCAGCAAAGAAGCAACAACAGGAAAAACAGATCCAGAAGAAGACAAGAGCTGGGAGACAAGTTCGGCAAAGGAAGGAACTAAACAATATATATAGACTAATAACCTTATCAAAGGCAAAAGAAAGAGTTGAATTTTTAAGACAACTCAAAGACTTAAAATTTAAAATAAAAAATAAAATAAATTAAAAAATGACAGAATACAAGCATTGTTTTATTTGTGAAGCAAAGATCAACAGTAAATATATAAATGATCATTTAAAATTGCACAAACAAATTTTTGTAAAAATAAATAAAATTTTGAACAAAATCAATAAAAATTAAAGAAAACAAAATTTTGAACTATTCAATTCATGACTAAAGATGTCCCACATTTATATGTAAGTATCACGAATTTAAAAGAAACAATGGTTGCTCTAGGACAGGAAACAAAAATAACAGAGAATATTTCTTTTAATGGAAATATTTCTAAAAAACAAGAAATGTATTTAGACATCTTTGTCGCCATAGGTTTAATTGCATTATTAATATATGTTATAAAAAAGTCAATGAATATTACAAAAAATATGTAATAAAAAGAATTGCAAGTGCTAGTATTTAAAAAATTTTATGGATAAATTAAAAGAAGCACTAAAGAAATTAAAACATAGTATAACAAAAGTTCCGACAAGAAAATTCAAAAAAGAAACTTTACAAGATAAGCAAAAAGAATGTAATATATTAGAAAGTCAATTAAAAACTTTTATAAATTGTCCGCAACCAGATCATAAAAATATAATAGATTGTAAAGCATTAATAAAAACTATAAATAAATTAATTCAACACAGATTAACTTTGTATGACACGGATGATGAAATAGATAGCAGTAGTAATAACAGTAGTAGTGACAGTAATAGTGATAGTGAAAAGGAAACACTAAAAATGGCGAACTTTGAAATTTCAGTAGCATCAAAAATAGTTGATGAGTTTGATGGAGATAGCAAAAAACTATCAACGTTTTTAGGCACAATTGAATTCTATGCATCAACACTTAAGGATGATACACAGAAATCTCAATTGTTAAAATTTATTCTAGCAGCAAAAATAAGTGAAAAAGTAAGAAATAGACTATTAGCTGTGGCAGTTCCAAATTTAATTCAAGAGTTAAAAATAGTATTGGCAAAAAACTACAAGTTAAATAAAAATCCACTAAAATTACAAAATGAATTGCACCAGACTAGACAGGGGTCTATGAATGTTAACAATTTTGCCACTAGAATAGAAACAATAATATCATCTTTGAATGAAATTCAAATAGCTACTCAAGGAGAGAATAATAAAGAAATAATCATAAAACTAAATGACCAATTAGCGGTCAATGCATTTAAAACAGGTTTAAATGAGCCTTTCAGAAGCATAGTTCTTGCAGCTCAACCTAATACATTTGCTAAAGCTTTAGAGATAGCAGCAGAAGTAGATGGTAACACAAATGCAAACTATAATATAATGACATTCAGAAATAGGAATGATTATAATAATAGAAATGGAAACTATAATAGGAATAGAAATATTCAAAATAATAACAATAATAACTTTAGGAATTATAATAATAGAAATAGTTACGGTTCTAGAAATAACAATAACAATGTCTATAGGAATTACAATAATAATAGAGCTAGCAATAATAACATCTTTAATAATAATAGAAACCGTCAAAACTCGGGAAACGTATCAATCCCCGGCAACCGGGGTTAACGCAGCCTAAAAAAAGCAATAAATATAGAATTAGCTGTGTTAGTAATAATTTTAATACTAATATCATAAAAGTAAAAATAGGAGATAGAAATAATTTAGTAACCTTACTTATTGATACAGGTGCGGACATATCAATAATAAAAAATGAGAAAATTAATGAAAATGATATAAAATCGTCAAATCAAATCCAAATCACAGGTATTGCAAGCAGACCATTAACCATTCAACAACAAACAAATATAAAAATAAAACTCAACGATGGAGAGATTTCACACATATTTTATGTCATACAAGAAGATATTGACATAAATGCAGATGGAATACTTGGAAGAGATTTCTTAATGAAATATAATTGTAAAATAGATTACGAAACATGTGTTTTATCCATACACACCAAAGAAAACCAAGAAGATATTCCAATGTACGTGACATTGCCAGTAACAATATCAAATATTAATATACCAAGAAGAAGTGAACTAATAACAAATATAAATATAGACCTGGAGGAAGACAGTATAGTACATGCATCAGAAATAAGAAAAGGAATATTTATAGCAAATGCAATCATACCAGCAGATGGACTCAAGCACGTGAAAATACTGAATACAACCAATAATGATATTTATTTGGATAATTGTGATTTAAATATAGAACCACTGAAGAATTTTAAAATTTTAAACTACATCGGTTTAGAACAAAGTGATGAGAATCTTGAAATACACATAGATGGAAAAGATGAAAAAGCTAAACAAGAAGTAATTAATTTATGTCACAAATACAGAAACGTTTTCCATAATGAAGGAGATATACTAACAACAAACAATTTTTATAAACAGCAGATAGACTTAATTGACAACTCACCTGTTTATATAAAGAACCACAGACTTCCGCAAACACAACTTCAAGAAATAGAAGATCAAGTACAAAAGTTACTAGAAGAAGATATCATTGAACCATCATTCAGCCCATACAATTCTCCACTCTTAGTTGTACCAAAAAAATCAACAGATGGAACAGCAAAATGGAGACTGGTAGTAGACTTTAGGGCACTAAACAAAAAAATAATTAATGATAAATTCCCACTGACAAGACTAGAAGATGTACTAGATAAGCTCGAAAATGCGAAATATTTTTCCACGTTGGATATGACAAGTTCTTTTCATCAGATACCACTCATCAAAAATTCAAGAAATATGACAGCATTTTCAACAAATTCAGGGCACTATCATTTCAAGCGCTTACCATTTGGATTAAAAATAGCAACAAATAGTTTTCAACGCATGCTTTCAATTGCATTAAGTGGACTTCAAGAATCAGCATTTCTCTATGTAGATGACATCATTGTTTTTGGATCAAACTTGAGACATCATAACAAAAACTTGGAAAGAGTATTACAAAAATTACAAAGGTACAATTTAAAACTAAACCTCAAGAAGTGTGAATTTTTAAAGACAGAAGTTGTATACTTAGGACACCTGATAACGTCCAAAGGAATAACAACTGATCCAGCTAAACACAAAACGATAAGGGATTACCCAAAACCAAACAATGCTGATGATACCAGAAGATTTGTAGCATTCTGCAATTACTACAGAAAATTTATTCCAGATTTTGCAGAAATTGCAAGACCACTAAATCAGTTGCTAAAGAAAGGACAGCTTTTTAATTGGACAGAAACATGTGAAGCAGCATTCAACAAGCTGAGAGAAAAGCTTATATCTCCACAAATATTAGCATATCCAGATTTTGATAAACCTTTTATACTGACAAGAGATGCATCACAATTTGCTTTAGGAGCAGTACTATCTCAAGATGAACCAGGACACGACAGACCAATTGCCTATGCCAGCAAAACATTAAATAAACATGAAGTAAATAAGGCAATAATAGAAAAGGAGTTATTAGGGATTCACTGGGGAATCAATTACTTCAGACCATATCTCTATGGAAGAAAGTTCACTGTATACACAGACCATAGACCATAATAAGTCTGTTCACACATAAGAATCCATCATCAAAATTAACACGAGTTCGACTAGACTTGGTGGATTATGACTTTGATATAATTTTTAAACAAGGCAAGATGAATACTAACGCGGATGCACTATCTAGAATAAAATTAGATAGCAAACAATTAAAAAATATGATACCTAAAGAAGCAAATATACAAGTATTAACACGGGCGGCACATAAAAAATTTAACAAGCATGCATGTACAAATAAAAGAATAACCGGTGATAAAAATAAGAACAATGCGCAAATGAGTAACCTGAATAATAATGATAGATCTCAGCAAGTGAAGAGTCATGAACTTCACATATGGGAAGCTACATCATTTTCAGAAGTAAGACGTCTAAAAAATTTAAAATTTATATATAATGAAAAGGCCAAAAATATGAATAATAATGGAGCAAACAACGTTCTTGAGGTGCATAACGAAAAATCTTTACCAGAGTTAAAATTGGTTCAGAGGAAGTTTACATCAAAAACACAAGAACAAAAAGATAATATAATTATAGCTTAACGAAAAATCTTTACCAGAGGTAAAATTGGTTCTGAGGAAGTTAGTATCAAAAGCAAACGAACAAAATATAGAAATATTAGCGCTAGGAAAGAATGATATCATATTTAATATAATAAAGGTGCACCAATTGAAAATAATATTTAATGAGATACAGAAAGATACAAAGGAGAAATTAAAAATTATATTGTATCAGCCCCCGAAAAAAATAACAAATAAAGCTGAGCAGCTGCAGCTAATTAAAGAAAATCACGACTCAATATTAGGAGGACATATAGGTATTAAAAGATGCATCGCGAAATTAAAACAAAAATATATATGGAAAAATTTATCAAAAATGGTTAAAAACTACATAAACAATTGTAATTTATGTAATGAAGTAAAAATAACAAAATATACTAAGGAGAAAATGTGTGTGAAGAATACACCAACAACATCATTTGAAACAGTAACAATGGACACAGTTGGACCAATGAGACCCTCTAATGTATACCGTTATATTCTAACAATACAATGTGAATTGACAAAATATTTAGTTGCAATTCCTTTAGAAGACAAAACAGCGATTTCTGTCGCAAAAGCTATCGTAGAAAAATTCATTCTTAAACATGGATGTTTTAAAATACTAAAAACAGATAAAGGAACAGAATTTACAAATGAATTACTACAAAACATATGTAAAGAATTAAATATAGAAAAAGAACGTCAACACCATATCACCATGAAACTGTCGGAACAGTTGAAAGAAATCATAGGGAATTGAATGAATATTTAAGAGGAATGCAAGAGAATGATAACTGGTCAACTTTACTACCGTACTACACATATTGTTACAACACAACTCCACACTCAACAACAACGTATTCTCCATTTGAATTAGTATATGGAAAAATTTGCACGCTACCTGGTGAGATTTGGAACAACAACAAGAAATTATATAACTTAGAAGATTATTTGACAGAATTAAAGATTAAATTAAAGTACGCACATAACAAAGCTAAAGAATATTTAGAGAAACATAAAATAGATATATCAAATAAAGAAAATAAGGCAACAAAACACAAATTTAATGTAGGAGATCTAGTATATTTAAAAGTAGGAAATAAGAAAAAGTTTGATAGACCATTTAAGGGACCATATGAAATAGTTGAAAGAAAAGGTCCAAATAGTGTAATAAAATTAGATAACAGAACATCAGAAGTTCATAATAATAACATAGTATTGTCAAGAACATTAAGTTAAAATAAACATAATAATCAATGTTTAAATATAAGAATTCAAATAAAATACTTACTATTCACATCTAGAAAGAAATAATTAAAATCACCTTCAAAATAATCTTTATTCATATTCAAGAATTATAAATAAACATTATTCTTTTTCAAAAGGGGAAGGATGTAGTGCACATGTGGCAAGCACTAACCTACCTCAACAATAACATAAACACACAACGCTACAAACGCTCTACGTTGGTCTCACTGCATACCTGCAGCAAAACCAAAACATTAAGCGCAAGCAGTGACAAACTCAAGTGCTACTAGCGGCATGATTCATGTTATACATTGAGAAAACAAATCGCTGCCAAAAGTAAGTCATTGGAGTTTCTACGAGGGGTGCCTTTTATATTTCGGGATTAGAGAACAAAAACAAATATTAATCATCGAAAATCACTTTATTGTTTTTCAAAATATTCTCCATTAAGATCTATATACTTTTGCATGCGTTTGAACCAATTGTCGAAGCACTTTTGCCACTCTGATTGAGGTATCTCCAAAACATGCATTCTGAATGCCGCAACCGCTTCTTCGGGCGTCGAAAATCGTTGTCCACGCAGTTTATTCTTCACGGTTGGGAATAAAAAGAAGTCATTCGGTGCCAAGTCAGGACTATACGGCGGATGACCCATCAAATCGATGTTTTGGGTGCTCAAAAATGCAGTTGTTTGAGCCGATGTGTGAGAGCTCGCATTGTCGTGGTGAAGAGTGATCCGTCTTCGGCGGTTGGTTTTCCTGATTTCTTGGAAGACAACTGGCAAACAAATGGTTGTTTAACACTCAGAGTTGACTGTTCTGCGTTGTTCTAGTGGTACGGTTGCGACATGTCCATATTTTCCGAAAAAACAGGCGACCATTTGCTTGGAAGTGCTTCGTGCGCGAACAACTTTTGTTGGATTTGGCTCATCTTGAAACACCCATACAGTCGACTGCTGTTTACTTTCGGGCTCATACGCGTAAATCCACGATCACCTGTCACGATGTCATAGACGTGTTTCGAAGCACCGCGATCGTATTTTTTGAGCATTTCCTTCGGCCAATCGACACGAGCCTTTTTTGAGCGATTGACAAATTGTGTGGGATCCAACGCGAACAAATTTTTTTGACAGTCAAATGTTTATGCAATATTGAATGTATGCTGGTCCCACTTATGCCTAAGGTTGCGTCAATCTCACGATAGGTAACATGACGATCTTGCAATATCAGTTCGCGCACAGCATCAATGGTTTTCGGAACAACAGCTGATTTCGGACGACCTTCACGAAATTCGTCTTGGAGTGAACTACGACCACGATTGAATTCACCATACCATCGATAAACACTGGTCCTTGATGGATCATCGCCAAAAATTGAATTAAGTTCATCCATGCACTGTTGCTGTGTTAATTCACGTCGAAAGTTGTAAAAAATAATCGCACGAAAATGTTCACGATTTAATTCCATTTTTAGACCGAGATGAATCTTTTAAGTTACTATAAACAACACAAATAGCGCTCTAATGTCAAAACGTTCTGAGTACGTATAAGCCACCAAATGTCAAACTTTGCGATAGAGCTTTCAGTTGACAGATTGCAACACCAGGGTTGCCAAATACCGAAATATAAAAGGCACCCTACGTAACCTGTAAGTGGGTTGTGATGGATATTATTACAAACAGATGTGTAAGTAAGTAAAAAGTAATAGTAAGCAGATGTGTAATAATTGTATTTAGATTTCATGACTTTTAATTGTTTATGTGTAAGAACTTATTTAGAATAAATATTATTTTGAGTGAAAAGAAAATATTGTCACTTTTCACTCAACATTTTTATTATAAAAACCCGAGTTGGGGTTAAATAAAGGCAATCTTGAAATCACCTAGAAAAACAGAAGTCTTTCTATTGATTCAAGCCAAGCCTAGTGGCTTCAACAATATAAAATATATTGAAACACTGCCTTGTGGCAGAATAATGAAGTAAAGCCTTGCGGCTGAAATTAACAGGCCTTGTGGCCAAATCCCCCTTTGTCCTCAGATAGGAAAGGTTAGCAATAACAAAAATAAAATAGTATTAACCTTTATAGGGCATAAAAATACGAGACACAAAAACACGTCCAAAGGCTATTTTTATTAACGAGTGCCTGCGTATTTGCGTTTGCATGCAAAACAATAACAAAGCAAAATACGCTGGCATAAAAATAACAAATCGTAAATGAAACAGGTCTGCGTACTCAAACTGTACGCATAAATAAATAATTTATTTATAATAATAATTATAATAATTTGAAATGCCTAAATAATTTATTATGAGTTCTTTTGTGTTTTGGTTTTCTGATTCCGATAGCTCTGATAGTGCAGATTATGGTAAAAAATTAAGGTGTAAAAGAATAAAATTAAGGTCTAATCCGTTAGAATTGCGTGATGAAGTGTGAGTTCAAAATGTTAAATATTTGTTTAAGTTTGTTTGAACATATAGTAATTAAAAGAAAATTAAAGCCTCCAAAGAGAAGTTTCTCGCAGTTCTTCCAATTATAAAATAGGCTGCTGTCTTACGTTTTTTGGCTGCAGGAAGTTATCAAAAAGGTGCTGGCCAGCCTACCTTCTCAAAAATTCGGAAGTGTTGTCTACGATAAAATTTCCAAGCCTTTTTGAGCGAAATCAAATCAAATTGGCGTTTTTCGAGAAATTTGGATTTCCTGGAGTAGTAAGGCCAAAATGTTTATTAATGCAGCAATTGCCTGCAAATTTAAAGATCTGGGCTATAAATTGGTTTTTGGCCATAAATGTGACCATCTCTTCAAATTGCCTTCTGGTGGTTATTTTTAAGCTAAAAAGTATAAGTTATAAACAATTTCCATTAATAAACTACAATTTTTGTACATTTGGCCTTTTTCTGCCTTCATCTCACTTCAAAAAGTACGGCGCCTAATTTTGTCACTTGAATGCAACACAGGACGGCTTACAGTGACAACTATAATATGACAAAAAAATTTATTTGGCTGTGTCTAGTTACGCAAGTGACGTGGGTCGCTGTTAAGTGACTACTAGAATATGGTTTAGAGTCGCAGTGACTTATGTCATCTCACTCCGCCAACTAGAATAGAGGCAAATGTAAAGATTTTGGAAGCCAGATATTTGTAATAAATATCTATGCTTCAGCTAGAAATAAGGAGAATGACGTAGTATGTGAATATTTCCCAGACACCAACAACTATTTTCTTTTCTTTGAAGCGGACCAGTGTGGATCCAGTACACATTAAAGTATACAATCGGCTGGTGAGCCATTATAATACACATCCAAAATCTTTAGGCAACTTCACGGCTGCCTATTCAATTGGCAGCTACCCTTCCGGTTAAATATAAGGTAACATTTTCTTATCCAGGGAAATTGTGGTAGGATGCGGTCTTTCCTATTGGAGGAAAGACGCATAAGGTTTTTAATCAGATAGCACTTCACTTTAGGGCCACGGGTATCCTCACAGGGAGGATCCCAACATTACTTGTTTGCCCGAAGAATGAAAAAAAATCATCCCAAATTTAAAGATATGACTTTCGATGCAAGCATCTCCGCTGGTATTAAATATATTTCACTCAATTCTTTTTTGTCAAAAAGTTCAATAAAATTACTTCATAAAAACTATTACAAGAATACCATTTGCTGTGCATTCATACTTTTAATTTTTTTTTCAAAAATGATCCAAAATAATAAATATTTCTCAAAAAGTATCTCAGAAAGTTTCACAGTATCTTTGATGTAAAGTGTAAAGAAAAGGTTTATTGTTTTAGCCAAATAATAACCCTGAATACTAACCTACGTAAAGTTTACGCACTCCTGGCTAGTAATATAACGTATAGTAAACGTAAGGTTAGAATTCTAGGGTTAAAAGCACATCGTCATTGCACAAAGATTTTTTTTGTATTTCTTACTTAAATTCAATACATAGCAAATTTTCCCAAAAAATGTATGTGTTCTAAAGAAGTTACCTTTTGGATTGTCCATAACATGATTATTAAAAAAAATAAAAATTATTCAAAACTTTTGTTTCTTTTAAAATTTTAAAAATGGGCAAGACTATTCTAAAAATTAGCAAGAATATAAAAATTTTTTATAGAACTTGTAAGGATGGAGCTTCGGCAGGGTACCGAAGCTAAAATACCCCCCCTCGGCCATATTAAAGTATATTCGAAGTCTTTAGCCACGACGTACAAAATATTATATATTAACGAAAGTTTTCCTATTTTGATGACGTTACTTTGTATGGGAGGTAGGCGTGGTTTTGATCCGATTTTTCCATATATCGTAGGGATGATTCATATTATATATCAAAGTTAATGTGCAAAATTTAAAGACATTTCATTAATTTTTGTGGATTTTTAAGATATTTTACGTTTAAAATAAAGCCACTTTGTGTGGGAAGTGGGCATGGTTTTCATCCGACTTTGCCATATATCATACAGATGGTTTATATTAAATATCAAAGCTTATGTGCAAAATTTAAAAACATTTCTGTAATTTTTGCAGATTTTGAAGAGATTTTACGTTTATAATTAAGCCAATTTGTATGGGAGGTAGGCGTGGCTTTCATTCGACTTTGCCAAATATTATAGTGATGGTCTATATTATATATCAAAGCCTATATGCAAAATTTCAAGACATTTCTTTAATTTGAGCATATTTTTAAGAGATTTTACTTTTAAAATAAAGCCACTTTGTATGGGAGGTAGGCGTGGTTTCATCCGATTTTTTCACATTTTATAGCCAGGATTAAGACTGAAGAGTAAAGCTACATGCCAAATTTCGAAGCATTTCTTTAATTTTTGTGCATTTTAAAGACATTTTACGGTTAATAAAACTAAAGTTACTTTGTATGGGAGGTAGGCGTGGTTTTCGTCTAATTTGGCCCATTCTTGAACTTGATCTTCCTTTTTTAAAAGTAAACTTATATTTTGAATTTCAGCGCGATAGCTTTAAAATTGCGGCTATAATCGTGTCGACAGACGGACAGACAGACGGACACCCGGAAATCGACTCAGGAGATGATGCTGATCAAAAATATATATATTGTTCTATACCTGCCACGCCTCCTTCTTGGCGCTACAAACGGAATGACAAAGTTAATATACCCATTACGCAGTTCGCGTTGGGGTATAAAAATCCAAAGGGTAACCTCTTTGGAACACAAATCTTTTGTCAATTGCTTAGGAAATTTTGCTATGTATTATTTTTAAGTAACAAAAATAAAAACTTTGTGCAATGACGATGTGGTTTTAATATTATCCTCCCACAATAAACTTTTTTTTACACTTTACATCAAAGATACTGTAACCAACCTTCTTTTCTGTATTTCAGTTGCTTAAAAAAAGTATTATAAAAGTAAAAACAATGCAAAAATATTTCTTTCTCCTAAAATTTTGAAAATAAGCAAGGCGATTCTAATAAAAATGAGCATGGGAAGTACATATATTGAATTTCATAATTAAAAGAAAATGAGTTTTGTGAATGGTATGACATGGTATGAAAATATATTTTTAGTAATAACTTTTTGATTGGAAAGAAATATTGGGGTTTTTCTTAAAATTATTTTTTAAACTAGACTATTTAAGAAAAAATATAAAAGGAGCATTTTAAAAAAAATAAATTAAATCAAAAAATCAAAGGTACTCTTGTTTTTTAATGACAGAAACAGCTAATTAATTTTTGTGTAAGACTGAAACAAGTTTTGCTAATAAATATTATGCCATGTAAAAAGGAATTTAAAATGTAATTTTTGATTTAAATTTCTTTTATAACAAAAACAACTTTTATGTAACTTTTTTAGAAACATTCATTATTTTGGAACATTTTTGAAAAAAGAATTAAAAATATTAATACACAGCAAATGGTATTCTTGTAATAGTTTTTATGAAGTAATTTTATTGAACTTTTTGACAAAAAGAATTGAGTGAAATATATTTAAAACCAGCGGAGATGCTTGCATCGAAATTCATATCCTTCAATTTCGGATGATTTTTTCTCATTCTTCGGGCAAACAAGTAAGAAGCACACAGTTTGTATGGAAGCACTGTAAAATATCAACATTTCGGATCAAATATCTACATATACGGAAAGTTCGAGAAAAAACAAAATTTTTGATTCCCATAATGTGGTCGTTATTTAAACCAAAATATTTTATTTTTAAGAAAATAAGTGCATTTTATAATAAAGAATATTTTAATATAAACAGCAAAAAGTTAAAAAAAAACCCAAAAAAGGTAACTTTTACAATTAGCTAAAATTAAACTTAAGTGAAAATGAAACAATTTCGAGTAGGGGCTCTTTATGATATCGACTAAATACTGTTAAAAATTTCAACAACAAAATAACAATAAAACATCTTTCTAAAAATTAGATGTCATCATGCGCGTCTTCTCAATACCTTTCGTTTGATACCAAATATGTGTATCTTTCTATGGAAAATAGTTAAATTTTGGCGAAAAAACGAGATTTCCGCTGATTTGAAAAAGCCATATTGAAAGCCTAAACCATCGATTGTGCACGTATAAAAAAATACGTCAACCTTAGATTTTTTTCCTCTATCACATATCCGAAAATGATTAAATTCGGCGAGTAACACCTAGGGACCTTTCCTTGTTAGTTATGTACTAGTATATTTTTTTAACATATTATTTTTGAATTTTCGATTTTTGTTATATCTATTATGGAGTTTACTCTCTACAAATAATTGTATATGGTCCGTAGTATGGACTTTGATTTTTTATCAAGTATCTAATTTTTACTAAAACTTGGTCTCCTTCTGAGAAGTTTGACTTATTTACATTTTTGTCAAATTCGTTTTTTCGGTTATCTTTTACTATTTTAATTATGTCTAGCTTTCTTAATTGAAGTACTTAATCAAATTTTTGATTCGTTAGCATAATCATCTATATTGCAGATTTTAGTTTTATCATTTATCACATCGTTTAGAAGAATTGGTAATCTTCCAAAAATTAATTCATGTGGGTAATAACCAGTGTCTGCATGTGAAGTTGTTTTGTGTGCAAATGAATAGTGTGGAATCCATTTATGTCATTTTCTATCATATGCGAAAGAAAGAAGATACTCGTTGAGAACCCTATGGTTTCTCTCAAGTGCTCCTATTGTTTCGTGATGATAAGGTGCTGAGAAAACTTGTTCGATCTCCAACAAATTGCATATATTAATCATTTGTTCATTGGTAAATTCCGTGCCCCTAACTGGGTTTAAAGTTTTGAAACAACCGTATTTTAAAATTAATTGTTCTACTAATGTTGCCGCAATCGACTTTCCGTCTTTTGTTTCAAATAGGTGGGCAATGACAAATTTACTTAGATTACATTGCATTGTGAGTATGTATCGGTAACAGTTAGAGATTCTAAGTAGTCCTACAGTGTCTAATGTAATTGTTTCAAAGCTAGTTGTCGGAGTGTCTGTCATGGTCATTTTTTTCTTTAATAAAAAAATAAAATAGTCTGCTTATTGCGAGCACATTTTTTACATTTGTCTTACCATCCGCCGCATGTTTTTCCATGTATAGCACTGTTTAAATTTTAGTACTGTTTTTCTGGTTCCTAAATGTCCTCCCTGGGGTGAATCATGGAGTTCTTTTATCAATGTATGTTCGTTGGGCGCGCAATACCGCGTATCCGCGACTTGCACATACACACACGGTGATAGTAAAAATCTACGGGAGTGCAGAAAAACTGCTTTCTTTTAAACTATTGAATTGAACTTGAATATTTCGAAAACTGGGGGAATATTATTTACTAATTTAAATAACTTTGAATTAAATAAAGAAAACACGGGAACACGAACTTTGTCTGACCGATGTCAATTTTATTGTGATTAACTTAAAACTAACAAAGTTTTATAATAAGCAGCGAGAAGCGCTGCCCAAAAGAAAAGAGAAGAAAAAAAAATGTAATTTAAGAGCAGCAGCTTGGCTCTGATACGGCAGCTTAATAAGCACAGGGTGCTTAATTGTGAGCTCAACATGCCGCCCGCCTTGCAGGAATGCAAGACGCTACCAGGCAACCTGTCCTGATAAAACCCAGCCGAAGATCGAGTTCTGGGCCAACGGCATGCTAAAACCCATCGGCAGGCTACCGGGCTGCATCAGCCGGGAGTATACATCGACTCCCAACAGGAGTCGAACTGGTGCTTGCTTGTAAAAGAGCGGATCAGCCAAAAAGATATTTGGGTAGTTTAAGATGATCCGCTCGTCGATATCTTTCGACGGTGTGATAACTTCCAAATGCCGCTCGACCCTTGCTGTCGTTTCCAGGTGGACACTAGATCCGTGCCGGCCCCGTAGCATCAGGGTGCACACCTCGTGCCCATCAACAAAAGAAGTAGGCAACTTCCATCGGCGAACCAACTCGCTGGCGATCCGCGACTGGGGAAGGCACGCATCCAGGATGGCACGTTCCTTCACCATGCCACCCGTTGCCCACGTACTCACCACAGCAGTCGGGAGCAGTGACACGACTCGTTGGAGGCTTGTCGTAGATGGTCTTTCTGGGGGAGACCGCTTCGGGAAAAGGTCCCTAGCCGAAGACGCTGGCGGTGCATTCGACCGCGGTCTCTTCTTGGAAGGGGACCGCTTCGGGAAATGGTCCCTGGCCAACGACGCAGATGGTAACGTCAACTGTGGTCCCGTGCAAGACGGACGTATTGGCTCCGAACCCCCTAGCCTCGTTGCGGGTGCAGCTGCAGCTGCAGGCTGCTTCTTCATCTTTCGTGCCCGAGACCGTCTGCTTCTTGGCCTTTTCGAGTGAGATCGACCTGCTCGGACACGAGTGCGAGAGTGCAGCAGACTGTGGTGATCATCACCGCAATGACGGCATCTGCCATTGCTCCGACAGCCCCTTCGCAAATGAACCGCGGAGAGGCAATTGGAGCAGTTGTAATACATTAATACAGCTCTCAACCGCTTTTCCAGGTTCATATCAAGGAGCTGGCCCACTCTCTCGCATCATGTCGGTCTCGCTGGGAGCCATCTCAGAATCGGTCGCGAGGAGCATCTCATCGAGCAAGTCACGCACTACGTTGATTGTTGACATTCTGAAACGAGAAGAAAAGAAAAGAAACGAAAAGAAAAAAAGAAAATGGGTTAGGTGAGAAAATAGTGACCGAGTTAGTTTGTCGGAATGGCTACGAGCTTCACAATTGGACGCGTAACGCAACCTTCTGCAGTGCGAACGTCAGCTACGCGGACTTTATTATCGTTGCCAACGTAAACTTTTAAGATTCGACCTAATCGCCATTCATTCGCGGGTAAATTGTCTTCTTTGATAACGACTAAGCCGTTAACCTTGAAATCTAACTGAGGAGTTTTCCACTTTGCACGCCTATGCATCTCTTTCAAGTATTCATTTTTCTATCGGTGGCAAAAGTGGTGATGCATAGCCTTGACTTTTTGCCAACGGTTGATGATAGTCAGAGGATGATCAGTTATTTCTGGCTCAACTGGCGCTAGCAGTGGACTGCCGACCAAGAAATGACCTGGAGTAAGAGATTGAAAATCAGAGGGATTTTCGGACATGGCGGAAAGTGGCCTCGAGTTAAGACACGATTCGACTCGATTAAGTAAAGTTGTAAATTCTTCGAAAGTATACTTCATACTTCCGGCCATCTTTTTAAAATGCGTCTTAAAGCTTTTGACTCCAGCTTCCCATAATCCTCCCATATGGGGAGCACCAGCTGGAATGAAATGCCATGAGATTTCTTGATGCGCGTACTGCGTTAGTATGGCATCATGTGACGCACTTAGAAAGGTTTTAAAATCCTTTTTTAAGACATTTGAGGCTCCGACAAAGTTTGTACCATTGTCAGAGTACACATTTGCTGAGCAGCCACGCCTAGAAACAAATCGAGAGAAAGCTGCTAGAAAAGTAGCGGTTGATAAATCGCTAGTGGCTTCGAGATGAATTGCCTTAGTTGAGAAGCACACAAATAAACAAACATAGCCCTTACTTATTCGGCACGATTTACCTATGTAGCTTTTGATCTCGAAAGGGAAGTCGATGCCAGTGGACGCAAATGGTCGTGAAATAACCGTTCGCTCAGCTGGCAGAGCAGCCATTATTTGTGTTCTCTCGCATTTCATGTGAACGACACAAGATTTGCAATTGTGTAAAGTGGTTTTGATAAGGGTTTTAGAACGTAGGATCCAATATTGCATTCGAATAAGTCGAAGCACTAACTGGTTCCCTCCATGAAGTGAAATCTCATGAACGAAGCGTACTAAAAGACGTGAAAAATGGCAATTATATGGCAATATAATTGGATGCTTTTCATCGTATGATAAAATTGGGGAAGAGGCTAGTCGTCCCCCAACACGTAGTAAATTGTCGGTGTGCAGAAATGGATTAAGAGCAAGAAGTGAACTTTTAGATCCAATCATTTGATTTGTTTCCAAATAATGATATTCGTTTGGAAAAACTGATTTTTGGCATAGTAGAACTAATCGAGTTTTCACGAAATTAATTTCTGCACTTTGAAGCCAGGTTGATTTTTTTGAGAACGTCGCACTCAAATGTGGATGAGTGCGATGCAGAAAATGAAACACGTAAGCTAACACTCTTAATCCAAGTGGAGTGAAGAAAAACGTTCTAAAATATCCTCATACTCCAAAAAATATGCAAAGTGCACTTTCACAGCTTTGCGTTCGAGTGATGTTTCTAGATCTGTAGACTGAGCTATTCCTTGCCACGCAGATCGTTCGAGTGCGAGCCAAGACGGCCCATGCCACCAGAGTGTTGTCAATCAGCTCTTTTGGTGTAACTCCACTCGTCGCTAAGTCTGCTGGGTTTTCATGAGTATCTACATGAAACCAATTTTGATTTCCTACCTTCTCTGCCAGTTTTGGCACTCTATTGGCGACGAAGGTTGTCCAGGAACACGGAGGCTTACACAGCCAGGCAAGCACGATTGTGGAATCTGTCCAACAATACAATCTATGCCTTTCTATTTCGAGGTGCGACAGCACGGTGTTTACCATATCCGCGAGAAGGGCTGCACCACATAATTCAAGCCAAGGGAGTGAGATCGTCTTGACTGGAGCCACTTTGCTTTTTGCGTAAAGTAAATGACTGACAATACAATCATTTTGTTTCACACGAATGTATATCGACGCAGCATATGCTTTTTCAGAAGCATCGCAAAAGGCGTGAAACTCTACGTCGCAATCAGGTGAGAACCCAACAAACCGTGGTATACGAATATTATTTATATGTTCAGAATCTAGCAAGAAAGTTTGCCAAGATTGAAAAATGTGAGATGGGAGATTTTCATCCCACTCAATTTCATCCAACCAGATACGCTGCATGAGAATTTTCGCTGTCACCACTATAGGTGCCAGCCAACCAGCAGGATCGAATAGTTGAGCGATCATGGATAGCACTTCACGTTTTGTATAAGATGATTTAATCTCAAGACGCTTAGCAGTAAAAAAGAACAAATCAGCAGTTGCATTCCATCGATTTCCTAAAGTTTTGGCGCAGCTTGCATCTTCTAACTTTAAAAAGTCTTCATGCAAAAGATGTTCTGTGGGTAGGTCTGCTAAAATGCTTGAAGCATTTGCAGTCCATTTCCGCATAGTAAAACCTGCAGAGATCTAAGGCAGCGATAAGCTCATTTCTAGCTTTTATTGCGCTTTTCACATCGTGAGCTCTCGCAAGAGCATCGTCGACATATGTGAAATGTCGCAAAATTTGTGCAGCAAGAGGGTATTGCTGCTGAACATCATGTGCTAATTGCAGCATGGTTCTAATGGCTACGTATGGAGCACAGTTTAGGCCAAAAGTTACTGTTTTAAGCTCATAATCCTGAATGACATCTTCAGGTGAGCTTCGAAATAGAATTCGTTGGAAGACGGAATGTTTTGGATCAACCAGAATCTGGCGGTATATTTGCTGAATGTCACCATTAAATACGTATTTGAAGAACCGCCATTTCAGTACGAGAAGCGTCAGGTCGGCTTGAAGAACTGGACCTGCGTGCAGGACATCATTTAAGCTGACTCCATTTGATGTGGGACTTGACGCATTGAATACTACCCTAACTTTGGTAGTAGTACTCTCTGGTTTTATCACCGCATGATGCGGTAAATAATAATGGCATGGCGACATTTCAAACTTAGGGGGTGATACTTTCCTCATGTGACCCAATCTGAAGTAATCATTTACTACATCTTCATACTGCGTCTTAAGTTCAGGATTTTTTGTCAATCGAGTTTCGTTTCTAGCCCACTGCTTGAAGGCAATACCTCGAGAAAATCCAAGATTAATATCATCAGGGAATCCACTTTTAAATGGTAAGGTTACTATATATCGCACCTTGTCATCGCGTTTAGTGGTTTTCTGATAATTTTCCTCACAAAACTTATCAGTTTGGGATAAAAATTGTTTTTAGGTAGTTCCTCCAACTCCCAAAATCGTGCGATCTGCTTATCGATCGCAACTTCGCTATAATGGCTCAAACAGGTAGTAAAGCTGGATATTTCGTTACAAGGCATAGGGCCTGTGAATATCCAGCCAAAAACTGTTTCTTGTGCCAATAGTGATCCAAGAATGTTTCTTCGAATGCCATCAAGAATGATAGCAGCGTACAAATCGCCACCGATTAGTGCATCGATTTGATCGCTTCTGAAGAAATGTGGGTCGGCCAATTGTAAATCTGGTAAACTCTTACAAAAGGCAGGATCAATGGAGCATGACGGCAGATTCCCAGTTAAGCGAGACAGCACAAATGCTGTAGCTTCTATTTGAAATTGCCTATTTCTAGGCGAACTGAGAATTATTTCGCAAGCTTTGGTCACTTGCGCTGAAACTGCGTTGTTAAGCCCCGAAACTTGAGCGTTTACGGCTCTTGTGGGCAACTTCAATAGCTTCAAACGTACCTTCAGAGCCAGAGTCGATAAGAGCTCTAGTTGTGTACGCAGATCCTAGGTGGCATATGGTCACCAGTGCTGTACCAAGCAATACGTGTTTGGTAGTGGTAGCGAAGCATGATTGAATGTCATTGCTAGTGGACTGTATTAGAGTGGAATGAGATTGTGTGTTAGAGCCCGGGGGGTTGGGTCGAGAGCTTGACCGACCTGAGTCAATACTCGAAACAGGAGATTGAGGCGGAGTCAAGTCTCGATGCAAGAGAGTGTTATGACGTTGTTTGCACATCACACACGAATATTGACTCTTTCACCTCATGAGAGTGAGCTAAACAATTGATACAAAATTTGTATTTTCTAACAATTGATAGTCGATTATTGGTGTCCATTCTAGGAAATTTTGGACAAAAGCGAAGCGAATGTGGTTCTGTGGAACACAGCTTACAATTCGCAGGAGCAATTTTAATTTGGTAATTATTTACCTTTTTACCAGATGAACTGCTTTGATTTGATTTTGAGTTGGAGGAGGTTGAAGCTGAAATTTGTCTGGGTATTGCGCCGCTAGAGCTGCGAATATCAGACACGGTTTCAAGAGTTTGAAACCGGCTTTTGAGGAAGGAACCGAGGTCTGCCCATTTTGGAATTTCGTTTTTATTCGAAATGGACTGCTCCCATAGGGAGAGCGTGACCTCGGGCAATCTTGTAGAGCAAAGATAAATGAAGATTGCATCCCAGTTATTGATATCAATGTTGTGCATTTTTAGAGCAAAAATACAACCATTGATATCCCTTTGAAGCTTTTTCAGTTCTGTGCCAGATTCTTTTGGCACCTGGGGTAAATTAAATAATATTTTAAGCTGGCTGTTGACCATGATACGTTTATTCTCGTATCGGTCAGACAAATTTTGCCAAGCTTGAGCAAAACCATCATTGGTTAACGGAGATTTCCGAACAATCTCCTTTGCTTCACCACGTGTTTTATTATTTAAGTGGAAAAGTTTTTCCACTGCAGTTAGTCGCGAGTTTGTAATATATATGGCCGTAAACATGTCCCTGAAGGACGGCCATGAGAGGTAGTCACCACTGAAAACCTCAGTATCGCATGGTGGCACAGGCATACTGTGGCCCATTGCCGCCGCCGGCTCTGAAGCAATTGTTTGCTTTGAGGGCTTATTCTGAGACAGTTCAGAAATTTTTCCTGCTACCCGTATATATGACTGGTAGCAGCTGCGATACTTCTTTTTTATTGATTCGAGGTCTGAATCCTCGTCATTGGACATTTTATCCAAACAGGCATCATAAGCAGCCTTTACTTTTTTCCACTGGGCTCTCAACTCTTCGCTTTGAGCTTCCAGGGAGAAAACGTCGTGATATTCGGCGGCATTGAAGTCCGCTTCGAATTCGACGAGAGCATCAGACAACCGTATAAATATCTTAAAGTGAGACATCTTATTTTTATTTTTATCTCTTGTTAAAATTTTCTTTTCTCTTTAAACAATAAGAAAAAAAAATATTTTTTCTCAAAAATTTATAAAAATTTTACAAAATATAGTACAAAAATCCTTCGAAACAGCACGGTTTAAAATAAGATAGACTTGGTTTAAAATTAATAAAACAATTCTAAAAAATTTTCATAAAAAATATCACAAAAAATCTATTCAATTATATTTTTATACAACATATATGTTTATAGCCAAAAATATGACCAATTAAATTTAAAAAAAAAATCTTTTTCTTTTTTTTATTATTTTTTTGCTTCTATATATTTTTTTTATAATAATAAAAACTTTTTTTTTTTTTACGCAAGTTCTAAAAAAAATATTTTTTATTTGCAAAATTATGTGCTTGACCCACAGTGCAATTTTCCTATGAAAATAAACTAAGTAAATTTTGTTTGCAAATTTACGTCTCAGTCCCACTGTACGGCGTATTTACTCTCTCACTGCAATTATATGCAGCCAGCTGACGAGCTGTTCACCATGCGCAATTGGCACGAGATGCAGTCTCAGCTTCGAACGCACACAAAGGAAATGAGTGCGTGAGAGAGTTAAATGTAAAAAGCACAACTTGGGGTTGCTTTTTACTAGCACAAGACGCGGTATTGGCTTCGATCGGTACGGACACCGCACAAAGAAGAATGCAAAAATTGTTTGATAAGAGCGCAGAAGTGCTGCTAAGACTCCTAATCACCACACTTGTCTTCAATTTTTGGCTCCAAAAATATTAATACCGCCTGTATTAATATTTTTGTTTTTGTAAATTCTAGCAAAACACCGTATTGACTTCTACTTATGTATGGATAGAAGTCGACGGAGAGCACAAAAAACTAAAAAAAACACTCTGGCGATATGTGATAAGCTATTGCACCGAACGAAGTTCAAGAATCTTTTTTATATAAAGATATATATACACAACCAGCCTTTCCGCCAAAAATTTGTTGGTTGAAAAACACATATATATAACTTTATAATAATTAAAACTTTTTTTTAAAAAATTTACAACCTTACGGAAAAAAATGTGCGAATTTGGCGAACTTAACCCGAATGTCACTTTTTTTCTCTAATTAAAGTTTTTGGCTTGTTTTTTTTTTTTTTTTTTTTTTATATATAAATATATATAAATAAATCTTTATGTGAAATAATAAAATGTTTTAAAATAAAAGAAAATACCTGAATTTTTTGCTGATGTTTATATTGAAGTTGATGTTGATGGAGTTGTAGATGTTGATGAAGTTGTAGATGTTGATGCTGATGCTGCTGCTGCACGAAAACGTCCAGCTTTTAAGCCTTTGTTAACACTCGCGGCGAGTTTTTTGCAAATATATATTTTAATATATTTAAAAATCACTTGTTTTTTGGTTTTTCGCGGATTTTTTTTTTTTTTTTTTTAAATCCGGCTCGCGATGGACCATGAATATTTCGAAAACTGGGGGAATATTATTTACTAATTTAAATAACTTTGAATTAAATAAAGAAAACACGGGAACACGAACTTTGTCTGACCGATGTCAATTTTATTGTGATTAACTTAAAACGAACAAAGTTTTATACTAGGCAGCGAGAAGCGCTGCCCAAAAGAAAAGAGAAGAAAAAAAATGTAATTTAAGAGCAGCGCTTGGCTCTGCTACGGCAGCTTAATAAGCACAGGGTGCTTAATTGTGAGCTCAACAGAACTAGTAACAAACCTATTCAATCGTATACAGATTACAAGTACTTTAACAAGTAATCTGTTGTTGAGTTGATGATTGGAAGAAGCAGTTTAAAAACATATTATTAACAATATTCAAAAACAATTACAAATAAAAAATAAAACAAAATAACCAAAAACTGCACTTAAGAATATTTTACAAAATAAACAAAACAAGAACATTAAAAAAAAAAACGAAAAATGCTAAACCGCACATATGAGTTTCATGACCGTAGCTTGCTGCATTTAATTTGTGCTCTACTTTTGATTTGCTTATATTTAAGCTGTTTTGAAAATAGCGACAGCAATATTGAATTGTATCTATGTCGTTGGCCTGAAATTGTGCTTATTTCAACAAACTTCATTCTTATGTGCAGTTAGCACAAAAAAAAAATATTATTTTTCATCACTAGCCAAAATCGCTGCTTTAATATCGGTTTGGCTAACTGCAATGTATTGATCCCGATGGTCGCTAACTGCTAATATTTCGGTGGTGGGTTTGATTGCCGCCAGAGTGCTATTTGCTGTAATCGGAATCGGGTGCATGATAAGGTCTGATGAGGTCTAGTTTTTTGTGATCAACTAGTGGTAGGTCTAATTCAAAGATGACATGATTTTTTGTTAGTCCGGCCCATACGTCCATGATGATATAAAGCTCCAATAAGCTGTTGTCTTCAATTGGTAGGGCCATGTTAGTGGGTAGGTATCCCTTGATAGTCAAGATTTTCTTCGCAAGTTTTCAGTGTAAGGATCTGTGGACTTATTTTTCCATGCTTTGTGTGTGTTAAAAAGCTTTTTAATTCTGCTTGTGTATGTTGAAAATCTGTGATAATCATAAAAATTTAAATGACTAAAACCATCAGTTGATGAGTCAATGGTAGTTGGGCAGCAGTGTCTTAAATTTTGTTTACGGATACGTTGATCAAACGTTGAATTTCAGTCAAACGTGAGGACGTGTCCGTTTCATCTTGTTTTATAATATTGATCGTTGAATCAATTATCCATGTTTGATTTTTGAGCAGCTTTAGAAGATGCTACTCGTTCGATTCGACTTGTTTAATGATGTTTGACATTTGTTTGGCATAATCTAAGTCGAGAACACCAATCAAAGTGTGAGCCACTTTCCTGGTGATATTAAACTCACCTCTTTTGGGCCGACTTGATGACAATAAAGTTTCCTCTAGGTGCATATTGTTACGAGCAACTTCAAATTAATCTATGAGTGAACTGCATGAGATGTCAGATGTTGGGTGTAAGCAGAGTTTTCTGAGGGTTACAATTCCGTCTGATAGTGAATTAATTTGGTAATGAAATGGTGTTTAGTCGTAGTATACGATGGTTTTCCAGAAGCCTGTTGATAGCTGTGCAGTACCCATTCCTTCGAAGTAAATACCAGGTTTGTTGCGAAATTTTGATATATGAATTGAAGAAATCACTTCTAATGGCAACATCAGTAATGCAACCAGCATTACAGAGAGAGCGAGCAAGACCCTTTGGCGATGACTTGGATTTTGGGATATCTTCATGCTAATGTGAAATTTTCCGCTTTTGATTCTTTGTCAGTGTACTTATTGAAGGCTCCATTTTTTTCGAGGAATAATGGAGCTAGTTCATGTATAGGTCTTTTCGATATGCTTGAAGCTGTTTTGGCATCAACGACCCGAATAAAACCGTCATCTCCTTTGTAGGTTCGAACAATTCGTCTCAATGGCCATTGGAGGACTGGAACGTCGCCTTTTTTGATAATGGCTAATGTGACATCCTTTATATTTAATGTTGGATGCTTCCATTTAGACCTTTGCTGAAGTTCATGCAGGTATTCGTGATACCATCGAGTCTAGAATTGGTGTTTTATATCTGATACATAGTTTCCAATTTGTTGTCAATGATCTTCTGTTTTCTAAAAGCTCTCCTATAATGAAATTGCCTGGTATTAATACTGCGACATTATTTGGATCTGAGGACAATGGTGTGAGAGGCCTAGAGTTTAGAATTGCCTCTATTTCCACTACGATAGTCTCTAACTCTTTATATGTAGAAGAAACGGTCGAAACACTTCGATTAGCACACACACTTAGCACATTTAACTGCTGCTTCCCAGAGGCCACCAAAATGTGGCGCCTTAGGCGGAATGAATTTAAATTCGATGCCTTTGTCACTGCATAATTTGATGATCTTGATCAGAGTTAGAGAAAATAGTTTGTTGCAATTCAGAAAATTGATTTTTTGTTGAATTTGTTGCATAGTCGGATTAAAACTTTTCGTTTTAGTGCTCCAATGAATGCTTCAGTAGTTAGATCTGAAACAACTTCCACGTGTACCGCTTTTGTAGTAAAACAGCAAAATACTACAATATTTGTCTTTTGCGGTGTTTTCTTGTAATGAATCCATATTGGCCCATAATAATCCACACCCGATGTTAGAAATGGGCGTGATTCTGTTACTCCATCTGCTGGTAAATTGCCCATAATTTGACTGTATGACTTTGGTTTCGCTCTGACTCAACGCACAAAGTTTTGTACAATATTGCGGCCATTGTTTTCCCTTTCAAAAACGAGAGTTTTTGCCTTGAGGTTACCAATAGGGCCTTAGGTCCGCAATGTTTGTTGTCTTCATGCACTATCTTAAGTAACAGTTTTGCTATTGAGTCCTTGTATGGTAACAAAATTGGATGTTTGGCATCAAAAGGTAATGATGATGCTTCTAAACGACCTACAACAAGCATTATATTTTGATCATCTAGAGATGGATATATGCTTGCAAGTTGATTTGGTTTGCTTACTTGCTTATATTTTTCTAAATCTTAAATATCGGTTTTGAAATCAGCCATTTGAATAGTTCTGATTATAACTACCAAGATCGTTTCCGATGCACGTATGTATAGATTATTTGGCAGAGCTGATGTTGGTCAGTTTTAAAGTTCAAAAAAGCGATATATGTAGGCAACTGTGCACTGCAAAAAACGAAGAGTTTTTGTGGTTGATTCCATTAATTAAAGATGTTGATATTAATGCTATTCATGATGAAGCTATTTAGGCTTATTCGGCGAAATCTGTTCTTTTGTTACGCATTTTCTGTTATCAATCATAAAAGATGTCGGCCATAAAAGATCTATTAAAATCTGTATTCAGCATTTCAAACTTTTTGCCATCTTGTTATCAATCTTCGAAAAGAAAATAAAATTCTATTACAATTCCGTTAACTTCTGTTATGAAACAGCTGATTGCTGTCAATAAATTCTTTTAACTTGTTTGCTTTTTATTGTTGGCTTCGGCGCATTTCATCCTTGCTTGGTGTAGAAAAGTTCATGTTTTCCTACGCCAACGCATCATTTTAACAAATCTGGAGGAGCCAAATAGCGGATAAATCTTATCAATTACGCTGAACTGTTCGCAGCATAACAACCAATTTAAGAACCAATTCGCAAAACTTTGTTCAAGTTCCGCCACATAATTTGCAAATTTATTTAAATTGTCACTCTTCAGTGTCACCAAGAATTTTTAATCGATTACCGGATTATTTACGGCTTATACGCAATAAGGCCTTATTTCTCAAAAGCGTAAAATCCTGGCTATTTAATTTTAATTATGAAGATTTAGGCAATATTCTGCAAGTTATGCAATAAATTCTGAATAAACTGTTTTTTTACTTTGGGCAATATTCTGCAAGTTATGCATTACATTCTGAATAAACTGTTTTTTAATATCGGCATTAGTAGCCTAAATTTTATATCTTGTATTTTTAGTGCTAAGCACTCTTATATCTGCTAGCTTATTTAAATAAAAAATATAAAAAATGAAATTGTTACTTATAATTTTCTAGATTATTATTATTGTTTATTGTGATAAGATATGTATATATTTTTTTTTTCTCTAATTTTGGGAGAATTGTCTGCGATCGCCACTAGCTCTTAGGAGTTACAGATCGTAGTCTCTATTCAACTTTCAATATTTAATATATACTGTAAATTTTACTATAAGTTTTGTTTTGTAAAACGTGACGTTGAATAAATTGAATTGAATTGAAAAACAAACAGTAAATTTAACACAAGGCAACATCAAAGTGCATCAGTAACGTCATGTCTGGCACAATATTGGAGAATCTAAGCGGATGCAAATTGTCTATACTAATGGCGCTGCTAATGCTGTTGCTGCACGCACAACTTTTATTAGTTTTGTTCATATAATAAAAAACAAAGTTTCACTGCACTTATTTTGTTCAAATAAAAGGTTCGCCGCACTATGCACATTTTTTTGTACACGATAAGCGGAACAGATATTCGACACTTCTGCTTGCGAATTTCTGTCCGCTGCTTTAATGTTTAAAAACTGTATTAATGCAGCTACACGCTAAGCGAACAGCAACTCGACACTTCTGCTAGCGATTTTCTGCTCGCTGCCTTAATGCTGCCAAAAAACTGCATTAATGCATTTAACATTAATTACACTTGTTTATATGATACACATATTTACAAACATATATTTTTGCTTATTATGATTGTTTTTTTTTATTGTGATTCTTATACTTAAGTGATTTGCTTGTTTATATTATTGATATATTTATGTTAATTTTGTATAAATATTAAATTCTTATGTTCAATAAAATTAATTGCAAAGTGTTATTTAAACTACAAGAACCAAGATTGTTTTATTTCAGCGGGAGTTTCTAGTTCATGTAATAGAAGATCAACAATAATTTAATCACTCTCATAATTAAATACCAGTTCAAGTAGTGGGTATTTAAATTTGATTGATAAATTTAGTTTTTGTGCTAGAATATCTTTACAAATAAACCTCTTTGCATTCAATTCAACGTAGTTTTTTGGTGCAAGCACCAGAAAATTAAAACAAATATGACATCAACATCGGATCTAGTTGACTATCAAAAGGAGCTCGGGGATGAAATCACAAGGATCATCAAGAACTTCAAGAAGGATTCGGCAGAGTGGAAGTCAACTTCAACGTACTACAACGAGCGGTCAAAACGATTAGAGCAATGTTGGGCCGACTTCGAAGAACGGATGAAAAATTACGGATAGTAACCGAACAACCAAAGCAACAGGAGTACTTTATATCCGGATATTACGACAAAATCAAAGACATAGTCATTTTCCAAACAGAAGCCACTCGCTTGAAAGCAGAAAAAGAAAAGTTACCAAGCATAGCTCCTCAACAGACAGCACCAGGATTATCGGCCACGATTATGTGGCAGAAAAAATATCAATCGTGAGAGAGTCATCTGGAGTTTCCAGATGATTTGGTTAAAAAAATGACTGCTCGAATGATCATATTGAGGCGAACGCCAGATAACCTCGAAGAAATACAAGAAAATCAGCCATTACAGTTTTACCAAATTAAATCACACAACATAAGTGATCTGTGGAACCAGATAGAATTAATACACGATGAACTTTGGGAAAACTATGAAGATCCTGCAGCAGCAGTCTTCGACCAAACAGAGTACAACCAACTAGGTGAAATAATAGAATATCAGTTAATTGAGCTTTCTATAAGGACAGATCAATGCCAAGGTACCAAAGTCGTCGCTGCAACCATGAAAGAAGAACAAACAATACGAAGTGCGGTTCATCTTCCAAAGTAATGGCGATTACCTGAAGTGGCAACAATTTTCCGATCTGTTTTCCAAAAGGATCGACAAACAACCAATAGCAGCAGTGCAAAAAATGTGGTATCTAAAGGCCAACGTAACAAGGAGCTGCAAAACTCTTCAGGCATTTTTCGTCAACAGAACACAACTATGTAGCCGCTTGGAAATTATTACAAGAACGGTACAATAACAGAAGGGTTATAGTGACTACGGTAATCGAAAGGTTACTGAATCAGCCATCTGGTACCTCAACTGCTGCAGCAACGAAGAACTTGCACGACACAACTTTGGGGTTGATACAAAAGCATGGCATCCGATTCTTTTTCATTTGGTGCTAAAGAAACTAGATCGAGCAACACACTTGAGGTTTGAACAATCCTTGACAAACACAAGGGAATTACAAAAAGTGGATGACTTCTTTCAATTCTTGGAAGGACAGATCCATACACTGGAAACCATCGGACTTAAGGATAAGGTGCAACACCACAACTACCTAACAAAGTTGTGGCCTCCATTACAACGTCGAGCAGCAGCTGCAAATTATGTGGCAATGGTACTCATCCATTATACTACTGCAAGAAGCTTCTACAGCAGTCATCTACACAACGCCAGTCGTGGGTCAAAAAACAAAAACTGTGTTTCAACTGTCTTAAAAACGATCACAAATCAAATAACTAGAAATCAAGATGTTGCAGCAAATTGAAAACCAAAATAAATAAGCTCCAAGAACACCGTCAGCCGATGAAGCAATTAATAGCATTCCAAATGCAACAGTTTCATCAGCAGCAGCAAGTAACGTGTTAACTGAAGGATACGTACTATTTGCAACAGCGAGAGTGAAAATCACTGCGGCCAATGGCAATTTAGGGGACTTCAGAGCAATACTGGACTCCGGGTCGCAGGTTAACATCGTTTCAGAACGTCTCATGAAGAGATTATCCATATCTCCAAGCAAGGCTTCTTTGTGCATTGATGGAATTGGTGATGCTCATAAGAAGATCACTCAGAGAACTAATTTGAAGATGCAATGTAATAGTGGCAATTTTTCAACAAATTTGGAAGCTTTTGCACTTCCAAACATTATCACAGCTCAACCGAATCATCGGTTGGATACCTCAAATTGGAAAATCCCAGTCAACTTACAACTGGCAGATCCAGACTTCTACAAGCAAGATAGGATTGACATTTTACTTGGTGCTGAATTTCACCTCAGTCTGCTGGTACCTGGTCATATAAGGTGAACGACTACCGGTGCAGTTCTCTAAAACACTTCATTTGGTTGGATTGTGAACGAAAAATGTGGATCACCTGAACCATGGACAGAATCATTGACATGTGCAGTTTTCGGGATCAAAACGGATACCGATAGCAGAGATGGTGCACTAATCGATGCGATGAAAGGTTATGGAAGATGGATGAATTTGAAACAACTGAAAAAAGTGTTTCACTAGCAGAACAACAATGCAAAACAAATTTTTTCCAAAATATGCGTAAAAATTACCAGGGACGCTTCATCGTAAAAATACCATTTCTCGAAAATCCAGCTGACATACTATCAAGTGGCTATTAAGCAAAGACATTGGCTGACAATACACTTTGGTTCCAAGGACCGATGTTTCTGCATGGCAAACAAGAACAATGACCGTCAAAGTGGTCAAACCAGCTGCAAACTCCGTCTGAAATCGAAAAGAAAAAAGATACAGCCATATCATTGATCACTGGGCAAGCAAACGGAGAATGGATTTATCAAATCAATCATCACAATTTATTTAGCACACTTCAAAGAATCATTGGCAACGTCTTAAGATTTATAAACAATACTAGGTGCAAACAAGAGTCTAGATCAAAACATTCTATCGACAATCGAACAAGAACATGCATTGGCAGTTATCGTCAGGATCATCCAGGCATATGACTTCAAAGGAGAAATCCAAAACCTGAAGCAGCATAATGAGCTCAAAATTACCGGCTCACTCCACAGTTTATCACCATTTCTAGACGGCATGAACATTCTTCGAGTGGGGGGACGTTTAGAAGCAGCTGCACTTCCATTCGACGCTAAGCACCAAATGGTACTTCCATACAACGACCCTCTGGTCAAGTTACTTTTCAAGGACCTCAAGGGTCCCCTTTTGCCTATAAAGGGGAAAACAACAGCTCGATCAATTGTTCAGCATTGTATCCGATGTCATATGGTGCGCCTTCGATTTCTACAACAAATAATGGGAACACTGCAGTTGATTACGCGGGACCTTTATGGGTGCATTATAAAGTCCGAGGAAAAAGGCCAACCAAGGCTTACTTAGCTGTATTCTGTTATTTTCCCTCTAAGGCAGTTTATCTGGAGTTGGTAACGAAACTGTCAACAGACGCATTTATTGGAGCTCTTAAAAGATTCATAAGTCGTAGAGGTCGCTGCCAAAACTTATACAGTGATAACGCCACCAACTTCATCGAAGCGAAAAATCAATTGGCTGAATTATCATCAGCAATTTACTCATCAAGCGCTCAAGATCAAATTAAGAAAACATGCAATGAGAAGGGAATACAGTTCCATTTTATTATTCCCAGATCCCCACATTTCGGAGGGCTTGGCGAAGCCGCAGTTAAATCTGCAAAACAACTTATACTACGAAGTGTCGCGTCAGCCTCATTGACTTGTGAAGAATTGGAGACCATCATTGTGGAAATCAAGGCCATATTGAATTCTAGGCCACTAACGCCACTTTCATCGGACCCTTCTGATTTACCTGCACTGACGCCAGGTCATCTGCTCATAGGAGAAGCACTCACCGTCCAAGTAGACAGCAGGTCCAGCTCAACGAAACTATCACTGTTGGCACGATGGAAATTGGTATCACAAGTAAAACACGATTTCTGGAAGAGGTGGTCCAATGAGTATCTCAATGAACTCCAACAACGGCACAAATGGACAAGGCAGACAGATAACATTAAACTAGGGGAACTGGTAATTATCAAGGAATACAATGTTCCTGTTATGCGTTGTCCACTAGGCTGAATAGTAGAGGTATATAATGGACCAGATGGAGTGGTTTGCATTGCTGACGTAAAGACAGCAACAGGAACATATAAACGTGCAACCCATCGACTCGCTCAACTACCCATAGACACAGATACTGGCACAGACTCAAAGGAAGAGGTGACCACAAGAAAACGAAAGGTCGAAATGAATGAGGAGCCGCCAAGGAAAACAAAAACAGCACGGCATTACAGCTTAATAACATTATTGGCATTACTGTTTTTATAATTGCCAATAGCATGGTGCGGACCAGTAAGATTACAAAATTTGATCCAAATGCAGGCATTCATTTCGAAAATCATTACGAGTGAATGGAAACAGATTGTGTATTATGGTCTGAATCTATTGCGTACTGAAATCCAACTACTAAAAAACGGCACCACGACAATGAATCACATGTGCGAACAAATACAGCCAACAACAATATGCGATAAACTAGTTACACAGTTTCGACGTACAAATACCGAGCTGGATCTTGATAAAGGTTTATTAACAAGCCAATGTCAAAAAAGAGGTGCACTTAATTTTGTAGGAAATATTGCTAACTCACTGTTTGGAGTTTTAGACTCAGAATACGCCCGTCAGATGTCAGAAACAATAACGGTCATTAACGACAATGTACAGCATTTGACAAGCATGATGAAAAAACAGTAAATGATTCAACCATCAATATCATCAAACATGATCAAACCACAACTCAAATAGCCTTCAAAAGGCTTGAAGGAAGATTGACGGACATCAAAAACCATTTACGGCACAATGAAGAGGAGGCGCAGAAAGAGCAAACATTCCATATGTTTTTATCACTGGCCCTTAAATCATCTATTATGACATCAAACGTTCAAAGTGTTCAAGCAGCACTCATAAATGTTCTTACAAATGTTCATAACAGACAGATCAGTCCTCAATTGCTATCACCACAGCAACTTAACGATGAAATTTTCACAGCACATTTGACACCAACCATACAGATCCCAGGCTGTCAAGGTATTTCCTATCGATATACATTTTAATGAAGGTTAAGGCGGCGATAACAGAGAATCATGCAATTTTACAGATAACGGTTCCGTTAACCAGCTTTAATGAATTTAACTTGTATGGACTAATACTAATTACCACTAAAATTAACAACACTATGGTGGCAATACAATTGCTTACATCAATTCTGGCTATCAACATACATTCAGATCAATATTTTCCAACCACAATTGAAAGGCTACAATCTTGCTTTATAATGGAAAATTAATTGTATTTTTGCGCCAACAATCAACCCACTTACAACAAGGGATCAGAAGATTGTGCTTGCGAAGTGAGTCTATTCAACAATGAAACTCGATCCCACTGTAAGTTTGAGAATAGGGAAGATCATGTGTGGACACAATTCAATGATGGAAATCGATGGATGTTTGCTCTAGGAACGCCAATACAAATAACAGCAGTATGTGACAACCTAGTATCACGAATCTCATTGAAAGGGTCAGATTTTATCGAGTTAACGGCAGGATGTGTATTAAAATATTAACTGGTAATAATAACAAACAACCCGTTGCTATCATCATCTACAAGCATTTCCTACACCGCATTTGGACAAATTGTCGACGGAAATGCAACAAAACCAGCATCGCTTCCAGTCTTGGATACCACAGAGATTGAGTATGAACCCGCACTAAGAGAATTGTCAAGGCTGCAAGAAATTTTGGATGTACACGAAATCAACGATCTTTCTAATAAACTACAGAAATATCAATATCATAGCTCTGCAGTAAGTTATTCGTCTCTGGTCTTAGGTGTGGTCATCATCTTGGCTATCTTCATCATGTTCAAGCGGCACGATAGGCAGCGCAGAGGAACTCTATCAATGACTTCTAAGGCGACACTTACTATCAGATGTAATTCCTAAGACTCCGCCACAAGTAGCTCCGCGGTTTTCTAACAGTTTCTGCGTGGATATATAAAAGTACGGCTGGATGTTGAACATTCGTTCAACGCGGGGGAGAATGTTGCTGCACGCACAAGTTTTATTAGTTTTGTTCATATAATAAAAAACAAAGGTTCACTGCACTTATTTTGTTCAAATAAAAGGTTCACCGCGTTATGCACATTTGTACACGATAATCGGAACAGTAATTCGACACTTCTGCTTGTGAATTTCTGTCCGCTGCTTTAATGTTTAACCCATTATGGACTGACCTATGTTCCCCTTGAGCTAGAATGATGAATCTTTCCAAAAATGTTTAGTATGGTCTTACTAAGAAAAAAAGTCAAAAAATTCAAAAAAAGTAAAAATCGAGTTGCCACCTCGAGATTTTTAATTTTAAAATTGATCGATATTGAACGATATTTCATAAGCAATGTCGAGCATTTTGCACCAATACTGAACTCAAGAATTTCCTCAAAACAACAAAAAATCTACAAAAACGTATTTCGTTAAAGACCAGCGTTGTGTCAACCCGCGGGAGCCACGTATGTTAGTCAAACTTTATAAAAATTCACAAAAGTTAAATATAAAGCCTAAGAAAGGCGATCGTATAAGAGTTATATTTTACTTTATTTTTTTTTAGAGTCTTAGAGGTTTAAAGTTAGAGATAAAAAAATGGAAATTGCCAAATTTCCCAAGCTTGCAAATTTAAATAAAAGTAATTGTTCAGCCTTGAGCGAAAACAGGTCGATTAGATTAATTCATAAAATTTTACATTCTTTTTGAAGATCATGAAAGTCTATCACTGTCTGACCTCTAGGTTAAGAAAAGTATACCATTCCGAATACGCAACGCTGGACAAAAATGGGTTAGAAACTGCATTAATGCAGCTACACGCTAAGCGACCAGCAATTTGACACTTCTACTAGCGAATTGCCGTCCGCTGCCTTAATACTTCACAAAAAACTGCATTAATGCATTTAACATTAATTACACTTGTTTATTTGATACACATATTTACAAACATATATTTTTGCTTATTATGATTTTTTTCATTATTGAGATTCTTATACTTAAGTGATTTGCTTGTTTATATTATTGACATATTTATGTTAATTTTGTATAACTTTTAAATTCTTATGTTCAATAAAATATACTGCAAAGTGTTATTCAAACTACAAAAACCAAGATTGTTTTATATCGGCGGGAGTTTCTTTTTCATGTACTAGAAGCTCAACAATATTTAATCATTCTCATAATTAAATACCAGTTGAAGTACTGGGTATTTAAATTTGATTTGATAAATTAACAAATGCTTTGCCAGGTGGCTTGCTTCTTGTTGGGCGGTCTATGGGCACCAGTACCCGCCTTACACCAAAACATTCTCGGCATGGTTTGTAAGGATACAACGGGTCGACAAAATGATTCCAGCTATTAGCTTTACTCACGTGGCGATGGCAGATGTGCATCCATAGTACAGGAGGAGATTGAGCGACACTATACTAAAATGGCCAATGAAATTGTCTACATATTCCAAATGCCGATACCGCGAGAGTGTAAGGTGTTGGACTACTCCAGGTGGCAGCAGAATGTTATCGGCGTGCTACAAGTTGATCTTGCTTATGGATCAGATGTGCAGCTGCTGGAGCCACCCAACCCAGTCCAATGAAAACATTATTGACGCTGTTGCTAATGGAGAAATTGAATGCAGCAATTTACCATCTGACTTCAATCCAAGCGAGATATCTTCGCTGACATCATTTGCCGGAAAAGTTGCATTTGACTAAATTGTGTAATTTGCAATCAAATGTTGATTGAGTACCAAGTGGAGACTGATGTGTAACGTGAGGCAAATATTTGCAAAATAGCAAGCATTTTAATAATTACTTTTATATATTGTACTTAGTTCTAAACTTACATTATTGTGCCAAACGTTTAAGTTGTAACGTAATAACTGTTTTATTAGTTATATGCCTGTCAACATTAAAATACGTATATTCTTTTAAATCTTTTTTTTAACCCTTGTGTTGTCACCCAGGGTACCCGGGTACCCCACATGCGAATTTGTAGATATAAGTCCCATGTAACCAATAATAATTAATACGGTAGTTGAGGTGGTAGCGACTAGACTGCCACTCACGGATCCTGGGTTCGAATCCTGATGGCAATGGTCCTAAGCTTTGTCATACGTACATTCCTTTCATTGTTTCTTATCAAGAGAAATTAAAATACTAAACAATTTAAGACTTACCGCATGTTTATGTATTCCGAAATCAGCACTTTCGTTCGTGTGGGACACAATAAGCAATAAATTTTTTATATCAAAAAGTATTGTTGCTTGTTTCTTTCACAAACGAGAGTGCTCATTTCGGAATACATAAACATGCGGTTAATATTATAGCTGGTGGTGGTGGTGAAGTTTGTGGAGAGCGAACATTAATGAACTTGAATTGGCTGAGTTAAAAGCCTTAGTTACAAGCTTCTACAGTGTTTCGCCACATTAGAACTCGTACACATGTTTCACTTGATATCGCGTTCTTTCCACTAAGCTGTTATTCATTTACGAACAATGTTGAAAAGTAAGCATGGACAGATTTTTCACAATCTTACCTTTGGCAAAGAATCTTTTATCTTGGAAGCTCACTATCGTTGGTACTTTGAAAAAAAATAAAACGTACATTCCTTAAGAAATGAAACTCTTCTTGGCTTTCATGAAAAGGTTACTGTTGTGTATTTGCACACGAAATGAAACACTTGGTGGTCGGCTTAAGACTAATTTATTGAGATCAATATGTTAACAATTGAACAGAGTTATTGGAGTAAAAATAAGTGTTGCTTAGTTACTACTTTAAAGTAGTAACTAAGAACACTACTAAGTATATAGATATATAAGTGTTATTTAGATATTTAAGGTAATACATAACAGTTACCATCTGTTCATATGTTCCAAAAAAAAAAAACAAAGCCGTCCTTAGCACGATGCACGATGATGATACAATCTCTGAAGCAGCTCACCAAAAACTGATGATGTACTATTCGAAAATTATGCATTTTCTAACGGGGTACCCGGGTGGCTCATACGTGTTTATTTTTTTAAAAACTTAATTTTCTAAGTTAAAATATTTTTCAAATTATTTATGATGCAAATTTCGATAGAAAATCGATCAAACAATGGGGATACAAGAAGGTTTTGGCCCATCCTTTTTAAAAAAAATATTATTCTACAAAATGTACCCAGATGGGTACCCGGGTGGCAACACAAGGGCTAAGCAATTACAAATTATGCCCGCTCTGAGTAGTTTAATTAGAAAATTACTAGTTGGTTCATAAGTGCTGCTAGATTAGAAAAAATTTAAATCAAACAACTGATTTCAATTGAATGAAATATCTTATTTAAACAATTTTCTTTCGCTTCATATTCTTAACATATTCATGTGCATGTTTGTGTAGAAATAAACTAGGTGATTTTTTTGGTGAAGTTATTAAAATAGGAGCTGATTTTGGTTTATAAACGTTAAACATTATTTTCCGATCAAAATGTTCACTTTCTAAAAATTTGTTAAGATAAAAGATAGAAAAATGTATCTGTTATCATTCATAACAGATTTCATAGCAGATTTTGTCATGCCGAATACGATTTTAAGATTTTGTACAAAGATTTTTGAAAGTTCGAAAAATCTGCTTTGATTTTAACAGATTTTATAAAAGATCGTTGTGCAGAATACGAATTTTAGTGTCGCAACAGATTTTTCGACAGCTCAAAAATTTGTATGGGAAATCATAACAGAGTAACAGATTTTTTTCATAACAGATTGTGCCGAATAGGCAATTTCCAATCCAAAATCCAATTGTTGCTAGAGTGGTAAATTTTCTTCTTTCGATATCATTGGGTGTGTCGACAGGTTTTGGTGTTGGTTTGAGCCAGCCGGCCATCTAGAAAGCGAACCGAAATTTTACTTGAGAACAAGCTTAATATAAACTGTAGGTTTTAAGCTTTTCTTAATATCACTTTTAACAAGCTAAGAAATGATATCCCAATAAAATCTCAATTGTATTTAAGAAACGCTTGATATAGATAACTGAATCTAAAGTATGTTTAATAAAAACTTAAATATAACAATACAATGTGTAACATTATTGAGAAATAAAATTTATTTTATGAAATAGAAACTGAAACCAAGTTTTTTTCTGTCAAATAATATTCATTGTTTGCGCAAATTACAAAAAAAAAAGTCATCTAAAGCAATATCCTTAGGCTGGGGCCAAATTACGCGGTTTCACGGATGATTTGTTCCGCACTCGCCCCAGCCTTCGGCTTAGGCGGTTTGCGGCGACACAAGCATGTAATATGGCCCCTCTCATTTGAATGCATGCAAATTATTAATATAATATTATTTTTATAAGCTTATTCTACAATTGCATGAAAAATCTTATAAATATCTTGCATGAGTAATATTATCACGAGAGTACCGTTTCGATTTTTCTACTATTGCAGAGATAGTATTTTTCAATAGTTTCTCAAGATTTTTTTCAAGCTTAAGTCTTATGTTGTTAAGCTTGTTATAATATTATTCCAAAGTATTTTGGCCGGTTGGGATGATTCTTGACTTTCATATAGAATAATGGTCCCAGAAAACTTCATGGAATGCCACCCGAATTTTTCAGGACTAATTCGTCTTGAAATGGAATTCATGGAATGCCACCCGAATTTTTCAGGACTAATTCGTCTTGAAATTATGTCTGCTGGATTATTATTTGATGGTACATGATGCTATTGATCGGTGTGTGACATCTCTTGAATCCTGCTGACTCGGTTGGCGACAAATGTGTGTAGAGAGGTTGCTGATGATTTAATCCATGATAAGACTATTTCTGAATCTGACCAAAAAAAAGTAGGTACATCCTGATACTTAAGATTCTTTTTCACTCTTTCTGTAAACTCGGCTCTTAAAACGGACGCACACAATTCCAATCGAGGAAGCGTTTGTAATTTTAAGGGTGCAGCAGATTCAATGTTCTGGTTCGATCCTTGTACGTTCTTCGCACATAAATGGCTGCTCCGCACATAAATGGCTGCTCCGCACGCTCGTTCTGAGGCAGCGGCAAGCGTGTGTAGTTCAACCTTGATTTGGGGTTTTGAATGGAAGATGTGTCGAGATACCTTTAACTTATTGAGTTCCAGTATATTTTGTCAGAATTACTGCCATTTTTGTTGCGTTTGATGTGGTAGTTTTTCATCCCATTCATAATTTTGCTTCCATAGTTCTTGCATAAATATTTTTGCGGAAACTATTACAGGTCCAAATATTCCTAATGGTTTGAATATTCGTGCTAAGTCTGAAGCTATTACTCGCTTAGTAATCGGTTGAACTGCTGATAAGTGTGCTCGTCTGCACAATTGATCAAGTTTTGGTAGCCAAATGAGACCTAGTGTTTTTGCAGCCTTATCATCCAGCTTCAGATTAACTTCTTCATCCTCCACCGATATATTTTCTAGTAACCTTGAGTTGTTAGAACACCACTTGCGGAGTTTAAAGCCAGCTTCCTGAAGAGTTTGTGTAAGTTGCTTTTGAGATTCTAAAGCTGTTGCAATGTCATTGGCACCACTGAGGCAGTCGTGCACGTAAAAATCTTCAATCAAAGTTTGTGCCCTTTGTGGGAATTTACTCATGTTCTGTTTCGCTAGATATTGCAGGCATTTTGTAGCCGTAAGTCTTTGTTTTAAGACGATAGTATTGAATGACTTCATTAGGGTTTTTTCGCCATACAATTAGCTGTTGGGCTGTGTCCTCATACATGCCAATCTGTCGATACATCTTTTCAATGTCTGCTGTGAACACATATCTGACTGTTCTAAAGCGTAATAGCATTGAAAATAAATCACTTTGGACTCTAGGACCCTTATGCAATATACCGTTTACAGCCTGGCCACATGACGTTTTGGCTGATGCGTCAAATACGACTCTGAGCTTTGTGGTACTGCTATCTGGCTTTAAAACGATGACAAAATGAAGTGATGGGGAATAAAGTAATGAACATCGGGAACATCTTTTGGCCATATCTTTTCCATATGATTTAATGTAGAATCTCTTTGCAACCTTTTTTCGAGGGAGAGAAATCTGTTAATAGCCATGTCCTTTGATTTCCAAGAGCCATTGGACTTTCAGCAAAGAGCAGGCGTGCTATGACCGACCATCATTATCTATTTTAATTTACTTTTAATGTTTGTTGCTCTGGATGAATTAGGCTATAGTAAAGTTCAGCACCAATAAACATGTCAATTTTTCCAGACTTGAAAAACTTGAGATCGTGATTCCAAGTGATGATTTCTGTTGCTTGAGATGAAGTAATGAATTGTGTTTTTTCGAACACTTGGGACAGTGTTCCATACACATTGTCCTACTGCATGACCTGGCTTTAGACAATTTAGGCATACTCTGTGTTTTTGCACAAGTTTTATGCGATCCTTGAGGTTTAGAAAATTGTCCATTGCGAATAGCGGATGAGATTTCTGTTCACATGGCTCACAGAGTTTGCAGTTTGAGTTTCATACAGCTGTTGATGTGAAAACCTTTAGTGGTGCCTTTGGTTTTTCTCGTTGCCCAATAGTTTCCATTGTTTAAAATTGTAATTCCAAAAAAGAACAATTCTGATATTTTAGGCATTTCTTTTGGCTTCACAATCGATTGCTCATAATGAATGTATGTGCTGCGGTCCAATTTTTTTGATGAGAATGTGAATCAGCAATGGATCCCATGAGTCTGTTCCGATGCCTAATTAGTTTAAAGCAAGCAGGCAACCACGTGTTGTGTCATACAGATGTTTAACTGCTGCTATACTCGAAGTTCCGGATGTTTAATCTACCAATTTCTTTATGTGTAGATTTCAATACGCTTTTGTTGTTGGAGCGCTCTTTTAGTAGCCTCCATGCGGTGACATAGTTTTCATCAGTGGTAGCCAGATGACTTATAAAATTTTATGCTTCTCCTGTAAGCTATGTTTTTAAATGCCACATTTTTCCCACGTTTGACAATGGTTCCTTGTGAATTAATACAGTGAACAAGTCGTGAAATTAGCTCCACTTAAAGTATTCTCCATCATATGTCGGAATTTTTACCTTTGGAATTGGTAAAGTGCTTCATGTGTCTCATGCTGATGAGCTGGTTGGTTGAGCATTAAAGTGATTTCTATTATTTTCAAATGCACTTCTTGCACAAGTTTTTGAAATATCGGCATTATTTATTTAAGGGGAGGTTCTCATGAAACTCGGCGAAGAAACTCAATGCTATGTAATGCTATGTAGTATATCCAAAAACATATCCAAAACAAAGCAGCACTGACGTGAGCATTCTGCGTGCAAAGAATAATTTGTCCTCATTACTACATTCATACACAGTTGTAACGCCCTCAAAATCATTTCTTCACGGCCGCTTCAATATCACTGTTGTTCATGGTTTAACTACGAGTACCATGTTGAGATTTAAGAAGCTGCAACTCTTTATTAGATCGCATTATACTTAATCGCTTGGTTAACCATTGCTCAACTTGATCGTAGCCTCCAACGTCGCCCACAGTAACATTGCCATTATTTGTGCTAATTTGTGAACCCTGCTAAAACATTATTAAACCGCCTTGCTCCAAAGTCTTTGATATGTGTGCATGCCTCTTCTTACATGTGTGCATGCCTCTTCAAGGTTCGTGACAAAATCTTTTGAATACTCAATCGGACACCAAATCAAAACACAGGTTCAGCTAACTCAAAACTGGAATGTTTACATCCGAGCTTATCTAATGCGCTTTATCTTATTAAAGAATTAGGATTTTACTATTGATATTTAGTTGACAAAGGCGAATCGCCTGAGGAGATATTTCGACTACAAACCCCAGCGATGGCCCTTGATTTTACTATGGAAACTAGGTTAACAGAGCGGCGAATCGACTGAGGAGATATTTCGACTACAACCCCAGCGATGGACGAAACGATAGAAACAATGATGAAAATGGAATAATCCTATTGAAACTAAATTATCACGTAAATGTTGTAATTTAGATAATGATCTGAACAAATATACTAGAGTGCTTAAAGATTCTGAAGTAAGCTGCGGGGTGAGGGGTCTGATTATTATATAAGGCAAGGGGAATCAATAGGATTAATTTGGCTTAACTGAGGATGAGGATGAGGATGATCTCTCGAGGAAAGGAGGAAGATAGAATAGACCTGACTTAGCCGGTTCCGGTTCCGTGAGAACTGTTCCGTGAGGAGATATTTCCACTACAACCTCAGCGTTGGTCGAAGGAAAAGAGGAAGGTAAGGAATTATTTTAATCTTTGAATATTTAAAATATTACAATTTATGATAAAACTAAAAAAAGTAATTAAATAATATTTGCAGGTTCATACTCTTGTTTCTTATGTGTGGTACCTCGTATTGGATATACTTGTCGATGTCAAATCCAGCGTTTCGGTTATTACCGACTGACGTCGTGTTGGCCGACGTTGGCGGCGCACTCCACTTGACATATCTGTCGACGCTGGCTGCGCGGCTAGCGTGATGCTTCTATCGACGTCGATGAGTCAGACGCACTCCAGGCGCAGTCTCCGATATGACGAGTCGACCCGCAGCCCGCCTTGGCTGCACGCGTACGCGATATAAAACTCCCGATATACTGGCTGTAAGGTTGGGCAGCTACTCTTAGGATGACGTGTATATGCTGTTGTGACTCGATGTTTTGTTTGAACTGCACACTCTGACGGTTTTCACCAACTGACCAAGATTTCTCTCATATCCAAGCATATATCTCTCATATCTCGCATATCCAAGCTTGAACTGATGCAAGAAGATGTGAACAAATTTTTAAGAATTTTAATTTTATGATAAAAAAAAAATTGGTTCACGAGGGGGTAGGTCGAGGCTTTTCAATACAAGCAGATCTTCGGTTGAATGATCACATTTTTGATGTGTCAAAAGAAGCAGCCAAGTGCCTTGGTTTTTTAAAACGGTGTAAGAAATACTTCACTCCATCTGATCTTCGTTTGATCTATACCTCATATATTAGGCCGAAAATGGAGTACAATTCGCACATTTGGGCAGGAGCTTCAAGATCATATTTGGAGCTTCTGGACCGGATTCAACAACGTGCGATATATTTTATAGGGGATGAAAATATTTCATCTTCTCTCAACTCTCTTGGGCATCGTCGCAATGTTGGTTGCCTAAGCCTTCTGTACAGGTAGTACCATGGGAAGTGTTCAAGGGAGATACATGGCCTGACGCCACCAGCTCGTGTGTTTCCTAGGTCCACTCGGGCTGCTCTCCAAGCCCATCCCTTTACCATTGCAACTTGCCCAATAGAACATCGCATTACCGAGATAATTCGTTCTTCGGTCGCTCAGTAAAATTGTGGAACAATCTCCCTGCGATCGTGTTTCCCGGCAGTTTCAATCTGTGTAAATTTAAATCAAATCTTCACCGACACTACTCGATCTTTCCACCCTCCAACTAACTAGCACCCTTCTTCCGAATCAACACAATGCTTTCGCATTTATAGGGGGCATCCCCTGAGTGCTGGTTAAGTCTAAAAAAAAAAAAAAAAGTTGCCCCACGTTGGGCGCTAGTTAAGTTTCCGAAATAAAAAACTTGATTTGATTTGACTTTATTAAATGTTCTTCAAAGCCAGACTAACTTAATCAAACTCAATATAATTAAATCCTACTATACTTGTTACTACGCTATTGTCGTTAATATTGTTGTTGTTGATGTTATGATGTTGTACCTTTATGCCGCGTTTCCATGTGATCTTCTATTATCTTCTAGTATCACATTTTTTGTAAGAAAGAAATAGCATGTGAGCCCTACTTTATGGCATTGATGAATGTGAGTGTAAAACAGGTATACGTTTTTCATTTTTATAGCATGTGATATCCCCTGCTAGGAGATCGAAAAAGCTAAACTTTTTGAACTTTTGCTATAAAAGTTGATCACATGCTATAAATATGACATTAATTTTTATAGTTGTAGTTTTTGTGCTGTCAAGCTGTTAATTTTACTTGCGCCAATATTAATTGTTTTGAAATAGTACAGAATTACGAATGCAAATTGGAAAATAAAGAAAATCAAATCAGGTCAAGGAGTATGATTTAAAATAAATAAACATTGTTGGTTTTTTTAACCATCGCGTGGCTAAGCAATTAATGCAGATGGTTTCCCGACTCGGGAGTATGCAATGTAGAGTTGGCCGAGAGTTCCTAAGCGCATTTATGGAAAGCATCAGTGATTTTTTTTCTTGAAGTTTCTGCTTGGTAGATTCACCAAAACTTATTTTTTACAACTTTTTTTTTAATATTTTTTTTCGTGTGTATTTCACTGATGCTGCTGCAGTTGTGGCAAACGAATTGGATTACCTGTACCACCTGATGCTGTCTGCACAATAATAATTATATAAAGCAATTTAGGGTACGTAGACAAGAAGTTATTTCAATAAGCACGTCTTGCAATCAGTAAACTTGCAGAAATTGATTAATTTATGATTTGTTTACAAATTTTGCTAATGTCAAATTTTTATAGGAAAAAGTACATATATGCATCTCGCTTTTATAGCATGTGTTTTGTGATAAGGGATAAGACAAGATACTGAAAGATCACATGGAAACGCGGCATTAGCTGCACTATAATTGTTCTGGCTTGCTGCAAATTAATAGTTTGTTTGGTATTTAATTATTTTTTATAATTAATAAGAATGGTTTGTTTGGTGGTTAATTAATAAGAATGGTTTGTTTGGTGGTTAATTATTTTTTATTGCTGGCACTATGTGCCAGTTTTAAATCCTTCGCTATCCAGTACAATACTAACTCTACAATAACTCTATCATAACTTATTATAGTTTAGCCGCTGTCGCTGTTGTCGCTGCTGTTGTTCTTGCTGGTGTTGTTTCTGCTACTGTTTCTGTTCCTGGTACCGTTCCTAAGCAGACGCTTAGGTTGCAAAAAATAATTCAAGCGGATGCGCGTGTGGAACTTTGTTGTTGTCGAGTGCAAGCTAAGCCGAATCGTAGAGGCAGATGCTTAGGTTGCAAAAATTTATTATGCGGCAGTTAGCTGTGTTAACTTGCATATTGTTGGCGCTGATGTTATGTTGTACCTTTAGTTGCATTATAGTTGTTCTGGCTTGCTGCTGTTCCTATTTTGCTCGTTCAGCGTCTGACTTGTGTGGGAATAAAATGCACGACAAAATTGACAAATTGTCACGTACCATTCTCGTATTAAAACTGGAGCGAATACGTGTGTTATCTTACATTAGTCATGCTTGTATTCAAATTTAACGATTCACGAAATTCGAATTCGCTATGCTGCTCAAAATCTGTTCCTAGTTGTGTACTCGTTGTGTTGTTGGTAAATGTGTGACGCTTCCAACGGAATTTTCCGATAACATTTGCCTCTGGAACTAAAAAAACTTGATCTGAGCTGAAGTTGGCCAACACTTGCTTCATTCGCCGCTTGCGTACTTACCTCGTCATTGGATAAATCACTACCGCTGACATTCTCACCAAGGTCTAGCGCCCCATCACCAGTTTCAGCTGCATTTGCATCCTTAGACAAACAATCACTTACTCTTTGAGCTTCTTGAGTTTTCAAATGGTCGCTGTTTCTGGGAATTTTATCCCAGCGTCTCTCAAACTACTTACTATTTTTTTATCTTGGAACGCTGACCATTCTTAAGCACTTAGAATTTTCACACTCCTACTGATTACACAGGGTGGCAAAATGAAGATTTTTCTGCAGCTTAGATTTTTTAAGCCAATTTAGATACATGGGATAAGGAAGTTTTAATCCTATAATTCACATAAGGGGCTATCCACGATGTGGATAAATTTGATAATTGTAGTAAATTTTGTAACATTACAAAAACAAAACACAGTGTTCAAAATACAACCCTGTAGCAAAAATTCAACGACGAAACCTTATTGTATTCTTTGTAAATTTCATTGTGCATGTCATCAGCTGACCGTAAAAGCATTTCTACTCAACATCGAGGAAGCGACCGGCTGCTATGTGCGTTTACTAAATAAAATTTAATATTATTAGTGTTACGTTCAAATTTTTTCATTATTTTGTAGGTATTCTAATTCATATTTCTAAACCAAAGTATATACACGATTTTAAAAATACAAGACTTTATTGAAGGTACGCTCACAATAAGTTGTAAATATTGTAAATTTTGTAAAAATATATCAAAAATACATCACATCGTGAATACCTCTATTGTTTGAATTGACTCTGGTTCTCGTGATAAGTCATTATTTTAAAAATTTCATCACATTGTGAATACCCCTATTGTTTGAGTTGACTCTGGTTCTCGTGATAAGCCATTATTTTAAAAATTGTGGTTTTACATATATTTTAGCATAATTCAAGAAAAGCTTGTTCGATTGGGTTAAATTAAAAGTACAATTATCCACAACTAAATTACCTCCGAGTTACGTTTCCACTGTTTCTAACTAGCTCAATACTTTCGGAAATATTCAGAAAGTTCTTCCGAAAAAATTTTTTTTATGCAAAACTTTTTTTTTGTCTTAAAATTCATAACAAATCAATAAAGTCAAAATTGCTATTTTTGATCTTACGTTTTAAGCAAAGATGAGTTACAAATAAAACAAACCATATGAGTGAGTTATCTCATTTTAATAAAAATTTTTAAATGAATATCAATAACACAAAGAATAATGAAATTACATAATTATAAAAAACACGAGTTAAGAAAATCGTTTTTTGTTGGTACAGGCTCTTTGTTAGTTCCAGTCTTTATCTTTCCTCCATAATCATGATGTCCTAGTGGAATCGGTCCCCTTGATCTTCAGTATTATTGCCAATGTTGTCAGGAATTTAATCCAAATAACTATGCAAATAATGCACTTTGACACTCATATTAGCTCCTAGTTTTTGGAACTTTTGGGGTATTTTCTTTACAATTTCGGCATAGTTTTCAGCTCATTCCCCAAAAAAGTTTTGAAAACTGATTCAAAGATTATCCATCCTTCCAGTTTCACCTGAGTCATCTGGTTTGTGAAATCATCGTCGTTTTTTAGAGTACGAATTTTCGAATTTACTAAGATTAGGAAATGATTGAGAAATATTCCTATCTAAAGTTTTAACAAACTTTTTTATAAGCTCAAGTTTAATGTGTAGTAGTGAAAGAATGATTTTTTTTTTCTAGACTCCTGGGCGTTACAAACCTCCTGGGCGTTACAATCTTTTTCAGCTGAGGTATCCTCAGCGACTGTCTAGGGTCCTTACAAGAATTAGAGGTTTTGGGGTGGTCCTTGCTGGAAGGTCCTTTTTTTCTGTTTGCATGGTTGTACGCGTAGATGATGGCAAATCTTATAGCGATTTGCCCAGTGGTCCCCCTTTAGGCCCTTCACGGAAGGACTTGTAGAATCAAAAATATGATGGCGTGGTCACACCCTTGATGTTCTTGCAGTCGATGGCGTGTTTTGACCTTGACGTGCGATTGTTCGTCAGGCTGGCGTGGCTACACGCGTTGACGTTGATGCTTTTCCTTGATGGCTAACAAGCGACTGCACGACTGTACCTTTTGGGTATTGTTTTTACCATTACAGCTTTTCGTAACGCTTCACTGTGGTCTGCTTAAAAATTAGTTTTTTCAGTATATAATATATGAGAACTAAGAAAGCAATAAAAATTCCCTTATAATTTTGTTTTACAGTGTGGCAACTCCGCTTGGTACCGTTACCTTGCAGCACGTGTTGCGACGTATACAAAAAGTGCAGTTTTTTGATTGTGGGTTAAAGTGATTTTTTATTAAAAAAGTGCATTGTTTTTGAGAAATTTGTGATGGAAAATATTCAACAAAGTACGTATTAAGTTGTTTTTTAAGAAGAAAATCTTTATGAGAAAAATTAAGAAGGGTATTGGAAGTGTATTTTTTTTCGTAAAAATTGATATATTTTAACGGTTAAAAAAATATGCAGATATTTGTAAGCTGCAAGATTTTGGTTTCTAGAAACAAAAAAAAATAGGTGCACATACGCGCAACTTTAACTTTTATCTTTTATTATAGGAGCGGACATCGTAATTACTCATATGGAGCTCTACAATGAATGGCTGCGAGTGAAAGATTTAAGTCACGATGAGTGTTGCACTGCACTCTATTTATTAATTAACAACAACAAATACGTTAATCAGCAAAATTCTAAAAACACTTTGACAAACTTTATAAAAAATGTTAAACAACGATGGAAGGCAAGTCATAGAATTAAAGCTCGTTTTGAAGGGAAAAATAAAACTTGGCTTGATGCACGAATTTCATTTGATATAAATTTAAATGTTTCTCATAGTCCAGCGCCGTCTAAACGTGGCAGACCATCAAAAAAATTTATAGATTGTGGCAAAAGAGCAAAACAGGAAAATATTAGAAAACTAGCAAATACTACGAGTAATAAAATGTGGAAAGCGTGCTGCTGCTGAAGTTGTTAAGGAGGTAACAACATCTAATTCTCCAGGACGAGCAATAAAATTCAGAAAGGCGTACAAATCAATTTTAAGAGCAAAAAGTCAATGTTTTCCAGATTTCAAATCTATTACATTGCAAGATGATGGTGTTAAAATTAAGTTGCAAGCTCTTTTACACCTGACAGCAACACGCTTATGTAAGCTTCAATCTGAGGTGCTCAATACGAATACAAATTCACATCTTACTCTTCTGTGTAAGTGGGGAATAGATGGCAATTCTAGCCAAAGCAATTATAGACAAGTCTCTAATAAAGGAAAAAATGACATTTCTTTAGCGACAGTTCAGACGATACAGTGGTTATATGGTAAAATCCTGTCTCATCGTCCACAAGGTTATGTAGAGCAATAAAATTTTTTTTCGCTAAAGAAACAAGCGAAATAATTTTGAAAGAAACCGAAAAAATGCAGGCTCAAATCACTGAGTTAAGTAATTTTATTTATGAGAAAAAGATAATTATTTTTAAATTGATCCTTACAGTGGTTGACGGCAAAGTGGTTAATGCGTTGAGTGGGACTAAGTCTTCACAAAGCTGTTATATATGCCAAGCAAAGCCAACATATATGAACGATTTGGAAAATATTGGGAAAAAACTGCCAAAGATAGAAAATTATACTTTCTGCCTATCAACTCTACATGCCTGGATAAGGCTATTCGAATGCTGCCTTCATATTAGCTATGGAATGGACATTAAATGCTGGCAAGTAAGGGAAAAGGTCAAGGAAAATATGTTGGCTAAAAAGAAACAAATAGTTGATAAATTCAAAAAAGATCTAGGAATTTTGGTTGATCAACCGAAGTCTGGTTTCGGATCAACAAATACAGGCAACACAGCAAAATTTTTTTTTTCGAAATTCCAGAAATTCTGCGGAAATAACAGGATTAGACGAGAATCTAATTTAAAAGTTTTTAAATATTCTGTAAACTATTTCTTGCGGATACGAAGTAGATTGAGAAAAGTTTAGGATATATACTTTTGAGACTGCTAAACTGTTTGTTTCTAAGTATCCATGGATTAACATGCCTCCAACAGTACACAAAATCCTACTATATGGTGCTGAAATAATAAAATATGCGATGTTGCCGATAGGTCAACTTGGTGAAGAGGCACAAGAGTCTAAAAATAAAGACTTTAAATTCATTAGAGAGCACAGAACGAGAAAAGATTCAATCGTACATACAAACATAGATATATTTAATTATTTTTTATTATCATCAGATCCTGTGATTTCATGTGTATCGCTAAATGATAAATTTAAAAAAAACAAACTTAAACTTGGAATTAAAGCAGTGGGGAGTTAAAATCTTCACCTTATAAAGCTGATGATTCAGATTCTTCATCTTTTGAAAGTGAATAAAATTTAAGCGCGTTTCTATGTATTATATAATTTTTCTTCACAAAATTTTGAACTCCTTTTTTAATCTACTTAATATATAAATTTAAAATATTATTAACATCATTCTTCTAACTTTTCATTTTTTAGTTGGAACTTCATGTATCCAAAAATGTTGGTATCTTCATTAAATAAAATATATATGTATATATTTTATCAAATTATTTGCAGTTTTTTTTTTTTAACTAATATTAGTTTCGGGCTTATCGTACGAAATAATAAACAAAAACTTTGTATACTCAAATTTTTGTACGAATGTTGAATTAATTCGCGCTAGAATCGCTCTCTAGACCACAGTGCGCTTGTGTATTTTACTCCCGTAATATGACAAAATTTAGATGTTTTAGGTGACGCTTGTTACCCTATAGGAACAAACTATCTTGTTTTTAAAAACATCTAATTATTAACTAATTTAAAATAAACCAGTATATGAACTACTTTGAATTATATTAAGGCGGCTACTACTCTGATTTTGGCATGTTTTAATTGCAAATTTTTATTAGATTAGAAGTTTATATATATTTAACCATGTTATTTCATCAAATATTATTAACTTTAGGCCATCAGTAATAGTTTTCAATTGGTTATTTTGAAGTCATTAAAAAATAATTTAAATATAACTAATTTAACAAGTAGTTGAAAATATATGCAGACGAAAGTCAATTGACTTATTTAGCGGACATCACCATACAAAATATGTTAGTTCGTTCTATGGAAAAACGTCAGAATTACAACTAGTTGTGGTTGACAAAAAACTACTTTATCTACTACTTTTAAATTAGTTGATTTTCCTACAGGGTATTTGTAGGTGTGTGCGTGTGCGTGTGCCTTCTTCTAGCGCTTCTCTGCACCGCTACCAAGTGCTTTGCATGGCTCTCTGTCTGTCTTGTCGAGTGGGAATCTTATGCAGTTTCTCTCGTGAAGATTGACAGTGAGAATAAGTGGTGAACAGACCGACCTGATCTAGGCCATGATACAATGATAAGGTAGGCCCGCAGAGCTGAGTGCTCTCACCCGTCAACGAAGAGCGCATAATGAGGAGCCACATTAATGTCAAAACGACGAATTTCGTAGAAATTGCAAATGAAGAAAATATTTTATGTTTCCAAGTTGCAAACAGTGCGGTCGCGGGTGTTAAATTTGTGCTAATTTGAGTGAAAATATTATATAAAAAGTGTAATAAAAACTATAAAATGTGAAAGAAGTCTTAAAATTGCAAAAAAAACCTGTAACAGTTTTAACCTAAAAACAACTGCGAAACGTGAGCATAAAGAAATTCGCTATGAACAGCTGATTTTGACATCAATGTAGCTTTATTCTGCTTTCTACTCCATTCCTCTCCGTGATGACCTTACCTTATAATTCTGCCATGATCTAGACTCCAGCGTTACTGCTCAAGTAAGGGGGAGGCACTCAAAGTGAGCGACACTCGTAGAGAGCGACAGTGAGAGTACGTGGTGAACAGACCGACCTGATATAGATCCATGGTGTAAGAAAACCAGGTGGAAGCGAATTTTTTACCACACTTTAAATTGCCCCTGGTCTGTCAAAAAATTCTGACAGGGAGTGAGCAACTGTTGATTAGTGCCAAATTTTATTGGCTGCGTTCAGCAGGTACAACTTTTGTGCAATCGGTTAGTGTGTGTCTGCTGAACGAAAAAATATCAGTGTCTAATCACAACATGTAAAAATGTCTGTCTTTCGCCGCACTTTATATTTTTGATACATTTGCTCAACGTATTGAGTATTTCCAGTTAAAAATTTGGCTTTTTTAGAATAAGTGTGCTTTTATAACAAATGAAATAAATAACGCAAAATACATATAACGAGAAAACACAATTCTTCCCCTATTTGATCACTTTTAAAACAATTGTGTTCACAGAAATAAAAAAAGGAACGTTAACTGATGCCTGATCAAAGACACAACATGTTGTACACATTATTCAATTATTATTAGGTTGTTCAGATATTTGACGTCAACTCACAAGAATAATAGCTTAAACACATTAACGACGACAACAACATTGCCGCATGATTCAATTATTATAAGGTTGTCCAGATATTTGACGTCTACTCACAAGAATGTATACTCTTATTTGAAGAGGAGAGCAAAAGAGCAATTTTGTAAGGACATAAATATCACGCAGTTGCCGGAATATCATACTTTTTTATATTACAAACCAATAAAGATACATTTGACTACTACTTTTTGAAATACTTGCTTGTGTTGAACCAAAATATTATGAGCTTTAAAAATGTTATGGTCACATTTTAGAAGTAAAATAATATTGGAAAAATAAAACTTCTGAATGTTGTATACAGAGTTTGTATGAATATTTTTATTACATATGTTTTTTTTTATATTTGAGTAAAAATAAGTTAAAATTATATAGTCAGTTTATATGTAAAATTTATTGGAATAATATTTTCAAAATAGTTTAAAATAGTTTCTTTAACCAAAAGTATAAAAATAGTGATTTTTACATTTGTGTTTGGGAAAATCAAAAATTTTTACTTTTTTCCTCTTTTGACAAAAGACAGCTAGTTTTGTTCAGTCAACGCAGAACTTTTTTTTATATTACCTTTATATAAAACTATATTTTATAGTTAATGGTTTTGTTAATATGTCTTCTAAGTGTTTCGTGATATAACCATTGTCATTTTTTCAAGAACGTAAAAATATTTTTGACGTAGAATTACGTCTTACAGCACGTTTGTCATTTTAGGTGGACTTTTCCACAAATTTTTTCAAGCACATCCTAACGTTTTTGGAGGACACTTTGGAATATACTTACGGCCTTTAATATTCATCTTACAAAGATAAAATATATGTCAAAAATCAGTTATATCATATCTATATAATAAGAAAAATCATGCATTGATGCTTCAGTTGCTGCTGACGTTCTTATGGTTGTTGCTTTTCTTCGAGCCGAAATCACGAAAGCAACATCGTGTTGTTTCTTGGAATGAATTGTTTTACGAATATTTCTCAGTAACGGCTTGTATTGTTGTTGTTATTAATACGTATATAAAATTTAGAATGTAGCTACAAAAATGTGTATTACTACTACGCAGGTTTGCATATACAGGGAATGCGCATGGTCATTGTGCTATGAAAACTCTATTGAATCTTTAAATATCATAGTAAATCGAATGATTGATTGAACTAATTTTATACTAGAAAATATATTTTGTTTGTTAAAATTTTAAATTTTCAAATTAATTTAAGAGATTTACGCTCTTTACTTGGGAAAAATAAAAAAATTCATATTTTTCTGAAATATTTATTTCCATTTATTAAACCTAAGATTGAAATAAATTTATCAAAAAATATAGCAAACAAAAAACTTTACGTCTACGATTATATCTGTGCCTTTTGTTTACATAAAATAAGGGTATGTCAAATATCTGGATAACCTTATAATGGCTGCATTCTATCCGAAAGAGCGCTCAGGTAGCGAAGTAGCATAGTCATGGCAGAATTTTAAGGTAGGGCCGACTCGGAGAGGAATGAAGTAGAATGCAGAATAAAGATGGCTTGATGTCAAAATCAGCTGTTCATCTCACGTTTCTTTATGTTCATGTTTCGCAGTCGATTTTAGATTAAAATTATTTTTTGCCAATTTAAGACTTCTTTCACATTTTAAAGTTGTAATTACACTGTTTTAATAATATTTTCACTCAAACCATCACAAATTTAACACATGCGACCGCACTACTTGCAACGTGGAAACATAAAAATTTTTCTTAATTTGCAATTCCTTGTAAATTCGTCGTTTTGACAACTTGTCAACCTCTTCATTATCCACTATTCGTTGACGCGTGAGGACACTGAGCCAACCGGCCCTACCTTATAATTCTGCCATGCATAAAGTGATACTTTCTGCTGAACTATTTTTTTTCGAAACGTCAAAAGGCAAACAGCTGTTCGACAATAAATGCTTTTTGTCTCAAATTTTTTTTTTTATGTTCTGTGTGCACACGTTTCAAACAAACAGTTTTAATTAAAAGCACTACTAAGCAATTTAATAATTTAGTAATTAATAAATTTAGTATTTGGTATATTTATCTGTCAAAATAAATTAAGCGTAAGCCGCTCAACTGAAGTAGCATAAACTATTTTCGCTATCTAAGATGGCAACCGCTCAGGGAACGTGTTGTGCGAGCACTTTATGCAACATACCATTCAGCCCGAAAGTTGTTCAACAGCTACGTAGCAAATTTCCCGCTGAATGCAGCCAATGATTGAAACATGATTGTACCTGCTGAACGCAGCCATTTATTTCTGCTGTTTTTGACAGATGCGGGTACAATTTTTGTGAGAGAGGTGAAAAAAACGCTTTCACCTGGTTTTCTTACACCATGATATAGATCCAGCGTTACAACTCAAGTGGGGAGAGGGCACTCAAAAGTGAGCGACACTCGTAGAGAGCGACAGTGAGAGTACGTGGTGAACAGACCGACCTGATCTAGACTCCAGCGTTACAGCTCAAGTGGGGAGAAGGCACTCAAAAGTGAGCGGCACTCGTAGAGAGAGGCAGTGAGAGTAAGTGGCGAACAGACCGACCTGATCTTGGACAAGGTTTATTAATACAGGTTAAGTCACTTGAGAGAAGCTCGGTCGAACTGTCAGAATGGATAAAAGGAAATCAAGAAAAAAAAAAACCTGAATCTGTACAATTTTTAGCTAACAGCTACTTTGACAGTTCGAGCAAAGGCAGAAAAAGAGTGCTTTTCTCTCAAGTGACTTAACCTATATTAATGAACATTGATCTTGAACTCCAGCGTTAAAGCTCAAGTGAGAGGAAAAGGAAAGGCACGTCCGGTCGACTTGCTGTCTATAGCACGACTGCTTCTTGTTGTTCGATGAAAATTTATACTTAGCTTGGTTTGCCGATATAAGAAGAAGCACGTCTGTTCGTGGTTATGGTTCACTCAAGACTCCCCGTTTATTAAATTCATAAACTTAAACTAAGTGCTGGATGTTGCCAGCTATGCTACAATCGTATTATAGTAGTATGTTGCTAACACTATTTATACTACATAGTACATTATAAGGTACTATAGTAGGAGCCTAATACTACGAGGGGTGACTTTTATATTTTGGGATTAGAGAACAAAAACAAATATTAATCATCGAAAATCACTTTATTGTTTTTCAAAATATTCTCCATTAAGATCTATACACTTTTGCATGCGTTTGAACCAATTGTCGAAGCACTTTTGCCACTCTGATTGAGGTATCTCCAAAACATGCATTCTGAATGCCGCAACCGCTTCTTCGGGCGTCGAAAATCGTTGTCCACGCAGTTTATTCTTCACGGTTGGGAATAAAAAGAAGTCATTCGGTGCCAAGTCAGGACTATACGGCGGATGACCCATCAAATCGATGTTTTGGGTGCTCAAAAATGCAGTTGTTTGAGCCGATGTGTGAGAGCTCGCATTGTCGTGGTGAAGAGTGATCCGTCTTCGGCGGTTGGTTTTCCTGATTTCTTGGAAGACAACTGGCAAACAAATGGTTGTTTACCACTCAGAGTTGACTGTTCTGCGTTGTTCTAGTGGTACGGTTGCGACATGTCCATATTTTCCGAAAAAACAGGCGACCATTTGCTTGGAAGTGCTTCGTGCGCGAACAACTTTTGTTGGATTTGGCTCATCTTGAAACACCCATACAGTCGACTGCTGTTTACTTTCGGGCTCATACGCGTAAATCCACGATCACCTGTCACGATGTCATAGACGTGTTTCGAAGCACCGCGATCGTATTTTTTGAGCATTTCCTTCGACCAATCGACACGAGCCTTTTTTTGAGCGATTGACAAATTGTGTGGGATCCAACGCGAACAAATTTTTTTTGACAGTCAAATGTTTATGCAATATTGAATGTATGCTGGTCCCACTTATGCCTAAGGTTGCCTCAATCTCACGATAGGTAACATGACGATCTTGCAATATCAGTTCGCGCACAGCATCAATGGTTTTCGGAACAACAGCTGATTTCGGACGACCTTCACGAAATTCGTCTTGGAGTGAACTACGACCACGATTGAATTCACCATACCATCGATAAACACTGGTCCTTGATGGAGCTTCATCGCCAAAAATTGAATTAAGTTCATCCATGCACTGTTGCTGTGTTAATTCACGTCGAAAGTTGTAAAAAATAATCGCACGAAAATGTTCACGATTTAATTCCATTTTTAGACCGAGATGAATCTTTTAAGTTACTATAAACAACACAAATAGCGCTCGTATGTCAAAACGTTCTGAGTACGTATAAGCCAACAAATGTCAAACTTTGCGATAGAGCTTTCAGTTGACAGATTGCAACACCAGGGTTGCCAAATCCCGAAATATAAAAGGCACCCTACGTATAACTTCTTATGTTAATGATATATATGTAATTAATTGTTGAATGGTCTAAATAAATGTAAACTATGAAAAATTATATAGAAAATAAGTTTTACATTTATCCTAGAGAATATTTATCTTCTATAGTCTTAACTATAAGCAAGTGAAAATAAAATAATTAAATATATACATTTGACGAAGCTGGCTTCGTGTTTAGTAGTGTTGATTGTAGAAGGTAGTGGAATCATTTGTGTCCGATTCTATTTGTTCATGTTGACTTATCCGGTGTGTTGTTGTTGATGTTGATATTATTGCTTGGTATTAATTAATGGCTCGAGCGTACTGCTTGTGTTGAGCCACTTGTTGTCATATGTTGATATCGTTATTAGACGTTATTGACAGTGTCCTCATGTTGACCCTTACTATAATAAGTCAATGTTGCCATGGCTGGTGGTTGATGTTGCTAGTTATAGCAGTTGTAGGGTGCTGGTACCATTTAGGTGGTGTCGACGCCGTCTTAATTCGGTGCGGCGTATTATTATTGTGCGGTTTTATTTGCCTTGGAAATAATGTCGACACAAGTTATCAAAGGTTTATGTACGATGTTAACTTTACCTACAGTCATTTTTATTCTTGATGGTCAGTCTGTCCATTTCCAGTGTTCATTTTTTGCATTATTATAGTCATATGATGGCAGACTACTGCTGGAACTTGCAAAGAGGCTGTGCTAACAAGAAATACCAAAGAAAATTCCATACAAAATGGTTTTCTTAACCCGTAATATATAATTATTATAATTATGGTATTTTATAATTCCTTGTGTTACTGATATTCATTTATAAATTTTTATCAAAATGAAATAACTCGCTGAATTGTGAATTAATCCAAAATTTGTCAATAGATTTAAATGAAACATAGCTTGTTTTATTTGTTACATATCTGTGCTTAAGAGAAAAGATCAAAAAATATCAATTTTGACCTTTTTGATTTGTTATGAACTTTAAATCAACAAAAAATTTGAATTTTACATAAAAGCATTTTTTCGGAAGAATTTCCTGAAGATTTCCGAAAGTTTTCAGATTATTAAAAACAGTGCAAACGTAACCTGCAGATAATTTTGTTATTTGGTCTTGAGTTATTCTAAAATATGTGGTGAAATCTTCTTCATAGGCTTAGATCTTCACCAACATATGCACCAAAATTGACAAACAAATCCCATTCCGCAGAATCAGTGTTGCCCTGTGTTATTAATTCTCTATAAATTGTTCACTGCTTAAGTCTTCGTATCTTAAATCTTATTTATTTTGTATTTTTTTGGTATTCAACCCCACATATGATGTTGCATCCTTCTTTAAATTACTAAGCAGCTCAACTCAAATACAAGCTTCAACACTTCAACAACGAATGAAAATATTTTTACTTAGCAAGTTATGGTTCACAATCATTTTCTTATGTTCCACCAAATATATTCCCAATGGTTAATTATTCTACTACATTTCATAAAAACCGAGCCAGTACTTTCGGAGTTTTACAAAAATTTGCACTTCAATTTTAGGTCTGTTGCTGTAGACAAAGTCGAGTAAAGTTTAATGTGAGAGAGTAAAATGAAATTTGAGAATAATGCCAAAAGTACAGAAATAACTTCTAGTTAGTTGCAAGCACAAAAACAGCTGATTGCCTATCAAACGTAAACAGCGCCGGTTTTAAAATATTACATACGTAAACAGCACCAATTTTAACTTGATATATATTTATTTTCCATCCAGGAAATGCAATGGAAAGGGCAAGGCTGCTATAAACAAGCACACTGCAAGATCTACTATAGGTGCCATGATTTGTTGTTAGCCACCTTGTTTCCCGGTTCACACCTGTGAACGAAAGATTAGCCACGATCCGCATCAAGGCAATATTTTTCTTCATCAGCCTTATTTGCGTGCACGCCCCGACGGAGGAAAAGGACGAAGCCGTCAAGGACACTTTCTACGCTAGTCTTGAGAACGTATACGACCACCTTCCGGTCCATGACGTGAAAATAGTCCTCGGCGATATTAATGCGAAAGTCGGAAGGGAAGGCATCTTTGGCCCCACTGTTGGCCAGTTTAGTCGTCATGGGACCTCCACGAACAACGGTCTAAGACTGATCGACTTCGCCGCTGCGCGAAACATGGTAGTTAGTAGCACCAGATTTAAGCACCTCGACATCCACAAGGCCACCTGGCTGTTCCCGGATCAAAAAACGCGAAACCAAATTGATCATGTTGTAATCGACGGAAGGCATGCCTCTAGTGTTCTAAATGTGCGTACATTTCGGGGGGTCAACATTGACTCCGACCATTATATTGTTGCAGCCAAAAAAGCTAGATGTCGCTAAGCTGCAATTACAACGGACTGCCGAAGCTTACTTCGCTCAACTCTTGGTTAAGCTCAACCAACCAAACTCTGGACCCGACTACGCCGGCGGACTTTGGGCGCATACATCCCACTCCATGCGCGCTGCCGCTAAAGAAGTCATTGGTTTCCGGCACCCTCAACCTCGGAACCAATGGTACGAACAGGAGTGTCGCATCGCGACAGCAGTAAAAAACGCCGCATATAAAAAAACGCTGCAGTTAGCCGTGCGAGAAAACTACAGCGAAAAGAGGAAGGAAGAGAACCATCGCATATAATGTTCTCTCAAGCTTACTGTGTGAAAAATTAAAGCCGATTACAAAAACACTGATTGGACCTTATCAGTGGGGCTTTGGACCTGGAAAGTCTCTTTGTCGATTTTAAAGCTGCGTTCGATAGCCCGAGAAGGGATTGCCTATACGCAACAATGTCTCAGTTCGGTATACCTGCAAAGTTGATTAGACTTTGCAGAATGACGTTGAGCAACACACGCAGCTCCGTCAAGGTAGGAAATGACCTCTCCGAAACCTTCAATACCGAAAGAGGTTTCAGACAAGGCGATCCACTGTCTTGTGATCACTTTAACATCATCATGGAGGGGATCGTATGAAAGCCTGGTGTGCATCATAATGGCATCATTTTCTATAAAGGTGTCCAGCTCCTTGCGTACGCTTTTGATATTGATATTGTCGGCAGAACCAAGAGAAATATTACCGCTACTTTCGCCGCTATCGAAAAGGAATCAGCCAAAGTGGGTTTGACGATAAATGAGAGCAAAACAAAGTATATGCTGTCTACAAACAAGGGAGCGCGGCGTTTAGACTCCCACGTTTCATCCGGCAGCTATAACTTTGAAGTAGTCAAGGAGTTCGTTTACCTTGGCACCGCCATTAATACCAACAACGAAATCAGTCTGGAAATAAGGCGAAGAACAATAATTGCTTATAGGTGCTACTAAGGGCTCAGTAAGCAACTAAGTTCCAGAGCCCTTTCTCGATCAACAAAACTAACACTCTACAAGACGCTCGTTCTACCTGTGCTGCTTTATGGCGCTGAGGCATGGGTTTCGCAAACTGATGCAGCCGCTCTGGGGTTGTTCGAGAAAAAAGTTTTTTGCAAAATCTTCGGTCCTGTTCGAGTCGGCGATGACTATCGCATCCGAATGAACCACGAGCTGTATGAGGTCTACGAAGACATTGACGTAGTTCGGCGTATAACTGTGCAGCGACTACGCTGGCTGGGTCATGTCCATCGTATGGACGACGAAGCTCCAGCGAAAAAGGTGCTCGAGGCGAGGGTCGCTGGTCAACGACGACGAGGGAGACCATGCCTCCGATGGATGGACCAGGCTGAGGAAGCCCTAACCGCACTTGGTGTATCCGATTGGAGAAGGCGCGCGCAAAGCAGAGGCGCCCGGCGAGAGCTGATGAGGTCGGCCGAAACCCGAACATAGGTTGTTACGGCCACCTAAGTAAGTAAGAAATATATTTATTTTTATGTATAGATATATATATTGATACTTAAAAATTTGTAAATTTATTTTTTATCGCACAACATAAGACAAATTGACATTTGCTTGTTCTTCTTGTTGCTTATTCTTCTTGATGCTTGTTCTTATGCAGCTAGAACAAATTTATTCTAGCACACTTCGAGCAACTTTTGAGCTCGAGAGAGCGATTTGCTTGTTCTTCTAGCCAGAAAAAGTACAGAAACACTTTCTAGCACATTGCAAGTTACTACAATCGAGTACGGAAACAAACCTTTTATATAATAGTATAGTGTGTATGTATTTTGTTGGTATTTCTTCGTTGTTGCTATTTTGCTGTGCATAGGGAGAACGGAACGCTTGAGTTTTTATTTAGCGCTCGATTTCACTTGCTATATAATTTTCATGCCGCGGGCTATACATATGTGAAATCTATTCTAAGGGACTAAACTCCAAAAAAAAAAATCAAGCGCTCGAGTGTGTAAAATTTGAGAGCGATGCTTGGAATACTTTCCGAGTAATCTTGCTCACCATTTTAAAAAACTACTTTTCATGAAATGATTGATTGCAGTTTTATTCACGATAATTTTTTGTTTCAAATTTGACAAAATGTTTTTCAAGAATTGTTTTATTATAATGTAAAAAAAATTTCCCCAAATAAACAGTCGATATAAAATAAAAATTCTTAAACTGTGTTTTTTCGGCTTAAATCCTTACTGGGCTCTTAAAGTGCAAATTAAATATTGTATAAAATCAATCATGCGCTATGTATTCCATTGAAAATATTTATTTGTATTTTTTGTTTTTGTATTTTGTTACGCCAGTGGCGGCCGTGGCGTAGTGGGTAGAGTGTGTGACTCTTACGCCAGAGAACCTAGGTTCGAATCTTCCATTTGACACAGAAAATTTTTTCAATTGAATTAACTTTTCTGTTCGGCCGTCACCTCTCTGCAAACAATGGCAAGCCTCAGAGAGTAAAAACTGCCATGAAAACCTTCTTGAGAACATAAGCCGTTCGGAGTTGGCGTAAAACATGTTGGTCCATCATTTGTGTGCAAACATTTCACATCACACACCAAAGTCCTTTCAAGGGCTGAGATGGCCATTTCGTTTTTTTTTTGAAACGAAGCTTTTTACTCCTCGTTCTGTGATTTGCTTGGAGTGAAATCTGAAAAATTTTCGACAGATTTTTTCTTGGAAATTTTATGATTTCTTTGTTGGTAGCGCTTCTTACAACAAGAAAATTTAAACTTTGATATTAAATACTAAAAATATTTTACGGCCCGCCCGTGGGGATCGAACCCGCGTTCTCTTAAATGAGAGTCCAACACACTATCCAACATGCCACAAAGACTTGACAGAAACAGTTAATAATTCAATATTATTTATAACAAAAGCTATGCTGCATTACCTACCTACTATCAATAGATAGAGGATTGTGTATTTGCTATGCTACAACTATCAAAAATTTGCTTTTATTTGCCACAAGGTGTCTCCAGCATCGGTGTGCTTGTATTGTGAATGCGTTTGTGGTGTTGTTGGCATGAAGAAAATTAGCAATGCCCACAAGTGCGTTGACAAGTGCGTTTTTAAGTGTCAAAAAAATAGATCATATCAATAAATATGGAATTAACAAACAAATCGGCAAGATTTGTTAAATTTTATTTCATGTGCGTTCTTTAATATATATTTTTAAAGCGAAGCTTTTTACTCCTCGTTCACCTCGCTTGGAGTGAAATCTGAAAAATTTACGACAGATTTTTTTGCTAGGTAGTACGCTGTTGAAGGAAAAAATTTGTTCAGTGCAGCCAAGTTCAAAACCATGTGTGGAGTGTTAAAATGGAGAGTCGTTGGCATTATATGCCCGTATATGTAATTGGAGTGGAAATTTGAGATTCAACAATTAAAAAATGAGCAGTAAATATGTTTTCTGTATATATGTAATTTATTTTATGTTATTTTAAATTTTTGTGCTTAAAAGTTAATTTATTAAGAAAAAAAAATTTATTAAGCTATCAAATCTATGTAACTGCGAAAAAGCTTCGCTTCTCTCGTGTGTCCAACAACGCACCTGTGTTTTTTATTTTATTTTTTGTATGAGAACCAACTGTTAACACAGTAAAATTGAACATCCTAAACGATTCCTTCTATGACCGGTTGAGTAAAATATACTTATCAATAGAACCTGAAAATAAGTTGGATGGTAATGCAAAACAAAGAAATAAAATTCTACTGTTTTTATTTTTACTATATTATAAAAAGTTCTAAGATAATTCACGCTGTTTAGAGATTGCTAGCTTATACGAGTTGAATGACTAAAAATTACGAACATATGATAGTACAGTCATTTGGATTTGGGTGCATTTTATAGATTTCGATGTGCCCTTTTCGACTTTGCCACCTCGTATTGTTGCCGCTCGCACCGCCATATTGGCAAAATGGCTGCTAAAAACAGGTTTTTGCTAATATCTCCTTTCCAACTCATTTCACTATAAAAACATATAGGGTAAGCGGTATAATTACTGACACCCTCAATTTCCGGTATAGTTATTGACATCCTTCCTTTGCACAATGTTTGCTGTTAATTTGAAGAATGCATCTGGCAAGACTTTTTTTAAAAACAATTATTTGTTTATTTTTCTATGGTTTGTTGACCTTTCTGTTATTATTTATCTTTTAGTGCTGTGCGAAACGTTGTAATGAATATTCTTATATGAGCAATTTAGAGCGAAGGTATTTGTTGTTGTCATTTTAATAAGAAAAGTGTAGAGTAAAATAATCAACTGCAGTTATATAAACCTGTGTTTTGTTTTAGAATTAAATAATTTATGCTATGAAGTGGGAAATATACAAATTCCTAATGGTGGTCAACAATTATACCGCGTACACTATGTACCAAATGAAACTAGAGAAATTCCCTACAATTCATGTTATACCTTTTTTTCGTAAAATCATTAGTTTATCTTTAGTTACCTTATTAATTGTATAGACTGCGTTTGATTTGTATTTAAAATGCTTAAGTATTTGGGATACTGCATTCCCCACCGAATTGTAAACGATGGTTGCGAATGAAATAATTTGAGCTATTAAAACTTCAAAAATTGTCGAAACTGGCCCGGTTCTGCTTGAAAATCCGTGCTGTTTTGGAGTTTTTTATATATTTTCAAAATAAGAAATTATGCATTTGAGATTTGCGGAAAAAAACATAAACCATCTATTTCGATATTAAATTTGGTGAAGAATCTGATTCTGGACTCGGCATTACCGAATAATTTATTCCGGTGCCACCAAACACACTTCAAAATTGAGATTTTTCGATTATTTTCATACTATTTTTTTCATGCTTACCCATTAAGTCGATCCTGATAAATTTTCAAAATCTTTTTATCCAATATGAAAGGCCATTTTGTGTACACAGTAACTAAAATAATTATATAACAATTACCATAAAAAAACGAAATGGCCATTTCAGCCCTTCAAACTACTTTGACCGAGCTTCTTGTTATCAATTGTTTTGTGCGTGTTGTTTTAACACAAATTATCAAGAAATAGACCTATAAGTTTTATGCCGACTCCCAATAGCTTATGTTTTCAAGAAGCTTTTCATGGCAGTTTTTACTCTCCGAGGTTTGCCATTGTCTAATTCAATTGAAAAATCTTTCTGTGTCAGATGGGATTCGAGCCTGGGTTCTATCGCATACAAGCTACGCACCTCAACCAGTATGCCACGACCATTGCCACACAAAGGTCATTTTAAAAAATGTTTCTCAGGTGAAAATCGGTCGAACAATATTATTTTGTATGACATTTATACTGATCAGTGGTCATTATAGGATAATTCAGAAATTGAAAGGAGATACAAAAAAATATAAAATTTCATTAGTACGTATATAAAAAAGAACAAATAAATGAGTTTCATAGAAAACATTACGTATACCTCATACAAATAATTATATGTGCACCATTAGAAAAACTATTTTTGCGCTAAAATAAAAATGTTTCAAAATTCTGATCTTGCAGTTATATTATTTATGACAACAGTAACATAACATAACAAAGACTTTATTCAATTGTCCTTTAAAATAAATAAAAAAATTAACATACAAAATTTCATCATAGTAAGTAGTTATATGTGCACAACTTAATTATATGTGTTTTTTGCTTAATTTTCGAGCTTAATAATAAAAAAAATGAAATAAAATTTCATATTAGTAATTTATATGCTTATCTTTTTTTTAATAACTTGGCTCAGCTGGAATGGCATAGAATTAATCAAGGGTTTTGGGTTGGATGGGCTGATACTTTGCCATTCTTGCTATTTTGCTATTTTAAACTCCCTAGCTGCCTCAAATCGCCTTCCATCCTTATATACTTTTCCATAGAGGATTCCGCAGAGATTCTCAATGGGGTCTAAGTCTGGACTTATTGCTGGCTAGTAATGGTATATTTCTTGCAAAAAAAAACTCTTTTGTACGCTTTGCACAATGTATTGACGCATTATCCTGCTAATTAGTCCAATTATCGCCACAAAGTTGGTCGGAAAATTATATTAGTTCATTGTCTAATAAATAAACGTACATTTCAGCATTCATTTATATTGATATTAAATACTTTGAAGTCTTTCCTTCATAACAAAATGCAGCTCAGACCATGACCAATCCTCCCCTATGGACACGCAAGTGGCAAGTCCGCCGCAATTGATTACTATGCCGCCAATACTTCGTGGAACCATCAGGCCCATCTAAATTTAACTTTTTTTGTCACTAAAGATAATGTTACGCCATTCCTCATCCAAAAATTGGAACATGATAGCGAAGGCCAAACGTGCGTTAATATGTCAAGGCAAAAGGTTAGGTTGTCGCGTCTTGGAAGTATGTGTTGCTTTAGGATTTTCATGTAATATTTAAACTACTCTACTTCTTGTTATGTTAAGACCCAATTGACATTTTATTTGTCCGGTACTCATTCCATCGACTACTGCAATATGTTGAGTTCTCCGTTTACACCGAGCGTCGATGTGTGTTTTCCTATCACTCCGTCTAACTGTGCCATAACTACTACGACATTTTAAAAAATTTGTTGTTGTGTTACCATGGCGATTAAGCCTTTTGGCTATTTCTTTAATTTTAGCTCCATTTTCGCTTATTCCCAGTATTATTCCCTGGTCATGTTCAGAAAGGCTCGTTCCGCTGGGCATTTTCAATATCTAACACGTAATAATTAAATTAACTTTATTGATTACAAATGGAGAAAACTTACCATATATTTCGTAACAATTATTTCCAATGCGAGCACTTAAAGCTCTCAATTAAGCAACCAAACACCAACTAAATGCGTTATGCATATATAATTCTTTACTACTGATCATTCAATGCACCGTCACATTTTTCATATAACGGTACATTAAATGCATTACGAACTACATACTAAAACTTTTTAAACAATAACAACGAATAACAAAAACAAACTGCATACATAAAAATACTGTACTATTCTAGGTGGAGAAAAAATGAAAGCAAATATTTATGCACATATAATTATTTGTATGAGGTAAGTGATGTTATACAATAACTTAATTCAGTCAAATTTAAAACTTGTCAATTTCAATTTAATAACATGAATTGATATTCAGAAATTTTATTTTAAATTCAGAAAATATCAAACAAAATTCAGTAATTTTATATAAAAATTTCAGTGGCGACATGTTATAACTTCACGAACATCGAAGCGAAATATCGATGTGCCATGTTATAAAAAAATAACAAAATTGTTTGAACAAATTAGAGCAAAGTGATATTTTATCGAAATTATCGCTTGTCGAAAGTGTTGCAACATACCAATCCTCGACAAATTGCCCAACGAAGTTTACGAAGTTGTCGCCACTGAAAACATATTAGGTCTGTTTCTGTACTCACATCAAGTAAAGTTCGAGTAATAGAGTAATTTGATTATCTGTCAAAATGAGAAAATTTGTCAAAAATTACGGAAACGGCTTCAAGTAAGTTTCAAGCACAATAGCTGATAATTTAAATAAAATAAAAATTTAATTGGCTGGTTGATATTTAGGAAATAGAAAATTAATAGACTGTCAGATGAGCTGGAAGCATCTGGTAGCAGTATAATTAAAAGATCAACACATCCATTTCCGTTCATTTGGCATATTTTAACGTTATCTTCTATATATTTATTCCTCTAAGGGCTCCTTTATTCCAGCAAATCTACAAACGCTACAACAACATCTGATACATCACTAGAAAGATTTTTAGCTGTAGGTAAAGGTCATTCAATAAGTCCGTAGGATAAGTAAGTAAAAAACAAAATTTTGATAAAACTCAATTATATTAGTCAACATAGTTGCCTTCGAGAGTGATACAACGAGTATAGCGATTTTCCAACATTTGTAAACTACGATTTCTCTTTCTCGTCAAAATAGGCCTCAGTTTCAGCGATTGAATTTCTTTCCAGCAAGCATTCTCTTGCTGAAAACAGGAAAAAGGAAATACGGTGGGTGGGTAAGCAATTCAAAGCCCAAGTCATTCAATTTTGCCATCGTTTTTATCGATTTGTGACACGGTGCATTTTCTTGGTGAAACAACACTTTTTTCTTTTGCAAATGTGGCCGTTTCTTGGCGATTTCAGCCTTCAATCGATCCAAAAGTGCACAGTAATAGTCGCTGTTGATGGTGGTTTTTTTTTGGAGATAGTCGATGAATATTATTCCATCCACATACAGACGCCATCACCTTACAAGCCAACTGTTGGGTCTTTGCTCGCTTTGGATTCGGTTCGTCGACTGCTTTCAACTCAGCTGACTGTCTTTTGGATTCTGATGTGTAATAGTGAAGCCATGTTTCATCCATTGTCACATATCGACGATAGAATTTGATTTCATTGCGGTTTAACAGCGCCAAACACTCCTCTGAAGCATCAATTCGTTGTTGTTTTTCGTCGAAAGTGAGCTCACGCTACACAGAGCTTTCGCATACCCAAATATTCGTGTAAAATGGTAAAAACACTACCATCTGATATCTTTACAATGTCAGCTAGCTCGTGCACCTTCAATTTGCGATTGTTCCTAACCAATTTGTGGATTTTTTTAATGTTTTGTGGAATAACAGTCTGATTTTGGCGTCCACTGCGCTCTGCATCATTTATACTGGTACGACCATGTTTAAATTCAATCCACTTTTCTACCACTTGTCTCGATGGAGCAGAGTCCGGACAATGTTTACCAAGCCGTTGTTTGGTATCCACTGTATTTTTTTTCATCAAAAAGCAATGCTTTATTAAAACTCGAAATTCACTTTTTTCAATTTTTTTTTTTCAATATTAATAGTTGCACACAAAATGCTATTACTCAGAAATCACTTGTTAGATTATTGTCAAATTTTTATACGTATCGTTTGAAGGTTGAAACGCATATGGAAAAAATCTAGTAACGCCATCTATGTGTCACCTTTGGACTTTTTGAACGTACTGATACACCAAAAATTATTAGATTTTTGACAAGTGCTAGCGTTTAGCAGATATGAGCGTTTAAAGTTGATAAAATGGCAAAAAGACTAAAGCCACGAACTCGCTCTAATGTAAATGAGAAAGTCTGATTTCCAAAGCGAAGTAAGCAAGTACACCCGATTTTCGAAGCTTTATCACTAGTCTTTTATTATTTGTTCAAAAACTTCACAAAATTCTGTTTCACTACTACTTTGTGATCTATACACGGCTATTATTATAAATTGGATTTTTCCAAGTTTGGCCATATATGCGCTTATGCAATAATTTGAGTTCGAAATCTGCTCACTAATTTTTGTAACATTGCATACTTTTTAAAATAAATAATTATTCCTCCGGTCCTGTTTGAGTTTTAGTGTGTATTATAACGATCATATTCTTGTAGTTGTATTTCTCTTTCATCTATAAGTACAGTCATTTAGTAGTTTTACCTGGAAAGTTTTCCGGGAATTTCGAAAAGAGGTACTTTTTATAGATATCGATGTGCTCATTCCGAATTTCAACTTTGCCGCCTCATATTGTTGCCACTTATGCCGCCATATTGGTAAAATGGCGGCTAAAAACAATTTTTTGCTTATATCTTCTTTTCGACTCATTTCACGATAAAACCATATGCGTACCAAATAAAACTAGAGAAATTTCCTTCAGTTCATGTAATAACCTTTTTTTTCCTAAAATCATACAGCCTTATCAAAAAACTAATTTAGTGCTGGCTCTAACTAGTGCTGATTAGTTTTGGCGTAACTCCAAAGTTCAGCGCCGGAAAGTGTATTTCGAATAAAATAAAAAATTTTTATATTATGAATTTATATGTTGTATTAGACTGCGTTTGATTTGTATTTGAAATGATTAAATATTTGAGATCCTGCATGCGCCCCGGAATTGTAAACGATGGTTGCGAATGAAAAAAGTTGAGCATTAAATCATCAAAAATTGTCGAAACTAACCGGGTCCGGTTGAAAATCCCTGTTGTTTTGGAGTTTAATATATGATATTTTTAAAATAAGAAATTATGCATTTAATATTTGCGGAAAAAAAACACAAACCATCTATTTCTGTTTGTGTACACAGTAACCAAAATAAAAAGTTTTTGAAAAATAATGGGAAAGCATGAAAAAAAAATAATCGAAAATCTCAGTTTTGCAGTGAGTTTGGTGGCATCGGACTAAACTATTTATTAATTCCAAGTCCAGAATCAAATTCTTCACCAAAATTAAAATCAAAACAGATGGTTTGTGTTTTTTTCCCGCAAATCCCAAAGGCATAATTTTTATTTTTAAAAATATCATATAAGGAACCCCAAAATAAAACGGATTTTCGAGCAGAAACCGGCCGGTTTCGACAATTTTTGTAGTTTTAATAGCTCAAATTATTTCATTCGCAACCATCGTGTAGTCTAATATTATATATAAATTTATAATGTAAAAATTTTTATTTAATTCGAAATAAACTTTTCGGCGCTCCACTTTGGCGGTACACAAAAACTAATGATTTTACGAAAAAAAAAAGGTTATAACATGAATTGCAGAAAATTTCTCTAATTTCATTTGGTAAAACTCCCGGAAAACTTTCCAGGTAACCTCGTATTTTCCCCTAAATGACTGTATTATATGTCTTTTGTTATATGAGTCTCTGTAAGAATTATAAAGTCTGGGTTTAGTTCGTCTGTTCTTATTTTTAATTTATTTTAGTTGTTAATTAATCCATATACATTTGTGTAAATACCTTGTATCTCCTGTAATTGTTAAACTATCACTTGTTTTTATTAATTGGCTAACCAACTGCATACATTTTTTTACAACACAGTTCAGCCATTAAATTTTGTCACAGCTGTTTGAAGATCGAGATTTGTGCTCGAAGAAATTTTTCAAGTAAAGGTCGACTAATTGAGAGTGATATTTTGCTTGATCTTCTCTCTCGTGCTGGAAAAATTTGTAAAGAAACGCTTTCGAGTAACTTCAAGTTACTTGAAATGAGTACGGAAACAGACCTAATGTAATTCGGAAAACATCAATTGAATCAGAATTCAAGAAAATTTTATAGATTAAAGAAAATATTAGTCTAACATACTTTCCATTACAGTTTGAATGATAACATCGTTGAAGAATTCGACTAGCACACAAATCACATCGATGAACTTAACGGTATAACAAAGCATCGAAAATAAGTTTGTCACCTTGCAAAGTCCCTTTATGGGTCCCAGCTTCGATCTGTTTAAAGGACAATAAAATCATATAAATGGGTAGACTGATTTTAGCAAAGTAGGTAGGCGTTTTAATGCCTTTAACATAAGCTCACCTGCAATCTTTGATAGCATTATCAGCAATCCGCATACATCGGTCGAAGGGTGTTCCAAATTCTTTATTACAGACACTGATAATGCTTCCTAGCCAAGCGAAAGCATTTCTTATACCTGCCACTATTAATCAATTCTTATGAGAACTTATGAGTTCACTGTGTACTTAACTTACAAACAACCAAAACTAGTTCTTTAATACGCAATAACAACAGCTGCACATGCTTCATAACTTGACGAATTTCCGCCATTGTCACTACAATGGCTTCCTTTATAGCCACTAAAGGGTGCTTCATTATGTCAAGCATTTTTCCAAGAGCCTCTTTGAGCTGAGTTTGACCGCATGACATGCTTGTAGTTAGAACATCAACATTTTTAACGATATTCCTAGTAGGTCCAGTAGCAGCTAATATGAATACAAAGGCAACAATTAGGGATCGTCCTTTTGAACTGCACAAAATTGGAATCACAAGGGTTATAGTACATCTAAGAATTCAAAACAAAATCAGTAACTGTTTCCGATTTATCGTTCCGTAAACTATACCTTACACTCCGACTGTAACAAAGCAAAATCATGAAAAGAAATATAACACTAACAATCCACTTGGAAGTCACTCCATGAACAGGCGAATTTTGCAACATAAAATAATACAAAATGCATATAATAAAAACGCCGATAATGTACCCAACAACTACGCAAGTAATAATATCTTTGCTTCTAGGATATTTGACTTCGCCAGTTGTCTTCATTCTAATATGTTTCTTAAATTTATATTAATAAAACGATAACATTGATTTTTTTTTCTTAATGTATAATTGTTCAAATACACTTACTTATCTCATAATTACAAGGTGTGTTTCAAAATTTCCCAAACTTTTTAAAAATAAAGACAAATAATAGCCGTGTTTTTTTCACTGCTCTGTTCTGGAGCAGAACATCAGTTTGAAAAAACGCTGTTTTTATTGTTTTCCGCTGGGTGGCGCAGAAGGCAATATTAAAAATGTCAGCCGATAATATCAGAGTTTTTTTCTTGGTTTGACAGCTTTTTCAATTTTTCTTTTAACATCTTTGAAGTGCACGTTTGAATTTTCCATTTAAGCAATTATTTTAAGTAGTGATTTTTTCATGGCACACACAGAACTTTTATTGTTTAAACTTTTATTTTTTACCATTTTTGACAGTACATTGAAAAATTTTAAACAGTGCCTCTCAAATTGTGTTAGTGGTGCCACCTTAAACCGAGTTGGCCATCTGACGTAAAAGTCTGGAATCAACAGTACATGAAGTAAAAAAGCTGCACCTAACCCAAGGCTGGTGTAAGTGTTGTATTTGTTTTACTCATAAAATTTGTTCTGCAACAGAACGGAGCAATGAAAAAAACGCGCCCAGTATTTATTTTGATAAAAAGCTATTCACAGTTTAAACGTATATTTACAAAGCGTATTTATTGCATTTGTTATTTTTGAAACTGTAAGCACCTCGGTATGTGACTGTCGTATGTTTGTTGTAAGTTTTTGATTTCAAAACAAAATTTGAAGCTAAAAAAACAAAACTTGTTAATGAAATTATCAATATATGAAAAGCCGCTGACAATTTTTATCAAAATTTATTATATTATCAAATATTGTTTTGAAAAACAAAAAATCATGGCATAAGAATACGAGGCACAAAAACACGTCCAAGGGCTATTTTATTTACGCCTCTCTGCGTATTGGCGTTTGTATGCAAAACAACAATAAAGCAAAATACGCTTGCGTAAGCTGGCGTAAAAATAACAAATCGTAAGTATTACAGACCTGCGTATTCAAACTGTGAACAGGCTACATTTATTGGTTTCAAAAGAATTTTTATCTCGTATTTTGTAAGAATGTACAGGATGTCCACTTTTGGATGTCCTCTGTCACTAAACCGCTTTTTTTTTTCATGGCCAAATGTAATTCACCGAATAGGTACAAATCACAAGGAGCCATGTCAGGGGAGTATGGTCAATGATTGTTTGTTAAAATTCCGTTTTCGTTAAAAAAGAAAATCGTGAAAAAGTCAACTTTCACGATATTCCGGTCGCGAGCCAAAAATGCTTCATAACACCAAGATAAAAGATAGCATTGACCGTTCGACCAGGTGGAACGAGTTCTTTGTGAATTATTTCTTCGGATCGTAAAAACAAATCATCTTTGTCTTCACTTTTGACTTTTTCAAGCAAGATTTTTCAGATTGGGATCACCGGGAGCCTTCCATTCAGCACTTTTTCGCTTAGTTTCAGATCATACTGAAAACACCACGCACAGTGTAGCGAGGCGGCCAAAAATAGCTCATGGAAAAAAGTCGTAAATTTGGAAATAAGAGAATGCAAATTTATAGAAAAGAGTCTAAATTATATGAATCCAATAGGATTTTGCGATATCTTTCTATTTTTTAAAGTTATGCTCTTTAAATGCTGCCTTAAAAATGAAACGACATTTCAGGTTTTACTGTTTAGTACTGAATATTTTCTAATATCGTTGCAACTTTAGTACAATTTATACGCAAATCTTTTAAAGAGATATATATTTCTTAAGTTGTAGTGAAAAAATGAAGAGATAAATAAAGTAATAGAAATATTTTTTTATAGAAGAATTTTTTTATTTATTTTATTTTTATGTATGTATTATAACAAGTCTGAATAAATTTCTAAAGAATTTTACTGGGAAAAGTAAAAATTACTGATTTTATAACATTTTTCCTAGAGCATGTTTTGGTGAAAATTAGCAGTTTTTTTTCAATATCTTTCGATATCTTCAAAACGAGGATTCCATATAAAATAACGAAGTTATTAGAATTTTTGAGAAAAAAACATAAAAAAGTATCAAAAATGTCATGAAAATCAACATTATCTTTGGTTTGCAATGCATGATGCAGCTTAGAAAATTTTTTTTAAAACTATTATTTCTGACAGTCTGTTTTTTTTTCACAACCACACCAGCCCAAATTTGTACGAAAAACATGATTTTTGGAAGTTATTTAAAAACAGTTTAGCTCGATATAACATGGGCTACGTATGCTACTTACATCGATGTCCGTTACCGATCGAAAATGCAATTTGAAATTTAGAGTTTGAATATTTTTATGAAACTTCGCAAAATAAGTTGAAATGAGTTCAACACTGCAAAATAAGTTTATTTTTTAACAAAGATTATTTTTTTATTCCAGAATTCCAGGGTTGCCAAGATACCATTTTCTTGTCTTAAGGTTTAAAAGTAATAACAAAACTTAAAAACTTAACAAATTCAATCGGAGAAGGTTTTAATATTGTTTTTTATATAATTTTTTCTTACTTTAAGACAAGAAAATTGTGTTTTGGCAATCCTGGAACTCCCAATTTGGAAAAAAATCTTTGTCGTAAATGTTTTACAGTGCAAATTTGAAAAAATATTTTTCCCTAAAACCACGAACTGATAAATTAGCAAACCTGGGATTCCAAAATTTTTTCGAAAAAAATGAGCAATATTTTTATTAAATTGATTCGTTCCTTTTCAAAAGTTGTGTTATCCCTCTATTTAAATTCTAAGATATCAATGCTTTTTTGTTTTAATTAGTATAAGTCGTGGAAGTATTGATATATATTAAAGATTGAAATGCTAAGTTGATTATTGTTTTTTTATTGCCAACACCTATTAAGCAAAATTAAAAAAAAACATACTTATGTAATAGGAAATAATAAGGATCTACGTCACTACCGATAAGACAAGTTTTGATTTTTTAATGCATATTTTATTTGTATGTCAATGAGATAAGACAAGCTATGAAAACTCTTACTATAGCTGTAGAAAAAAAAAATACAAAAGTGTAGTTTAAAACCCTTATTAAAGAAGTCTTTAGCTTGTCCTCATTGAACTCTTACAATATCTGAATTTTAAATTTAAATTTACAAAATTTGAACTGACATGAGAGGATACCGCTAGTTTTGAAACAGAAGCTACTTTTTGCCGTCTTATAACTTGAATATAAGACAAGTTTTTATATATCAGATTTGAAGTGCTCACGCTGTACCATTAAAAATTATTTCTCACTATCAACTCAGTTCGTGTCATAGAGTGGATAAGACGAGTTTTGGAACCACTCAATAATTGAACTCATTTGAAATGAGGAATATATATGTCATCGATTTTTTTATGAGTGTTTTTTTTGTGTTCCGTATGCCAGAAGAGGACACTTTAAGGATTTTTTTTAAAAAAAAAGTCAACTTTGAACATCTTTAACTTTCGCTTGCGAATTTTTGTTTTTGTAACACAGAACACACTTAAGAATTAAATCCATTTGCAAAAATGCCCATTTTTGTGGTAACCGATTTATAAAATTTTTGCGCCATTTTGTAGTAAATATATCTAAAGTTAGGTATCAAAAAATTTAGGTCAAAATATCTAAAATTGTGGGCGTGGTATGTGGTTAAATACCACTGTTTTTGCTTATTTCAGAAAAGGCAAGTTTTTTCATCAAAAATGAATGGCAATTGCTCGCAAACTATAATCAATAGATTTTTTGTTAGGTTTTTTTTTTGTTAGGTTGGTTGGACTATTATCGTTAAATTATTGTATGCTTTTGTAGCTGTACTATTTATATTTTGGATGTTACGAAATGTTTTCAAAATTACTGTTATTTGCATAAATTTTAAATTTAGTGGAATAGAACTTTTAAGGATCAAAACGGATCAAAAAAATGAAAGCATCCAGTTAAAGGTGAAAGTCTTTTCTTTCACCTTATATATTCTTGTATATCCCCCACGATCCCCCCGTAGAAGCTTTTTTTCGTTTTACTGAAACTACTCACACAAATGTTCGAATTACGCTAATTTAAACGCATCCCTATAAGTATTCAATGATGTGTTCTATTTAAACTTTAGATATTTCATTGCATGCAATTTTAAGAATTTTCCAGTTTTATTTACCCTTTTTGTTCCAACTCTATAAGACAGGTGCATATACAAAATATATATACAGGTTCTGGTAATTAAAATAGTGCCTAGATTTTTTTTTCATTAGCGCATTTCAATCTACCTGTATGAAACATGTGCAGTTAAAAAATAAAACAAAAAATTATTTTGATTGTTTGACAACTGAAACTGATTAAAAAATCATTATGAAAAAAAAAAAATTAAATATTTCTTTGTTTATTATATAAAGTTTAGATATTCTCTTAGCTGTTGACGTGAGTGGATGTGTTGTTTAACGCTTCCTAATTGATCAATAATAAAAGTTATTTTGCCTATTTGGATTGTTACATTTGTTGAATAGATCACTTTCAGCATAAAAAAGTCAGTGTGTGACTTTAAAGTATTAAAGCAGTTTGTTGAACAATAATATCAAAACTTAACAACAAACTAAAACTGATAATATATATATACATAATATAAACTTAAAACACTCCTCTCGACACCAACGCAAATCAGCTCTCCTGTTGCAGCTAACTCAAGCTCTGCTATCACACTGCTATCACACTGCAAATTCTTAATGAAATGGCTAGCTAAGCAAGTGAGCTGCTAATCCACAACATGAACCGCAAAATTGCCAACTTATGAGAGGAACTTAAGAGGGCAATTGAAGAGGTGGACAAAAGCTGGACTGCCAAGCTACAAAAGACAGACGCTGTTCTTTCATCTGTCTGCTCTTGCATCTGTCATGTCGCATCAACACTGGGCCAAATGCAAACAAGCAAATACGTGCGTTAGAGTGGCGAGAAGTTGCTTTGGATGCCGTGCTACTGAGAGTTCCTGAGAGTGAGAATGAGAATCTTGCTGTAATTTATAATAAACAGTGCTTTTCAATTGGCTGCAGACCTCCATCACTAAAGAGCATATTTCGAGTGAAGAGAAATGTCCAGAAAAATAAAGCACCTTGCCCTCCTACTATAATAAAATTTTCGACTGCCTTTGAGAGAGATACTGTTCTGCGTGCTGCATCATTATTTAGAAAATATAATAACAGAAATCTGGTACTGAACGATGTCGGCATTGAGTCAACCTCCTACTGTTTTCTCAACGAGAGCATAACGAAGCGCAGCCGTAAACTACTACAACTTGCTGTTAAACTAAAGCGTAATAATAAATAATCTGTCTACGTTAGGTGAGGTATGGTTTATACCAAGAGGTATGGGAGTGGCAAAAACGTAATGATAGAAGACGTGAATGAGCTCAATAACCTCTTTTGGAGTGATCTGGATGAAGATGCTGAGTTTTCCGTGATACTCCAGAATTGCCAGCAGTCTGATATACTAGCATTTTATTATTTTGCTTAGGTTATTATCTCTAATCTACTTCTATAATTTTACTTGCTTCAATCTTTCATTTACTTTCTTTTTAACTTTCTGTAAAGATAACTGGTATTTTGTTGTTGGTTTGGTGATTAAATGTTCTCGAAGTGTGTTTGATTTGTTTAGCGTCTATTTTTTTATATTTCTTTTTCTTATTATCTTCTTATTATTTGTTTTTAGTAATATAAAATTTATAAAGATTATTTTAGTCCACCAGTAAAAAAAAAACTACAGTTTGTGAAACGAAGAATTGTCTAAAGTATGTGAATCTATCATGGCTAACCAAA